>OX421374.1:14466422-15666422 GCA_949126905.1 Amorpha juglandis | reverse complement strand
GTAGATATAGATTACGTAAGTGAAACAATCATTACAATCTATACTTATAAAATAACATGTCCTGACTGACTGACTGATTCATCATCGCCGAGCGCAAACTATCAAGGCTACAAGCATGAAATTCGGACTGTATACTCATTTTGTTATGTAGGCACCCACTAAGAAAGGATTTTAGAAAATTCCACCCCAACGGGGTCAAAATAGTGGATGATAATATGTATCAAAGTCCGTCATTTTGAAAGTTACATAAACAAAATTTTGTATTTCGGTTGTTGACGTAAAACAAATAAATACGTGTTTCAGGACTTTTGGAAATTTTATTTAATAAGGGATGAAAAAGGGGGTAAATGTAAAGTAAATGCGAAAGTGAGTTTGTTTGTTACGCTTTCACGCCTAAATCACTGAACCTATTTTGTTGAATTTATCTACAGAGACAGATGGTAACCTGGAGACGGTTACAGGCTACTTT
Source organism: Amorpha juglandis (assembly GCA_949126905.1). Lineage (NCBI taxonomy): Eukaryota > Metazoa > Arthropoda > Insecta > Lepidoptera > Sphingidae > Amorpha > Amorpha juglandis. The sequence goes on along the minus strand of OX421374.1, from coordinate 15,665,953 downwards.
TATTACGGTAAATGCTGTTCACGCGGGCAGAGCCGCGAGCAAAAGCTAGTTGATGTATAACTTTTTAAGAAAATTGCGATCATACTTACATACAGCTCCAATACAGAACTTCCTTTTTTTAAGATGCCTAAAACATGACATAATATGCAACACATTTTTTACAAAGATCATTAAACCTCACTGAAATAATATTCCTCTAAACACTTATAGTCAAAGGCAATAATAAGCCAGAGTCATATATCAACTCGTCTCACGGCTCGTTTCACATGCCTTACGCCTCGGCCGGCGCCTTGTGCCTCGCCTTACTTCATTATACACGAGTCCTTACAGTCTCAGCCTGTTGGGAACTCAACCATCCACTTTATTAGCAAACTTGACGGCAAGTACAGTCTTTCAGTAATTAGCCTCGATTATTTTCAGTTGACTGAAATTGAATGTATATGATACTGAACATTTACTTTATTACACGAAGATTCAGGTGGATGGGGATTTTAGAGACGTTGTGTATATGAAATATGTAGGAAACAGTGATGTTTGTAAACTCAGCACTCACATAGTACTGAATCACAATTTATCCATATACGAATAGTGACGTAATGCTCTGATTAACATTTCAAGAAGCATGTCATCATTTCTCATATATTTATATTCCAAAAAAAATGCTTTTTTCTGTACAAAAAAAGGTTACAATAATTTATTTACTTTGAAATAAAGGTGAGACAATGGAATGACAACTGATATCTCCTGAACTGTCAACCCTTTTTAAGGGTTGGCGTGATGATTAATGGCAGAAAGGACGGCGAGTTATGAACTCGTTAAATGCATTTAAGCTCGGGAACAATTATTTAGAGTGTTACTCAGTGAACAGGCGACAGTTTAGTTTGGAGTTGGGTTATCCCAAAAATACTTAATTGTGTCGGTTTCAAAACATATTTGGTACTATCTGATGTCATTTATATTATACATCGTGTTGCGAGCTGGTGGTAGGATAGTCATATACGCCTGGATAGCGACCACCGTACACATGATGTTAAAACTTGTCATAGTGACCCACACACCTTATGTAGGTAGATCGCGTTCCAGGATCAGCCAGTGTATACTCAATGATTTCAGGCCGGCGTAATACAGTCAACTTACAAAGGGAAATTTTACCGCCTAGTAAATGTAATCAGTTACATAACTAATAGTGTAAATACCACACATACAAAAGTATGCCCGGTTGTCTGTGCGTCGATATATCACGATGTGAAGAGAGATGTCGCCGCCACGCGTCGCGACACGAGGGCTCGGCAAACAAGCGCGCGAACGCTACCGCGCACCCCGCGCCGATCCCCGCACCAACCTTCTCAACAAACGTACCAATGGCTTGATCTTTTCATATATTTCATACAATATTTGTGTTCGTGAAAGGTTTCGGTTGGTATTAGATGCATTTTGTACCTGATAAATATAACTTACGCTTTTGATCGGATCCCCGATGAGACAGAGTTTTAACTAGTACATCCACGATCCTCCGTCTTGTGATGTGGCAGGCGTGATACTCAAGATACACCTTATTTATAAAAAACTGACATTGACTGAAACTGAAATTGACATGTCGCATATAGGCAACGAGTGTCACAACACTGAAAATTAAGTTTTCGGGAAATCGTGTTAGACTTTAATTTTATGTGAAAAATGCATTAAGAAATCACTGGTCACATTTTATTAGACAAGTTGGAAGCAAATTTTAAATAAAAATAAAGCAAAATACAATTACGATGTGCGATATGTTTTAGAACATTATGTCAAATGTGATGTTAATTATTCAACAGCTAAGTAATGATGTAAGTGTGGATTACAACAACCATCGGTTCATATCACAGTTAATGAAACACGCAATGGATCGCGATATTTAAATGTTATCATTTGTTTTTAGTGGTATCAAAACGTCAAACTCTGTAGATGTTGTCAATCATTCCTTGTTGCAATAACTTTAAACATAATCGACGGAGGGTGCAATGCGCACTTAATAAGCCTTTTAGTGTGAGTTGCACCAATCATCGGTTAAAGTTAAGTAATTTTAACAAGCAATGCTTGACGAAATCTACAGATTTTGATTAAATGCTAAAACGATGGCTAAAACCTTCAAATTGGTGCACTTTTTTTAAAAGCTGGTGGGAGGATACTTGTATCCGACCAGATAGCGACCACCGTACACTGGTGCTAAAACCTGCCATAGTGGCCCACCTTGTGTGGGTCGCGTTCCAGGGTCAGCCAGTGTATATCCGGTTCTCCCCAGGGGGCTTGCCCCCTGATCCAAACCCTTTCCCATCCCTTTTTCCTTTCCCTCCCCCTTGGCCCTTTGGCAGGCCGGCATGATCTTGCCGACCTATGATGGACACATTGTTTATCGTTGGTCGACACTATTCTTGGATTGCATAACACTTACCATCAGGTGTAGTCACTTGCCGAGCCAGGATAAAAAGTAAAAAAAAAAAAAAAAATCATCGGCTTGAATGACGAGTCGAGACGGTAAATTGTATTGCACTGTCTCTGCCTACCCCTATGGGAAACAAGCGTGAATCTATGTATGTATAAAAAGAAATAACAACACAATAATCGTTTATATATGTAAAGCGTCATGCAACCAAACATCTGGATATCTTATAACTTTGCCTTACATTAATGAATGTTAACAATTTCGTTACAGATGATAATATTATCAGTAAACCTTTATACACTTCATTAAACACGAAAAGGGTTTATATTTTTGGAAGTATTAATACCGAAAATTCCCTTTCCAGACACTGTCTGTGTGCTTAGGTACCTATTGAAATTGTTGGATATTTTGGCTTGTTCCGGCCAAAGTTGCTGCCTCTCGAACTCTCGCCAAGTTTTATTGGGATACTTGTAAAATTTCCGCCTATTCCACTGAAAATGCTCTTGCCTGATTAAATAAGATGAATTTATTGACTTAGACACAGTCAAAAGTGCTCAGTGAGTTTTTTATCTCCGCCCTCAATGTTAAAAGGTTTTATGGAGTTCTAATTAAATTTTTCCAGTGTTTTTTTAATTAAGTTTTTTGGCGGTCTGCACGGAAATTGTTTTATAGATTCAATATTTACAGAACAGTATACTGTTAAATTCATTGTCTCTAATTTTTTAAGAGTATTGATTATAAACTAACTTTACGCTCGCGGCACCACCCGCGTTCAATATAAACTTTTGTATCCCCTTTCAATCCATAAGGGTTGAAATTGTAGGGTTTGAAAAACGTCAAAATGCCTATTTAAGTATGCCAAAAAGCGTTAATACCGAGTTTCATAAATATTAGTCTAGATTTGAATATTATTATAATATTTATTTGCGAGACTTAATCGCTTAATATTTGAAGATACTTATTACTTATTTCTTTTATTATAATATTACATTATTAGTTGTATTATTAGTCAGAATAAGTAATTATACCTTCAAATACTAAGCGATTAAGTTCCATTTAAATAAATATTATAATTACGAAAGGCTAAAATAAGTTATAGTAACATATCCTTTGCCATGCAAACTTTGCAATCCCTTTTTACCTCTTTAGGAATAGAAATCATAAAAACCTGACTTAGTGGTTATTTAAATCAATATACGGTGTCAAATCTTTGACTTTTATATACAGCGTTTTGAATCCGTCAGTCAGGACACTTGATTTTATATGCATTCATTAATGTTACGATATACAAGATTTTTTTAAACACAAAAATAACGAAACGACCCGCCTACTGTCCTCACCAAAATTATAAAGTTACAACCACCACAAAAAACATTTTAAAATATAACGCGGCCTCATTAACCGCTTGAATACGTTAACGATATCGGATATCTCATTTACGAGTAATGTTCAGATATTTTTTACATATACGAGTATATTGGCAGCGATAGCTCAGCGGGGAATGGTATGGACTGTCGAGACGAAAGTCGCAGGTTCGAAGCCAGCCCCAAGAGCATACACCACTGACTTTTCTAAGTTACGTGTATATCGCTTGCTTTATCGGTGAAGGAACGGCGTGAGGAAACCTGCATACCTGAGAATTCGATAAAATTTGTGAAGGTATGTGAAGTCTGCCAACCCGCATTAGGCCAGCGTGGTGGACTAAGGCCTGATCCCTCTCATTCAGTAGAGGAGGCCCGTAATAAAAAAAAAACATAAATACGAGTGTATTATTACATAACTTCGCTTCGAGAGCCACAAACACGTTTAACAAACATCTGAAAATGTTGGCGTTACTCTAGTTTACATCGGTTAAGACAAGAAAACTTTGACACAAGATTTATGATGCGTTTTCTAATCTACACCGCTACACTCAGCTGCAGACGTTAATTTATTTGGCGAAAACAGGAGCTTAAATATTTTTGACTTAACGTGCTTAAGACGTACTTTGTGTTATTATGTGATAGTTGGTTTTAATCACCGATAAAAGTGGGGTGTTATAAGTTAGAGTCCTGTGTCTGTCTGTAGATGTGTGTATTGCTGTATGTTAATGTATCTGTCTGCGACATTGTATCAAGAGTGTTTCTTCGTAGCATTTTTTTTATTTGGTTAAATGACGCGACGGATAGCCTCCGTGGCGCAGTAGACAATTGGCTGACTGAAGCGGGAGGCCGTGGATTCGATTCCTGCACCGAGTTTGTGGTAGAGAGACAGAGGAAAAAGTGTGTGTGCGTGCAATTCATACACGGCAGAAGTGAAACTTTAAAATTATTAAATTAATTAACCAATGAATTTTAATACGCAAATGCAAAAAATTAAACACGTGAATAATACACCATGTTTTTTATGACACATTTTCCGAAGGTTTCGTTGTACGCAGGCGCAAAGACACGTGATAGCATACTTGTAATCTATCTAATTCTCTCGCAGGCTAAAGCCTATTATTTTATGAATATGTTTGTCTTTGTCGTGACCTATTTTCGTTTCATAGAGTTTCAAATCACAAAGATTCTAAAGAAGTTTCACTTAAAAAAAGAAATCCACAAATATTTGTTTCGGTTCTGGGTGTTTTCTCCCCAGAGATGTTAAAGTCAGGCACGGGGTCGGTCGTAAAATCTACAAGCTAAATCTTGCGACTAAGAGGTGCCACTAGTGCAGCCACGGTTCGCCAAGCTATTTCCGTCCCATAATGTGATCGGAGACGAGTCTTGCCATACGGGTACTTCTTTCAATTTCCAGTAACTGTAGTAATTTTTTGAATCAATAACTCAAAATCATATAATGATTACACAGTTTAAGTACATGAAAAAATAAAAAAAATCGTATTCTTTATCATTATGTCATTAGATAAAATACATAGCCACACACATACAAATTTTATTGCATCCGTACACAAATGCAAATAAAATAAATCGGATTTTATCTGCCTGCCTGTACTCAGCCTTATTAAGGTCGCTCTATTTCTACAATCGTAAACTCATCTCGCTTGCACTCATTTTGCGATAGCATTAAAATTTCAAAGATATTAAATAGATATTGTAATATTGTAGAATATTTACCCACGGATATTAATTTTATAGACTATGCCTTTATTTAAAAGTATCTGATGTTTAATATTAATATCCGATCGAGCGATAAATATGAATTTACTATTGGTACAAGGGTTTATATTATATTTAAATATGCTTGTAACTTTGAAATAAGTAGTGAACAAAGACAAACATTTGTAGTATGTATTCTATTTCGTTATTAAAATTGATTGCGATGAGAGTTTATTACATAAGGAATCCAAATTTAGACATAAGTATTTTAAATGTGCTAGATCTAAGGAAATCTAAACTAATATTATACAGAGGAAAGATTTGTATGTAACGAATAAACTTAAAAACTACTGGAAGGATTTTAAAAATTCTTTTATAACAAAAAAAATATTATGAACTAATGCACAGAATTATAATAGTTGAATATTTTTACATCCATGAAATTTTACTTTTTTTATTAACCTTAATGAAGAAATGAGCAAGTTGCTCGCCTGACGTTAAGTGCAACGCCTGTCCATAAACAGTAGCAACAGCACACGGAACTTTGAATTACAAAGAACTACATGGAACTGGACTGCGCTCATCATTCTGAAACACAAGATGTGTTATATCTCATAATTCACAGTAATTTCGCTGGCTTCGATGCTATTCAAACTGAACCACAAGTGCAACTGAGCAGGAAAAATTTACAAGGTGGTAACCAAGACGGACATAGTAAGGTAGTAATTTACCCAATAATATACCAAAATAATTAAAATTTATAACGTGTAAAAAATTATCCAGTGGCAAAAATATGATTCCGTACACGAGTCGATAAACAAAACTGGTGACAAACTTGATTTCTTTTTAAATATCCGCCGACACTGTCGGATATTTCTCCATCCTGCACCAAGCTTTAGGCCACCCGGCGCCTACCGACTTGCCGGTACATTGTGCAATTATAAACTCATTCCACGGGTGGAAGTCGCGCGGATATGACCGACTTGTTTCGAACAAGCGCTTCGATTCTATTATGCGTTGTTGCGAGCCGGTTCGTTGAGCGTCTGCACTCAGTTTTATGTTGTTTAAAGTGGTTTATACCGGGGTTTTATTACGTCATGTGTTTCAAACTATGATAAAACAGTTCTTTTTTTATTTGATTGAATGACGAGACGAGGCGCTCGCCTGATGGTAAGCGCCACGCCTGCCCATAAACAGAAGCAACACCACACAGATCTTTGAATTATAAAGCACTGCATGGCACTGAACCGCGCTCGACACCCCGAGACATAAGATGTTAAGTCTCATAAAACCCAGTAATTTTTCTCGCTTCAATGTCCTTCACACCGAAACACAACAGTGCTTACACACTGTTGCTTGGCGGCAGAAATACACAAAGTGGTGGTATCAACCAGACGGCCTCTAGCATACGAAGGACCTACCACCTTGTAAAAAGAGTTATCTTCAAATACTATTCATTGTAAACAAAAAGATCTAACATCACTCGTAGTGCTAAGTAGCGAAAGCTTAGAAACTTATGGTTGTGCAAGTTCTAAGGGGATTTGCATAGAATAAGGGGGCATGAGCGGGATCGGCCGAGTGCACACCGCCGGGTGCTGAATACACTCGGCTATTATGCGAAACGCCCTTGAGCCGGTCATTTTCAATAGTCGCCGACGCGTTTTCACGACAGACCGTCTCGAGATAATAAGAGCTTGGTCTTATGATTTTGGATTTACCTTTGAGTAAATACTGGTAAAATTATATTGTAAGTGGTGATTGAGGGTTATGAGGGAGTAGTGGTGTATGAGACAGTTTTGTCTACAGCATAAATGGGGCGGATCGACCGAGTCCTTACCACTGTGTCACAGAAAACCGACGTAAAGTAGTCTTGCCGCTGCGTTTAGTACAGTGAGTGAGATATCCGGAAGCGCAAACCCCACTCCTCTTCCCAATACTTAATTATTTCCGAAGCACCGGTAGAGATACTTCAATGATATTGATCTATTATTGGCGTGTAAAAGATGTATGCCCTTTGTGGCATACTTGCAAAATAAACGTTTTGATTTTGATATGAATATGATTTTAATATTTTTATTTTAATATTCTTTTAACCATCACTTTCTATCGCATCAAACGATAACTTTTTGCATATTTTTTTGGTAATATCGTTAACTTTTTAATTTTACAAAAGACAAAAAGTTGGTGCAGGGGATTAATTTGCGAGAATTTGTTCATTAAAAAGTTGTGTCAAAGAAAACGCAAATTTTCTTAATGTAGGAATGATGTACTAATTACTGACGCAATCAAGTTACTAACTAAAGAAACTTTTTTACTGCCTACCCACTAATCATGCAACTTTTGATAACGCCCATTACTTTTTAATCTTACCTTTTACTCAAAAAGTTGTATATAATTTTTTCTGCTAATTTTGTTGCCATTTTTTGAGTTTCATACACAAAACAAGACTCTATATGAAGTCTACACTATCTATACTTCTGTCCTACATTGAAAGAATCCGATCGTTTGAATCTTACTATATAGGCGGCTTAAATTTTTACAAAAGAAGTGTTATTAAGACGGGATAACAATAATAACCTAACAGAACTAAAATACATGTTTTTTTTTAAGTTTTTGTGTTTCTTGTAATACTGTCACACATAATAATAAAAAAAAACAAAACATTTACTATGCAAGTAGGCCACATGGTCTCTTTTATACGCAAATCTAAATATATAAAACTCAAAGGTGACTGACTGACATAGTGATCTATCAACGCACAGCCCAAACCACTGGAGGGATCGGGCTGAAATTTGGCAGTAGAAGCACAAGAAATTCTTCCGTAGGTCTTCTGAAAATTAGCATTACATTGGATTCTTTTGACCTCAATAGAAACTTCCAACTTAGAGTGATTACAGTGGAAGCTCTAAATTAAAAATCATTATAGTCAGTCTGTTAGTTTGTCTATTTCTGCCGTCAAGCAACAGTATGTAAGCATTGTTGTGTTTCTGTTTGCAGAATGCCATTTTTCATTCAATGCCATGCAGTGCTTTGTAATTCAAATTTATGTAAGGTGTTGCTTATGTTTATGGGCAGGCGTGGCGCTTACCATTAGGCCAGCGCCTTGCTCGTCTCGTCATTCAATGAAATAAAAATTAAAAAATTAAAGTCAACAATAACAGCCCCCGTGGCACATTGAGACAAATGTTAGTGTGATCTTCAAATATTAGTTTCAGTATGGGTGTTCTAGACACACAAGTCCCTCGTATTTTCTGACACAGGTTAATCGAGTGTAGGGTCAGGACTATGTGCGTGTCTGTTAGTGTATTTAATATCTTATGTTGGTATATACCTTCTTATCCAAATAACAGAATAATACTATCTTACATCTTAATCGATAAACATTTACCCAAACACTGAAGGTGCTGGATCTATTCGAATATCTAGACTATTCGATTTGACATCCCATTTAACTCGGAGATATTAGCATTGTGTCTGAAATGCAGGACCCCGCTGCCTGTGGAAGGTAAACATTTATTTTAAGGTATTTGTGTAGTAGAGTGGTATAAGGCAAGTTTATGGCCAGCTATGGGGTGAATAATACGAGTAATGTTTGCGATACAATTATTATTTTTATTTCTTTATTATAATGAGGCGATGATATTATGATTATTATAAATATTATTCATCATCATCATCATCTTCAGCCACAAGACGTCCACTGCTGAACATAGGCCTCTCCCAAAGATTTCCAGACCGACCTGTTGGAAGCGGCCTCCATCCAGCGACTTCCTGCGATCTTTATCAGGTCGTCTGTCCACCTTGTAGGTGGACGTCCAACGCTGCGCTTGCCAGTACGTGGCCTCCATTCCAGAACCTTTCTGTCCCAGCGGTTATCGGTTCTGCGAGCTATGTGGCCTGCCCACTGCCACTTTAGCTTGCTAATCCGCTGAGCTATGTCGGTGACTTTCGTTCTTCTACGGATCTCCTCATTTCTGATTTGATCACGCAGAGAAACACCGAGCATAAATATAATAATAAATATATATAATATAAATATTATTACTATTATTAAATTTGATAAAGATTGCAGGAAGTCGCTGGATGCAGGCCACTTCCAACAGGTCGGTCTGGAAATCTTTGGGGAAGGCCTATGTTCAGCAGTGGACGTCCTGTGGCTGAGGATGATGATGGTGATATTGATTTTTTATGATAATTGTAAGCAGCGATAGCTCTGTGGGGAGTGGTACGGATTGTCGAGGCGATAGTCGCAAGTTAGAAACCAGCCCCAAGAGCATACACCTCTGATTTTTTTAAGTTACGTTTATATAAATTTTTAAATATCGCTTGGTTTAACAGTGAAGGAAACATCGTGAGGAAACCTGCATACCTGAGAACTCGATAAGATTTTTCAAAGGTATGTGAAGTCTGCCTACCCGCATTAGGCCAGCGTGGTGGACTAAGGCCTAACCCCTCTCATTCAGTAGAGGAAGCCCGCTCCTAGCAGCGGCACGTGTGTAATACAGGGCTACTACTATTATTATAAAAGAAAAATTTACATTTCGTATTAGTTTATATCGTCAGTGCTAAAACAAAAAAATGTACACAAGGTGCGTGGATCACTATGGCAGGTTTTAACATCATGTGTACGGTGGTCGCTCTCCGGGCGGATATGAATCCTACCACCAACACACGTAATAAAACACATGCACAAACAAAACATTGTTCGAAATCAAACACCAAAATTATTTTCGTCAGGCTTTGTAATGTAAAATGTTGCCGAGTTCAGCCGACATGAGTACGTAATGAAATTAATGTCTTAATCTTTGAAATTTATTCATGGCAACGGCGCCGCTGCACCGCGGTTTCCCATAACCGTATATAGAGTACACAGGGTTATTTTTAAAATACCAGCAATCTCGCAGGGGTAGATTCCTAAGGTTATAAGCTACTACTTTTGTTCTACGACTTTTGATAATTTGTTATATTTTATTTTCATACAAAAATAAGTATTCATTAAATTTCCGTCTTGAATGTTACAACGCGCATCGCAGATTACGTAAACAAATACGCGAAGCGTGGGGAACCGGGCTAGCGCCGTTGAAGGTCAACGCCCGAGCAGCTGACGGCCGCCTCTGATGTCGTGCGCGCACGCCGCGCCGCGCCGCAGTCTACGAAGAGAAACACGACACAACAAAAACTTGTAAAATCATTTTTTGGAACGAAGTTCCTTACGGCAGGCTTGGAGGGGATAGGCATTTCGCTGCGTGACCGAACTGAAAAAAATGTGATAGTAAAACCGTAAGAAAAATGCGTGGAAAAAATGCGTGGAAAAAATGCGTGGGAAAAAATGCGTGGAAAAATGCGTGGAATAAAAGCGTTAAATGAGACGTGCGCAGGCGCGACAGTCAATGTGTCAATTTTAATGTCAGTCATTTCTATGTAATTTTATGTTGTCAAACAAAAATAAAGAGACATATTTAAAATGAAATTCATTCAGCCAGTTATAATTGAAGTATATAAAAATACTCCTTCGATTTTTAAAAGATTACGCTAGCTCGTTATTATTTATAATTACATAAGTTGATAAAAAATGCTATACAATAGCTTTACCGCGGCAGTCTCCGAGCGCCACACGTCTTTTTTTATTTCTATTTTTCTATTCTATTTCTATGTAATTTTATGTTGTCAAACAAAAATAAAGAGACATATTTTGTTATTTTAGTTGATAATTTGAATTTTTTGCAATTTGTGTCGATTGTACATTAGCCGAAGGAACTTCGTTCCTACCTGGTGTCCCACGACACACACCATTTTTTTTTTTAAATATATTGAGTTATATCCAAACTCGTAGAACAAAAGTTGTTCCGTATGGGGTTAGATATCTGGTCCTGCGAGATTGCTGGTGTTTTAAAATTAACCCTGTATATTAAGGTATTTGCATGAAAAAAAAAGCGGAAAAGTTGGTATTTTATATATGTATTCTTTTGAAAAAAAGGTAAATTAAATTATGTGGTAAAACATGATAAATAATATGAAGTATGCATTTTTGACACGTAACCGAAAAATATAACGATTTTATTTTCATAACGCCGATAAAAAGTTTCACTTCAAAAAAAATATATATACACCCAACATTCACATACATAGTCCAGACCCCACAGTACGATACGAGTCTTGTGTCGTGGGTATCAAGAACCACGAGAGACTTGCGGTCTCCCAACACCCAGACCCCGAAACAAATATTTGTGGATCACACAAACATTTGTCTCGGTGCGGGGATCGAACCCGCGACCTCTCGCTTCACAGCCGGCTACTCGCCCGCTGTGCCACGGAGGCTGTGTTTTCGTAGTATTCACTGTCAATTTACAACATAGTCTCAGATAGAGTCACCAGAACTCTCCAAATCAATCCATACTACAAATGTTCCGTAACGAGTACCTCGTAAACTCACAAACTTCTCGACAGTAACTCGCATTCAACAGGAACGCATTCACGCACCATATTTTGCGGTTACTTTAAAGGTCTGACAAAAGTTGTGTGTTAAATCGTGCGCGGAGGCCCGCAAACCTATTTTTAAGACCCGTGTCAGTGGGACGTCGGGTGTATAGATTGATGCTATACTATCTATAGATATCTTCCATAGATAAACTACTTCTGTACTTGAAGATTGCTTAGTTATAAAAATGCAGGAATTTGCTGGTTGAGCTGGACATTTCGTTGATATAATGACTCAATGCTAGTTATATTAAATAATGAATACAATATATTACTTTGTGATCGTTTTTTTAACACAGGGACGGTGTTACTATTTACTACAATATACGGATCACTAAGCTGGAGAATTAGCCCGAAAAGTAGTCTAGACTTGTTTGTTAAAATTATTATATTTTCACTTTGTGTTTCGTCTACCGTCGTAGCAATAATCATGCATATTTGACGCAAGAAAACTTTGTCTCAAATGGCTTCTAAAGATTAAAATAGCATCGCCTAGCACAGTTCTGTATACATAATACCTAAGCATTGGTGGCATAAATAAACTCGGACAAGAAGCAGGCATGGCCAGTAAGTAATGAGGGAAATACCCAGGGCAAACATATAGTGTAACAATGGGGTGGGTGTGTTAATTGATTGCCCTGCCGCACCTCTGTTGGCTCAGTTATAACGCGGCTTTGAGAACGTGGACCTTGGTGGCTATTCTTAGTTTTTTAGTCTCACGATTAACACCTGATTTTAATAGATTTATCGGACTTAAAATGGAAATATATATAAATATGTGTAAATTACCAATGGCGAATAGAAGAAACAAGCATTAAATTACCCGGGGATTGGATATTGTACCGTAGTGGTAGAGACGCGCTGTAGACAGTTTTGTCTACAGCATGATTGCCCAGCTCAACCGGGTTGTTAGCACTGTCTCACAGAAAACCGACGTAAAGTAGCTGCTTGCTGTGGCGTTTCGTATGATGAGTGAGATATCCGGAAGCCCAAATCCCTTATTATCTTATCCTGCACCTTTCCCAAATCTGTTACTATCCCTTTCCTTTAAGGTCGGCAACACGCTCATGATTCTCCTGGTATTTTAGGCGTACATGGGCGGTAGAGATTACTTACCATCAAGTGCCCGCTTGCTTATTTGGCGACCTATGCCATAAAAAAAACATGGCGATAACAAGCCACCTATCACATCATGAGACGGAAATAACGCCGGCCAACCGTGCTTGCACTAGTGGCACCTCTGTCTACCTCTCTAGAGACATAGGCAGGGGCTTATGTACAACGCTTATATTATATACTCAATGCTGAAGTAACAAAATCACAGCTAGAAATATTATTTCACCTGTCCATTTTTATAAAAATCGACTGTGTACAAAAAATAGATACGAATATTGGAACAGGTCGACAAATATAGTTGGACCTTCGAACACGTAACATTGACTACAAAGTGAAGGCCCTGTAAAGCTGGATAGAACCAGACAATCTCTAATTTAATAGCTACCCGCAAAACCCAGCGCGTGATGAATGCATTGTTTCGTGTGCCGGTTAACTTCTTTCGCGACCGGCTCGGTGCGAAATGCGAAAAAGTTTCGCCTTTGTTTGCAAATGTGATTTTCTCCCGTTTAAAATGTTTAATGTTATATGACAAATACGAATGACGTTTTGTTCTGAATCTAAAGTTAAATTTGACTTTGATAAATGCAATCATATATTCTACTAGCTTTTGCTCGCGGCTTCGCCCACGTGATCAAACAAACAAACAAACAATCAAACTCTACAGCTTTATAATATTAGTATAGATTAGGGTAGCTTAGCAACGGAAGCCTTCAAATAATATTATTTCGGTAGCTTAGCAACGGAAGCCTTCAAATATGAATAATTTTCCCCGTTTTTGCAACATTTTTCACTGATGCTTCGCTTCTAATGGTCGCAGCGTAATGTTATATAGCCTAAAGCCTTCCTCGATAAATGGACTATCCAACACAAAAAGAATTTTTCAATTCAAACCAGTAGTTCCTGAGATTAGCCCGTTCAAACAAACAAACAAACAAACAAACAAACAAACAATCAAACAATCAAACTCTACAGCTTTATTATTAGTATAGATTTATGCAGGGTAAAATTAAGCCGGACCATCTTGTATAGGGGACAAGTTGAAAAAGTGTCCACCTGAAAGAGAGCAAATTAGGGTGACGCTACTGTAGCAAGTTTTAAAAACAGCGCCATAAACTATTTGAGTAGGATACTAAATTAAAAAGGAAAGAAAGATTTCGGCTTTGTTCCCGCGCATTTTTTAATTTGTTAATTAATTCTTTTGGTAATGATGCATAATAATTTGTGTATATATTGTACAATTTATCTGGCATTGGGTTCATGGGTGCTAGTAATCTTAGCATCAGGTGACGCACTTGCTCCTTGGCTCTCCTTCGGCTATAAATTAGGAGACGAAATATCAAATGAAGTACACCAGATTTAATTTAGAAATTGAATCAAACATAACTGTTTTAAATTACCATCTACAAAGAATATGTTAAATAATAAAATCAAACAAAAACCCTATCATTGATAGAGCTAGTTAAGTTTGTGATCCTTAACAATAATACCCCTTTTTCTCTTTTCCTAAGTAATGCAATAAAAATAAATTTTATAGCCTCCGTCTGTTAGGCCTTTTCTATCAATTCAATGCCTTAGTTTGAAAGTAATACCACTATGTATACTACTGTAACTGACTGTTTTGTGTCGGCTCGACCGGGTCGTTACCACTGCCTCAGAGAGAATCAACGTAAAGTAGCTGGCTGCTGCATTTTGTATGGTGTAAACCCGGAGGCCTAAATCCACCTCTTCTTCCTGATCCCTTTTTATCCTTTTCCTTTAAGGTCGGTAATGCATCCATAATTCCTCAGATATTGTAGATGTTAATTGGTTATCGCAATCATTTACCACCAGGTGACCTACTAGCTCGTTTGCCGACCTCAGCAATAAAATAAATTAAAATATTAACACAAGTTCTATGAAAATATCAGCCGCCTATTAGGCTTGAGTATATAACAGGTCGCAGGAAGTCGCTGGATGCAGGCCGCTTCCAACAGGTCGGTCTAGAAATCTTAAGGGGAGGCCTGTGTTCAGCAGTGGACGTCCTGTGGCTGATGATGATGATGATGATGATATAACAAAGGCAGACGGTGTAAGCTCTAGTGTTTTGTTAGTACCTTTTAGGTACGGACCTCTAATAAAGAGATCTCCTTATATAGAAGTGGGTACACTACAATAATACGACAAACTTTATTCCGACAGTCACAAATACGAATTTCAAAATACCGATTTTCATAATTCCGAATGGTTTAAAATTCCGATTATAACAACTCCGATGTATCATTTATCCTATTTTTATAATTCCAAAATTTCAAAATTCCTAACGTATATAATTACGATTCTCAAAATACCGAGTTTCACTAGATCGAATAACAAAAAATCCGAATTAATGATAATTCGAAACATCAAAAATACGAATTCCGATTATAAAAATACCTATTAATTAAAATTCCGAAATCTAAACGCCTTGTAAAACTGAATAGAAAGACAAATCAACACATCATTGCTTTTCAAAGAGAAGTATAATAGTATGAGGAGGTAGAATTAAAAAACTAATGACACAATGCGTTTTAAAAATATCTTCTTTCCAATAAAAAGTTTTTTTTCGCTGGTCACAATTCTAACCTAACCCAAATGATTCACAAACAATAGAGAGGATCTGGCGCTCGGCGGCCGCTGCCGCGGCACGCTCGCTTCGCTCGCTCGCCTTCGCGCTTTAATGGTCACAGTTCTAACCTAACCTAACCCAAATGTATGTAATGATTATACTAACTGAATCAAAATTCTAATTTTAGCAATTTATTCGGAATATTGAAAATCGGAATGTCGTTTTTCGGACCGAGGACCTATCGAGCATTTGACTCTTCGAACATATAAAAATCGGAAAACAAACAGATCGTATTTACAACTTTCGGTAAAATCATTTTCGTAAATTTGAATAATAGACATTATAATTTTTAGGTATTACGAAATTCGGACTTTTGAACATCGGAATATCGAAATTCGGAATAAAATATTTCGGAGTATTTGGGTGTTCCCTATAGAAGTACCCTGAGTACGTTTTATTGTGTTTTAGGACGCCAATAAAAAAACCTAACTTTCGATCAATTTTACCTAGCGATGTTTTATATGTGGATAAGTAGACGTAATTTTGTGATGAAATTTTTATATGCTATGCCGATGTATTTGAATAACATAAGTTTCGCTTATCTAGTTTTTTTATAGAGGAAGGCAAAGGAGCCCGTATGTTTTTTCATTAGTTTGAATGGCGAAACCAGCAGGTCGGTCGCCTGATGGTAAACGCCACGCCTGCTCATAAACTTATTTGACTGGCTGATCAATCTTGCTTATACATAAATAAAAATATCTCGATTAAACTAACTTTCAAGCAATAAAAAATCTCGCCGAATTGAGAATCTATTCCTATTTTGAAGTCGGTTAAAAATATCAAATATATATCGGTCCACTGACTTAGGTGCTACGCCACTAACAAACACATACAGAGCAAGAGAGAGAAAGGCAGTTAAAATGCATCAAACAATAAGGCGGTTTTCATTTCCGCCAATTATGGACTGAATTTAACGGAAAAAAAATATTCGATAGAGTTTAGCTGCGATGTGCTCCCATATAAATTTGGTTAAAATCTCATGATGGAATACCGAGTGAAAAAATGGAACTCCTCAACGGACAATAGCTGAGTCGCCATGATGGTGATATAAAGTTGCATTTTACATACCATCGCTGTACTTAACCCTTAATATTGAAAAATAAAATAAGATTTAAAAAAATTAAAAACCGACTAAAAAAAAATTGCAATTTCTGTTGACCGGCAGCGATACAGGCACTGACTCCAAAGAGTCCTAAAATTGTTTTTGAAGTTATACTTCTTTAGGCGCGTTATGAAAAAATGATGAGAGTGAAATTTTAAGATGCGCGCGCACCTGTGACACAAAAAATTAACAGTATGAAGTTAGGCGCGTTAAGAAAAAATGATGAGAGTGAAAGTAGCCGTAATTAATAAACAAATGACGATTTGGACAAAGAAAAACTCTTTAGGTTTTTTCTTATTCGGAACATGTTGCCGTAAAAAGTACCAGGCTCGCATAAACTCGAAGAGAGTAGAATGTACTTCTATCATGTCGAGTGGATATGTTGATATAAATTAAAATACTTTTATTTAATATAATTAACACTAAATATTATTAAATTATTAATGTTACGATATTTCATCGTTGTTGTGAAGACTTGAGAATAAATTACACTTGTCTTTGGCGAAATGCATAACAATGCGAAGCTTAAGAGTGTTGTTACAAAGACTTGGCTGTATGAGCTACAATACCTTTGCCTATTAAAAACCCGAATTTGAACCAAAAATTATAATACCGAGGACTATGACGGAAGTGAATACTTTTTAAATTGTTTTCGAAATTAATAAGTGTCCGTTCTATTGAAACTATGAATCAACACGCATGAAACATTTACTATAATAATAATTATAATGTACATTATAAATAATAATTATTATTATAGTAAATGTTTCATGCGTGTTGATTCATAGGCCATTTTTGACAATGTCCTTTATAATTTATATATGTGCTAATAAATTATATTCAGTAGTGATTTAAATTGAATATTTTGATTGATATTACTTACTATTTGTGAATATTAGTGAAAAAAATTGTGCTTATATACTTTTTCAAGTGCTCCAATATAATTGAGGTTAACTATCCGTATGTATTATTTATTTATTTATATTTTGATTGATATTACTTACTATTTGTGAATATTAGTGAAAAAAATTGTGCTTATATACTTTTTCAAGTGCTCCAATATAATTGAGGTTAACTATCCGTATGTATTATTTATTGATATAAATTAAAATACTTTTATTTAATATAATTAACACTAAATATTATTAAATTATTAATGTTAAATACTTATTATTGGTTATTTAATATTCACAAAATAAAGAAATAAATTTAAAAAACATTTAATAAAAAGTTTGTGATAAAAATTAAAATTGAACATCAAATAATAATATTAATTTTTAATATTTGCTATTAAATTGAATAAATAACAAAGAAGTATAACTTCTCACGCGCGTACATAAGTACACGCACCCATTTTTTTTTTTATTTTTCTTGTCTTTTTCCTTATTTTTAAGTCGGTTTTTAATTTTTTTTATTTTTGTCGGGGGATACAAACCCTCCTCAGCGTGTTACTAACAGTTACAAAGCTATATAAAATTACTATTCCTAACACCCTTCTTAACTCAATGTATGGTTAGAACTTTGGTCGCGCGGTTAACTTTATCGATTATACTTAGAAAACTTATAATTGTTCGATAAAGTAACTTTGTGTTGTCATACAAAACTTCTGGTGGTTAATTGAATGGGTATAGATTTAAAAGTTACGAGGTGGTAGGGCCCTCCTATGCGAGAGGCCGTCTGGGTAGTTCCACTGCTTTGTCTATTTCTGCCGCTAAGCAACAGTGTGTAAGCACTGTTGTGTTTCAGTTTGAAGGACATTGAAGCCAGTGAAAATATTGGGCATTATGAGATTTAGCATCTTATGTCTCGGGGTGGCGAGTGCAGTTCAGTGCCATGCAGTGCTTTGTAATTCAAAGTTCTGTGTGGTGTTGCTTCTGTACATGGGCAGGCGTGGCGCTTACCATCAGGTGACCCACTTCTCTTTGCCCCTCTATGGTATAAAAAAAAATGGGTGCATGTACTTATGTACGCGCGTGAGAAGTTATACTTCTTTGTTATTTATTCAATTTAATAGCAAATATTAAAAATTAATATTATTATTTGATGTTCAATTTTAATTTTTATCACAAACTTTTTATTAAATGTTTTTTAAATTTATTTCTTTATTTTGTGAATATTAAATAACCAATAATAAGTATTTAACATTAATAATTTAATAATATTTAGTGTTAATTATATTAAATAAAAGTATTTTAATTTATATCAATAAATAATACATACGGATAGTTAACCTCAATTATATTGGAGCACTTGAAAAAGTATATAAGCACAATTTTTTTCACTAATATTCACAAATAGTAAGTAATATCAATCAAAATATAAATAAATAAATAATACATACGGATAGTTAACCTCAATTATATTGGAGCACTTGACAAAGTATATAAGCACAATTTTTTTCACTAATATTCACAAATAGTAAGTAATATCAATCAAAATATTCAATTTAAATCACTACTGAATATAATTTATTAGCACATATATAAATTACTAGCTTTTCCTCGCGGCTCCGCACGCGTGATTTGCTTTTTCCGGCATAAAAAGTAGCCTATGTTTATCAGGGATAATGTAGGATTCTAATGGTGGAAGAATTTTTCAAATCGGTCCAGTAGTTTTTAAGTTAATTCGTTACATACAAAAAACAAATATTTCTTCTTTATAAATTGACAATAATGCATTAATTCCGACCAAATTTGATTACCATAGCAACGGAAGCCTTCAAATATAAATAATTTTCTCCGTTTTTGCAACATTTTTCACTCATGCTTCGCTCCTAATGGTCGCAGCGTAATGTTATATAGCCTAAAGCCTTCCTCGATAAATAGACTATCCAACACAAACAGAATTTTTCAATTCGAACCAGTATTTCCTGAGATTAGCGCGTTCAAACAAACAAACAAACAATCAAACTCTACAGCTTTATTATATTAGTATAGATAAAGGACATTGTCAAAAATGGCCTATGAATCAACACGCATGAAACATTTACTATAATAATTATTATTTATAATGTACATTATAATTATTATTATAGTAAATGTTTCATGCGTGTTGATTCATAGTTTCAATAGAACGGACACTTATTAATTTCGAAAACAATTTAAAAAGTATTCACTTCCGTCATAGTCCTCGGTATTATAATTTTTGGTTCAAATTCGGGTTTTTAATAGGCAAAGGCATTGTAGCTCATACAGCCAAGTCTTTGTAACAACACTCTTAAGCTTCGCATTGTTATGCATTTCGCCAAAGACAAGTGTAATTTATTCTCAAGTCTTCACAACAACGATGAAATATCGTAACATTAATAATTTAATAATATTTAGTGTTAATTATATTAAATAAAAGTATTTTAATTTATATCAACATATCCACTCGACATGATAGAAGTACATTCTACTCTCTTCGCGTTTATGCGAGCCTGGTACTTTTTACGGCAACATGTTCCGAATAAGAAAAAACCTAAAGAGTTTTTCTTTGTCCAAATCGTCATTTGTTTATTAATTACGGCTACTTTCACTCTCATCATTTTTTCTTAACGCGCCTAACTTCATACTGTTAATTTTTTGTGTCACAGGTGCGCGCGCATCTTAAAATTTCACTCTCATCATTTTTTCATAACGCGCCTAAAGAAGTATAACTTCAAAAATACTACGTTCCAAAGGTATAATTGCTTTCATTTCGAATTGAACAGGTCCGTGCGTGATACACTGAACGTGCGACCCTCATTTATATAAGTGCCGAGAGCCAATAGAGTACTTTACTAGTATTTTTATTATTTTAATCAATAAACTGCGTTTTCCGAAATCTACTATAGAAAGAATTATATAGATCGTTAAAAATATGTAAGTTATGAGCCATTTAAATCTACTGGAAGGGCTAGTTATCAAATAACGGAAAAAAGTATGCACGACATGACATGTTACGTCACAAGGCAGGTCTTGCTATTACATTTTTCAAATTCACATTCATTTCAGTTTCATTTTTTATCTAAATGAACATTCAAATATGTATTAATTTTTTTAAAATTAGGAACGTGCATATATGGATTCTCTTTTCAAGCGTATTGATGTGTGTGCGTGCGGTTTATAGTATTTATTTGTGTAACAGCGACGTGTAAATTTGAATCCTAAACTTACAAGTCAATCGTGAAAAACATACACAGTCAATCAAAATCACTATACAACCATATACACAAAACAATGACTCGAATTATCCACAAACGCAACCATTATTAACACAAACATGCGTATTACGTCTCCAGTAAACACCAGATGCAAAATTCAAATTTAGAAGCCCCAAACGCATATAGCCAACATTGTAAACATGGCGGGAGTCATTCAAAGTTCGAACCTTAACGTATTAGCACACACTGATCTTATGGCTTCAGAATAATTACAGCGCTCATTTCCGAAATAATCCCCCACCTTTAGAGGTAAAATTACAGAAATCGCATTGCCTCGTCGCCCGGCAACCGTTCTGACGTAAGCCCAAATTAATCCGGCAACATGAGCATAAAGACAAATTTAATTAGCGACTCCACTAGGAACTATATTGGAACGATGATTAGTGATAACCGACGATCTATATAGATTTATAATTCGCTACAGTTGTGCTATTATAAATAATGGATTGAGCGTTTTAGATTGATTATGTAATTTACATTTTTTTTGACGTCTTAGCAACATAGTTTGTTAGACGATCAAAACTTCTTGACAAGCATGCTCGATATGATGGTTCAAGCTTTACTAACTTGCATTTTAATAATTTTACGCCATGCTATCGAGAGTTTGGCTACAACATGAATGGGCCGGCTCGACCGGGTTGTTATCACTGTCTCACAGAACTGACGAAAAACCGACGGTAAGTAGCGGTTTGCTGCTACGTTTGGTACGGTGAAGGATCTCTGGAGACCCAAATCCCCCTCCCCTTCCCAATTCCTTAATTATCCCTTCCCTTTAAGATCGGCAACGCGCCTAAGATTCTTATAGTATTGTAGAAGTACACATTGCTCGTTTGCCGGTGCTATAAAAAAACAGATTCGAATGAAACCAAGCATTAAGTACATTATTAGGACATAGGCAATTTTATCCCAGAAAATGAGACTCATGCAGGTGGAGTCAAACAAAAAACGTGCTGCACATATCGGTTGTCTAACCTATATTTAAATTAAATTAAATACACCCAACAGTCACACATATAGTTCTGACCCCACACTATGTTGACCTGTATCGTGAATATCTACGAGTCACCCCTCAAACTGCTTCTTCCCTCTTCGGAGTGTGAAGAAACATTTATACAGATCGAAATAATTCTGGTGACCACAGATAAACTTATTGTATGTCGGTGGTCGCTGGTCTGTTTGGACTGAACTGCCCTTGCCATTAAGTGTAGTGTAATCACTTTGCCGTCCTCGGATAAAAATAAAAATCAAAAGCCCCGAAACCAATATTTGTGGATCATACAAACATTTATCTCGGTGCGGGAAACGAACCCACGGTCTCTCGCTTCGCAGCCGGCTTCTTGCCACATGCCATGGTGGCTGGCAAGCTGAATAGCTCAACCATAGATGCTTGATAAGTCACTGAGGTTAGATCACCAAAACTCGCTTTTAATCCAATTAGTCAACGCATTGTGTTTTGGGTGGCGAGCGGAACGATCGCTGAACGAATAAAAATATTCATTATTATTTATATACCATAGGTCGACAAATAAGCAAGTGGGTTACCTGATGGTAAGAGATCTCCACCGCCCATGTACACCCACAACAGCATAAGAACAATTTTACCGTTGCCGACCTTAAAGCGACCTCGTCGAGCCGACCCATTCATGCTGTAGACAAAAGCAAATGAGTGGTAGAGCCACGCTGTAGATAGTTTTGTCTACAGCATCAATGGGTCACCTCGACCGGATTGTTACCACTGTCCTACAGAAAACCGACGTAAAGTAGCGGCTGGCTGCTGCGTTTCGTACGGTGAGTGAGATATCGGGAGGCCCAAATCCCCCTCCCCTTCTTAATCCCTTAATTATCCCTTCTCTTTAAGGTCGGTAACGTGACTATAATTCTTCTATTATTACACAGTACATAGACGGTGGAGATCACTTACTATCAGGTGACCCACTTGCTTGTTTGCTGGTCAGTGCTATAAAAAAATACCATATCTCAAAAACTACAAAACCTAGCGTATTGAAAAAAAATATGGACAGCTTACCACTAGACGAGCAACCCGCTCGTTTCATCGTTTAAACTGATAAAAAATACGATGTAATACGAAATAATATTTCACTTAACCGCTTAGTTATGTTTAAATAATTTAAATCATTTTTATTTTTACCCACTTGCGAAGAAAATAAAAAGAATCGTTTCGAAACCTTCGCAGTTCCCATTTCGTCACGTACCTATGTCTCAAAAAAATGTTTCCACTAATGGCTTTGTACTCCACGTAACAAATTTTCACAAAGGAATAAAATTCCAGCAGACAATGGTGCTTAGAAATTGTAACTTGTAAAAAACTTGCTCACTTACGATTAAAACTTTAATCATATTTCATTAACGATTTAATATGTAAATAAATAAATACACCCAACAGTCACACACATAGTCCTGACCCCACAGTAAGATACGAGTCTTGTGTCGTGGGTATCAGGAACTACGAGTGACTTTCGGTCTCACAACACCCAAACCCCGAAACAAACATTTGTGGATCACACGAATATTTGTCTCAGTGCGGGGATCGAACCCGCGGCCTCTCGCTTCACAGCCGGCTACTCGTCCGCTGCGCCACGGAGGCTGTCTTTTTTTTTTAATAAATAAATACAATGTAATGTTATCAGTTTCTTAAATACTGTCCCACTGCTGGGCACGGACCTGCTTTACCAAAGGGATTGGACTTTCCATCCACCACGACGACTTGCCTGATGGTAGACTTTATATACCTTCTAAACGTTTTTGGAGAGTTTTCAGGCATCTTTATTTTATATTTAGCTAGTTTTAGCCCGCGGTCTGCCCGCGTGAACGGCCTCTTGCTGGATAAAAAGTAACCTATGCCCTAATCTAGGTCTAAACCAGTGTGCTGAATTTCATCCAAAACCGTTCAGCCGTTAAGGTGTGGTTACAAGGTGGTAGATCTCTCGTATGCGAGAGGCCGTTTGGGTTAGTACCACCGCTTTGTCTATTTCTACTGCCAAGCAACAGTGTGTAAGCACTGTTGTTTCGGTTTGAAGGACGTTGAAGCCAGTGAAATTGGGCATTATGAGACTTAACATATTATATCTCGCGGTGACGAGCGCAGTTCAGTGCCATGCAGTGCCTGTAATTCAAAGTTGTGTGTTCTTCTGTTTATGGGCAGGCGTGGCGCTTACCATCAGACCAGCGCCTAGCTCGTCTCGTCTTTCAATCAAATCAAATGACAAACATCCAAATTCACAAACTCACAAAAATCCAAACTTGGTATATAAGATTACAAAATCACATCTTTATAGCGCCAGTGTTCGTAATTTAAAAACGGTTGACACAGTACCTCGCAAATGGAACACAGTAATTTCAAATTTCATATAACTCTGGATGTTCATAGAGGTCGCTGTGTATGCTGACGGCTCTCACTTTGGGCGACATTTTAATTTACCTGTATTCCAATAAAGCATACATTCAGAGTGCACGTCCCGTGACACGGAGAAATTGCCACTCCGTTCATAAAATATGGTGACGTGCACTTTTAAGTGTTTAAATGTGACGTTTGTGACTACCGCAAGTCTTTGTTGAAGTGAAACTTCTTTAGAATCGTTGTGATTTGAAAATTTGATGAAACGAAAAAGGTTGGTCACTAAAGAGGTTGGAAAGAAACAAGATCTCAAGTATGTAAATATATGAAATGTATGTAATATTTCGCATTAAAATTTTAAATATTTTTTTAAACATGGAACACCTGGTCAAGTTTTTATTGTGTGCCAGTGTTATTAAGCTTGGTAAAAGTATTATAAAAATAATAAACCTTTTACAGTCAACCTGGGTAATTTTGGCTCACTTTAGAGGTAATTTATAGTAGTACGGATTTACTTTCATTGTTATTTGTCATAAATGAGTGTTTCTAGTGGGATATTGGCCTTTATAATCTAAATTCCTGTGTTATTTATCAAAACGATAAATAAAAGACCCTTAAATAACCAAAAATTTGGTGAGCCAAAGTTACACTGATATTTGGGTAACATTAATAAGTATGAGGAGTTGATGAAGAAAATCTCTAATTTATGTAGTTTTTTTTACTCCTCGGTAAGATTAGCTTGTCATATTGATAAAAAAAATACATTTCGTTTATATCACTATCTCCTTTTTAGTGGCAACGTAGAGTTGCCATATTAATACAATATTAAACTGCCTGGTTTATCGAAATCAACTTCTATTTTATGGACCTCTTAAATCAAGTTATTATTGTATTAATCAGGTTTTGATGTACTTATAATCATTGAGCAATGCCTAAAATAATAAAACAAACTCAATCACATGTAAAAAAGAAACATAATATCGGCTCTCAATTCCCCCATACCATGTATAGAAATCGATCATCAATCGCATAAGAATCGCCTCGTTTTGTGATTTTAGATCCTCCAAATCGACTAACTATATTTCGGGGGTGACAATTAAATATGTCAAGCTTTGATGGCCACTTCCACCCTTCAAAACTTTTATGCATAATTGAAATTTTCACGCATTGTCTGTCCTCGCCCCGAGCTAATGTTACCCCAAATGGGCTGAAAATGAAACGGATCGAAGATTAATTAAAGATTTTTTAAAAAATCTATCAATATTGCGGGATATTTCAGTGTTATTACATAAAAAACATATGATTCTTCAACATAAAACTGAACTCGCCTTCTGTAGTTCTTCTGTAGTAACTGCTATACACAACTTTTTATCAAGTTTATTTTTAACTCTATTTACCGCCAAAATTTTGAATGATGAGAAATAAATATATATTTGACAAATGCCAAATGTCACTGCAGGTTTCGATTAAAAACACTTTTTACTTTCATAAATTAAACAACTTATTATTATACAGTGATTCAGTAAGAAGAGAAAAAATTAAACGTTCAAATACAAGTTAGTGAGTCAATGTTACATTGAAAGCTTAAGTTACCCAGGTTGACTGTAATTATCCTAATACCACTGATATTCTATTTTTATCTCTTTCTCTGGTAGGCTACTTTTCTGAAGTTTCACTTCTGCCGTGTGTGAATTGCACACGCACACTTCTTTTTATTTTTAAGTTTTTTTTATTGTATCAACTGATACCTATGTATGGATATTATGTTCTAATTCTAGAACTATTTGAACATTCAGATATAGGCTTCCGTTTTCATAAATTGGTGGTAGATCCAGTGGTCGGCGGCGCAGTTCAAATGCGTACGCGGTACGACTACTGTGATAATTCGATCCCCGGGTCGGGTAAAACTAATATTTGGTGGTAGGTCCCTCGTATGCGAGAGGCCGTCTGGCTTGGTAACACCGCTTTGTCTATTTCTGACGTTAAGCAGTGGTATATGAGCACTGTTGTGTTCCAGTTTGGAGGACATCGAAGCCAGTGAAATTACTGGGTATTATGTGACTTAACATCTTACGTCTCGGGGTGAGGAGCACAATTCAGTGCCATGCAGTACTTTGTAATTCAAAGTTCTGTGTAGTGTTTGTGGTGTGCTTTTGTTTCTGGGCAGGCGTGGCGCTTACCATCAAGTGAGCAAGCGTTTCGTCATTCAAGCAATTAAAAAATAATAAAAACTGCCTTTAACCTAAAAACTGTTATAATTATGTTTTATCTAGGTTTTGCTCAAGGCTACGTCTACATAATTGTCTTTATCCGAGATAAAAATATGATTACAAACATCCAAATTAATAAACTCGCAAACATTGAAAACTAGCTTTTGCTCGCGACCCTGTCCGCGTGAATGTAATTTTGTATTATTTAGATCCCATGGGAACGGACTATCTCAATACAATATATTGTAAGTTTTGTGCTAGATCATATACTTACGTACCAAATTTCATCCCAGTACATTCAGCCGGTAAATTATGATAGACCAGAAGCGATAAAAGTATTTTGCCATCAAAAAGCTTTCATTCAAACTTGCATCCCCTATTTGGGCCCTTTAGGGGTTGAAATTTAAAGAAAGAAATACCCTATTTTTAACCCTGGGCCATCAATTATATTTGTGCCAAAATTCATTGAAATGCGGCTTAGATTTTTCATACACACTTTCATCCCCTTTTTAAACCCTTCAGGGGTTGATTTTTGAAAAACATAGTAGCCTATGTCCTATTCTGATGTATAAGCGATATTATTGTAAAGTTTCATTAAAATCCATTCAGTAGCTTTTACGTGAAAGAGTAACAAACATACATCCATCCATCCATACTTACAAACTTTCGCGTTTATAATATTAGTAGGAGTAGGATTATACATTTACAACATTAATAGAAAGTAGAATAGTAGTATGAATATAAGCGTATCTTTTGAAATACTAACACAAACGCATCGCATAATAAACATTTCATTTCAAAATTATCAAATTGTAGAAACCCTATCAGCAATCTGGAACACAAATCCCAGGGTTGTCACTAGCGTCGCCATTTCAAAAGCGAAACGGCAGGAATTCCATCAAAAACCATTCACAGCGCTAAGCCGGAATAAAATTAAAACGGATACAATCTCATTAACTTGACTGCTTATTTAGTCGCCAACTCTCGGCCTCGGACTTTCGCGTTTACGTTTCGGATTCATTTATTTTCACTTTGATCAACGCACGAGTCTATTTGTTCGGAACGTTTTCGTGTTTGCGTTCCGTCAGACGTATACTGTATTGAAATATTTTTGCGGGTGTTATTTTTAATTTGGTTCGTTCGGTTTGAATATATTGTGTGTGTTCTACGCAGTAGGATAGGGTAGTTAGTAAAATTAATGCCATTCTATTGTGTGTAATTATTAATAAATTAATAATAGTTTAATATAAATTCTATAACCGCCAAAAATCAGAGGAAGGTTCTCAGTTACGTGACGTGACGTAACCAGAAGTGGGACGTGTATAACACAGCTAGTAATAATATTTTTATTTTTGCATCATACACATTTAAGTTAATATAATTACAGATACATTTTTTTTATTTGAATGAATGACGAGACGAGCAAGGTATTTGCCTGAAGGTAAGCACCACGCCTGCCCATAAACAGAAGCAACGCCACACAGAATTTTGAATTACAAAGCACTGCCTGGTACTGAACTGCGCTCGTCACCCTGAGACATTAGATGTTAAGTCTCATAATACCCAGTAATTTAATTACCCAATGTCCTTCAAACCGAAACACAACAGTGCTTACACACTGTTGCTTAGAAATAGACAAAGCGGTGGTACCAAGCCAGACGGCCTCTCGCATACGAGGGACCTACCACCTTGTAAACACATAACATATATATCTACGTGCACACAAATATCTCGAAGTATCTATACTCAATCCCAGACTAAGGAGTAAGCACTAACTGAAAGCTCAATCACCCGCCTCAATAATAAGTTTTCCTGGAAAAGTGTCGGTGGAAATATTCCGTAAGCTATAAAAAGCTTAGTTGCCGAATTTATCCGAGCCATCAGTGCGTAACGCAGATTCGTTAAAGGAAAATGTGGGATACGTGTGTGTGCCTTTCAATATTTTGATGGGTTCTGTATAATGTATACTTCAATGTATGTAGTGCTAATATGTATTGTAAATAAGTTTAGAAAAGAGCAACGTTAGAGTTTCTTGCCCGTTCTTCTTTAACGAATCAGCATTCCGAACTGGCGGTAGAGTTAAAATTTGACTGAATCTAAATGATGTTTGACATTTTATTGATTCAATAAATGATTTGATTAATATTTTGCTAGTGATATTCATATCCGCCCGAATAGCGACTACCGTACACATGGTGTTAAAACCTGCCATAGTGATCCACACGCCTAGTGTGGACTGCGTTCCAGGATCAGCCAGCGTATATCTGGTTCTCCCGAGGGGCTTGCGACATGACTTGTTGGTTGGTTGGGGCGGGTATAGGAGTACATCCTTGTATTACTGTGCCTGCATCGGTCATCCGCCTGTCCTGTCGCAGGCTCCTCGATTCGCTTCTTCCCTCTCTGAAGAAGGAAGAACCATTTATACAGGCCGGCAATCACCAGACAAGTACCAATGGGTAGATACATACACAATAGGCCACAGAACACTTTCAAATTAATTATTATTTACGAGATCTTATAAGGTGGTAGTGCCTTCGTATGCGAGAGACTATCTGGGTTGGTACCACCGCTTTGTCTATTTCTGCCGCTAAGCAACAGTGTGTAAGCACTATTGTGTTTCGGTTTGAAGGAAATTGAAGCCAGCAAAATTACTGGGCATTATGAGAACTAACATCTTATGTCTCGGGCTGACGAGCGCAGTTCAGTGCCACGCAGTGCTTTGTAATTCAAAGTTCTGTGTGGTGTTGCTTCTGTTTATGAGCAGGCGTCGCGCTTACCATCAGGCGAGCGCCTTGCCTGTCACGTCATTCAATCAAATAAAAAAAAGATCAAATTTGGAAGGAAAAACACATCCTTCATCGTAAAAAGGTTTCGGTATCATCCCGTGAATCCCTAAAACAATGTCGATCATGAAGCTTGTTAAAAGTTGTGTACCGGATAGAAAAAAGAAGTTTTAATGATCGAACTGTAGGTAAACACGATCAAAGGGCCAAACATTTCTTATTTACATAGTTATGCGTGCCGAAAAAATTAAGCAGGCTCGCGATGAGAATATTTTAGGAGGCTGAGTTATTATATTTTAGAATAATGTCGATGGAATACGTATCAGGTATAAATCGATAAAAATTGACAGCCTCCGTGGCGCAGCGGGCGAGTAGCCGGCTGTGAAGCGAGAGGCCGCGGGTTCGATCCCCGCGCCGAGACAAGTGTTTGTGTGATCCACAAATATTTGTTCTGGGGTCTGGGTATTGTGAGACCGAAAGTCTCTCGTAGTTCCTGATACCCACGACACAAGACTCGTATCTTACTGTGGGGTCAGGACTATGTGTGTGACTTTTGGGTGTTTAAAAAAAAATACGGTGATTTAGAAATATATGGTTATGGTTTGGTTTAAGCAATTTAAGCAAAGTGTACGACAATTATGTGCGTAATATGAGTGGTAGAGCCACGCTGTAGACTGTTTTGTCTATTCTAATAGGCCGGCTCGACCGGGTTCTTACCAGCGTCTCAAAGAAAACTGACGTTAAGTCACAGCTTTCTGTTGCATTTCGTACGGTGAAAGATATCCAGAGGCCCAAATCCCCTTCCCACTCCATACAACTCGGTCGAAACATCGGGAAAGTAATAAACAATAGGGAATGATACCTTCAAATACTAAGCGGTTAAGAACCGTTTAAATAGATGTTATAATAAAAAAACACTCATATCAATAGGAATAAAAGACATTCTCGACACGTAATGTCGGCAGGTGGGATCACTTTAAAACATATCGTACTATGTGAGCTACATCATAACAATGGTAAAGGATACAAATATAAACCTATTTTTAAAAGAAAAGCCAGCATATGAAAATATGATATACATGGAACAGTAGCTTGAGTGGTAGAGCCACGCTGGCTCAACCGGGTCATTACCACTGTCTCACAGAAAACCGACGTATAGTATCGGCTTACTGCTGCATTTCGTATGGTGAATGAGATATCCGGAAGCCCAAATCCCCTCCCCTTCCCAATCCCTAATTGTCCCTTTCCTTTAAGGTCGGCAACGCGTCCATGATTCTTCTGGTGGTGGGCGTACATGGGCGGTGGAGATCACTTACCATCAGGTGATCCACTTGCTCGATGGCGGCCTATGCTATAAAAAAAAAGTAGCTCTTAGTCGACAATTGTGGTTTCAAGAACTAAATCAGAATCTTGTAGGCTTTTTATTTGCCTGAATTAAAAGTAAAGACATGACACATTTAAACGTATTATTTGATTGAATGACGAGACGAGCAAGTCGCTCGCCTGATGATAAGTGCCACGCCTGCCCATAAACAGAAGCAACACCACACAGAGATTTGATTTACAAAGCACTGCATGGCACTGAACTACGCTCGTCACCCTGAGACATAAGATGTTAAGTCTCATAATGCCCAGTAATTTTACTGGCTTCAATGTCCTTCAAACCGATACACAACAGTGCTTACACACTGTTACTTGACGGCAGAAATATCTGAAAATAGCTCTCGATTTTATTTGATAGCGTAAAAAGCACCTCAACAATCAATCCGTAATTTAATTTGTATACGTTTTGCAGAACCAAAAGGGGCTCAAAGGTTGATAAATTATTCAGAAACAGTCAATTATATACAAGTTTAGATTTTGGTAGTCAATCGGCCTTTTCATACGATCTAACTCATGAATAAAACATGCCGTGTTGAGACATTGTTCCGAGAGTTATCATTTTTTACTCAACACGCCTGGTGCGGTTTGGTTGACTGTACTCTTTTATCTGTACTCTGTACTCTCTAGACCAGTGTTTCCCAACGTGGGGCCACGCCTCACAGGGGGACAATTCGATAGTTAAAGGGAGCAATTTAAAAATGGACTCGACACGACTTTAACCTTATGGTTTTGGGTTATTTAAATGCAATGCTAGATATCGGTGACAAATTTAACAAAAAAATGTTAAGGTGGGGCATAGCCTAAAATAGGTTGGGAAACACTACTCTAGGCTGTACCCTAATATTTCCATCTCCTCTCCTGACCTTCTATCTGATTAATTTCGTTGCCGGACAAAGACATTTAGGCATTCCCAGAGACTCGCCGAGCTTCAGTGCCACTGTTGATCCTGGTGTACAGGAGTTGCATTGGCGGGTGTGTGGGCGGGATAGTCTCTCTCTCTGTACTCTTTTATCTTGGCGTGGCTGGACCTGATGTTAGGTACAGTGCAGTCCAAACATAATGTCTACCGTCAGGAGACATTGGGTCCTTCGACGGTTGGCAGACATATGCCAAGAACAAGTTGCCGTAGTCTTTGTTCCTCGATAAATATAACTTGGGTGTCCTCTAGTCGCGAGTGAATGGTTTTTCCTAGACAGGCGTGTTTCATCTTAAGACACTCGCTTTCAGGTGAGATAGTGGCCAAACGCAAGCCTATTAGGAATATAAAAAAAAAAAATTAAAAATTTGCTGAAGGCAAACACCTGTTACACTTTACAAATAACAATGTGACCTGATGTACTTAGAGACGTCGATTTACTCTAATTGAAAATTAGATATAGATTTGCTTTTTCCCTCTTTGGAGTGTGAAAAAGCATTAATATAGGCCGGCATGATTCTGGTGACCACCGACAAACAATGAGTTAATCGCTGGTTATTTTTAGACTGCGCTTACCATCAGATGTAGTACACTTTGCCGTGCTCGGATAAAAAAAAGATATTTCTTAAAATTCGTTTATATCTCGGAGACAAAAACTAACATTTCTGTACTCAATAAGTAACTCGGTAAATGATTAATTGGCAAAGTTGATCATACTTTCTTAATGCGGCAATTAGTGTATTGAAATTAATATTGCCTCATGCGAAAAAACACGGTTTTGTAGTGCCTCGAATATATTCACTGCAGCCAGAACTTAAGATTTCTATACTACTATCCAATAAATAAACCCAACAATCACACACATAATCCTGACCCCACGTTAAGTTAACCAGTATCGTGGGTATCAGAAACTACTATGGGCTTGCGGGCCCACAACACATGACCAGAAACAAATATTCGTGAATCACACAAACATATTTATCTTGGAATCGAACCCGCGGTTTCTGGTTGTACAGACGCCTGCCCGCTGCACTACAAAGGCTGTGAATAATAATATGATCATTCTGACACAGGCGCGTAACCTTATCAGGGTCAGTGCAATCACTATTCCGTGTCAGTCTCGCGGCTCTGACCGAGTGAACGTTTTTTTCTATATAAAAATCAGCTTATGTTCTAGCTGATCATTGTCTATCTAAATGCCAAGTTTCATCAAAACCCGTTCAGCCGTTAAGGCTTGTATCATTAACAAATGTCCAAATTCAAACTACGATAGATAGTACAGTAGGACAACATTCCTCTACTTCATTACGTCATAAAGCGGTTTGAGATACGTCATGACGTCATCACGGCCCCACCTCGCTACACGCAGTGAATAAATTACATTCGCTCACAAGACTTGGGTTTCGCTGAAAGGTTCGGCAATCCCAACCATCACTCAATACATGATTTTATTTAATGCGTTTTTTTTAGCTTGAATGACGAGACGAGCAGCTTGCTCGCCTGGTAAGCGTCACGCCTGTCCATAAACAGAAACAATACACAGAATTTTTAATTACACAGCACTGAATTGCGCTAGTCGTCGCCGAGACATAAAATGACTCATTATACCCAGTAATTTCACTTCAATTTCCTTCAAACCAAAACAAAAGTGCTTACACACTGCTGCTTGGTGGTAGAAAACAAAACAAAGTAAATCCCATACCCTTTTCAATCCCTTAATTATCCCTTTTTTTAAGGTCGTCGGCAGTGTACTTATGATTCTTCTAGTATTCTGGGCATAAATGGGCGTAGGAGATCACTTACCATCAGATGACACACTTGCTCGCTTGTCGGCCTCCGATATAAAAAAATAACTTCGTTAATCCCTTACAAAATTTAGATAGCCTAACCGTAAAAGTCGCTAACTTCAATTGTCACAACATCTATAACTTTGAAAAGGCTGAATAGATTACCTTCAAACATGCCTAAAAGCCATCTCGATTAAATTAAACTCATTATTTTTCGGTGGTCGCTGGTTTTTTGGACTGCACTACGCTTACCATTAGGTATAGTATAGTCACTTTGCCGTGCCCGGATAAAAAAGCCACTTTGTCATGACATGATAAAAAAAAAATCTAGCGCAAACTTTACACGAATCCCACACAAAAAGTCATAAGTCAGTTGTATCTAACTCTAGAATCATGTAAAACCCATCTAATAATATTAGTGACACAAATATAAAAACGAAAAAGTGTTTTATAAACTAAAATACTTCCATTTTATTCCCACTAAAGCCACCTCCATCACAGAAGGGTAGTAGTATGTAATCTACCAAAGTACTTTCAATTTAGAATATTGTCACAAAACATAAATCGTCTATTTACATAAAAGACAGGGACGTAAAATTTTAGCGAAATAATTTCTCTTGTATTTTCTATATTAACTCTGAACATTACTCGAACAATATTATCTAAACATTTCATAAACATCCAACACCCCGGTCTATCCGAAATCACAGACCCGGCAAAGAATTTGAAGCGTTCGGATCAAATTAAAAACACCATCTAATAAAATTGCATAAACATTTATTTAATCACAATGAATTAATCAATCGCGTTACAAATTAATCCCATTCAAAAGTTCCATATTCAAAACTCGAGCAACTGTCAAATGTTTATAATACCTAACTAGCCCCGCAACATGTGTTGGAAACAAAACAACCGCGGACGCTCCGAACGCCACACGATGATTTATTTAAAACTCGTAGATCTGTTATCTGCCACCTCGTGTTATCTTATTGCGTGTTTCCTAAATAATTAATGCAATATAGGGCATCGATTGTGAGGTGACGGGAGGGCCAAGGGGGTGTGTGGGGCGGGGCGCGGGGGTGCGCGCGGCGCACGCACGCGATTGGCTGTCACGGCTGCGTGAGTGCGTACCTCCCCGCGTGCGTGTGCCCGCCGCCCTCCCTCGTTCAGTCGCTATTGGAACGTTGCGCGGGGTAGACGTGTCGCGTTCCGTTCTAAGTGCATTACGAACGATAGCCGCGCGCAACTCCGATTCCCGACGCTTTGTTTGAAGTTTGATTCACGATTAGGTCAAATTTATCCTTCCATATGGTTCACCTGGTTGATATATTGCGTTCGGCGAAAGTTGAGTACCCGCCTCCTGTTATTGTGAGTAAACAATTCATTTAAATTGCAAAAATATGATGAATAACATACAAAAGTGTACTTTTACGGTTGTTTTTTATTGGCTTCTATTATGTTTATTTGTTTTTGTTTGCAGATTATAATTCATCGCGTTGTTGATTAGTTGACGTGCGCAAACTCGACCGATTGAAGTTTAGAATTTGTTATCAACATGACGCTACTTTTGTTTTGTTTATGAAGTTCAACTTTATTGTTAGTATGATAAAAACATTTTTAAATGAAATTACATTTTCTACAACTTTACAGCAAATACGTAATTTATTAACTAATGACAATTTTTTTATGTTACGATGTGATTTTTTTTTTGTAATACATTATTGTGATATAATATGTTAGAGAAAAAATAAATTATAAATTCCTAACTTTATTTTGATTATATTTTTTTATTACGCACCCAGTTTTGTAATTCTTAAATATATTAAATCATAACTAGAATAAATCAAAACATAAAATAAATGCGAATTAAAATACTCAAAGAATTTGTTGTAATATAAAAAATTTATTCGAATATTTTTATAATTTTTTTTCAACACATCTTTTGCAAGCTTGCGAATATGTTTTGAAGTTATTTGTTATCTATAATAGCTGATAACTTAGTAATTGCGATTTTACTTATATAAATATATTACGATAAATATAATGTTCGGTATAAGTACATAAATCAGAATTGATATTTATTTTTTTACTTTTATTTTATATTTAAAAGCCACGACACACTATAAATATAAAGATTATGTTGCTACGGCAAAATTCTTTCATACTTTTTAATATTCAGAATGATCAAATGTGGCGAACTAAAAAAAACTTTTCTTTTATTTTTGAATATTTATAAATAATTACCTAATTATTTAAAAATGCTACTTCGATTTTAAATAACGGTGAAATAAATTCACCAGTTTTGTTAAAAGCAGTCTTATAGGGACGGACGCGGTAAATTATTCCAAAAATTACATACGTTATAAAACCATTGTTATTTTTAGAAATTCACATGTCAGTGGGAACAGTGAAATATTAAATTTGTAATTCATGAAGTGTGAATATACAAAATTGGTTACATATTTCTGAACGGACTAAGCTGTCAGCATTTGTATAGTGAAATTCTTATGTAAAACACTACACGCTTGTGACTTCGAACAAGTTTATTTCTTCAAGGATAGCTAGTTATTATAATTACTAGAGTACACTTATATATTAAGTAATATGTATCTGTTTTTATTTGAGTAAAAATATTATAAAGTAGGAATTTATCATTCAAGACATTTTAACCGCCGACAAAAAAGAGGGACGTTATAAAATTCACTTTGTTGTATCATTCTGTGGCATCATAACACCTAAATGGATGGATCAATTTGAATTCAGTTGATTTGTAATTCGATAGCTTATTTATTCGAGAAGATTCCTATCTATGTTGAAAAAAACTGTTTAGTGCTCAAAAGTCGCGTTCAGTGATGTTATTACTTAAAACTAGCTTTTCCTGGCGGCTCCGCTCGCGTAATCTGCTTTTTCCGGGATAAAAAGTAGCCTATGTGGATCAGGGATAATGTAGGATTCTAATGATGACAGATTTTTTTAATCGGTCCAGTAGTTTTTAAATTTTTTCGTTACATACAAAAATACAAATCTTTCCTCTTTATATATTAGTGTAGATATAATTTAATTTAATTAAACATAATTTACCCTAACCTACAAAAACAAATACCCAACTAACACAATCACTTACGTGTTATTTGATTGAATTTATTAACGCATGATAAATTGGTCCGAGCGTGTCATTAGGCGTCCGTGTGTTTTCCTCAATCATATTGTTACATTTACCAAATTCATTCATCAATCAATATTAGTTTCACATTCTGTTCTATAACGAATGGTAAGAGACTATCCCGCCCACACACCCGCCACTGTAACCCCTGTGCACCAGGATCAACAGTGGCACGCATTTTTGTTGACACTGAGCAGTGGAGCTCGGTGAGTCTCTGGGATGCCTAAATGTCTTGGTCCCGCAACGAAATTAATCAGATAGAAGATTAGGGAGGAGTAGGAAATATTAATTGTCCACTTCACTCCATAGCAAAGCGGGAAACAAAATAAAGATTTGAGGAGGTATTACCCTCAAGTGTAAGGACATTTACAACTGGAGAAGCCAGATGTAAAGCACCACGGATGTTATTAAGTGGGCCCTATCATGCGAGCTGTTACACTTGATCCCAATAATAGGTATGGCAAAAGCACGGAAATTCTTTCTAGTCTCCACAAGATCCATATAGTATACAGCCCCAGATGTTATTTGCATACTGTCTAACATAATGTTACGCTCATGTTGCCAGAGACTACACTCCCAAAGAATATGATGTGCGGATTGTTCGTACTGGCAGTTAAGTGTAGAGCATGAATAACGAATGGTTATTGGCGAATCTAGTGTCAAAGTTTTCAAGCCACCCGAAAGCCTCCGACTTGGCTTAACGACTACTGTCAGTTGATAATACCCGGAACCTTCTTTCTACGTGCCGTCTGAAGTACTGAGGCGCTCAGTTGAAATACCAATAAGCGGTCACCCATCCATAGTTCTGAACGTGCCAAGGGTTGCTTAACTGGCTAATCATGCAACTGTGTATAAACGTCTCGAAGTTTAGTATTACTATTAATAAATTTAAATATTCAGTATATCTAAAAAACAAAATTTGACCTGCGTTCTATTTTCTGATTGTAAGCGCCACGCCTGCTCATAAACAGAAGCAACACCATACAGAACTTTGAATTGCAAAGCACTGCATGGCACTGAAATGCGCTCGTCACGCCGAGACATAAGATGTTAAGTCTCATAATGCCCAGTAATTTCACTGGCTTCAGTTTCTCATTATCACCTAGTAATATCAGCTTCAATGTCCTTGAGACCGAAACACAACAGTGCTTACACACTGTTGCTTGAAATAGACAAAGCGGTGGTACCAACCCAGACGGCCTCTCGTATACGAGTGAGCTACCTTGTACACAGTACATGCTTAATTAATGCATCAATTACAAATAATTTACCATTTTAAACACATCATTTACAAATCGATAAGCCATTCAGTTGTGTCCCACTGCACCACCATAATACCATACGTGGCTCACTATACCAAGTAGGGCCCCATAAGCACTACATAAAAAGTTTTTATCACGGACGGGCCAGTTAGGCGGGCCGAAAGTTGCCAAAGTGTTCTTTTTCGGACCATTACTCCAGTGTTGGGTCGAAGCGCTTTTTTCGACGAAATTTCAGATTAACCGCGTATGGAGATATGCGACGGTTATTGATTTTAATAGGGCCGTTTAGAAACTTACGTTACGACGTAAAGTAGCGGCTTGCTGCTGCGTTTCGTACGGTGAGTAAGATATCCGGAAGCCCAAATCCCCTCCCCTTCCCAATCCCTAATTATCCCTTTCCTTTAAGGTCGGCAACGCGCCCATGATTCTATGGTGGTAGGCGTATATGGGCGGCGGAGATCACTTACCATCAGGTGATCTACTTGCTCATTTGCCGGCCTATGCTTTTAAAATAACTTGATTTTTACTTACATACATAGACTCACGCCTGTTTCTCATAGGAGTAGGCAGAGACGACGGACTTCCACCTGCTATGATCCTTACACACATCTTGACACTTCATTTTTAACCATCCAATAATAAGAAGAACGGGGTCTCTATTCGACACGTGTATTTTTAATGCAGATTTTTTGTAGAAAGCTGTTACAAAAATATGTGTTTTTGATTGACACCAGTTTTTTTTTGGGTTAGGTGTAATCGCAAATCTTTTCATATTTCATAATGGTTAGATTTTCATGATTCTTGTTACATTCGATAGTGTTTATCAAAAGTTGGTAACTCTATCGCAAGAGACGAAATTGGGACAAAACCCCGATGAGCCTCCAACTACAAAAGCAGACTATAGTCCACCTAAGCCAGTTGATAAATGGCTTATACCAATCCGTTATTGTTCCCATACCCATCATCTCCGCTATCAAATATAAGCCACTTCAATTTCAATAGAGTCTAGCATAATCTCTAGGAGAATAAACCCATTATAGGCTTTACTAGTGCGTCACTAAATAGCCTTTTGTGTGTTAAGACTAGGTTAGAAATAATCTTAATATATTTATAGCCCAAAATAAAAAATAGAAGTGTTATAATTTTTACTCCTTTTTCCCTTTCTCTATTTTTTGTTAAAAATCTGGTTAATTCCGGATAGTTCTTAGATATCCTGGAAGAAAATTTATTCGGCAATTTAAAAATTAATGTTGTTTTTCAATTATTGGAACGTAGTTCCTTATCGCGCGTTGCGAAAGGGGGCTAGACGGAAAAAATTGGTACGAAAAGTTGGCACGACATAATTCTCCGACCAAGAATAAATATAATATTAATTTGATATCTAGCACACAAAGTTAAAGTCGAAATTCCGTTAATAAAAGTAAAACTTATGACATATGGAAATGTAGACGTGGTTTGAAATTTGAATTTTTGATTATCGAACACGGCGCGGCGGTCCACCGTTTAGGCTGCGTTTAGACGACGCGAAAAATTTCGTGCGGCCGTTTACACGATCGCGCAGTCGCCGCGTGGTTGGAGCGTTGCGAAGTATTAAACATTATGGCTTAGTCAATAGAGTTTACATTAGTTTTTCGAGTGATTCGAGCGCGGCGGCCGCGCGGCCGCCGCGCGGCCACAACGCGGTGGGATTCCTTGTCATATAAATGCGCCCTTAGTAGCCAGTCACCAAATTACCTATCATAAAATATTTGAATGTTGGCTGCTTCCAGATTATACAGTGTCTAATATATAGTCTACGGGATGACTGTTTAATATTACGACTCACATCGAATGTTCTGGAACTCTCTAGAACGTTCGGTGTGACGTCACGTAGACTGTAAGACCGGCCGGTGCTCGCCGATTTACGGGCTGGGCGACGTAGCAGCCGGTGTGCTCCCTTCGGACCCTCCGTCCCCCCCGAGATCGAGATCATTTTAGTCAAGCCCGAGAGGTGGTCAAGCGCGAGCAGTCCATCGATCAACGGAAGGTTCGAGAGAAATCGAGAACCTTCCGGGTGACGTCACGCGCGCCGATTGACCAGCCAACGCTAGCCGACCTCCCTGGAGCTTCGAGAATTATGGAAGTACCAGGTGTTCAAACCCGTTCCCCCTACCCCCACCCAATTTGTCCTCACCCCCCCTCGGCCTAAATCGGTAATTTTTGAGGCTAGAGGGTCGTGCGACGGCTTGTCGCAATCGGCTTATTGAGCCCGACACTTTGGCCCCAATAAAAATAAATTTCGACCCCCTAGTAAGAAAGATCTGTAAAAATATCTCTAAAAATTCAAATATCTCAGAAACTACAATAGATAGACAAATAAAATTTTATTAAAATTCCTTCACTAATTAATCGAAAGGAACTTCGTTCCATCCGGGTGTCCCTTGACACCTCTCAAGTTTTTTTTTTTTTTAATTTACTGTTAGGTCACAAAAGACTCCGAAAAAGCAAATGCAAAGTAGTGTTATTTTTTTGAAGTCAGTTTTGAATGATTGTTAAAATTTATTTTATTTTAAATTTTCAGTGTTAAGTATAGCTATGGTATGTAAATTCCAACTCAATAACATAATCGCGACGATTGAGCTATTGTCCTTTAAAGAACTTTCATTTTTTTTACTCCGTACTCCATCAAATCTTATCTAAATTTATATGGGACTATATCGCAGCTAAACTCTATCGAATATTTCCCCGACAAAATCGATCCACGACACGGAGAAATCGATATAGAAACATTAAAAAGCAACAAAATAACTCGCCGAAATGAGAATCTCCTCCCTTTTGAAGTCGGTTATACGTGAACAGAGCCTAATGCTAATATATCACAAAACTCTCATCAAATTCATCAGATCCGAGTAATAACCATCCCTTCCATTCATAACCACACATTAATCATAATTGGTGTTTTTGTTCGCGAGGAGGATCGATGCGTTCATAAATCTCCACAGAAATATTTAAAGTACACGAGACCTTTGAACGGGCCCATATTAATACTGTTAAGGATTTAAAGAGACGCTCTATAATTCCGTTTGAATAATTTTAGTGAGATATACTTTGTTTGTTTAAGTTATAACATAGTAAAAGCTTATTATACTATTTGAGAACTGTTTAATAAAGGGAAAGTCTTTGGCAGTTATAATTGTTATTTTTGAGATAATTAGGTAAGTGATCTTGTTAACTTATAAATTATGTAACTTCTATGTTAATATTAATCCACTTTTATCTTTTATTCTATCACAAGACTATGTCATCATTTTCATATAATTTAACTGCCAACAAAAAAGAGAGGTATCCCTTCCCCTTGAGAGGTCCCTTTGTCTTTGGGTGTGTCTTTCAGTGACATCGTAGTGCCAAAAGGAAGATATCAATTTGAACACGGCTTTGTTTCAGAATTCTTTTCTCAATCTTCTTCACTACATCTTTTCTCACACCACACATCTTTCTTACTTCACAATTTCTTTATCTCTCAAAGTTACACCACACACTTCTTAAAGCTCTGATTTCTGTAGCATTAATACTTTTGTTTTTACTAGTATTATACATGTCCCACTGCTGGGCACGGGCCTCCTCTACTGAATGAGAGGGGTTAGGTCTTAGTCCACCACGCTGGCCTAATGCGGGTTGGCAGACTTCACATACCTTCGAAAAATCTTGTCGAGTTCTCGGGTATGCAGGTTTCCTCAGGATGTTTCCTTCACAATTATAGCAAGCGATAATTAACAATTAATATACACGTACCTAACTTAGAAAAGTCAGTGGTGTATGCTCTTGGGGCTGGCTTCGAACCTGCTACTTTTGTCTCGACAGTCCATACCACTTCCCGCTGAGCTATCGCTGCCTACTAATACTGCTAATACTACTTTCATTATTTCCAACTCATACATATTGCCAAAGTAAAAAATTACTCTTAGTTCCTAATATTATTGAATTTGATTACCAAAGTAGAGTCGGTCATACATCTGCCTAATCCAGTCCGTGAACATCCAAATTTATTAAGTAATTTTATAGAATAAAAGGGCCGGGGTTAAAGGTCAGGACCAAGTCTCGTAGAGTCACCTTTTGAAGACTTTGTAAGTACTACTAGTTTGCTGGTGGGAGGATACTTGTATCCGACCGGATAGCGACCACCGTACACTGGTGCTAAAACCTGCCATAGTGGCCCACCTTGCGTGGGTCGCGTTCCAGGGTCAGCCAGTGTATATCCGGTTCTCCCCAGGGGCTTGCCCCTGATCCTCACCCTTTTCCCATCCCTTTTTCCTTCCCCCCTCCTTGGCCCTTTGACAGGCCGGCATGATCTTGCCGACCAACGATGGACACATTGTTTATCGTTGGTCGACAATATTCTTGGATTGCGCTACACTTACCATCAGGTGTAGCGTAGTCACTTTGCCGAGCCAGGATAAAAAAAAAAAAAAAAAAAAAAACTGTTTAAATTATTAGATGCTTAGCTGAAGTGCGTTTCGGCATCAAGTTATTTTTCACCTTAAATAATGTTAGTTTTAAGTAAATATAAAGAACTCTACATAAATTTAGTAATGAAATCATATTAATGACATCATATACATCTAGTAGCTACTAGCTTTTTCTTGCGGCTCCGCCCACAAGAACGACCTTTCCCGAAATAATAAGTAGCCTATTTCTTAATCCAAGTCGTGGTCTACCTGTATGCCAAATTTCATTCAAAATAGTTCAGTCTTTAAGGCGTGATTGACATT
Organism: Amorpha juglandis; assembly: GCA_949126905.1. NCBI lineage: Eukaryota > Metazoa > Arthropoda > Insecta > Lepidoptera > Sphingidae > Amorpha > Amorpha juglandis. The sequence continues at coordinate 15,623,322 of OX421374.1, read as the reverse complement.
CAAAGTCACAAACACACAAACATCCAATCTTTCACATTTATAATAGTATTAGAATAAGCTCACACCTCCTCCTCGGAAGAGGTAGGCAGAGGTGTGACTAGGGCACCCACGGTGCATTAAGCTTATTTTTGTCCCATGATGTGATAGGGAAAGCATGTTGCCATACCAGGTACAAAGTCCAATTCTAGGCAATTTATTTTGTTTATGATTTTCGCATCGAAAATCCAAACATGAAATGTGATTCTATGACGCGGGAATTGAACTCAAGACTCCCGGTTTCTAAACCTAAAAACATTTAAATAGGATATAAATTGGCCTTATATCCATGGAGGCCTGTTTATTTGTTTGTCTCTTCGAATTTTCAATCGAAAATATTAACAAAAAAAAATCAATTTTTATTCATTCAAGTCGATTAATCAACCAAAATCTGAACGGTTTGAACATTCTATTAGATGGAGAGAGTTTACAACACGATCGAGGTAAGAATTTACAGAAATCTTTCCTTCAAGAGGCTGCGTCACGCAATTTGAAATAATAATCTTATTATGCAAATAATAGTTTTCTATGATATTCTCACATATGACCAAGGAGAAATTCCCGAGATCTAAATGGGGCTTAGCTATATTAATATTTCATAAAAATTGAAGTTATATGTTCCAGACACCTGATACCTAATACCTACCAGAATTCCAGATACCTAATAGAATAGTGATGTGCACCGTAACCTCAAACTTCAAGAATATCTCGAACTTATTCAACTCTACATAAACAAAAACTTTTAAATTAAACTTACAATTTAAACTGATGAGAAACTAACAAACTAGATTTCATATTTAATGTTACACTCCGACTTGTTCTTCTTACAGATATTCTCTAATGTAGCATCAGTTTGTTTTTACATGAAGTAATTTTTGAAGTGCAATTTCTTTAGCACCGTTGTGATTTGAAAATTCGATGAAACGAAAAAGCGACAGTAAAAAAAGACAAACATGTTTACATTAACATTACATATTACATACTGCTGTTTGGCGGCAATAATAGACAAAGAGGGAAGTAGACCTAATATAATATAGTAGGTTGGGAGGAAGGGAGTCATTTGAACCTCTGTAAAGCATAGCCTTTCTCGGCACCGATCACTTCACGTCGAATTTTTGTGGGATAGTGCTACTATCGTCTTTGACCCAGACAGTTCATACAACAATGTCTACAGAAGAAAGAAGCTATTTTTGTGATAGTAAATCAATTTAATTTAAATCGTCAACTAAATGCATCCATTAGCCAACCAATACCCCATACATCCATTACAAAATAATACTCAATATTCTGTTGCTAGGCAACGCGCTTGTCAACAAATGTCAGTGTGACAGCTCCAGAGAACGCGTGCGTTGACAGCTGTGACATATGGATTTGTAGCGATAATGTTGCTTGTCAATTTCTTGGATTTATCTATTCTGCATTGTCGTTGATGACGTATTTATGTGTTTAGCGCCTTACATATTATGTAGCTATGAGTCAAAACTGGGTTGTGATGAAAGAGAGTTTGCAAGGTAGGTCCCTCGTATGCGAGAGGCCGTCTGGGTTGGTGCCACCGCTTTGTCTATTTCTGCCGCCAAGCAATAGTGTGTAAGGACTGTTGTGTTTCGGTTTGAAGGACATTGAAGCCAGTGAAATTACTGGGCATTATGAGACTTATCTTTTATCTATCTTTGTCTATAAAGTGTGTGTGTAATTCACGCACGCCAAATGTGGAACTTCAGAATAATTAAAATAAATTAATTACCGACGAATTTTAATATACAAATGCAAAAAAATAAAATACGTGAATGATACACCACGTTGTTTATGACATATTTTCCGAAGGCCTCGTTGTACGCAGGTGCTAAGACACGTGATAGTATACTTGTAATCTATCTCAGTCTCTCGTAAGCTAAATCTTAATTATGAATATGTTTGTCTCTTCTTACTGTCGCTTTTTCGTTTCCTCAAATTTTCAAATCACGTTGCTAAAGAAGTTTCCCTTCAATAAATTACATTATTCACACTCAAGACCATTCCCGAATCACGCACATCATAAAACAAACAAGAAAACCGCCCATTCAACATGTTAACGCCTGTTTATGTCAAATTATTTGATAAGCGATAGCGATCGACACGGCGGTAATCGTTAACAACACGGTAACAAGTAACCACCGACGACAGGTCGTTTCCTGGTTAAATAATTTTGTTTATGGCACTATAACTAGCCGACTGTAAAAAGATGCCGCGGGTTCGATTCTCAAATCGAGACAAATTTTTGTGAATCAATTTTTTTCGGGTTTGGTTGTTTTCTCCCCTAAGAGATTGACGTCAGGCAGGCTACGTGTCGATACCATTGTCTCACAGAAAACCCACGGAAAGTAGCGGATTACTAATGCCTTTCGTACGGTGAGTGAGATATCCAGAGGTCCAAACCTCCCACCATTTCTGAATCCCATTCCTTTAAGGTTGAGAACACGCCAAGATTCTTGATATTGTGGGCGTACATGAGCAGTGGAAAGGTGACCCACTCACTCGTTTGCCAACCTATGTTACAAAAAAAAGTTCGTACTTGTTTCATCCAATGTCGTTGTCATGTTATTCACAAAACCATGAGCTATCTATTTAAAAATGGCTGCACATCGTAATATAGATGTTATCAGTCTTTTATTACACAACTCCCTAAATTACCCGCAGGGACAATGGGATGTCATAAAAATTAAAACCATTTACCTTGATTAGTATCTATGGTGTAGTTGTTTGTTTCGGTGTAGCTTAGAACTATGTTAGTTTTTTTTAGCATAGACCGGCAAATGAGCAAGTGATCTGATGGTAAGTGATCTCCACCGCCCATGTACGCCCACAATACTAGAAAAATCATAGGCGCGTCACTGATATTATAGGGAAGGGATATAGAACCTATCAACAAAAAATAAAACTTACTGAAAAAAAATAATAAGTTAAAACTAAACAGCCTCAGTAGCGCAGCGGGCGAATAGTCGGCTACGAAGCGAGAGGCTGTGGGTTCGAAGTGTGGTTTCAGGACTACGTGTGGTGTATAAAAAGAATTAAGTTGGTGATACTGTTGATTGGTCAAAGCGAATCAAAATTGCTTTTTTAAGTCCGTTTTATACTTATAAATAAATTATTTTATTAGTTTTACTTAGTATAAGAACCGTCAGTTAATAAATAGATGTTGAAATTTTAGTCTTTCATCATTTCAACCCTTAGGGGTGAAATAATCTTTTCATATTTAATAGGGACTACCACCGCAGTAAACCCTATCGAATACAAAAATTATCAAAATCGTTCCACTTTTGGCGGCGTTATGCGTGAACAAATATATTTACTACAGAAGAATTGAGAACCTCCATTTTTGAGTCGGTTAAAATAGAAGCTAATCTCAGAATCGGTAAAACTTCATTACCATCTACAACCTTCTCTGGGTCAACTAATAGAGCCAATAAACTATGGCATAAAGAAATCCTTACCCACATATTCCTGGAACAATTCCAACCAACAAGATTCCTTAACATACGCCTCCCATGAAATAGGCTTTCAAATAAATAAACCATTTTGTACCTAAAGTTTAACTGGCCACGCCTACTGCAGGCGCAGTGTTGCCATCTCTATCCCACATCAAGTGCTTTAATGATTTTTCACATATTGCAGAAAATGTACAGTTTTAATTTCGGGGAAATGTTTGGCTACTCGGCTCTGTACACAGATCGATCCCCTTTGATGTTATTTTAAAAAGGGATCGGAATCGTGTGATTTTTGAGTGTATTTTTGAAGTTCAATCGTGTGATAAATCCGGATGATTTATACCTATAGCTCTCTCTTCCATTTTCCCATAAAAAATCGGCTTGAATTAGCAGTTTGCCGGAGGCCCAAATCCCTACTTCCCTTCCTAATGGCAATTTATTCCCTTTAAAGTCAGCAACGCTTCTATGTTACTCTGTATTATTTACCATCAGGTGACCCACTTACTAATTTGCCGGACTCGGTTTAATATGGTTGCATTATGCCTGAAAAATGTCAACTGCGCAAGATTTCACCGAGTTTCGTTCTGTGAAGCAAAGTTTATTGTAGCTAGTTGACACGTATGCAAATTGCAAAATGAACAGTTTGATTTGTCACTTGAATTACTTTGACTTTGACAGACGTCAAATCGTCCATAGACATAATTTTATTTTTTTCTTTGGCTCCCGTGACCTCACCAAACGGCCACACGGAAGACCAGCGCTGGTATTACCAGCACGTGCTGAGTGTGGTCCGTATTTTGCAGCAGGCTTTTATTTTAAAAATTTTTGCTTTGTTTTTTATTTTTATGTTTAATTTGTATTCCTTGCTTAATGTAACTAGTTTAATTTTAAGATTTTTTTTTATAGTTTGTTTGATTTGGTTACTTTTTTGTTTTTTATTTTTATTTGCTTTGTTTAATGTAATAATTTAATTATATATTAGTTTGGTAAGCTTGTTGCGAAATAAAATCTTTTTCTTTCTTTCTTTCTCTTTCATTACCAGTAACATAATAAGCCATTGGTTGCATGTAAAAATCAGCGGTGCAAGCGACGATGCCTATGGTAGGCCACGTCACATTCATTATGCAGAAGCAGTCAACCAGTCAGTTTATTTTAGAATAAATTAACTGAAAGCGTAATTAATAAACGGCAGTCAACGCCCGCGGGTTTGATCGTTAAAACAATGACTAAACTGAAATATAACAATATGGGTTGTGGACTAGAAATTAACCGGAGGCTGTTATCCATTGCTTTATGTATAGGTTATAGAAGATGGTAGGTCACTCGTATGCGTCTTGGTACTACCGCTTTGTCTATTTCTGCCGCCAAACAACATTGTGTAAGCACTGTTGTGATTTTGGTTTGAAGAACATTGAATCCAGTGAAATGACTGGGCATTATGAGACTTAACATTTTATGTGTCGGATTAACGAGCGCAGTCCAGTGTCACGTAGTGCTTTGTAATTCAAAGTTCTGTGTGGTGTTGCTTCTATTTATGAGGCGTGACCCTTACCATCAGAGGAGCGCCTTGCTCATCTCGTCATTCAATCAAATTAAAAAAAAGTCTATATTTGTTTTAAAACATTTTTTTTGTTCACAGATGAACCGGGCAATACAGGTGAAACCGGCGGATAGCGAAAATAGAGGAGGTATGTATTAATCTCTGCTACTAATTGTAATATTGCCGAATATAATTTTACAACTACCATTTATGTCTACCATAAAATATATTCTTAAATTAAAATGCAATTGCATAGATACACTTTGATATGCGAGTAAGAATAGCACGTAGCGCGACAATTTCCACACGAATGCATATATTCCGCTCGCACGTTGAGGTCTAAACAAGTGGCGCACCTCAAACTACCTTAAAAGTTTAATATTTTTCATAATTATAGGTATTTATATTCCATTTTTTTCTTTATATTTAAGTTTCCCATCATTGTAGTTGGCTATCTATTTATTTTGTATATTTGTATAAAAGCTCAAAATTATTTTATTAAATAATTCTCTACTACAACATTGGATCACTTACAACACTGTAATTTTCCAGAAAAGACTAGCCTACATTAAAAGTAATTAATCAGTATACAAAAAAAAACACCAGCAAACCCTCAAATTATAACTCTCTAATTATGTACGCAAAATGTCTTATATCAATTTCCTAAACAGCGTGATGAAGTGTCCCGTCAAAACGCTTCGATTCGAGTCCACGGGCGTCTGAGCCATTCTCGATTCATTGCGAAACGTGAACTCATAATTTATGGGCCAAATCTTTTAATCGTGAGTCGACGTTTTACCGACGCTTACCGTCTTATCTTATTTGGGCAATGTACAACGACTCCTTGCCTTATTAATGACTGCTTTTGGCTCGCGACTTTGCACGGACTGCAAAGTCGCGAGTCGATTTATATGACGAAAACCCTGCATTTATTTTCTTATGTTTAAGATGTATTCAGTGTGATTGGAATTGGATTGTGAATGGAATTGAATATTTATGGTAAAGTTAATGTTGAAATTATATAAATGACTGTATTAAGCTCAATAAAGCTTTTATTTTGCATCGAACTATGTCTGTTTGCGGGTTTGGTAAAAGTAGTTCGAAATTTTCACAATTTTATTTTTTATCAAGTTTCAGAAATCTGTCGGTGATCAAAAATGCAATTTTAAAAATAACACTGAAAAGTTAAAAATAACAATTTCAGATCTCTTTGGAGTAATTTTTCAGTGTTATTTTTTTAAGTCAGTATTTATGTTTTATTAAACTTTATTTTATGTTTTACATAAAAACTCACAAAATAAATTAGAGGAAACTAATCTATTATGACCGTAGTGATTACAATACTAATATCAAACCTTTCAAATTACGTAATCCGAAATCCGACGTCAAATCTTTGGTTACTGACATAACAATAACGCATCCATAAAACCCCTCTTCTAAACCCTCACCACAAAATCGATGACCCAAAATTAAATATGATGCGGACGTATCGACAGGCGACACTGAGCTCCGCCATCATTATTTCACAAATGTCAAAACAAATGACATATACATTGACGGGGGCCGAATTGAACATTAAAGATGCAACAGTTCCATCATTCGTGAACCAATTAGAGCCGACGGTACTTTTCTAACATTCATGGGGACGGTTAAGAATAGAGTGGTTTCTTGGGTTTAGGAGTACGTTTATCGTATCGTAAAGAGAAGGTTGAATGTCAGGGTTTTGTAGGTAAATTACATAATTTAGTTGGCTGGTTAAGCATACGCACATGTGTGATCACTGAAGGGGTAGGTAGAGGTGTAAATAGTACACCCAAATTTCGCCGAGCGTATTTCCGTCCCATGATGTGATAGAGGGTTAGCCTATCGCCATAACGAGCACAATTCCAGACTCCGGGCTGATACTGAGCATTTCGTGATAGAAAAATCCGATATCACTTTACTCGACCCGGGGATCGAACCTCAGACCTCCATACAACAGTCGTACCGCGTACGCAATACAACTGCGCCACCGAGGCAGTCAAGTATAGAAAAAGGCTGAGTAAGCAATAACCTATTATTATTTTCTATCATTTCGTGACGTAATTTCTAGATGGTAGGTCAAATGTATACGATAGAACTCATATTTCTGCTATAGTGCAGCAGTGCGTAAGCATTCTTGAGTCTTCATTAAAGCCTGTGCCATTTCTGAGTATTATGAGACTTAAGGTTTAATACCTCGGGGTCGAGTCCAGTTCTGCTTGATTTTTTGTATTTGTGTTTTTATTAATCAATCACGCCATAAAGGACGAATGGATTTGATTAGGAGATGTTCCATTTTGGACCAACTCTTATACCTGCATGGTGGACTTATTTAGTACAAGAGACTCATACGCAGCAGGGAGATGTGTATAATACAGCGCTAGTATTTTATTAACATAACTATTTTCTCTATTACAACTAGTTGAAAAATTATGTTGGGTGAATCTATCTGAAAAATCTGCTTCCTGATAAAACTAAAAGCTGGCATTCCCTAAATACAAGACAGAATAATTTACTTTACAAACTCAGTTACTAACTCCTAGGAACTCGAAGACATGCATTCCTTTATTAGCCCTAGAATGAGGTCACCAGCCTTGACCTGGCCACCGCAATAAACCTACATTGCTAATGTCCGGAACAATATGCAAAATGTGTTCTGCATTTCTATAGTTCTAAATGCCTTTCACAGTATGAATATAATAATTACTAGCATTCGCTCGCGGCTCCGCCCGCGTGAAGTTCTGCACCGTTATATTATCGATATCTTTAAATCGGCATAACTTTTTTATTTATGAATCGATTGACATGAAATAAAGACTAAATGTTAAGTGAAGCTTACCACAATATATTAGTGAAAATCGGATCGGTATTGCGTTGATAAAGGTCCTAATAATATGCTCATGTATCTTGGATGTACAGACAGCGATCCGTTACATTTTTATTATATGAATAGATTTAGTAGATAGAAGAAGAAGAAAGCAGCGATAGCTCAGCGGGGAGTGGTACGGACTGTCGAAACGAAAGTCGCAGGTTCGGAACCAGCCCAAGAGTACCTCTGGCTTTTCTAAGTTACGTGTATATTAATTTTTAATTATCGCTTGCTTTAACGATGAAAGAAACATCGTGAGGAAACCTGCATGAGAACTCAAGAAGATTTTTCAAAGATATGTGAATTCTGCCAAGCCGCATTAGGCCAGTGTAGTGGACTAAGGCCTAATCCCTCTCATTCAGTAGAGGAGGCCTGTGCCCAGCAGTGGGACGTATATAATACAGGGCTGATATTCTTATTATTATTATTATTAGATAAAAGAGCTGTCTCTAAGCTTACGCTTATATCTACGAAGAAGTATGTACCTTAAAGGAAAAGTCAATTAAGGAATTAGGAAAAAAAGGCACTTGGGCCTCCGGATATCTCACTCATCACACGAAACGTCGATGATCCTGATCTCACGGATAGCCTGGAACCGTTGGGACTGCGGAGAGACTTTGGTTCTCTCTGCGTGTTCTATCGGCTGTTCCATGGAGAGTGCTCTGAGGAACTGTTTAAGATGGTGCCAACGTCACCATTCTACCATCGCACCACCCGACACCGCAGTAGAGTTCATCCATACCACCTGGAAACAATACGGTCTAGTACCGTACGTTTCCAGCGTTCATTTATACCACGCACGTGCAAGCTCTGGAGAATGAACTCCCTGCCTCGGTGTTTCCCGAGCGCTATGACATGTCCTTCTTTAAACGAGGTTTAAAAAGAGTATCCCTTCAGTGGTAGGCAGCGGCTTGGCTGTGCCCCTGGCATTGCCGATGTCCATGAGCGGCGGTGACCGCTTACCATCAGGCGGGCCGCTTGCTCGTCTGCCTATCAAGGCAATAAAAAAAAAAAAAAAAAAAACGCAACAATAAGCTACCTCTTGACGTCGATCTTTTATGAGATAGTGTAACAATCCGGTCGAGCTGGCCCATTCATGCTGCAGACAAAACTTTCTACAGCGTGGCTACCACTTACATAATTAAACACGTTTGTATGAAAATTATATTCATTAATATTAAACACGACATGCAAGTGAAAAGTTGGAGCGCGGTGGACAATCTAATCCTGGACGCTATTGACGAGTTATTTATTCATGAAACATCGATAACTAGTTGATAAATTAATTAAGCACAGCACTACTGCATTTGGAACGTGACACGAGTGCGTCACTATGAACTGTTATGGAATTACTGTGGTGTAGTTTAGTTAGCGTGTTTTAGATGTTTCGAGGATGGATAAGTTTTTAAGTATATACGCACTCACGCCTGTAATCCATAAAGGGGTAGGCAGAGGTGTAATCAGTACACCTAAAATTTGCTGTGTGTATTTTCGTCCCATTACGTGATAAATGGCCTATCACAATTCTAGACTCCGGGTCGATACTGAGCATTTCGTGATAGAAAAATATAATATCAATTTTACCCGACCCACGACACAACAGTAATTCCACAAGAGTCCATAGTGACGTACTCACTATGACGCAGTGCAATCCGAAAAAACAACGGACACCTACAATGAGTTTATCGGTAGTTACCAGAAACATATCGGAGAGGGAAGAAACAAATCGAGGGGCATGCGACAAGACAGGCGGATGACCAATGCAGGCACAGTAATACAATGATGGACCCCTATACCCGTCATAAATATTTCTCGTTTACGAATGATGTGTTAGCTATCAAAGACTCGCACTGCGGTTACAGGATCGTAATTCATTACCAAATTCTCACTTCCTAGTTATTATATTAAACGAAACATGAGTTCGCGTGCCAAACATAATCCGAATGAGTGGTGACTGCTGTTAGCTAATATTCGTGGTTGTAATTTTTAACGCGACCACTTAATTATATAGTTGATATTATCGCCATGTTTAGGAAATTGTACTGTGAGCTGAGTCATTTGTTATTATGTGTTAGTTTAGATGGCATTAATTGTTTTGAGTGGAAGTTTTTGGAACTAAAATTGTGTTATTTTTTTTTATCCGAGCACGGCAAAGTGACTGTAGTAGTGCAGTCCAAACACGTATCGACCACTGACAAACAGTAAGTTTATTGGTGATTACCAGAGTCATGCCGGACTGTATAAATGCTTCTTCTCTCTTCGAAGAGGGAAGTAGAAAATCAAACACCATCTCTTCTAAAGAAAAAAAAAATTATTAACATTATATTATAATCATTTAACAATCTTTTTAAAGGTACCCAACATCTACTTTTGTATTATTAATACCTTTATTTGATATGAAATGATATTTGCCATGATAATGGTATTTTATTGGACGTCCACCTACAAGGTCGACAGACGGCCTGATAAAGATCGCAGGAAGTCGCTGGATGCAGGCTGCTTCCAACAGGTCGGTCTGGAAATCTTTGGGGGAGGCCTATGTTCAGCAGTGGACGTCTTGTGGCTGATGACGATGATGATGATGATGATATTTGCCAGGACAAAGCCAAGAAAAAAACGAAGAATATGAAGATACACCCCACGTACAATCTCCGTACATAAATATCACTAATCCAAACACTCCTTAATTTCCAACATAAGCTAGGATTTAAAATCACATACGCTCCGTCTCGTGTGGCAATAAAACCTTGGATTACACGGATCTTGTTGACCTGAGCCCGTTCAAAGACAGATTATATTATTAAATCTTTGGATTTTTTTCATTGTTGCAAATGTACTGGAAGTACAGAGATTACGCCTGTATTAAGGTATAGAGAGAGTAACTAGTGCACCTACGGTTCAGCGAGCTTATTTTCGTCCCATATTCTGATAGTGCGTGAATAAGAAACATATATTTAAATTATATTATTAAATAAGTATAAATAGAAAAAGAAACAGCAGTAAAACTCAAAATATCAAAATCTAAATAATTATTCTACTTATGACAACAAGTAAACTTATCAATTAGCAGGATTCCCAAAATAAGTTTAATTAATCTCCAAATGTATATTTAACGTAATTTAATTAGATGTTTCATAGTATACCAAAAGGCAAAATAATTTTGAAACAAAGTCACAAATAGACCACGTCTTCTGGCTCGTTAAACTAAGGATTACGTCAATCGTAGACCAACCAGGTCGCGTTCAAACACTGATTATTAAATAGTTGCACGCAATTAGCATCCAATGCACGTAGTGCTCGTAGCTACATGGCATCGTAGCTCCGTAGCCCCGTAGCACCGAGCTACGTCGATGGTCAAGGAAATAATATTGTTATGCTGAATTAATTTTGACGTTTGGTCTTTAGTCGGAATGGACAATTTAATTTTAAAAAAATTACGGGTTGCACTCCGGGAGTGCCGACAGAAGTGAAAACTTACCAAACAAGATGCGAGAATACAAAATTATGGCAACATTTCCACTCGACATGATAAAAGTACTACTATAATATTCTACTCTCTTCGCGTTTATGCGAGCCTGGTACTTTTTATGGCAACATGTTCCAAATAAGAAAAAACCTAAAAAGTTTTTCTTTGTCTAAATCGTCATTTGTTTATTAATTACGGCTACTCGCCATGAAAAAAGGACATTCTACTCTCTTCGCGTTTATGCGAACCTAGTACTTTTTTACAGCACCATGTTCCAAATTATAAAATAAGTAAAATATGTATTTCTTTATCGATCGTCATTTTTTTATCAATATCAAAAACAAAATTACAGTAACATGTCTATTCACCATAAAAAAAAAACCAAACACAGTCCGGTCAAAGTCCTGTGAAAGTCCGGTCCAATCCGACTGGTCACTGTGTGACGCCACCTGAGACTTCGAAATCATCGAGGTTCCAGGGAAGTCGGCTAGTGCTGGCTGGTCAACTGGCCCGCGTGACGTCTCACAGAAGGTTCTCGAATATTCTGGAACCTTCCGCTCGCCGCCGCTCGCGTTACGGAACGTTTCGATTCACCCTCCCATAAGAAGTTATCACTTCAAAAATATCTTGATATTATTATCTATATATATAAAAATGAATCGCTGTGCGTGTGTCTCGCCAAAACTCGAGACTGGCTGTACCGATTTGGCTAATTCTGATCTTGAAATATTTGGGGAAGTTCAGGGAAGGTTTACCCGGTGAGAAAAAATGAGTAACATAAATAATAAGTAAAGGAAAACACTAAAAACGACAACTTAATTTTCCAGTACAAACTGTTCCTGGGTATGATAATAAGTAAAGGAAAACACTAAAAACGACAACTTAATTTTCCAGTACAAACTGTTCCTGGATATGAAACACTTGATGTCTTTTTGATGACAGGACAGGGATACGACAGGTACAGGACAAAGACGGGACAGGACAGGGACGGAACAGGACAGGACGGGGACAGGACAGGTCAGGGATACGACAGGTACAGGACAAAGACGGGACAGGACAGGGACGGGACAGGACAGGACAGGACAGGGACAGGACAGGACAGGGACAGGGACAGGACAGGACAGGACAGGACAGGACAGGACAGGGACAGGACAGGACAGGACAGGACAGGACAGGACAGGACAGGACAGGGACAGGGACAGGACAGGGACAGGACAGGGACAGGGACAGGACAGGGACAGGACAGGAACCGGGACAGGACTACCCCACCGGGGGGAGGTGGAAGACGACCTGACTTAGGTCGTCGAAGTCAATTAAATGTGCGAGGGGCTACCTCACGTGCAATGGTGCAGTACTTCACTTAATTGCATTTAATGTTAATGAAACATTTGTATTAAGTTTTGACCACATTTTACACAAATATATGTAGGTGATACGAAGTTCACCGGGTCATCTAGTGATGCAATAAATCACTTTTATGAATTGGAAGATTCTGATAGATTTAAGTTAAAATAAATGCTTAATTACTATCACAATAAACTCAAGTTTAATGAATCCAAAACGTACAAATATAGTTGTTATTTAACTTTTTTAAATGATTAATTACTAGGGGTGTTGTGAGACTAAAGTCTCTCATTATTTATACTTAAACCACAAGCTAAGCGAATCTTACTGTGGGGCAAAACTATGTACTTGATCTTTATGTGTTATTAATTAAATCATCATCATCATCAGCCACAGGACGTCCACTGCTGAACATAGGCCTCCCCCAAAGATTTCCAGACCGACCTATTGGAAGCGGTCTGCATCCAGCGACTTTTATCAATGATTATTAATTAATTGTTTAATAGTAAATAAAAATTGAAAAATCAATAAGCCTTCAATTATAAAAATAACTTAGCTGTACATAGCCTAATAAAACACAATCAATGCACATCTAATATTCAATACATCTAAACAGGGGCACACATTGACGCGATATTAAAAATGTATCGCTCTAATCAATCAAAAATCACTCGGAATTTATTTACCGGCCGGTGCGTACAACGGATTCCGGAATCAATCACTTTCCAACACTGACATGGTTTTATTTAATTACGCATTGGTGATTTTTTTGTTTTTGTTTTGATCAAGTGCACAAATATGAAATGTGATGAGTGGTGAAATGATGCGTTTTTTATTTACCTAAATGGCAAGACGAACAGTTCGCTCGCCTGCTGGCATGCCATGCCAGTAAATACATAAATATACACAGTATAGTGCACACTGTGGCACAGTATACTATACCATACTGTGTCACGTGTATCCAAACTTTTAAAATCAAACTCGGATTTTTCAGTTATCTCCGATCTCATCATGAGAGGAGACTGTAGGAGTCGCCGTCGACGGATACGTCGTGAAGAACATCATCATCATCATCATCATCATCAAATAATAGTAGTACCGCACAGAACTTTGTAATACAAACTACTGCGTAGTGCTACAGCACTCGTCACCTCAAGCTATTAGGGTCTTTACTTATAAACTGTCTTAAGCACTGATTAGTTAAACACAGTTTGCGTCTCTTTCTAGCCTTTTTATAAATCGCGTTGACGAAGAAAGACGTAAGATTGTTTAAGTAATCAATTCTCAAGTAACGTTAAAACGAAAGCATTATGTATTGAAATGAAACTAATTTAAACAGATTTTATCACGGCGTTTTATTAATTTTGATCCCAACGTTTCGAAAGCTTTTCAGCCTTCGTGGTCACGGGTTGGACTGAGTTTTATTTCAATGTGCAATATTCGAAAACTTTGAATTTAGAATAACCACTGGCATAAAACATTCATGCACCAACCTGCATAATAATAATAATTTCAGCCCATAGCATACCGTAGAGGAAATAGGGGAAGTCTAATTTTAGTAAACGCCATCGTCATATTATGTCACAAAGATTTACCATTACATGTACCATGACACTAATAAGCTGAAAGGGGAAACAGGGCAAAAACGGCATGTAACTCAAATTAATGTATTATTCAACTCCCTAAAATGTAGTGAGGCGGTAATAATGATATAACTATGTAATAATGACACCTATTCCTATTTTTGCGTGTCTGTGTCCATTACCGACCACTTTTTGGGTACCCTCACTTTAGAATGATGAGGGTAAACCGATATAGTTCTGTGGTTAATGCTTTTTACTTTGAACATAGATAATTAAAATTGATAATCGTTATTGGCTTATTTTGTTTGTTATTGAAATTACTGCGTTACAAAAAAATACAAAATAATAAATTAAGGTACACAACCAGGAGCTTCGATTCCAGCATAATATAATCCAAAAGTAAGTGGTAAAATAAAAATCATTTAATATCAATAATTATGAATAAGCTATATTTAAGAAATAACTTAAACATTTCGTGTTATAACTTGAAAAGAAATATTGGCCATATAACGTCATCAATGACAAAAAAACCGGTCAAGCGCGAGTCCGCTTGGCACACCGATGGATCCGTACCATGTTTACATTAATGTGGAATATTTAGTCTGTCATCCCTGATTTCAACTTTTATGAGCTGATATTTTTTCTAATTTCTCTTCATATGGGACTAGCACGAAGTAAGCCCTATCATAAGAAAAACTAATCGTCGAAATACAGACGAATTAAGAATCTATATTTATTTTTTTGCTGGTTAAAAAGCATTACACTAATATATACCAATAATTTCAATAAAATTACTAGAAAAAACAAGGTTAAAGCAACTCGTATGATATTGCAAAGGTGATTCGTAAATAATACTAATAGATGTGTAATGTTTGTGTGGGGACTCTGTCCATGATGTATTTACTGTGTACAAACAAACATACAAGCGGTCAACGTGTTATACTTACAGAGTCTTTATTGATGGATATTAGAGGTTTGTGAGGTGTTTATGATTGTGATTGGTAATTATTTTTTTAAGTTTATGTAATAAATATTATGTTGTATTAATTTAAAAAGAAAACCAGCTAAATAAAACTAATATGCCGAAAAGATATTGCAGTTTAATCAATGATACTACGGTTTCTATTTTTTTTTTTATTTAATTTGTTTTTTTTAGTTATTTAGAGTTGGTTTTGTTGTGTTTTATCGGTGCATAAAGTGTTTCGTGTCGGGGTTTTATTCTTTCGTCTCTAACTTAATCCAGTTATAAGTTTCTATAAATATTCAATTGGACTACTATTAAAATACAAAAATAATCATGCAAATCGGTGCATATTTAGCTAAATTTAAATGCAAATAAAATCCAATAACTAAGCGTTTTAGCAGGAGGTTAAAACAATAAAATAGTTATATAATACTCAAACACGAAGCCTCGATAAATCATTAAGATTTATAACAAATTCATAAAATACAAATTCAACTATAGAAAACTCTTTTCACCAGATAAAATAATAAAACCTCAAAAATCCATCGCACAAACAATACCTGATAATCCATCTTTAATGTTCGAACTCCACAAACTATAAATTGAGACTGCGACTCAACAAATATTTCTTGTAGTGACCGAAAAGTTTGCGTCGTAAATATTTAGAGTTCTAAAAGAAAGATGACACTGTGTTGACGCCGACTGCTGAGGTGACCATCTTAGTTACGACCGCGATGGAACTTGTGATATAAAAGTTTTGTTGAAGTTCGATGCATACGGCCCCCGCGGGGCGCGCCCACCCTATATCACAGTTACTTCTGTTTGTATTGGACTTTTATAATGCATTGAGAGCTTTTGGAACTATTTTTTTAAATACGTATCAGTATCATATTATGGCTAAGAGTTTAATTAAAAGCTAATAAGCAATGCAGTATCGATTTATAAGAAATCAGTCAAGTGTGATGGTCTCGCTCATGTGAGTTCCGTACCAAATCTTTTAATTTGTATTTTAATGATACTCATGCTCAGATATATGCCGCAATAACGCCTTTTATAAATTTAAATTAATATAATTAAATTTTCTGCCATTTTTTTCTCATACATAGAAAAATTTAAAGATAAGATGTCGGACTTTGTAACCAAACCTCGCCTCACCTTTAACATTCCAGAACTCCAGCCCATATATCTCCAGAACACCATCACATTTTTTTCAGTTATTATTCACTAAACCTTACCTCCAATAGAACTACAAGACCATTCAATAGAGCGCTTAAATCTTTAAATCGATTCCAACCGTCCGAAACTGCACCTGTCCAAAACGGACCATTCTCCTCTTTTTAGTAGTGAACCGGATTGACGTGCAAACAGATACCTGTATAGTGTATACTTATCACTATTTGACTTATACTGAATTGCACCAACTTACTTTAGCAATGACAAACATGTTAAAGTACCGGTTAAGCAAAACAAGGTGGTAGGACCCTTGTATGCGAGAGGCTCTGGGTTAGTAGCACCGCTTTGTCTATTTCTGCCGCCAAGCAATAGTGTGGAAGCACTGTTGTGTTTCGGTTTGAAGGTCATTGAAGCCAGCTAAATTACTGGGTATTATGAGACTTAACATTTTATGTCTCGGGGTGACGAGCGCAGGTCAGTGCCATGCAGTGCTTTGTAAATCATAGTTCTATACGGTTTTGCTTCTATTTATCGGCAGGCGTGGCGCTTATCATCAGGCGAGCGCCTTGCTCGTCTCGTCACTCAATCAAATAAAAAAAAATATGAGTTGCACCATTTGACAAATGTTAGATGACGTCATAACTTTAGCTGTTAACCGTAACCGCCCAATATACGCTAGTTAAAGCAATTTTTAAGTTAAATACCTGTCAGATGGTCCAATTATAGCCTCCAAACCGATATATCTGCTAAAGCGTCTATGCTCCAAAATAATATCATGTCCCTGCTTCTAGAATTAATCGAAAAGTCTAGTAGTATCGGAATAAGTTGATTCACACATTCCGCAGTCAATGTTAAAATCAACGTTACTGTTATCGTCAAATTTGACATAAACCTTAACTATAACTGCTATTATGGTGTAATCCTGCCTTAGTTTTTAGACATAAGAGAAGTTTCTGTCTTCGACCCTTAAGTATGGATGTAATGTTCGCAATTTTCTCAAAATTATTAAATCACTAACTGTGCCCGCGAACTTCGTTTCGAACATCAAAAAACTTTCATACAAACTTTCATCCCCTATTTGGACCCTTTAGGGGTTGAAATTTAAAGAAAAAAATACCCTATGTTTAACCCTGGGTCATCAAATATATTTGTGCCAAAATTCATTGAAATCGGTTCAGTGGTTTAGATTTTTCATACAAACTTTCATCCCCTTTTTAAACTCTTCAGGGGTTGATTTTTTAAAAACATAGTAGCCTTTATCTTATTCTGATGTATAAACTATATTATTGTAAAGTTTCATTATAATCCATTCAGTAGTTTTTACGTGAAAGAGTAACAAACATCCATCCAATACTCCATCCATACTTACAAACTTTCGCGTTTATAATATTACTAGGACTAGGATTTGTTGGTTTAAAGTAGGGGCTGGACAACGGCATACATATTTTTTATTAACTTGACTGTCGAAGCGAGCAGGTCACTCGCTTAATGGCAAACGCCACTCCTACCCATAGTACAAAGCACAAAGCACAAACAAAGTTACAAAGTTGAGTTACAAAGCACTTATAGCGTACTGCCCTCCTCACTCCGAGACAAAATATGTTACGTTCTCATATTACTCAGTAATTTCACAAGCGTCAATATCCTTCAAACCGAAACATAAAAGTGATTACATATCTGCTAGGCGGCAGAATTAGACAAAGGGTGGTACCAAACAAGACGGCCTATAGAAATATGATCCCCGCAGAAAATCTAATGTGATAACTTGTAACAAATATTTATCCCAATGAATCGAACCCAATACATCTTATTTTTCATCTGATACTGTGCCACAATCACCCAAACAACAAACTTACAAATATCGTCTAAAATCAGATCAAAACACCTAAACACTTTCAACCATAAATGGCCTTAAATATATATTTTTACGGGCGTGACGTCATAAACGGAATTACACGACCTGCCATTTCAACAGAACCACTTGAACAAAACTTTCAGGCTTATGGGTCCGAAAATGTCGAACTAAAAACCATTAGGGTCCAGCAAATTGAATGGGATAACCCTCCGCTGCTAAGCTATTTATGAATAACAAGCGGTCGCCCTGACCCCTGCCGGATGAAATTATAATTGGGATATAATATGTGGGTGGGTCTCGGAGACCGGTATTTTTTACGGTTGGGCCCGGCTTGCTCTTCCGTCGCATCGTTGTAAGAATTAGATTTTTTTTGCCTGAATGACGAAACGAGCAGTACGCGTAAGGTAAAGGTCACGCCTACCCACAGACAGGCACAACTTAATACAGTACTTTGAATTACAAAGCACTACATGGCACTGGACTGCGATCACCCCGAGACAAAAGATGTTATAATGCCCAGTAATTTTACAGGCTTCAATCTCCTTTAAACCGCAACACAGCAGTGCTAAGGTAAGGTAAACTTTGATTTCTTACGTTTACGCGAATGTTACACATTGAAACAAAACTGATTTAAACGGATTTTATCGTGGTTTTTTATTTTATTTTGGTCCCGAG
The DNA here is from genome assembly GCA_949126905.1 of Amorpha juglandis. Lineage (NCBI taxonomy): Eukaryota > Metazoa > Arthropoda > Insecta > Lepidoptera > Sphingidae > Amorpha > Amorpha juglandis. The sequence goes on along the minus strand of OX421374.1, from coordinate 15,604,332 downwards.
GTTTCGAAGGCTTTTCCGACCTAGTAGTCACGGGGTGTGTATGATGGTTGCTATTGAGGTTATTTATATTATATTTCCAAGTTAAATGCAAATATAGAAGTAATCTGACAGTTACTCTGTACGATGTTATAAATTGAGGCATACAATTGAGTTTTAAACCTAAAACCACCGATTTAAAAATTCTTATCGTCTTACATTTGCTTTTACTCGTTGAGGAGTTCACCACTTTTACTTATACTCCGTCATCATATCCACCACCACCGAAGTCAATCCTATCGAATTTAAAAATAATTATTCACCATTTGACAGAGTTTTTTTGAGATTCATTTACATACATAGAAATTTATATTTACTTATGGATGAATGGAGAGTCTTCTCTTTTTTGGAGTCGGATAAAAATAAATAAATAAAAATAACTTTTAAAAAACATTTATAGATCGCCCCATCAAGCCATAACAATGTAACAAAAACAAACACTTTTCCGAATTCATAAACCCAATAATAGCAACCATTTACTGGAGTTCGCCAAAAAACTGCCATTCGGCGGAACAATTTTTTGCACAACTTCGCTACGGAGAAAACGCTTACTCGGCTCAGGAGGTAAAAACTATTTTATCCCACTAACTGTGGTGCCGTGAGTTGCACTAATAACTCAAACATTAGCTGGGCGAAGAAAATTGTACGTTCTTACATCCAGACATTTTCTTAGGTCCTGCAAGGGGGACGGACTTAAGGAACGCGAAGTTGGAAGTGACCCTCACATTTAGGGGAACAACAATGCCAGTCTTTTATCTACCAAAGAAACGTTAAGCAGAATATTAATTTAGAAAGTACCAATTTGACAAAAGCTATAATTATTTTATAATTTGTAACGTTCACCCGGATATTGTGAAAAATAACGCTTAGAATTGTAAAGAAATTATTGTGTATTTTTCTTTTATTTTAAATGTGTATTCATTGAGCATTCAGTGACATTGAAATTTAGATATTTAAATATAACACATTATTTTATAGTTCATAAGGATAAATGAGCTCCCTGTAATTTGTAGAAATCATAAGATCGTAATAATGGATTGCATAGTGGTGAGATTGTCGATAAAAACGGGGGACTTTTATCACGTTTCGGGTCCAGGAGTTAAGAATTAACACGGCGAGCTCTTTGTCTTTAGATTTTCATGCTCATCTAGTTTGAGATAAATTCCTCGCTATTCGAATTTAAGTGGTATGTTGTTAAATTAGCCAATACATATTACATTAATCCCCGGCAAAAGACAGGTGTTTATAAGTCTGTTTGACTATCTGTCTGTGGATCTGTGTATGGCGTAGTAGCGTATATTCGAATGGACCGACTTTAATGCTTTATTTATTTGCTCCTATGTCAAGATTTCACTAATGTAAGCAAACATTGGCATCATTTTTTAGCCATTGCATATAAAAGTTGCAGCGTCTGTTATAAATTGAAATTATCATTTTATTCCACGACATTTTAATTACATTATTAACTATCATGCATTTACTTCACCCATTACCATGCTAACCTACAATTTGTATAGTAAAGTGATTTTGTGGGCCGTCGTGCTTCTAATCAACAATAATAAGACCCCCTTCACCTCCCAAATCCGTCCCAACCGTGGCGTTTGAAGACGCGTTGGAATGCCACGAGTTGCCTTCCGTGAGCGGATCCATCGGAGTAGATTCCCACTTATAATTTATTAACAGTTCATAAGTGCTAAAATGTGTACATTCATAAGTCCGATACGTGCTCGTTTCCTTTGTAAATTATTGATGTTATATTCAACGCTTTTCACGCAATGTGTGAATACGTAGACTGGTGTTCTATAGCAGGGTACAGAAAACGAACAAGTGGGTCACCTGATGGTAAGTGATCTCCATAAACCGCGAATACTCATCATACTAGAATCACGTATGAGTGGCCGAAACTAAAGGAATGGGACCGAGATTGGGAAGCGGGATTTGGACCTTCGGAAATCTCATAATGCCCAGTAATTTTACTGACTTCAATGTCCTTCAAACCGAAACACAACAGTGCTTACACATTGTTGCTTGGCGGCAGAACTAGATAAAGTGGTGGTACCAACCCAGATGGCCTCTCGCATACGAGGGACCTACCACCTTGTAAATTTAATTGAAAGTCTGTTCATACGGTTCAAAGCGCATGCTATTTAGCAATTGCTGAACTAAAATCAAACCCGCTATTCCCATTACACGAGTTGTAGTCGAAACGGCGCCTTGTCGATCGTAACTCGATTTTATTGATGTCAATGAAACAATAAGTTTACGTTTTATAGACAATAAAATCATTTTAATATTCGATCGTTTGATAAATAATTCAATTTTGTATGTCGTGATTTAAGTGGTTTAAGGAAGGTTGGGTTTAATGGCTAGTATATATAGTACTCATATATATATGGTCAGACTATAGAGGATGCTCAAGATCGGGCGAAGTGGAGGCGTTTAAGTAGGAAGGCGAAGCCTGGCACTAAGCCGGGATAACGCAAGGCAGAAAGAAAGAAATATATATAGTACTCATATATATCCGGTTCTCCCGAGGGGCTTGCGTCAAGACTTGATGGTTGGTTGGGGCGGGTATAGGGATACATTTTTGCATCCCTGTATCGGTTATCCGCGATAAAATTCATTTAATTACATAGTTTTATTTCTATGTATGACTTGTTTGTTTTTTATTCCTGATTGACGAGATGAGCCGACGGCTCGACTCATAGTAAACGCCATATTTACCCGTAAACGCAGCATCAATACCAGGAACTTTGAATTACAAATCATGGGACTTCAATGGGCTTGTCACGCAAAGAATAAGACTTTAAGTCTCATCCGGCCCAGCATCTTCTCTGGCTTCCATGTCCCAGTTGAAACAGAACAATGCGAACTACTGCTGCCACGTGGCTAAAAAAACTGTAACTACCGAGACGGGCCCTCGAATACATAGTAAATTATAGTCGAATAAAAAACATAGTCTTTTTTACCAACAAAAAGTCTATTAGAAACGAACACCTACATCACAATAATATGACTCCCTCACAAAAGATTCAGACGTTGTTAGACATTTGCGCCAAATTTAGATGACACGGATGGCCTAGCTTTCTTGGTCCCTTTCATTGAGCTAAATAATAGCGTAGTCGGAACACTATCGTGTTACTTTGACATATTGTGCCGGTGTTGTTTGACCATTGGAAGCTGCGATGTTGGCAGAAATATTGAGTAGGAATACTGTTTCTAATTTGTCTTACTGTCACACTCGAAGACCTCAATAAACTTTGTCATTACGATATAGAATTCGATTATTTCCACAATCAGAGCCAGTTATTGATTTATGCTCCATTATTGAATACAGAACTATAATGAATTTGACAGCCTCCGTTCTATCCGGATTAAAGTTTGTTAAAGTTTGTGTGACCAACAAATATTTGTTTTGGGTCTGGGCGTTTTCTCTCCAGAGTATTTGACGTCGGGCAGGCGGCCGGTCGTAGAAACAAATCTTTCTGTACCATGTGATAAAAATCGTGTTTAACCCCGCTGCGTGTGGGATATGGGCATATGGAATACAGTTTTTTTTATGTTGCGGTACTAGGTACATCTAAATATATAAAACTCAAAGGTGACTGACTGACATAGTGATCTATCAACGCACAGCCCAAACCACTGGAGGGATCGGGCTGAAATTTGGCATGCAGGTAGATGTTATGACGTAGGCATCCGCTTAGAAAGGATTTTGATAATTTCTACCCCCAAGGGGATAAAATAGGGGATGAAAGTTTATATGAAAATCACGCGGGCGAAGCCGCGAGCAAAAGCTAGTAAATAATAAATAGAGTATGACATGCTCATATCAAGGTGCACTCACTAATCGGTAAACGCTAAGCGAGTCTTACCCTTAGCGTACTCAGTGTATGGATGGGTGGCCACGAAGTGGTACTTCAACTGAGCATCTCCGTGCTTCGGAGGGCACGTAATAAGTCGCTCCTCTTATCAACTAACAGCAGTCATTAAGGCAAGTCGAAAGCTTTCGGACGGCTTAAAAACTTTGACACTTGGTTGGCCACTAACCATGCGATAAAGAATAAAATAGGTATAGATATATAATCATAATTGGTGTTTCTATAAAATAATCGAATTCTACGAAATGGCTGATAAATACTTAAACGTCTCTGAGTGCGACAGTCAATGGGTTTTCTTGGTAACAAAGTTCGGTAAACGATCATGTAGGTCACCTGATATCCACAGCCTATTAATACTCATAATTTTAGAAGAAGGGAAACCATAATTTCATTGAAATTAAAGTTGAATAAAATCACGGGAGCATGTGGCGCAGCGGGCCAGTACCCAGCTGTGAGATGATCCCGCTTGTTCGATTCCCGCACCGAGGCAAATGTTTATGTGATTCACAAATACTGGGACTAGTTTTTTTATAGCATAGACCGGCAAACGAGCAAGTGGATCACCTGATGGTAAGTAATATCCACCGCCCATGTACGCCTACAATACTAAAAGAATCATAGACGCGTTGCCGACCTTAAAGGGAAGGGATAATTAAGGGATTGGCAAAAGGATAGGGCCCCCGGATATCTCACTCACCGTACGAAAGGCAGCAGCAAGCCGCTACTTTACGTCGATTTTCTGTGAGACAGTAGAAACCACCCGGTCGAGTCAATCCATTCATACTGTAGACGCAACTATCCACAGCGTAGCTCTACCCCACTAAAAATATATTTAATATGTTTTAAGTCCAAATATTTGATCTATTACAAAATCATCAAAGGGCAAAGATGTTTCACAAATCCACCTTATCAACGCATCGAATCAATACATTTCAATACATCAATACATTTTTAAAATCGCTTAAAATAAAATTTTATTATTTTAACCAATTTTTTTATAGTCACTGACAAAACCAAAACACTCGCGTACCCGTAACCACCACTTACCCAAATTAATTACATACAACAAAGTTTTTAAACCCAAAGTAATATTACACTATTAAATTCAATAATGAATTTATGTCCCGGCTAAACATTTTAATGGCAAAGTTAATTCGGGTGTGACACCGCAAGCATCGCGCAATAATGGCCGGCCCGGGTTCGAACCCGGGATTGTTTAATCGCCCCATTGACTAGTTAATGATAACATTCCAATGCTCAGATCTCGGTTGTTCTTGGATTCTTAATTGTTGTAGTTAACTGACTTAAAAAAGAGGTTCTCCATTCAAAACAAAAACAAAGATAAAATTGTCTACAGCGTTACACCACTCACTATCCTAACGTTAGTGCCACTGAGACGGATATATTCCATTGTACTCTGAGTGAATTCACAAGGATAGTGCCATGGGTAATCTAAATATATAAAACTCAAAGGTGACTCACTGACATAGTGATCTATCAACGCACAGCCCAAACCATTGGAGGGATCGGGCTGAAATTTGTCATGCAGGTAGATGGTATGACGTAGGCATCCGCTAAGAAAGGATTTTGATAAATTCTACCTCAAAGGCGATAAAATAGGGGATGAAAGTGCAGTTCACGCGGGCGGAGCCGCAAGCAAAAGCTAGTATGTTATTAAAACCAATATTTGTAAGCAATAAGTCGACACTACTGTATTTGGGGTAGCGATCCTGTAAAAGTAACGTTAGGTAAAATTAAATATTTTTTTATAAAATAAACCGGCAAACGACCAAGTGGTACACCTGATATTGTACGCTCCTCAGGATATCTCACTCACCGAACCAAACGCAGTTGCAAGCCGCTACTTTACGTCGGTTTTCTGTGAAACAGTGGTAACGACCTGGTCGAGCCGGTCCATTCATGCTGTAGACAAAACTGTCTACAGCGTGGTTCTACTACTCGAATAAACTAATACTTAGATAATCACTACACTAAGCACAATTTGTCGTTTCAATAAGATAGTCCAAAACATTACAAACATACCTAAGTACGTGGAGAATGCCTACCACCGTCCAATACAAACTGAATCAAATGAACACACTAACCCCCTCTCCCAGCCTTTACCACCCCCCACTCCCACCCCGCGCACTACACTGAGACATCTTGTACAAATGGAACTAATGATTTGGTTCAAAGTTTTATTATCCCACTGTGGAACGTGAATTGTTACGCCCTTGAAACTTTCGGTTGTGATTTTAAGATAACTTTCGAATTCGAATTTGAAAAGGATGTTATGTATTTAAGAAATGTATGGATTGACTTTTTGTCCTAATAATAATTAAGAGGTATTATTTAGCTTTCGTTTTTTTTTATTTGATTGAAGACGAAACGAGCAAGGCGCTCACTTGTTGGTAAGCGCCACGCCTGCCCATAAACAAAAGCAACACCACACAGAACGTAGAATTACAAAGCATGGAACTGAACTGCGCTCGTCACCCCGAGACATAAGATGTTAAATCTCATAATGCCCCGAAATTTCACTGGCTTCGATGTCCTTCAAACCGAAACACAACAGTGCTTACACACTGTTGCTTGGCGTAAAAAAAAAAGAACTAATAGAAAGTTATACTTCCTGAGTGGCACGAGGTACTTTACTCCCAGATGTCTTTTCGAGAGCAGAACCGCGAGCAAAAACAAACATAATTTAACGAATTCGTCCATAACTCCTTGCGTTGAGTAAAACTCAGCGAACCAGAGCAATGTTAAAAATTATTTAAATTTCTACGTTAATGTTTCTTTTTGCAAAAAATAAGCAATTGTACAGCGGTTGTAAACGTAAAAAAGTAAATTACACACGGGGATGTTATCAGAACACAACCCCTAAGCTTTTAATCATGAGTAATATAAACTTTTCGCATCACGTTTACCGTTACACAAAACAGAGATCGCCTGATCTAAAATTATGTGTGGCCATTCTATTTTAAATCTTATTACACATAAAATAAAGTAGTACGAGCATTGATGCAGGATATAAGATATGTAGTAATTGTGTTTACGTTCGGTTTACAAAAAATAAACGTTTTAAAATGCTGGTGGACCTGACATGTATTTGTACTATTTTTTTCATATAGCATAGGCCGGAAAACGAGCAAGTAATTTAGGCCTCCGAGGGGGATTTGGGCCTCCCGATATCTCACTCACCGGGCGATACGCAGCAGCAAGCCGCTATTTGACGCCGGTTTTCTGAATGGCAGTGGTGACGACCCGGTCAAGCCGGCCCATTCAGGATGTAGACAAAATTGGCTACAGTGTGGCTCTACCACTCGAAAAACGACCACAGTACATATGAAAAAAAAACCTACCAATTATAAAGTCACGCTCCGAAGTCAGCCTGTTATATCTACAAATTCAAATTCAAATCATTTATTCTGTAAATTCGATCATAAATATCACTTTTATATGTCAATATTTTTTATACTAGATTATATTTTTGTCTTTTATCTTTTATTGACATTTCGTGGCTACCCATGAGAAGAAATGGCGAAACAAACTCATGGGTTAGGGCCTCTTTAATCTTTTTTGTCTACTTACTACGAGTGAATTATGAGACTTTATATCTTATGTCTCGGGGTGAGGAACGCATTCTAATGCCATGTAGTGATTTGTAATTCAAAGTTCTGTGTCCTGTTGCTTTTGTTTATGGGCAGGCGTGGTAAGCCTGCTTCTTCATTCAAGCTAAAAAACATCCCAATCGAAACAATCCATACTTACTGATCCACAAAACAGCGTAACTCTGTCACAGAATATATAAAAGTACAAAGTCCAAAATTTTATACCTGGAAGCCGTCAATTCACGTCAGAGATTTCGAAGTTTAGGAATTTTACATTCGGTCTAGCCATTAATCTGGAATCATTCAACTGGTATGAACCCTTTCTAGAGAAATGGGTCTTAAATATTTTCAATGTTGAAATTCTGAGGAATGTATTTATTATATATTCGAATTTAAACGTCTTAAACGGAATATTACAGCTAGATAAAGGTAGATAAGGTACATCTAAGTATTATATTTAAATATGAATAGAGCTGTGACAATTTCAAATGATTGTAAAAAGAGATAAAGTAAAGTAACATTTAAATTAATATACTATCTTCAAAAATATTTAGCAACCTTAAAGTTAATTCAAGTAACATAAACAAAAGTCTGGGTCGGCTTTGACTTGTCTAGAAACAAAAAATCAACATTTCTCGTGGGTACTATGCCTATATAATAATACACAACACTAATTATATAGGGTGTATTAAACCATGACAAACTTAAAGTATTGCTGATAATGATTTCTGCCAATATATTTCATTTCATAAATACAACCAAATCGCGCCAAATAAATAAGATTTCGATGATTCTTTTTCATTCGAACAAGTATAAATCAACATTGTTCTCATTTTAATTTCAAGAGGAAATTCCACCCTAAGGGGTTACATCGAGGATGAAAGACTAAAACTTCATCATTTAAGCACCGATTTTGATGACTATTCCACTAAAAATATTAAAATATTTTTTTAACTAAAACTAAACCGACAAAAAATAAAAAGGTAAAAATGAAACCACCAATTTATAGTCAGTTGTATCAATTCAACTACAGTGCCACCCCGACTCGAAATAGTTTAGAATTATTTTTGATTTTTTAAATGTAAATGTTAACAAAACTCAAAATCATGTAATACTATTCGTGAGTCGAGAGCTGGCACTATCTAATAGTAAGCCACATGAGCTCTCGAAGTCACAGGGCCGCTTCCTGCAAGGCATCCTGTGACGTTTATAGGCTAGATTTATTATAATATTCACAGGAGCGTGGCATGAAGTATTGCCGCGGATATGAAGAGAGACTGTATGTATTATATTATTTCATACACCGTAATTTTGACTTATTTTTTTTTTTATTGCATAGGCCGGCAAACGAGCAAGTGGGTCACATGATGGTAAGTTATCTCCACCGCCCATGTACGCCCACAATATCAAAAGAATCACGTGCGTGTTGCCGACCTTAAAGAAAAGTGATAATTAGGGATTGGGAAGAGGAGGGGGATTTGGGGCTCCGGATATCTCACTAACCGTACGAAACGCAGCAGGAAGCTGCTACTTCGGATTTCTGCGGGATAGTGGTAACGACCCGGTCGAGCCGTCCCATCCATGCTGTAGACAAAACTGTCTACATATACTCGAATATATATTTTAGGTTTTGGCATTAATGTGTCATTTTGGTCGTATATTAACGTATTACCAATGTAAACTCATTTTAACAATCAAAACAGATTGATGCTGGAATAAGAAGTCTATTATTTAAGTGTCAATTAATAATCTTATAAATCAGCCGTTAATGAAGCTAATTACATTTCTGTTTGAAGCAAACAAGACCAAAAAAACCTTGGAAAGACGGAATTTTTAATGCAAGAAAATCTTTCGCGTGCGTATAACTGGTCTCTCACTTCTCCCAAATTAGTTTTGGTCTAATTTTCACTTTTTCATAAAAAAAATCGAAAAAAAATTCAAGTGGTAGAGCCACGCTGTAGATAGTTTTGTCTACAGTATGAATAGGCCGGCTCGACCGGGTCGTTACCACTGCCTCACAGAAATCCTACGTAAAGTAGCGGCTTGCTGCTGCGTTTCGTACTGTGAGTGAGATATCCTGAGGCCTAAATCCCCCTGCCTTTCCAATCCCTAATTATCTCTTTCCTTTAAGGTCGGCAACGCGCCTGTGATTCTTCTGGTATTGTGGGCGTACATGGGCGGTGGAGATCACTTACCATCACGTGACCTACTTGCTCGTTTGCCGGCCTAGGCTATAAAAAAATATTATTCAACAGAATTAACAGATGAGCGCGTCATTTGTTTGTTCGTTAGCGCCACATACATTTAGCAAAATGAAATCAATATCTAAATTTGTATTTGATGTGGATTGAAATGATATGACGTATTTGCATCCATTTAATATAAAGTAGTCTCTGAAGGTGCTAGAAAATAAATTATTCTCAAAGTCTCCTCTCCTGCCTAATACACGAAATCAGTTTAAAACCTACGTTTTATACAAAAGTGTCTACGCCACGGTTCTACCACTTAACAAATACGTAAAAACTTTATAACGCACAATCACCAACACACGCTCTCGGAACTATAAGTTATAACTACAGTAATTTATTACCGTTGACGAGACCTGTCAGTTGTCGGGACCAGGCGGGCGGCGGTTTCGTTTAATAGTTATAATTGCTGGTGTCCGGTTACCGTCCGCATCAAATTCGGCGATGCAATTAATTCCAGCGCTCGAACGGCACATTTATTAACATGTTTATGTCTAGATCTAGGGTTAGGTTTTTAGGTTTCTTCGGGCTTATAAGATGCGTATTTTAATAAAATTTGCTTCTGGACAGTTTAGTTAAAATATGAAGTTTTGGGCTAATTACGACAAGAGTATTTTAATAAAATATGCTTCTGAACAGGTTAGGCAAAATATGATGTTTTGGGTCACGGGTTTTGTCTACTGAATAAATGGGTCAACTAGACCGGGTAGTTACCATTGTCTCACAGAAATCTGACATGATGAAGCACTTTGCTGTTATGTTTCATACATTGTGTGAGATATCTGGAGGCCCAAATCTCCATCCCCTTCCCAATACCTCAAGCATCTTTTACTATTTTTTTAAGGTCGGCAACGTATCAATTATTCTTGAGGTATTGTGAATATCGTACGGTGAAGATCACTTACCATCAAGTGCCTTGCTCGTTTGCTGTAAAAAAAACAAATATATCATCAGTCACATAAACAGATCTAGAACAATTCTAGTACTCGGCAATGTTAACTAAATGTAAACTTTTTTTTTTTTTTTTTACACCCAACAGTCACATACATAGTCCTGACCCCACAGTAAGATACCGAGTCTTGTGTCGTGGGTATCAGGAACTACGAGAGACTTTCGGTCTCACAACACCCAGACCCCGAAACAAATCAATGTGGATCACACAAACATTTGTCTCGGTGCGGGGATCGAACCCGCGGCCTCTCGCTTCACAGCCGGCTACTCGCCGGCTGCGCCACGGAGGCTGTCAAACCCGCTTAAAATGGTTACATGACAAATAATAGCCTTTTGTCTCACTGTCTGGGTTATCCCGGCTTAGTGCCAGGGTCCGCCTTCCTACTTAAACTTAGTTCAGTCTTGAGCATCATCCATAGGGAAGCCAAATATCGAGGAAAATATTTCTTCGTATTTTATATACAACTTCAACATTTTTTATTGGAGCGAAGTTCCTTACGGCAGGCTTGGAGGGGATAGGGATTTCGCTGCGTGACCGAACTGAAAAAAATGTGATAGTAAAACCGTAAGAAAAAACCGTAAGAAAAAAGCGTTAAATGAGACGTGCGCATGCGCGACAGTCGCATAACCAGCCAGCGTTAGTTCCTTTTTTAAAATGAAATTCATTCAGCCAGTTATACTTGAAGTATTTTTATATCTCCTTCGATTTTTAAAAGATTACGCTAGCTCGTTATTATTTATAATTACATAAGTTGATAAAAAATTCTATACAATAGCTTTACCGCGGCAGTCTCCGAGTGCCACACGTCTTTTTTTTATTTCTATTTTTCTATTCTATTTCTATGTAATTTTATGTTGTCAAACAAAAATAAAGAGACATATGTTGTTGTTTTAGTTGATAATTTGAATTTTTTGCAATTTGTGTCGATTCTACATTAGCCGAAGGAACCTAGTTCCTACCTGGTGTCCCACGACACACACCAATTTTTTATACTATTATTATTATCAATAGGGTGTTTGACGTAATTATTTTTTTATTTTAATCAAGAACCGACATTCCCCAAAATCGATTGTCGAAAAAATTATAATATTACTCAAGTCAAAAATAAATAAGTTAGAAGCCATTTAAATCTGCTGGAAGGTGTAATAGTCAAATGATGGAAGAAGAATGCATAGCAGATCATGTGACGTCACAAGACAGATTACGCCATTATGATGCACACGTGCGAGGGTGATAGTAAGATTTTCCCACTACACGCTCACCTTTGCTCGTACCAATATTTAAAACATATACTGCGACCAAACATATATAAACACGTACTGGCAAGCGCAGCGTTGGACGTCCACCTACAAGGTGGACAGACGACCTGATAAAGATCGTAGGAAGTCGCTGGATGCAGGCTGCTTCCAACAGGTCTGGAAATCTTTAGGCGAGGCCTATGTTCAGCAGTGGACGTCTTATGGCTGATGGTGATGATACTGCGACCTCATTTTTCACCCAATTTTAATTCTGTTTTCGGAAAATAGTTTATTTTTATCATATTATCTGTTGCATATAAAATAATGTAGAAAGTTAGACATAACCAAACAACCTGGGTACAGGCCTCTTCAACTAATAAGAAGGGTTCAGTCTTTTATCCATCTCGTCGCCCTAATATGTGAGCTAGAATTCACATAACTTCGAATTTCGTACGGATTAGTCCCAGGTCTGTACTTAAAATATAAGTTGAAAATAGATCTACTGTTTTCGAACCAACATCAATATCTAAAAAGTCCCAACCTCAAAGCCTTCGGTGTGAACGCTACAAAGTAAATTTCGGGCGCTCATCAAATGCTTATCAGATTAGTGGTGGCGAAATTGTGGTAAATAACGTCGCCGCGGGCGGGTGCGGGGGGTGCGAGCTGGGGGGGGGGGCATTAGAAACGTGTCAGCACTAACCAGAGTATGTAGTACTTCATTCTATTATATATTCAACGGGTCTTAATCGCGTAATATTTGAATGTATATGAATTTGTGTTTTTATTTTTCGACGTTTCGACCGATGCTTTGGCCGTGGTCATGGGTTAACTTAACGTGATACGCGTAAGTCCCCTGTAGTCCCTTTATGATACAGGTTTACCTAGTTTGGGGAGAGGACTATGTGACTTGGGTCTATTGATTACTAGTGGTCGCATAGTGGTGGAAATAACCTCGATAATCATCATCACTGGAAAGGCAAAAATACTGAAGCTCCAATACGTGAAATTTACGGTAGAGCATTTTCATGTAAACACGCTTTAGAAGAAGCATGGCCCAGTTATTGTAATTCATAAATTGTACTATTACTCTAAGATATTGTCTCGGGGTATTGTTGCTGGATTGCTGCTAATCCAGCGAGATCTTGCAGATATCACCTAATTATTTGAAATTTTAGAAGATTTAAAAAAATATGCTGTAACCCGCACATGATTTGGATAAATATTGCGGGAATCCACTGACTTGAAAATTATCCTGGATCCTGCGGGATTGCAAAGCCCACTTTGCTGGATTGCCATCCAAACTTCTCTCTTAGTTCTGAAGATCAAATCAGTATAGCATATTCACCGACACCCGTCTTCACAAATACTTACAACTCAATTTCGAGCAAATGTCTGTCTATTAGGTAACCTAGAACTGTAATGTAATTCACAATACTAGCTACACTAACGTAAACTCTAAGTTCAAATATAATAATACGTACATTTTCACTTCAGACCAACATTTAAGAATCTCTGTGAACACCCGCGACATAAATAATGTTGTACAACAGAAATGTCTCCAGACAACATGTCGATCACAACACAAATGTAATTACAGTGTACCCGACACGTAAAACACAACAGACGACAAAGGCGAAAGTTTTGGTGCCCTCGAAAAAAACTTGCTTAATCACTTAGGACATGTCTACACATTGGGGCGAGTACACGCGCAGGTAAACTTTATGGGGCTCTGTTATTGGGGACAATGCAATCACTCCGATTGGTTTGTCCCATGTTTGGATTTTACTTAAATTAAGACTGCGAGCTTTCGTTTAACAACTATTAGGGCAAATTGACCTAATTGATTTTGATGGACTATAAAAGTATCAAATAGCATGACATGATGCTTAGTCTGACAAATGCTATTTTAATATTCCTATTTTTTAATCAAAATAATTTAAGGTTATTTCTTAAACAATGCTCAGTTAAATATATTTATTTTCCTTTCAAATATAGAGTTTCTACAAAATTGGATCGCATAAAAACCGTAATATAGTATTGTTATCACGTCTTGCATATTTTTTGTTAAATAAAAAAATAAATAGATCAACGTTATGCGTATAATGAAAAAACATTTTATATAAAAATGTATTTCATAAATCACCCAACAGTAAAACAATTAATTCCACCAAGTGAACATTTGCATGAATAAAAATAATTTAATTTAATAAATCACTAAACAGTTCCAATTTTAAAAATGATTAATTCATTTAATCTATCAATTCAAAGACGGCAGACAGCGAGCGGACTGCGGGCAGAGCACGTCCGGTCGCTGACAATGACAAGCTCCGCAAACGCACACCCACTGTGTAGGCATTAATTCGGGGGCATTAATTAAAACGTGCAACTAACCACGTGAATGCACCTCGCAGTCACACTTGAACTGTGCGCGATTTCGCCAATTGAATTTGATTTTCATACAGTTATGTTTTTGGCATTTGAGTTCTGTGTTTGAAATTTAAAATGAGGTTCTTTTATGTTATAGTAGATTTGGTCTATTATTAAAACATGACAGCCTTCTTGGCGCAGCGGCCGAGTGAAGCGAGAGGTCGCGGGTTCGAGCCCCGCACCGAGATAAATGTTTGTGTGATCCACAAATATTTGTTTCGGCGTCGGGGTGTTGTGAGACTGAAAATCTCTTCTAGTTCCTGATACCCATAACACAGGACTCGTATCTTACTGTGGGGTCAAGAGTATGTGTGTAACTGTTGGTTTTATTTATAGTAGATAGATTACAAGTTTGCAGTGTTCTCTGTAATATTCGTCTCCTCTTTGTTTATCTCATTCTCTTGTAGGATACTTTTCTGAAGTTTCATTTCAGCTGTGTGAATTGCACACACACATTTTTTATTTATTTGAAATCTAATAAATATTTATTCCAACAGAGCAAAATCGGTATAATCACATTATATCGGTAAACGCCGAACTTTCGTTACTCGACGCGGCACAAATTCACAAATTATACATCTTCGTGGAACTGAATCAACTTCCCGGAACACGTCACATGTAACTAATGGAATGTGTGCAAGTCAGAAGCGCGAAGTGATTTACACAATGCGTATTTTAAAAAAAACAATCATTATCTGAGTGGTAGAGCCAAGCTGTATACAATTTTGTCTACAGCATGAATGGGCCGGCTCAACCGGGTCGTTATCACTGTCTCAAAAAAAACCGACGTAAAGTAGCACTTTTCTGCCGTATTTTGAATGGTGAGTGAGATATCCGTAGGCCCGTATACCGCTCCCATTCCCAATCCCTAATTATCCCTTTCCTTTAAGCCGGACACGTGCCCATGATTCTTCTAGTATTGTGGACGTACATGGGCGGTGGAGATCACTTACCATCAGGTGACCTACTTGCTCGTTTGCCGGCCTATGCTATAAAAATCACACATTAATATATTCCTAAGAATGTTTGTGGCAGGTAGATAATCTGAATCTCTGATATGATGAAACAGAAGCAACACCACACAGAACTTTGAATTATAAAGCACTGCATGGCACTGAACTGCACTCGTCACCCCGTGTCATAAGATGTTAAGTCTCCCAACCCAGTTAACCCAGTTAACCCAGTAACTTCACTAGCTTGTCTGTGTCTTTCAAACCGAAACACAACAGTTACACACTGTTGCTTGACGGCAGAAATAGACATAGCGGTGGTACCAACCAAGACGGCCTCTCGCATACGACCACCTTGTAAACTGCAACTTTAAAACTGCATCCAAATCCACCGCTGCGAACTGACACCGCACCCAAACGCCTTTGTCCCTAGACACCTGCAGGGCCCCAATTATCGATGTAATTGGCTATTCAACTTGGGATCCACGGCGTATCTAATTAATGGAATCAACCGTACATTGAAATTTTGCGCTCCGGCGCTCCGCAGTTGCCGGATGACAATTTGCCAACGAGTTGTAAGACATTCTGTGGACTTAATAATATCGTTAGCGTTCTTTGAAGGGGTTGATTTAAAGGTATGAAAATATTGAAAGTTGAAGGTTGAAGGTTAAAGAGTGAAATTGCACAATTAGGAAATCAAGATAGACTTCTCTTTGTTATCTCAATTTAGGTTCAATTTTGTTTTGAGTAGCCCTGTATTATGCTCGTCCCAATGTCATCATGTTCAATCTATGCACTGAAGCTAAGGCAATGGTAGCTCAGCGGGAAGTGATACAGACTGTCAAGACGGAAGTTGCAGGTTCGAAACCAACCAAAGAGCATGCACCGACAACTTTTCTAAGTTACGTCTGTATTAATTATTAATTATCACTTGTTTTAACGGTGAAGGAAACATCGCGAGTTAGAAACCTGCATACCTGAGTAGTTATCTAAAATAATTTCGAAACTATGTGAAATCTGCCAACCCGCAATAGGCCAGCGAGGTGTACTAAGGCCTAACGTCTCAATTAGTAGAGGGGGCCCATGCCCAGCAGTGGGACTAGTATAATAGAAAAATAGTATTCATCATCATCATCATCAGCCTCAGGACGTCTATTGCTGAACATAGAACTCCCCCATAGATTTCCAGACCGACCTGTTGGAAGCGGCCTGCATCCAGCGGCCTCCTGCGATCTTTTCAGATAATCTGTCCACCTAAAAACATAAAAAAGTAGTATTATTATCATCATATTAATTACACGGCTCGACGCCAAACTGAAACAAAGAAAACTCCCACCAATCAACAAACTAATGTTCCATAAGCACACCGCGATAAATTCACGGAACAGAACCCGTATCCCTCGCAAACAATAAGTTGTTTTGATTGATCGACGACGCCGGTTGCTTTCACGGACGATTGGACCCGACAACACCCACCTGAATATTTATGTTACCAATCTACAAGTGGGATGATATCCGAGAGGGTAGAATTAATCAAAGAGGCAGTTGTTTTTCTTTGAGACAGCAGATGGGCTGGTGGTGGAATAATTGCTGGTGGTAGGATATTCATATCCGCCCGGATAGCGACTACCGTACACATGGTGTTAAAACCTGCCATAGTGATCCACACGCCTTGTTAGGATCGCGTTCCAGGATCAGCTAGTGTATATCCGGTTCTCCCGAGGGGCTTGCGACATGACTTGAAGGTTAATTGGGGCGGGTATAGGGGCACATCCTTGTATCACCGTGTCAGTATCGGTCATCTGCCTGTCCTGTCGCAGGCCTCTCGATTTGCTTCTTTCCTCTCCAAATAGGCAAAAAATATTTATACAAGCCTGCATTACTCTGGTGCCCACCGATAAACTCATTGTTTGTTGGTGGTCTCTGGTTTTTTGGATTGCACTGCGCTTACTATCAGGTGTAGTGCAGTCTCTTTGCCGTGCTCGAATAAAAAATAATTAACTTAGTAAAACAAAATCAGTATCTCCATTTGAACTTGCTGTGGGTTGGTTCCTGTTTGCGTAAGTAGGTCCAATTATACTTTAATAAAAGAAACTATTATAAGCTAACACTAAAATCAGACAATGTTGAATCTATAGTAATTTGATTGTCAATGATTGACTACCGGTTCTAAAAACATAAGTATAATTTTATCTTTATAGTTTTGTTGATTTTTTTATTTTACTATTTTCATTGAAATAAAACTAATTTAAACGGATTTTATCGCAGTTTATTAATAAAAAACCACGATAAAATCCGTTTAAATTAGTTTTATTTCGATGAGTAACATTCGCTTAAACGTAAGAAATCATTACTATTTTCATTTAAAACCTTGGGATCGGTAAATAAATTACGAAGTTTTAGAATTTCCTTCCCGATTTCATCCAATTAAAAAATAACCTTTACAATTTTTAACCCTATCAAATTTAAAAAGAATCATCTTTATCTGTCAACATTTGACGTTATACAAAAAAATATATAAAGATGATATTAGAGCCTCCTCCATTTTCATTCATCGGTTAAAAATAAGATTCTATCTCTCTGCAAAAAGGTACTCAATTTCACACTCGCCTGATGAGCTCAACAATAATTCTTTCGACACCCACTAATTTTCTAATCTGGCTGCCGGAGAGCCGTTAATGTATATCCAGCCTTATTAGTGACTGCTATGTGGAATTATCTCAATTTAGCTGGTCATTAGCCCGTCGCACAGGGAGATAGGACGGTGGAGGTATAAATTTGAGTTTAATGACTGCCCACCGCGTATACCAGTAGCGTCCGAAATTCAGTCCCTGGAGCGCGAAGCTTCTTACACGGTTGTGCAGTAAACTAAATGTTTGGATTGTTCTGTTTACTTCCATGAGCGCATTGGGCACTCCCAATACAATAATGGTCCAGACATGTTAATTTTCATATACTTTACTAGCAGACCCGGCCACGCGTTGCTGTGGCTAAGGTATATGTTAAACTATATTGTAGTAAACTATTCAATACAGTATGCGCCATTTATTGAATACGTACTCAATCCAGCCGATAAATTAAATTACACGGCCATCTCTGACAGGAACTCACAGACAATTATAATAAATATTTTGCAATAAAAAAAATTTGCGACTATAAACTAAGATATAAACTATCTTCTCTCAAGTTGCAGATCTTAAAGGAAAGGGATAATTACAGTGGTAGAGCCACGCTGTAGACAGTTTTGTCTACAGCATGAATGGGCTGGCTCGTCCGGGTCGTTACCACTGTCTCACAGAAAACCGACGTAAAGTAGCGGCTTGCTGCTGCGTTTCGTACGGTGAGTGAGATATCCGGAAGCCCTAAATCCCCTCCCCTTCCCAATCCCTAATTATCCCTTTCCTTTAAGGTCGGCAACGCGCCCATGACGAGGTGACCCACTTGCTCGTTTGCCGGCCTATGCCATATTAAAAATGACTTGTTCGCCGATTGACTCATTTTTAGCAAGACTTCGCAGAATGACTCGTTGTTATAAAGGCTTGTGATGAAACGAAAAAGATGAACCATGGGATATCAGCCGTAAAAATACAACGCTTTCTACAGACTGTTCCAAATTCAGATTTTGTAATTTCTTCAATGACTGAACAGGAGACTTTGTGACGAAATAAACGGCGTTCTGTGAGTTAACAATGAGTTTGAGTTAATAATCACTATTATAAATTTGAATAGACTGTATTTATGCAAATATCTTTCATATTTATACGTATTTCTTATCTACACTAATATGATAAAGAGGAAAGATTTGTATTTTTGTATGTAACGAATGAATTTAAAAACTACTGAACCGATTTCAAACATTCTTTTGCCGTTAGAAAGCTACATTAACACTGAGTAACATAGGCTACCGCGATAAAATCCGTTTAAATTAGTTTTATTTCAATAACATAGGCTACTTTTTATCACGAATAAAACAGATCACGCGGGCGGAGCCGTGAGGTAAAGCTGGTATCAAATTTTACTTGGTCTTCCATCTTCCCTTATCCCATTGACAGTGAGGTCAGCGCAACATGTTTTTTTCAACACATATTACAGATAGATTTGGCTTGTAGTTTTTACGACCGGCTGCCTGCCTGACGTCAACCGCTCTAGGGAGGGTATTACCATTATAATAAAATAGAATTGCATTTTACGTGATCATAGGTTCCTCGTATGTGAGAGGCCGTCTGGGTTGGTACCACCGCTTTGTATGTAATCCCTTTCCTTTAAGGTCGACAATGCGCCCATAATTCTTCTGGTAATGTGGACGTACATGACCGGTGGAGGTCACTTCACCATCAGGTGACCCACTTGTTCGTTTGCCGACCTATGCTATAAAAAAATATAGACAAAAAATTTAAGATTTTCACTAACATGAAACCTTCGCTAGTTGTACCTGGATCTTGTAATCATAACCGCATGTATAGCAATCACCGTATACAATGCGAAAAACTCACCAAAGTAGCTCGTTCAGGCAAGTCGCGATCACATATCAGCCAGTGTATAACCAGTAACCTCAAGCCGGCATAATTCTACGGCCGACATTATATTTATACTACTACCGTTAAAAACAGTGTAGATACTTTTTTACTAGCCCTGTATTCACGGGTCAACACAAAATTTGACCTTGACTTTAAAGCATAATATTTCGATATTTTAGGTCGTAATTAGAGGAAAAAAATATATATGACATGAAAAAGTTTGCTTTTGTATTTAGGAGACCTATTTAACGATATTTATTAAAATCGGTGGTTTAAATTTTTTATTGAAGATGAAACCTTTCAAATAAATATGTTCATTATTTTTATTAAGTTTTACTATCAAAATAACTTAAGAAAATGTGGAAAATAATTTAAAAGTGCACGCTTTTACTTTTTATTTTATGTTCAAAAGTATTTTCTCTCAATAAACCCCAAATATTGTCTCCCATCATCTTTTCATTGTATTGGCCTTGATAACGTTGTTCAAAGCTCATAATGTCCTCATGAAAACGTTCTCCTTGTTCTTCTGAATACGATCCCATGTTGTTTTTAAATGTATCTAAATGATAATGCAACATATGTACTTTTAATGACATCCTGCAGCCCATGGCCTTAATTTTTTTAGCATATCAACGTCAATAAACTTTGTAGTTTTTAGCTTTGTTATTTCCTAAAAATCCAGAAACTACTGCTTTAAAACTGTTTCAGCTCGCTTCTTGAGTACTATTCAGCAACGTTGGAAATTCTTCATCGGCGAAAATCTGTCTAATTTGCGTACCAACAAAAACCCCAACTTTAACAAAAGTTAAAGCATAAGCTTTTGACTTGTAATCTATCTCATTCTCTCGCAGGCTAAATCCTATTTATGAATATGTTTGTCTTCGTCGTGACGCATTTTCGTTTCATCGAGATTCAAATCATAACGATTCTAAAGAAGTTTCACTTCAATAAAAATTTATATATATTATATTTGATTCACTGCTTAATTAACATTTGCTTGCCTTCCAAACATCTTTTACAATGCAAGCAAGCAACATGTGAAGCCCATGGCTTGTCTATATGCCGAACAGGGCAGTCAAAATATTCTTTGTAGGCTTCACAGAGAACGTGAGATATCTTTAGTTCGTATTTTACATCCCAAACTTTAATAAATTGACCATATAGTAAAATTATATAAACAATGTTATCAAGTTTAATGTTAAATGCATCAGCATCATATTTACACTCTCTCGCCGAAATTTTAAGTTTTTCTAGTCTTGTACAAAACACCTGATCGTTGTTTATCACTCGAGTGCCATCTAGCGGCACTATGTAAACGTAAAAACCCCACTCTGATCGCGCGGTATTTTTGAGTGTATTAAAATTTACAAAAAATTCAAAAATGAGTATTATTACTACAACTATCACAAAAGCAAACTTTATAACAAAAAAAGATGTTTTCTTTTCGTTTTTGTACGTAATTAACCGAAAAATCATAAATTAAACTTTAGGACAAAGAACAATTTTTTTTGTTGACCCGTGTTATATACGTCCCACTGCTAGGCACAGGCCTCTACTGAATGAGAGGGATTAGGCCTTAGTCCACCACGCTGGTCTAATGCGGGTTGGCAGACTTCACATACCTTCGAAAAATCTTATCGAGTTCTCAGGTATGCAGGTTTCCTCACAATGTTTCCTTCACCGTTAGAGCAAGCGATAATTCACACTTAACTTAGTAAAGTCAGAGGTGTATGCTCTTGGGGCTGGTTTCGAACCTGCGACTTTCGTCTCGAAAGTCCATACCACTCCTCGCTGAGCTAGCGTAGTGTAGTGTAGATACTTAGCTGTTAAAAAAAGCCAAGCCCCTATAATTTTGTTACTATGATTGTTACAGTAGGGAATAAAGAATCGTTTTTATAGTTATTGCAAATAACGAACACCGCTTCAGGGCTGTTTGCATTTCATTTCGTTGCTGTGGCAACACCTTATTGGTATCGGAGGTGAGATAAAGATAAAAGTTTACTAGTTTTTGATAAGTCTGTACATTTTTTTTCTTGGCAAGGTTTTTTATCCTGCACTGAAAAGTGAACACTGAATATGATTTTATGTACAGTTCAAGTATGATGACTACTTTGGTAGCGTAGTTGTATTGCGTGCGCAGTACGACTGCTGTGCTAAGGTCTCGGGTTCGTTTCCGGGTCGGGTCAAATGATATTGCGTTTGCGTCTATCATGAAATGCACAGTATCGCCGCGAAGTCTGGAATTGTGCTCGGTATGGCGATAGGACCGCCCCCTATCACATCATGGAACAGAAATACGCTCGGTGAAATGTGGATGTACTGCTTACACCTCTGTCTACCCCTTCAGGGATTACAGGCGTGAGAGCGTATTTTTTCCAAATATAATATCGACTGTCACATTTAGTTAAAACAGTCCTCCTTTCTTAGAACAGTTGGCTAAAAACAGCAGTATACTAGTTACAAACGAGCCGGCGTCGACTACGAAATCATGCCACCTTTCCAAAGTGCATCAGGAAATTTGTCTTTCTATTGCTTCCTACGCGACGGTAATATAGTAATGAATAATGTAATAAATGTTTACAAGGTGGTAGGTCCCTCATATGCAAGGCGGTCTGGGTTGGTACCACCGCTTTGCCTATTTCTGCCGCCAAGCAACAGTGTGTTAGAACTGTTGTGTTTCGGTTTGAAGGACATTGAAGCCAGTGAAATTACTGGGCATTATGAGACTTAAGATCTTGTGTCTCGAAGTGACGAGCGCAGTTCAGTGCCATGCAGTGCCTTGTAATTCAAAGTTCTGCGTGGTGTTGCTTCTGTTTATGGGCAGGCGTGACGCTTACCATCAGGCAAGCGCCTTGCTACGTCTAGTCATTCAATGAAATAAAAAAAACATCATTTTTAATCCAGTCGAAGTCAAATGGAATTATTATAAATGCATAATTTTGCTGTTTCACTTACATTATTAATTTGTTAATACTTTACAATAGACTTCCATTGGCGTCAATATTAATTTTTTTATTGACGTCAAGGTTTCATAATCGTTCTCCGTCGGGCCTCAGAATTATATTCATAAAGAATTAATAAAACAAATACCGTATGTTATTTTCGTAGAGAACCAAATTAATGTGACCTCTGATAGCTAACCAAATCAAACAATCCCAACTAATCTCGGCCACGACCTCATATCCATTTAAGCTCTCTCAGAAAAAAGATTTTATTATCATAAGTAATTGATACTATTATGACTGAGGCGGTTGGGAATATTGAACATAATGTCAAGATGGAAAGGTTGTTTTATTACGTATAAGGCTTGTATACAGTCCCACTACTGGACACGGGCCTCCTCTGCGAATGAATGGGGTTAGGCACTAGGTCACCTCGCGCTGGCCCAATGTGGGTTGGTAGATTCCGCGTACCTTCGAAATTCTTATGGAGATTTATCAGGCAGGTTTTCTCACGATGTTTTCATTTAACCTAACTAATCCAGATACCCTCTCGCATATGAAAGACCTACCACCTAAGTATTTTCATTCAACAATGTATTATGTCTTTTTAATTCTTTATTTCTTGTAGCCATGCCTGGCATACAGGCATGTTACCTACAGAGTGTCTATCTTGAGACTGAATTAATGATTGCAGGCATTTGGCACTGACCGCTAAGGCTACTGTCCTCTTTGAGGCTCGAATTGACTTGAAATTTAGGCTTTGAACGCGGTCCCTCACAGTTTGGCATCCCAATCAATGACACTGTAGATCTCCAATCTACATGCGAAAACTAAGCATGTATAAGGAACTATTAGTGTACTGTTAATTAATTTCTGACCATCAATCCTATTTAGGTTATTATTACTTTAATGTTTTTTTCACCCATCACCTTAATACTATTATTGGGAAAGTTTGGATGTTTGTGAGTTTGTGAATTTGGATGTTTGTTAAAAAAATCGCATACAGGTAGACCATGGCCTGGATTAGGATAACTACTACTTTTTATCTGGCAAAAGCGCGTTTTCTCTGCACGTATCAATATATAGTAATCTATATATTGATACGTGCAGAGAAAACTTTGTACCCCTTTTCTTATTGCTTACAATATCTCTCTCTAAAACAGCATCTAGACATATATTTCTTTTTTTTACCTATCTATAGAAACATGTAGTTAGTGTATAGTATTTCTTGATCAGTTTTCTTTTTTTAAAATACTGTACGTTCCTTTAATAATAAGTACTCGACGCCCACGATAGAGGCTTAAACCAAGTTTGGGAGGCAGGCATCCTATATAATCTGGTATTGTATACATATTTTTATGTATCATACTAAAACGGATTTCACAAATGTTTGTGGAATAAAAACATGTTATTATTATTAGTTTATATGAAGAAGGCGTGCATAATGCTATTTATGTATAATAATATGTTCCAAATACATTGAATTAAAAAAATATAAAATGATCGGTCTTACTTGTAAACTTTCTTAGCATTGTTTAGTTAAAACACTATTTTGGTCTCTTTTTAGCATCTCTATAAATCGCGTAGACAGAGAAAGACAAAAAAATGCTTAAGGCTCTAATTGGTTCCGCTCACACCAACGATGTATCAATGAGAAATCAGTCGCAGCTGACGTAACAAAACAAAATTCAAAAGATAAGTCGAGTTTCGATCACTGCGCGATCACTTAGGGGAGATCCATAAATTACGTGAGATGTTTAAGGGGGAGGGGGGGTCGAGTCAAATCTCGTCTAATCTTACGTTGGAGAGAGGGGGGGTCTCGGCAAATATCACGCAATTTTTTTTCTTATTGAAACAAAAAAAAACTATACTATTTTGACCCATTATCCAGATTCTACATGCTTAAGATTTAAGCATAACTGTAATACGATTAAGATCATTCACTAATTCATTCGAAAGAAAATAATTTCATTCATACTTCGACGTTATACATTACTACTGACTGTCAAACTACCATATTTGTTTTATACCAAATAGTTCAATTTAATCAGAGTTTACGATACAGTGTAGCCCGTCCTTTCTTTTCGCGCCACTGTCCAGTCTGGCGCAACTGTCTAATAAAAAAATAATGTATGAAACGGGTGCTAAAAGTAATGGCGGCTATTGCTATCCTGCTTTTACATATACTTTACTCTATCTCTCCACGTTGAATACTGTCATTTGGATGTCACTCTGACTAATGTTGGTTCCAATAGTCTCTCTTGAGACCACGCATGATTCTCCATGGACTGAATTAGAGTAGATATTTTTTTTTAACCGCATTAGTTACGATTTAAGTATTCTATTGTTAAATTTTTATTACACTTATAACTCAGCAATATTGATTACTAGTCTTAAATAGTCGTAAATAAAAGTACGAAGCAAATTTTTTTTTCTTTTTACAATAACACTCCAACACGTTTACATATTTAAGAAACGCACATTTTGAAAAATCTCACGTGAGATTGGGGGATGGGGGAGGGGGTTGAATAAAATCTCACAACATCTCACCAGGGGGGGAGGGAGGTACAGAAAATTCAAAAAAACACCTCACGTAATTTGTGGATCTCCCCTTATTTATATCAAAGCGTCTACGTTATGCTATAGTTTTAAGCTTTTCTCACCACAGCATGATCTCTTTCAGTTATTTTTATGTAATAATGATTTTGTTGTATTATTACGTTTAACTTTTTTTATAATTAATATAATTACGGATTTAGAAATGTTCAATAATGTTGTATCTAGGTAATGGAGTAACCGTGTGTAGCATATTCTTGTGTTGCAGGGGGCGAAGGGCGGCGGCGCGCGTAGGCAGACCAGGTAGCGTTTGTTGTGCGTGCCCTAGGCTGTACTGTTGTCATTGTATGTCGAATAGCGCGCGAAGTGAGGACGCTCTACGTCGAATTGCAATGTGCGCTTTGCCTACTCTATGTTTTTTTAGCTCTACTTTCTAAAAGTTAAGTGACTATCATACGTCATCGGATAGGATATAATAGAACAAAGTCATTTACGACGCCGCGTCATATACTTTTTTCAAACTGTATGGTGTGGCCTCATAAATGCCAGTTTTCTATTCTGTTTCGTCTCTATCATGCGACTCTGTGTAAATGGAGTTTAAAAAGTCTATCGGAATTGTGCTCCATGTAATTATTTCTTCGTGTTTTTCCTTTTTTCATATTCCCAAAGCGCACTTGTAAATGTTTATATTTAATTCGACGTAGAACAACAGAACTCTCACTCTGCACAGTTAGTTATCGTCGTGCTGTAAACAAATATTTTGTTTTTATCATTTTTTGATGCGTAATTAGTGTGGATTTATGTTGAATTTTTCATTAATACTTTAAATATTTTATTTGTGTCAAGAATTATGTGCTAAATACGAAAACTAAAATTGGGATTTAAATAGCTCAAGCGGATGACTAAAATGAGAACTAAATAATGTGTTGACCCCAAAGAGAGTTCCGTAGCTAAAATGTTCTAACTTCACTGTTAAAATATATCCTACGGAACCCTCGCTCACCGTTGCAACTTTTTAGTGTAACTGTGCTAATTTTTTATTTTATATATATTTTTAATTTTTATTTATATTTTTTTAATTTATGTGTTTTTGACCTGGAGTTTTGTTCGTTGAACGTTGTTTGGACTAAAAATGTGTGTTATGTGTTATATATAGAGGCTATATGGTTGTTGTTTCATCACCGATGATGACAGGCGATGAAAGCGGGTGTCGGGGCGGCGGTCAGTCGTCTCCATGTGTCAACCTTAGGGCGCTGTTAAATATCAAATGTTTCAAAACACTACTCCCAGATATTTATATTTTTTATTTGTGATAACTG
Source organism: Amorpha juglandis (assembly GCA_949126905.1). NCBI lineage: Eukaryota > Metazoa > Arthropoda > Insecta > Lepidoptera > Sphingidae > Amorpha > Amorpha juglandis. The sequence goes on along the minus strand of OX421374.1, from coordinate 15,577,657 downwards.
TTGTCTACAAAAATTATATAAATGGAAAAAGTATTTAGAAATAACATTTTGTTAAAATATCAGTATCTGGAAGCCTCCAAATTTTTAGGCTTTCTCTCACTTCATTATATTGACAACAGTAGCAACTTAGGCCGCGCGCACACGGCGCTATAATATAATGTGTCATAAACACTGACTGATACAATAATATATCCGAACTTTATATTTCCTCATCTCATAAAATATATGTAAAAAAAATATAACACTAAATCGTGCTTATGACACATTATTATTAAAACAAATAAAATGGAAAACAACTTATAAAAAAGCTTTAATAAGCAGTTTTCCAAAATATGGGAGCTTGGTGGTAGGCACTTACACTACTACGGCTGCACACGGCTTTACTTGCACCCTTTTGTGACAGAGGGTTGCACCCCCTTACCGTGAGAGCCGTCGCTCGTGCATCCCTTGAGATCACGGAGACAGATACATTTAAGATTATTTGATATATCGTTGTGTTATATAGAACTGTGTAAATAAATTTGATTTCTTTTACAAAACTAAGTTCTTTTTATTTTTAAAGGCCAGATAGACAGTTACTTCAGTATACTTATAAACAAAGCTAGTACTTAAAGAACTTAAAAATTAAAATTATCAAATTTTAAATTTCAGAAATGAAATATAGTTTGAATTTCAAATGACAATTACTCAGTACAGTAAGAGAGGTCAATTTGCTCTTAGAACACAGGCAGTACACAATATTGGATACAATATTCATGCATCACAGACATATCTGTCTCCGAGTCGGCACCACAAGTTCCCGGGGACAATTGGCATTGAAGTCTAGTTTAAGTCCGCCGCTCCACGCACCACCGCTAGGCTTACTGTGGTGTGGTTTATTGTTTACGTTCCATAACTAGCGTCTGGCGTCGCCTTTACATTGTGATATTTCATGAAGGGTGAAATTCATACGTCCGTATCTGATAAATACGCATAGCGCATCTAATTTGCGCCGAAGAAATCCTAGTAATACTGCAGAATATCTTTATAAAATAATGTAATACTCAGCGTAGTATACTGCTACGCGTAACGCGTTAATACACGTAGCACATGAATCGCGTAGCATTTACGAAGCGCGTAGAAAGCTACGGCGTAGCCCGTCGTAACCGCGTAGCAAATACGTATTCGTCGATAAATTTATTTGATCTAAAGCGACGCCAGCGCCAGAGGAATACATTGTATATACAAAATGTAATGAAAATAATTGTATTTAATGTTGTTTTTTTCGCCGCAGATCGAAAGCTGTTCGTTGGCATGCTGAGTAAACAACAGACGGAGGAGGATGTGCGCCAGTTGTTCACGCCGTTTGGCACAATAGAAGAGTGCTCTATATTACGGGGACCCGACGGCTCGAGCAAAGGTGAGTGCTAGCTTTTTTGCTTTCATCAAAATTAAATGGAATTGTGCGAGCAAGTTTGTCTGGAACGGGATAATCGTGTTGTTCGAGCTTTTGTGTACCAAGAATACTTTTAAGTGTTTGTGTTGTGTAATAAGTTTTAGAGACAAAGCTTTTTTGTCGATAAAGTTGTCATCGCATTATTTTAGGATGACGACTACGAAGCATGATGTTAACTATGCAGTACAATAATTTTAATTATGTTAAGTATAAGTCTAGGAATTATTAATTACATTCGGTGATTCAAAAGATCTATAATTCATATTTTTTAAATGCTCGATTATTAAAACTAAAAAACATAGCAATTATAAAAAATAATACTAATATTTTCAATTCTCCTCCGAAACTACATTGCGAATACTACCTTAAACTAACCCTAATTCCAAAACAGAACTCGGCCAGCGTTTTTACGTGACTGGCCAATTCAGCCGTTCTAAGAGCTAGACTCGCCCCGCCCCCTGCGGCCCTCCACCGCCCCGTAACACCCACCTTGTATCTATCTACGCCCGATAGTTGTTATGAATGCGGCCAACCGATGAATTATTTACATTTTGTTTACCTTTTCCTCCCGGACGATCGGAAAATGCGCACCTAAATAGGCCCTTATAACTACTAAGTGCGGGTTCGGTTCCGTGTGTTGATTTATAGTCCCCGTTACGTGATACATCTGTTTTGAGGGTTTTTTGTTTGGATTTTTGCAGTTTTGATATCTAACGGAGACGTGGGTTACATGAATTACTACCTTTTACGTAATTTCATAATAATTTTTCTTAATATTTGTCTGCGATATTAATAATCTATATACATAAGCGTCTATATTAAAATTTATAAAAACTAAATACCACTCACTCATTGATTAATCCCAATATTTCTAATCTATCTCTCTCAATTTAAAACTACTAAAACTAGGATCATGAAATTTTGTCAAGTAAAGTTCGCTAAGAAAGGAATTTTAGAAATTGGCATTCAAAGGGAGGGTTCAACTTTGTAGGATTTTTTTTATGGAGCGAAATACGGCTGTGAGATTGAGTACAAATATTGCATACAAATAATTATGAAACTCTTTCACATTTTTGTAAAATTCCACTCACGAGAGGCATGTGTGAAAGGCGTTAAATTTTGTATATTATTAATGTGAACATTTAATTGATATTGTAGACCAATTATGCCTTAACGGCTAAATTGATTTGGATGAAGTTTTGATTTGATGTATAACACTCAGTCATGACACCACAGTAGGTAATGAGAGTCATGGTTATCAACAACTATGGGGGATTTATGTTCCCACAACACCCATATCCGAAACAAAAATTCAAGGATCACACAAATATTTATATCGGTGCAGGAAACGAAAGACAGCTTCTTATTTCCCGCTGCACTATGAATACGATTAATATAAAAGCTCTCTATAAGTCTTAACGTAGTTTTAGGTATACGTAAAAAACTATATAAGTAAACATACTTAATTCCTTCCTAGCCTCGAACCCGATAAACTCGATGCAATTAAACGTTAATAATGCATTTAATTTAACCTAATAATAAAATGATTATAAAAGGAAAAGTCATAAAATATTTAAACCCTTTACGTGGACATTTTATGAATGGAATAATAAAAAAATATGGAGAAAGCGCTTGTAAACAACTGGATTTATTACTTTAATTACTATAAAATAGGGTGGTTGCTCGGTGATTATTTTATTTAATACTAGCTGTTCCACGCGGTTTTTTTTTTTTAATTTGATTGAATGACGAGACGATCAAGGCGCTCGCCTGACTTACTTGCTTACCACATCACGTCACGTCTGTCCATAAACAGAAGCAACACCACATAAAACTTTGAATTACAAATCACTACATGGCACTGAACTGCGCTCGTCATCCCGAGACATAAGATATTAAGTCTCATAATGCCCAGTACTTTGAGTGGCTTCAATGTCATTCAAACAAAAACAGTGCTTACACACTGTCGCTTGGAGGCAGAAATAGACAAAGTGGTGGTACCAACCCAGTTTATATATTAATTTTGGTCCCGACATTTCGAAAGCTTTTCAGCCTTCGTGGTCACATGGTGGATGGGGTGGTGTTCTAAAAAACCGCGATAAAATAACCGCATTATTTTTTTTTTATTTCAATTTTACGCGAATGTTACATACATTCGCGTAAGAAAGAGAAAATAATAGTAAATTATAAGCCTTCTTATACGTTGAAAATAGATATTTTCTTTTGTAATATAAAAAGAAAACACTTATTTATAACATCCACCAATCTTTTGAAGCCGTAGGAATACGCCTCACCCTTCACTTATAAATATTCAATCTTCGTGCCGTAGTACCTACTATTTTTACACAGCGCTCAACACTTGTCGGACTCATCAAGTTTAACATCCAGAACTCACCGCGTTTCCATTATGAACCTATAAAACTGTTCGGTACAGATGTACTTAATAGATGGGTAAGATTGTTAATTTGATTTAATTACGAACGCCACCGTTCTGGACTATAAAGTGATTTTTAATGGGAATCATTTTTGGTTTTATTGCAAAATTATTTGATGTAGCTTGTCTACAGATTAGGCAGGCTTGACTGAAGTGGTGCTACAGGAAATTGCCGTGAGGTTGCTTTGCTGTTGCGCTTTGTATGTATAGTGGGATTGCCGAAGGCCCAAAAATACTTCTTTACATTTTTCGTAATTGATATTAATGCACTTGACACGTGGCTCAGTAAGCGAGTAGCCGGCTGTGAAGCGAAAGGCCATGAGTTCGAATCCCGGACCGAGACAAAAATGTTTGTATATAGACAATATTTGTTTCGGATCTGAATGTTTCTCCACGGAGAGGTTGATGTCACTGGGACTAAGATAAAGATAGATGGATGGAAAATATGTGTTAGTGTTACCATCAGGCGTCCCCTTTCTTCTGCTATCACCTGACTCGCCACCTCCCTGTCTTGGTCACCACAAAACAGGGCTTTAGGCATTTTACCAAGGTAACAAAGGCCCATAGCATTCCTAACCCGTCACCGCGCTATAACCTGTCTACGTAACGAGGTCGCAGGTCACAATACCCATCGTAAAGCCGACATCCGAGTATTTGCGCGCCCCGTAACGACCCGCTCATAAAATATCACCAATTTGGCTCACACTTAGCAAGCGCTACGCCTTTATCATGATGCATTATAAGTGGAGGTACCTCGGTAATAAGGTGATAAACTTGTCCGCTAATGAAATTTTATCCACTGTGTTAAGGTACGTTTTGAGACACGAGATCGCGAATCGCTACCTTTGACACCTTTACTATGTGGTAGGCGGCTCCTATGCGGAGTCCGATTGGTACCACCGCTTTGTTTATTTCTGCTGGAAAGTAGCAGTGTGTAAGCACTGTTGTGTCTCGGTGTGAAGGGTATTGAAGAAGTGAAATTGCTGGCATTATGACACAATGACACAAAGACTAAAAATAACAAAACTCTTTTTCGTGTTGGTGCTTATGCACTTTAGAAGTCATTAATTGATACCATCGACTCAAAATTGATTAATTTTGAATCGTGTTTGTGTTAAAAAAAATATTTTATTATTTATTTAATGATTAAATTCGTTGCTTTATTTTTAGTGGATTATCCCTGATTCCACCCTTATGAGAATATTTTTTTTTCTATCAAAATTTTAAATTTATCTAACCTAAACAGAACACTACCAAAGTAAACTCTATCTACACGATATCTATCTATATTAATATATAAAGCTGTAGAGTTTGATTGTTTGTTTGTTTGTTTGTTTGTTTGAACGCGCTAATCTCAGGAACTACTGGTTCGAATTGAAAAATTCTTTTTGTGTTGGATAGTCCATTTATCAAGGAAGGCTTTAGGCTATATATTATTACGCTGCGACCGTTAGAAGCGAAGCATCAGTGAAAAATGTTGCAAAAACGGGGAAAATTATTCATATTTGAAGGCTTCCGTTGCTAAGCTACCGAAATAATATTATTTGAAGGCTTCCGTTGCTAAGCTACCCAAATCTATACAAATATTATAAAGCTGTAGAGTTTGATTGTTTGTTTGTTTGTTTGATCACGCGGGCGGAGCCGCGAGCAAAAGCTAGTACTATATAATCTTATAAAGGGGAAAATTTTGTATTTTTGTATGTAACGAATAAACTTAAAAACTACTGGAGCTATTTGAAAAATTCTTTCACCATTAGAATCCTACATTATCCCTGATGAACATAGGCTACTTTTTATCCCCAAAACAGCAGATCATGCGGGCGGAGCCGCGAGGAAAAGCTAGTCAAATATAAAAAGAATTAACAAATCGGTCCACATACGAAATAGGTACGTGAACATAGTTAGAAAATATATACAGAATTTAAAACCATCGCTGTTTTTTTCATCGGTAAAAATCCTAACCAAATTATCAAAAGCAATTTATAAAGAAGAAAAAAACTTATCGGCCAATAACATGATACGCCGTATAAGCCGACAAGTCGTGTTCACTGTAAACGATCGTTTCGCCGAAGTCTTCGAGCCTATACGGTCGGAGATCATCCATTATGAGCAAACTGATGTGGGAAATGGCATTATCCTTTTCGCTACATGTTTTTTTATTTGTATGTTTATATCCTGATTTGTCCTTTGGAAGGAAAATGGTGGGCATAAAAAAATATTAATACGGAATAATATGCTATAGTTGTTATGCGACTTTGAAAAGGAGGAATAAGCAGCGGAAGCTTAACGTGGAATGGTAAGGTCTGCCGGCGAAAGTCACAGGTTTGAAACCAACCCCTAGAGTATGCACCTCTGACTTTTCTAACTTACGTGGGTATTGTTATTTATCGCTTGCTTTAACGGTGAAGGAAATAATGTGAGGAAACCTGCATACTTGACAAGTTTTCCATAACAATTTCTAAGGTATGTGAAGTCTGCCAACCCACATTATGCCAGTTACACATGTGATAGCATACTTGTAATCTATCTCATTCTATGTTTGTCTTTTTTTACTGTCGCTTTTTCGTTTCATCGAATTTGCAAATCACAACGGCAAAGACGTTTCACTTCAAAAAGGAAATTCTTTACATTATTTATATTTCAACAATGCAATCAGATTCGGTACAATAGGTGATATACTTATGTCGTATGCTACAAATTGCTTAAATTTTACCACACCTTTCTGTAGCATGTAATGTAAAAGTTATCTGTTGAGTGGTAGAACCACGCTGTGGATAGTTATACAGCATGGATGGGCCAGCTCGACCGGGTCGTTACCACTGTCTCACAGAAAACCGACGTAAAGTAGCGGCTTGCTGCTGCGTTTCGTACGGTGAGTGAGATATCCGGATGTCCAAAACCCCATCCCCATCCCAATCCCTTAATTATCCCTAAGGTCTGCAACGCGCCTATGATTCATGTATTGTGGGCGGTGGAGATCACTTACCATCAGGCGACCCACTTGCTCGTTTGCCGGTCTATGCTATAAAAAAAAAGCTACGTGTCAACATTCCGTAAGATACAACTCCACCGCTCCCAGCTCTCGCTATAATAAAATTTCATCCGGTGTCTAGTGAGCAAATAATCCCGAAGCTCTGTAGTGACAAATACAACACACTCCATCGGTCCATTGTTACACGTAAAATGTATTGGGAAATTGAGGAAATGTGTTACAGCGCACTTTCGCGAGGACAGCTTTAGAATCAGTTAAAGTTTGACTTTTTTTATCCTGACACGCTAAAGAGACTACATTGTATCTGATGGCACTAATTGTACTATTATACTAGCCCTGTATTATACACGTTCCACTGCTGGGCACGGGCTATCTACTGAATGAGAGGGGTTAGGCCTTATTTCACCACGCTGGCCTAATGCGGGTTGGTGATCTTCACATACCTTCGAAATTCTTACAGAAAACTTCCTAAGTATGCAAGTTTCATCACGTTACTTCACCGTTCACTTCACCGTTAAATCAAGCGATAATTGGCATTGAACTGCGCTCGTCACCCCGAGACATAAGATGTTAAGCCTCATAATGCCCAGTAATTTCACTGTCTTCAATATCCTTCAAACCGAAACACAACAGTGCTTACACACTGTTGCTTGGCGGCAGTAATAGACAAAGTGGTGGTACCAACCCAGACGGCCTCTCGCATACGAGGGACCTACCACCTTGTTCTCCAGCGAGAGAGGATGTGAGTTTGCTATCCGTAACCCTATAAATAACCTACTGTTTCCAACATAGATATAGCATCAAAAATGTTGCGATTCGTTGGTAGAACATAATCGGGTGCGAAGTATGGCCGACGCCCACATTTATTATCGTCCTTTGTAAGGGAAAACGAACGACGCTGCCAACAAAAGCATGTTATACGTGACACACAGGCATGTCCTTCCATTCTGTAACATAAATGTCGAAGAAACTTTGTCGGTCCGTTTATGATTTCACAACTAGATCACTGCACCGGTTTAGTCCAATTTAAATATGTACAGAGTAGGTAGCCTTCCTGAGAAAAGGCATGATTCAGTTTTTTTTTATTGTATAATTGACGAGATGAGCAAGTCGCTCGCCTGATGGAAAGCGAAAACCACACAGAAGTTTGAATTACCAAGCACTGCATGGCACTAAACTGCGCTCGTCACCCCGAGACACTAGATGTTAAGACTCACAATGCCTAGTAATTTCACTGGCTTTAATGTCCTTCAAACCGAAACACAACAGTGTTGCTTGGCGGCAGAAATAGACAAAGCGCTGGTACCAACCCAAACGACCTCTCGCATACGGTATCGGTATAAATAATTTTCTGTCATATAAGTTGAGTAAATCTTTGATAAACTAAAAAATAAAGTATGAGTTAGCAAATTTCAATATACAGTCCGTCTTTATAATTATGTTTCGTTTGGCAGGTACACCATTGTTAATACAAAAAGATCTAAAAATTTATTACGAACCTAAACAACTAGATAAAGACATAACTGTCTCACAAGTGTATTAACTTCTGAACCTAGAGGCCGATAAATTGATAGATAATATCTACATTTAGTTATAAGATAAAAGAAAATCGCTTAACTTTTCTTATTACAAAAATAAAGTTCTTGAAAATAAGCTTTCTAAATAGGTTTATTTAAAACAAGTTTTCAATAAACAAACTAAATAAAAAGCCTTTCAATCAAGGCAAATTTTAAATTTTAACCTTTCCAATGTCACATCTAAAATTCATGTAAGCCCGGCGCTCACTGACTAACTTTTTTTGTTTTTTTTTTTATTCGAGCACGGCAAAGTGACGCGTATCAGAGCGCAACTACTCAGGTACATAACGCAGTTCGTCTCTAACACCGAGTTTTTTGACATCGCTGTCAAATCAATTCCAGTTTCTGAAACATTATTTAGTGAAAAATTTAATAATTTTTGATCTAATTTGCGAAAAATCGTTAGTAAGTTAACACATCATTTGTCAGTACAATTATCTCTTATCAAGGCTTCCCAAATTAACGTTCGACATATGATTATTTTATTTAGTACTAGCTTTTGCTCGCGGCTCCGCCCACGTGATCAAATAAACAAACAAACAATCAAACTCTACAGCTTTATAATATTAGTATAGATTTGATTTTGATTTGACAACGGAAGCCTTCAAATAATATTATTTTGGTAGCTTAGCAACGGAAGCCTTCAAATATGAATAATTTTCCCCGTTTTTGCAACATTTTTCACTGATGCTTCGCTTCTAATGGTCGCAGCGTAATGTTATATATCCTAAAGCCTTCCTCGATAAATGGACTATCCCACACAAAAAGAATTTTTCAATTCGAACCAGTAGTTCCTGAGATTAGCGCGTTCAAACAAACAAACAAACAAACAATCAAACTCTACAGCTTTATTATATTAGTATAGATAAAAGCCGTGTAGAGTAACAGGTTTGTCAAACCAAAACCATTGACCACGCTTCTAGCAACTCAGTTTTGACTTGACATGAGATTTGACACTGACTAGTTCATTTCTACATTGATTATTCTTTCAGAAATCGGACGAATGTTTTAATATGTCCAACAACAGAACGTTGTGCGGTATAGTGTAATGGGAATAAATTACGCTTCATCCACAGCTTGGTTCTCGGTAGCACATGCTGTTTGACCATAAGGACCTTAACATTCGTGTCTTGTTTATTGCGGTGTATGGGCCACATGTCAAACATCACATCAAACCATTCCTATTGGCGAAGAACATTTATTTATTTTGTAGCGCCAACAAAGTGGACATCAATACAATCTACATAATACAATGTCATTTTAAACCCAGTAAATTCCACCTCAATTATACGAACAAACGACTAGCTTTAAGGACAGCAGATAATGATAATAACTCAAAGATACAAATGCAGTTAGATACAAATATAAAACAATTTCCCAAATATAATAAAAAATGTTGTAAATGGAATTAAATTATAATTATTTATAAAACAATTAAATTATGAAATAACATAATTTACAATAGTAATTAAAACTTAGCCATTATGATTTTCCAATTAATTTAAAACTAAGAGAAAATACAAATTTATTGTTGCTTTATCGAACTAATTTTTCTCCTCGGTCCAACTTAGCATTGTGGAAGGTGCTGTAGTCGCTTCAGATCCTAATCATAGGAGAATAAAGATAGATTCGTTCGGGCAACATATCAACGCATTAACGGCCCCATCAGACTAAGACCCAGTGGAACAAAACATATGTAGCCAGTCTCTGCATTGAAATTTAAAAATAAATAAATTGGAACATTGGCGATGTCTGTTTGTTTCGTTCCATGGTAGTATGGCGGAACACTTTCTTTTTGCCTAGCGTATGCACACACATACACACACACACTCACGTCTGTGATCTCCAAAGGAGTAGGCAGAGACGTAACCCGCAAACCCACATTTCGCAGAGATTATTTCTATTCCGTGATAGGGGATGAGCCTACCACTGTATCAGGCACAAATTACAGACACCGGGCTGATACTGAGCATTTCGTTATAGAAAAACCCAATATCATTAAGTCAGCAGTCGTACCGCATACGCAATATAACTTCGTCACCGACGCACCCTTTCTGCCTAGCGTAGCCCGACTTATTTTATTTATTTAAACTTAATAGACAACAACATGTATAAAGGCGGACTTAATGGCAGAGGTATTCTCTCACAATCAACCTACAGGTGATGCAGAGACGAGACAATGCCAGGGTCCACTTTCTCATCATGATTTGACAGTGGATTAGGTATTAAGTGGGGCGACCCGCCATCTAACCCCCAAAACACTTTCATGTGAGGTTAGTTTTGGGCCAATGATACTGGTGACTCACTTATGGCGGAGCCCTAAGGTTGTTAAAATAATTAAACTTAAAAAACCATTGACATTCTATTCTGAATCAGTGAGTGTCAAGCCTTAATAGACAAACGGTATTTAATGGTCGGTGTAGTGGTTTTCGTAATTACAATTTATAATTTAATAGAATTTCAGACTAATTGCTTTTTAATATTCTTAGTGAAGAATAAAAGTATACTATCGGTCATTATACGTAATTAATGGTAGAGCCACACTGTATACAGTTTTGTCTACAGCATGAATGGGCTGGGTCAACCAGGTCGTTGCCACTGTCTCATATATAACCGGTGTATACTAGCGACTTGCTGCTGCATTTCGTACGGTGAGTGAAATATCCGGAGGCCCAAATCCCCTCTCATTCCCAATACCTTAATTATCCCTTCTCTTTAAGGTGGGCAACGCGCCTATGATTCTTTTTAGTATTATAAGCGTACATGGGCGATGGAGATCACTTACCATCAGTTGACCCACTTGCTCGTTTGCCGGCTTATGCTATAAAAACGTTTCTAATTTACATTATAAAACAAACTACTGGATCTTTTTTAAACGATTTTCATTATCGTCAAGTTAGTTTTTCAGATGTTTCTTCAATAATAATATGACACACATTAATATTTACAAGATGGTAGGTCCCTCGTATGCGAGAGGCCGCCTGGGTTGATACCATCGCTTTGTCTATTTCTACCACCAAGCAACAGTGTGTAAGCACGGTTGTGTTTCGGTTTGAAGGACATTAAAGCCATTGAAATTACTGAGCATTATGAGACTTAACATCTTATGTCTCAGGGTGACGAGCGCAGTTTAGTGCCATACAGTGCTTTGTAATTCAAAATTCTGTGTTGTGTTGCTTCTGTTTATGAGTAGGCGTGGCGCTTACTATCTTTGCTCGTCTCGTCAGTCGATGGAAAAAATTACGTAAAAAATCGACTCGAATAAAAATATATAATCTCCATATCGACCGTATGTCTCGTATGCAAAGCCTAAAAGCCGAACGTGTGGAGTGGCAAAATTGAAATCTCATTGGGCTGGACAAGGGTCCACGCGGTCGTGGCTCCCCATATTTGTGACTGTATTTATTGCCGAGACACCTTATCTGCTTTACTTTACGGCCGCATATTTTTGTACGGGCCAGTGTTATTTTCGACAGATTTCTCCTGCCATTTTTCCATTCTTTTGTTTGTTGAAGCCTAGCAAGATTTAATCTCTGATTTACGTTGTCTTAAATTATGTCGTTATGTCTAGATTAGATATAAATGTGGCTTGGTGATATGGTATCTTTTTAATTGCCGGCACCATACGAAACTAAAACCATAATATTAGTGATTTAAGTAGTATTCTGGGATCGCTTTTCATATGATCTGTCATTCATTTGGATTTGGGCCTCCGAATATCTCGAATATGAAACGCAACAGCATTTTTCGTTGAAATGTATAAATAAATTAACGAATAAATTTTCGTGGTTCACCGCTTACGAATTGTTAACCCCATGTTTTTGTCACGCTAACGTAGACCCCTGTTGAGTGTCCCATGGACACCTGGACCCCTTTAAGAACTAATGGTCTAACCGAACATTAACAGCCATTTCGTCAAACTACCTTAAATCCTACATATATACATGATACATTTTTTCCCTTCTCAAATGCGGGCATCAACAGAAATATCCTTCCAAATAAATGTTGATGTTATTAAATGTCCTATACATTACAATGTCCCATAACATCATGGTCATACCAAAACGCCTCGAGCGAGGGCCATGCTTAACTAACTGGAATAAAATTCCATCCCGTCTCCAGATATGAAATATGGATTTAATTAAGTATGATATGGGGATGGAATGAGTCAAATTAGCTTAATGCGGAATTCTTTAGCTATTGGTTATATTTTATTGTCATTGGATAGAGATTGGATAACGTTTGGCTTTTCTGTTATTGTGATTCTATTAACAAATATGTTTTCGTTAACCATAGGGATCTTTATAAATATGACGATTTCCATAACGAAGACAACTTATCAAAATGAGAAACCATAATCAAAAGCAACAGAGCATAAACTGAAACCTTAAGTATGTTTGTAGAAAATCTGTCTATATAGTATATATTTAAAAGTTACATTCTTTTTCCTAATTTATGTCATGGGTTTAATTTACGTTTGACGAACGAATTAACGTTGCCACAATAAATACTTCAAATTAAATGAATGTACGAATATCGATTCAAATAGATAAAGGACAATAGAAAATATTTTACAGATCATACAGGGGGTAATACAAATAGTGTATGAGACTACAGCCTTACATAAATTGAAATAAAATTAATTTAAGCGGTTTTTATTTCAATTTTGGTCCCCACATTTCGCAAGCCTTCAGCCTTCGTGGTCACAGGTGGACCAATTAAATTTAATCAAGTGTAAATTAGTTTTATTTCAATGCGTAATATTCGCGTAAACATAAGAAGCCTTACATAAACTTCGACTACCATAATGAGACGTATAGTAAACAAGACTTGTGGGACCTGTAAGCCGAGTACAAGCGGTGCAGTCACGTTGCCGGCCCGAGCACGTGGTCCGCTACGACAATACATAAATACTAAGAGCTAAGCACTAACGTAGAATGGAAAACAGACCCAGCATTACAACAATATAGCGTGCCAGTTACGCATAAAAAACTTACATATTGACGATTTCGATTATTTGGGTGGTAGAGCCATGCGGTAAATAGTTTTCTACTCTCTAAATATTCTTTTTAGCATTTATAATGCCGATTTTTACTGTTTATGGGCAGGCGTGGCTACCACCGATTGACTTTCCGTGTCATCACATAACTTTATCCAGCCTTAAACATCAAAATAATCACGTCACATAACCCAAATCTGAGCGCTTAAACCGCTCAGAAAGACGTGTCGCTCATTACTTGCAGGCAATTCCGCAGCTGTCACGGCGTGGCCGCAACACGCGCGTCACGCCGCTAGCGGGTGCCAGCCGCAAATCAACCGCGCCCGAATAACACGCCGCGCGCCGGTCGGCGGCTGACTGGCGGGATGAATGGAACGTTGTTAACGGCTTTTAAATGTTGTTCTGTATTTGAATTTTAAAATGTGACGTGACATTCTTTAAATGTGTCGAGAGACTAAGATTCCTACAGAATGTAGCAGGACAGCTATCTCCATTCTTATATTTAAAAAATAGCCGTAACTCCAAGATGGCGGACAAACCTTTTTTATAACTCTCTCGATATAGATATCAAATCAAAGGGTTTTTTGGTAAAAACGATAAAGTAAGTGACGTCATAGATAACAAGTCGCTCGATAAAAATTTATACACTAAGGTATTTTATTATTTTCTTTATTTCTAAAAATATAAGCCTACAATGTTCATGAAACTTGAGAAATAAATTCATCGGGGTTTGCAGACATTTTACTCTGACACTAAAAAAGCGATCCTTAGTAATTTAATTCTCAAACGGACTGACGAAAACATTCACGTATAGAATGTCTAAAGCGATAAAGTAGGTAATAACAGTAAAACGCAGAATCCTCAGTAATGCACTTAATTAGGCACTTGATAGGAAAAACTGTATGAACAATGGGAGACGGAGAAGCTGAGTGGAAACACAATGACGTAGCTAAACGGGACAAAAACCCGACCGACTTGTTTAGTCGTTGTTTTAAACTTAATTAGCCTATAACAATGTTGCCAGTTGGTAGCATTTTTGTCTATTGTTGTCGGTACATTATGTTCTAAAAAGTTCTTACAGTTAGTGTGTTCCATTTTCAAATGTAATTTGTATTTTTTTCTCCTTTGGCAAGGCTCGGTGTGCGCATCTGCCAGTGTCTATATTTCTACCGTAAAGTCGAACGTTCCCTGATATTTTTTAGTTTATTGTTGTGCAAAAAATATGAAAAAAATATTTAAAATAATAGTGCTAACACTTTTTTAATCTTAAAAGAGTACACATTAAATGGCATCAAAAACGTAATGCTGTCAAACTACATTCCATTTCCGAAATTAAACAATTCAATCATCGGAAAAAGATAACACTTTAACAGATGAACTGCGACTCGCGTTTAACAAGTGAAAACAATTTTATTCAATCGCGTCATTTATCGATTGACTAATCAAATCAATTATAATCGTTAATCGGCTTTAGAAATAATTGATACGTCCTTAGTTTATATGCTGGAACGATACAGCCTTTTGGGAAAGGAAACTGCGCATTACATTTTTTTTTATTTATATATTAATATACTTTTTTTATAGCATAGACCGGCAAACGAGCAAGTGGGTCATCTGATGGTAAGTGAACTCCACCGCCTTTGTACGCGTTTCCGACCTTAAAGGAAAGGGAAAATTAGGTATTGGGAAGGGGAGGGGGATTTGGGCCTCCGGATATCTCACTCATCATACGAAACGCAGCAGCAAGCCGCTACTTTACGTCGTTTTTAGGGGGCGCGTCCCCATTGCCATACCAGCACAATTGCAGACTCCGAGCTAATACTGAGCATTTAGTGATAGAAAAATACAATGTCATTTGACCCGACCCTGGCATCGAACCCGAGACCTCAGCATAGCAGTCGTACCGGGTACGCAATACAGCTGTGTCACCGAGGCAGTCCACATAAAAACGAATATATTACTTCATATTTTAATCGCACATTCCCCAAACTCTGAGTAACCATACAGATTGTGAAAACACTTTTCCAAGCTACAATTTTCCTAAGTATAAATAGAACACGCAGTCTTGGACATTAATCATAGTAACAAGTACGCTGAAAATTACGCAATATTATAATTAAAGGTTATAACCCTGTTAAAAAGACGATTACATTTAATTTATTCTTACCTAAAGGACGATTAAACTACTTAATATTTATTTCAGCAGCAATTTGAAACTTCATTCGCAGTTAATTAAATTAAATATGCAATAATAAAATCTTTAAAATATGTTAATGAGACTCAAGATTGATTTAAATTATCCTATTTCATGTTTTATTGATGTGCAACAAATAATTTAAACTCATGAATTACAATTTCATATTTTTTTTTTATCCTGGCTCGGCAAAGTGACTACACTACACCTGATGGTAAGTGTAGCGCAATCCAAGAATAGTGTCGACCAACGATAAACAATGTGTCCATCGTAGGTCAGCAAGATCATGCCGGCCTGCAAAAGGGCCAAGGGGGAGGGGAAGGAAAAAGGGATGGGAAAGGGGTTAGGATCAGGGGGCAAGCCCCCTGGGGAGAACCGGATATACACTGGCTGACCCTGGAACGCGACCCACACAAGGTGGGCCACTATAGCAGGTTTTAGCACCAGTGTACGCTGGTCGCTATCCGGTCGGATACAAGTATCCTCCCACCAGCTAGCAAATAAATAAAGCAGTTTTAAAATATAGGCTAAACTACATAAAGATCACCTTTCCATAACACACGTAAACTAATAAACGAAGGCTGTTTAATAAAAACTCCATCGCCTCATCGACTTACGGTTCATTAAAAAGATAATTAAAAAAATAAAAACCACTCTAAAGCGGCGCTCCATCAACGAGAAACATCGTAATAGGCCCTTAAGCTCCTTTCACGCGGAAGGAATTGTTCAATGCGCAGGGTGATTAATACATCTAGGCGTGAAAACGTGGCGATAGTGCGGCGTCATCATGACGTGTGGAAGCCAACCCTCCTTTATACGAGTTGATGGATATAATACGTTTCGTATTGATATTTTTATTAGGTTTATTTTTTTTTTGCTTTTGTGGATGATATGAAAAATGCTCTAGTAAATTTAATGCGTTGAATTTACAGGCCTTCTTATTAATTGTAATCACTTTATTAACTAAAATTGCATCGACAAATATCCTATAGAAATAGTTATTTTTAACTTTTAATGTTAATTTTATGAAGTCGATGTTTAAATTTTTATGTAATTATTTTATTGAGAACGTCGCGTCGCATCGCTCTTAAACAATGCGTTGTTCCGTTTTGAAAAAAATTGGCAGTAGACAAAATATTTTGTAAAACTTTGTTATTGTAAAATGAGTTTTACTTTTCTAAAACAATTGAAAGACAGTAGAATAATGGTTATACAGCCACTAAACCTATATGTCTAAAACATCACCAACACTATTTCTCACCTCAGACTGTTATATCAAGCGAAAACTCCCAAATAAGCTGGTATTATTCGAAACTGACACAGTAACAAGCTTAGTACCGATCGGGATTATGCAGTTCAAATTCTTCTCATTAGCAAGGTTCTAATTGGCCGACCACTGCTTTGTTCCCTTGGAGACAATCTCGGGACAATTTGCATTTAGTTTGGAAATATTCTTGCTGGTCGTCATTGTTTTGGCTGCGCTTTATATACTGTCTTGTTATAGCAGTGACCGGTAAACGAGCAAGAGAGTCACTTGATGGTAAGTGATGTCTACCACTGTCATCTAAAACACCTGAAGCATCATGCTTTGCCTTCTTTAAAGGAATAGGATTGGAAAACGGAGGGTATTTGGGCCACCGTACGAATCGCAACTGCAAGCTGCCACCTTACTTCTTTATCCTATAAGACAGTGGTAACACCCCAGTCGAGCCGACCCATTCTTAATGTAGACAAAACTGTCAACAGCGTAGCTCTACCACTTACAAGCTAGTTTACTAATGCTAGTTTCACTATAAAACCGATATCCTGTTTTGGTAATAGTTGCTGACGGTCCTGACTCTAACTTTAAGAATCAAACCCACTAATTCCGTAGTATTAATGGCCAACAAAATCTTAACGCTTTTCATCCTCAGGTTTGATGCATGTATTTTTATATGGATTTAATCAGCTGATATTGCCTATAATTGATAATAGAAAGTATATGATAAATCCCTCTAAAATATTTAAATTATAGGTTATGTAAATCTGGTGGAAGGCATGATTGTCGAATGACAATAAAAATATGCAGGCTATATACGATGACGTCAACCTATACGTTGGTCATAACGTGACGCACGCGTATGAGGGAGATAGCAGGATGGTCCCACTATTCACGCACGCGTTTTCATACGTTATATTCAATATTCGAAATATTAATTATGGTCTCATTTTTCAACCAATTTTGATTTTTTTAAGTATTATTTTCTATTGCGTATACATTAATGTTCGAATTCAAGTTCACGCATCAACCCTTCTATCAAAATAAGTGGCATCGCATAAATAAAAGAAATGTGCCTCAGCGTCAGTGAACATAACTAACTGTTTATTTTATAATAAAAATGAAGTCCTCCGAGATAACACGAAATATTTTATTAGCCTCAGCATTATGGCTTATATTCCATCCCCATCTATAAACGACGTAATACATTTCATATATCGTAATCACCCGGCGAGCAAGCAACAAGTAGTTATAAATTATGCGTTCCAAATTCCAGCCAGTCACTGGGCAACTATTACCAACGACTTTATTCAATTACTGACGATGAATTGACGGGTGCCCGCATTGCTCATAAATAATGCCGGATTGGGAGGATGCGAAATTTTCCCCTTTTGCTTTTATACGTAAGCTCAGGCATGTACATTCAGCAGTGTAACTGTTGTGTTTCGGAATGAAGGATATTGAAGCCAGTCAAATTACTGAAAGTTATGAGACTTAACAACGTTTGTTTCGGGGTGACGTACGCATTCAAATGCCATGCCAAGAGGCCATAACCTATGAGTTTGTTTCGATTTTATTTTTCTCATGGCTAGCCACGAAATGTCGATAAAAATATAATCTAGTATAAAAATATTGTCATGTAAAAGTGATATTTATGATCCAAGTTACAGAATAAATGATTTAATTTAATTAATTGATTTGAGTGCTTTTGCAATTAAATGTTCTGTATGGTGTTTATAGATACTGTGTAGCGCTTACCATAAGGCGACCGACCTGCTTGTTTCATCATTCAGTGTAGTTAAAAATACCTTAAGGGGTAGATAGAGATGTAACTAGAGCTGCACCTACGGTTTACCGAAGTTGTTTCCGTCCCATGATGTGATAGAGGTCACCATATCAGGCATAAAATCTAATCCCGGCCAACGCATGTATGATTTTTCGAATCGAAATTTCAAACACAAATTATAATTGTCCGATCTTAGTGTCTATTTTGTATAATAAGCAACAATATTAATATTTTCTTGTATACCTCATTATTCAGAGATTTATTACTGAGTGCAAATCCCAGATCGAGCAAGGTTATGCATACCAATCTAGAATTAATGCAAACGCTAGACTTCACATAATAATACTATTTTTTTATATTTATTTCATCTTGAAACTTCTAGCTAACAATCAAATATCATGGTCACAGATTGATATATCAATATCAATCAATATTTTTTTTCATCCGAGCAAATCGAGGGGCTTGCGACAAGACAGGCGGATGACCGATGTAGGCACACCATGTGTACGGTGATCGCTATACATGCGAATTTGAATATCCTACCTCCATTAAAAATTTGCGTGCGGTATTTTTCAAAACACAAACTATACAAAACCATTTCCAAAATGTTAATGAATAACCACAAATTGTTTATAACAGGGTCTCCAAGTGATACGTCAGTGAATGTCGTGTTTGTTAAGGCGCGTTACACACTTTATACCAGCGACTCATTACCGACGAGGCACTGTCGACTCATGTGCTGGCCATGTTAGCGACTTAACGCGGGTTTAATTTCTTTAATCTATTTCATTATTAATCTATCGATCGATTTGAGACTACAACTTAGTAGTAACATCCAAATATACCTAATTTAGTTGCAAAGAAGCAGCACCAACATAACATAAACATATTTTTTTTTACTAGCCCTGTATTATATACGTCCCACTGCTGGGCACGGGCCTCCTCTACTGAATGAGAGGGATTAGGCCTTAGTCGTATTTTTTTATGAAAAAGATTTTTTTTGTTGTTGTAGTACTAAAAAATGGACCGAAAGCTTTAATAAAAATACTCGGTCAAAATAAGTTAATTAAATTTTCTTATTTTGCCTAATATCAGTCTCCTATTATACTACCCCACATGGGCCTCCTCTATGAATGCGAGGGGTTGGGCGACCTACTTTCATGATTTAAAAAAAACAATAATTAACAAAAAACATGTAGCTTATAAAAGTCAATGTTGCATTCTCTTGGGGATGGTTTCGAACCTGTGACTTTCATCTTCGCAGTCCATACCACTCGTCGCTGAGCTATCGATGTTTTGGCGTAACATCATGGTAATAAACAATTTAGGTCCACTATTGCGTTCCGCTTTCTCTCACATCTTAGCCCATACATGACGCAGCATTCTTCAGCCATTCTGAGCCTATTCCCGAAACGCTGAACGAGACAATGTTCTTGTTCATTTAAACAATTTATTTAATTAATTATCCCATTCCGGCCGTACTAGTAGGATTAAGACACTTGTGTATACGCCTTTATGGAGGTCACTCGACTTAGTTGTGACGAATGGGAAATAAAGCGGTTTTATATATATGAATATCCTAGTTTCAGCATACTGGCCTACTCCTGATTTTAAAATTGCGTATACCTTCGAAATCCTTGTGGAGAATTGTCAGGTATGCAGGTTTCCTCATGACATTGCCTTAACCGTCACAAAAATAACAATGAACACACACGAACTTAGAAAAGTCATTGTCGCAAACTCTGGGGATCGGTTTCGAACCTGTGACTCTCGTGAGCTATCGCTGCTCATTGATTGTAGTATACTGTAAAAGAAATATTAAACACAAAGCACGTACCAAAACAAAACGAAGCGAAGCACAGACCCCTCATAATTTAAAAATACCACTCGACTGCATATCGAATAATCCAATATTGTGCAACCGAACTTAATAAACCCCCGCAAAAATACCCAATAAACTTATGTCGACGGGGCCAAGTGAAGCGTAGTGGAAATTAATTAAGATCCCCTCCTTGGGCCAAAGCGTGCCGAATAAAGAAAAATGGGCGGAAGCAGCGAGATTGGACCAAAGTAAGAATTTTAATAAAGTAGAACCACGTAAACATTGATAGTCCGGACAATCCCGGACTCCCTTTGCGTTTCGTGACTTAAATAAAAAATAAACTGGACGAGCGATGTCGCCACGGTTCCGTATTGGTGATTTCATTAAAGCAGCGCGGGATCCTGAATATATTTTATCTAGTAAGAATCAGAATTTTGTATTGGAATAGTGCACGATCAGTTATAACCATAAATTTCGTTCTGCCTGGCATTATCCCGGTTGAGTTGCGAATGAACTCGACCCCTATCACATCATTGAACGAAAATAATTCCAACGAAATATGTCTCCAGTACGAGTGGCACCCTACCTACCCCTCCGGATACAGGAGTGAACTTGTATTATGTGATGTCATATATCTTTGATTAACCAGCTTTCTAAGTTACGTGGATATTAATTGTCGTTTGCTTTAACAGTGAAGGAAACATCGTGAGAAAACCTGCATACCTGAGAACTCGATAAGATTTTTCGAAGGTATGTGAAGTCTGCCAACCCGCATTAGACCAGCGTGGTGGAGTAAGGCCTAACCCCTCTTATTCAGTAGAGGAGGCCGGTGGCCAGGAGTGGAACATATATAATACAGGGCTAGTATTATTGTTATTTTAACCGCCTTTCTTTTTTTTTTTTTTTTTTTTTTTTATTGCCTTGATAGGCAGACGAGCAAGCGGCCCGCCTGATGGTAAGCGGTCACCGCCGCTCATGGACATCGGCAATGCCAGGGGCACAGCCAAGCCGCTGCCTACCACTGAAGGGATACTCTTTTTAAGCCTCGTTTAAAGAAGGACATGTCATAGCGCTCGGGAAACACCGAGGCAGGGAGTTCATTCCAGAGCTTACACGTTCGCGGAATAAATGATCGCTGGAAACGTACGGTACTAGACCGTATCGTTTCCAGGTGGTATGGATGAACTCTACTGCGGTGTCGGGTGGTGCGATGGTAAAATGGTGCTGTTGGCACCATCTTAAACAGTTCCTCAGAGCACTCCCCATGGAACAGCCGATAGAACACGCAGAGAGAACCAAAGTCTCTCCGCAGTCCTAAGGGTTCCAGGTTATCCGTGAGACTGGGATCATCGACGATTCGAATAGCCCGCCTTTGTAAGGAGTCAAGTGGGTTAAGCAGGTATTTGGGGGCTCCTGCCCAGAGATGAGAGCAGTACTCCACGTGGGGCCGTACCTGAGCTTTGTAGAGCGTAAGTCTATGGCCCGGCGTGAAGTATCGCCTCGCTCTGTTCAGGATACCCAGCTTTTTGCTAGCCAGTTTGGCTTTATCCTCCAAATGACTCCTGTACTGGACTTTACTCGATATTTCGACGCCGAGGATCCCAATACTCTCGGAAACCTGGAGAGGTACTCCTTGGAACTGTGGCGCTATGACAAAAGGGTCCTTCTTTGCAGTGAACGCGCAAACTTGTGTCTTCGTGGGGTTGAAATGAACTAAGTTCTTTTCCCCCCATTCCGAGGCCCGCCCCAGAGAGCTCTCGATTTCAGACACAAGTTGAGACCGTCTTTCCTCCACAGTACTCCGAGGAACATTCTGGTGGCCGATGTATCGCGCGTCACTCGTACTGTCATCTGCATAGCAATGTATGCCGTCGATAGACAGCATATCATTGATATGCAAGATGAACAGAGTCGGCGACAACACCGAGCCCTGTGGAACGCCAGCATTAATGGACAGAGTCTCGGAGCAACAGCCGTCCACGACGACTTTGATGCTCCGACCATCCAGGAAGCTAGCGATCCACTTGCAGAGTCCCTCTCTCTCTCTCTTTCTCCACTTGTCTCAACCATAAAATATATCTCTAAAAATGAAAAAGCTCCCACACGGGCCCCCAAAATTCTCGTCTTCATCTCGAGACCGCCCGACCACGTAGAGTAAATACTGATATATTAAATAGTGAACATTCTATGAAAAGGCAACATCAAATGAAGGAATCGTTTCCGCTTTATAAACAGTAAAAAATATCGCTTCGGGTTTCTTATAAAGCTATGAAAAGTAGACTTTATTTAGTCTAAAGTGATGCTTTATTTTTGTATCTAATTGTTTTTTGTAAAATTTCAAAGCATATACCAAAACAATGTTTGAAGTGAAACTTCTTTAACATCGATGTGATTTGAAAATTCGATGAAACGAAAAAGCGACAGTAAAAAGAGACAAACATATTCATAAAAAGGATTTAGCCTACGAGAAAATGAGATACATTAAAATTATACAGTGTTTTCTGTAATCTTCATCTCCTGTTTTTTTTCTTTATTGGGAAGGCAAAGGACTGCATATTATACAGCCTCATCGTCTTACAAAGGTGTCGCATATGCATAATGCTTAAAATAAATAAAAATCATAATAAAATAAATTAAATAACAAAAAACATTAAATAACATCAATATTATAAACCTCACAACTACATACGTTTGTAAAAACTTCCACGTAACAAACTGGCATCATAAACAGTTCCTTAGAAAACAAATACATAAAAGTCAACAGTAAGTAATAATTATTATTCAACCCGGCAACGTGCACGGCAGATGAAATTAATTAGGTCGACGGGTCATTATTACCCCACTGGTCTTGTTTATACGAGGGTACCGTATGATAAACAACCATCTTTATTGCTCTTGTGGAACCTTTAACGTGCTGTACTGTTCACGCTTTTGATTCATTACTTTCATACTTTTTGAAGTGAAACTTCTTTAGCACCGTTTTGATTTGAAAATTCGATGAAACGAAAAAGCGACAGTAAAAAAAGACAAACATAGTCATAATTAGGATTTAGCCTGCGAGAGAATGAGATAGATTACAAATATGCTATCACGTTTCTTTGCGCCTGCGTACAACGAAATCTGTCATAAACAACGTGGTGTATCATTCAGAGGTTTTATTTTTGTGCATTTGTGTATTACAATTCATTGGTTAATTAATTTATGTTCATTATTCTGAAGTTTCACTTCTGCCGTGTGTGAATTGCACACACACACACTTAAAAAAAAAGTATTTATGGATGACACAAACGGGGATCGAACCTGCGGCCTCTCGTTTTACAGCCGACTACACGCCTGCTACGCCACGGAGGCTGAACATAGTGATTCTATCTGTCGAACCACCATAATGCAGTGAATTCAAAATCCAATAGAATTTATGTTACAGTGTAGTAAATATGCCATTGCATCGTGTAATCTTTATATATATAATTCTTCTGTGAGTGTGTATGTTCCTGAACTTCTCTTAAACGACTGGACCGATTTTGATGAAATTTTTTGTGTGTGTTCAAGGGGATCTGAGAATGGTTTAGATTCACAATTTTGTCCGCTGGACAATGTTTTTTTTATTAATTTTTAATTTATTAGTAGTTGTTGATTTTGGAATGTTTTAGTATAAACCGGATGGTTGTCGTTGCGAAGCTTGCCGTGATGACGGGTCGTATAGCGTCTAGACTGGACAGGGACAGGACAGGGACAGGACAGTGAGACAGGACAGTGAGACAGGAAAGTGAGACAGGACAGTGAGACAGGACAGTGAGACAGGACAGTGAGACAGGACAGTGAGACAGGACAGTGAGACAGGACAGTGAGACAGGACAGTGAGACAGGACAGCGAGACAGGACAGTGAGACAGGACAGTGAGACAGGACAGTGAAACAGGACAGAGAGACATGACAGAGAGACAGGACAGTGAGACAGGACAGTGAGACAGGACAGTGAGACAGGACAGTGAGACAGGACAGTGAGACAGGACAGTGAGACAGGACAGTGAGACAGGACAGTGAGACAGGACAGTGAGACAGGACAGTGAGACAGGACAGTGAAACAGGACAGAGAGACATGACAGAGAGACATGACAGAGAGACAGGACAGTGAGACAAGACAGTGAGACAGGACAGTGAGACAGGACAGTGAGACAGGACAGTGAGACAGGACAGTGAGACAGGACAGTGAGACAGGACAGTGAGATAGGACAGTGAGACAGGACAGTGAGACAGGACAGTGAGACAGGACAGTGAGACAGGACAGTGAGAGGACAGTGAGACAGGACAGTGAGACCGGACAGTGAGACAGGACAGTGAGACAGGACAGTGAGACAGGACAGTGAGACAGGACAGTGAGACAGGACATTGAGACAGGACAGTGAGACAGGACAGTGAGACAGGCCAGTGAGACAGGATAGTGAGACAGGACAGTGAGACAGGACAGTGAGACAGGACAGTGAGACAGGACAGAGAGACATGACAGAGAGACAGGACAGTGAGAGAGGACAGTGAGACAGGACAGTGAGACAGGACAGTGAGACAGGACAGTGAGACAGGACAGTGAGACAGGCCAGTGAGACAGGATAGTGAGACAGGACAGTGAGACAGGACAGTGAGACAGGACAGAGAGACATGACAGATAGACAGGACAGTGAGACAGGACAGTGAGACAGGACAGTGAGACAGGACAGTGAGACAGGACAGGACAGGGACAGGAGGCGGGACGGGGACAGGACGGGGACGGGACGCGGACAGGACGGGGACAGGACGGGGACGGGACGGGGACAGGACTGTCCAACCGGAGGGAGGTGGGAGACGACCTGACTTAGGTCGTCGAAGTCAATTAAATGTGCGACGGGCTACCTCATGTGCAATGGCGCAGTACCTCACTTAATTGCATTTAATGTAAATAAATCATTTGTATTAAGTTTTGACCACATTTTACACAAATATATTATGTAGGTGATACGAAGTTCACCGGGTCATCTAGTCTATATATATAAAAATGAATCGCTGTGCGTGTGTCTCGCCAAAACTCGAGACTGGCTGTACCGATTTGGCTAATTCTGATCTTGAAATATTTGTGGAAGTTCAGGGAAGGTTTACCCGGTGAGAAAAAATGAGTAACATAAATAATAAGTAAAGGAAAACACTGAAAACGACAACTTAATTTTCCAGTACAAACTGTTCCTGGGTATGAAACACTTGATGTCTTTTAGATGTGAAACATCTATAAGCGCAGGTATAAACCGGATGGTTGTCGTTGCGAAGCTTGCCGTGATGACGGGTCGTATAGCGTCTAGACTGGACAGGGACAGGACAGGGACAGGACAGTGAGACAGGACAGTGAGACAGGACAGTGAGACAGGACAGTGAGACAGGCAGTGAGACAGGACAGTGAGACAGGACAGTGAGACAGGACAGTGAGACATGACAGTGAGACAGGACAGTGAGACAGGACAGTGAGACAGGACAGTGAGACAGGACAGTGAGACAGGACAGTGAGACAGGACAGTGAGACAGGACATTGAGACAGGACAGTGAGACAGGACATTGAGACAGGACAGTGCGACAGGACAGTGAGACAGGACAGTGAGACAGGACAGTGAGACAGGACAGAGAGAGAGGACAGAGAGACAGGACAGTGAGACAGGACAGTGAGACAGGACAGTGAGACAGGACAGTGAGACAGGACAGTGAGACAGGACAGTGAGACAGGACAGTGAGATAGGACAGTGAGACAGGACAGTGAGACAGGACAGTGAGACAGGACATTGAGACAGGGCAGTGAGACAGGACAGTGAGACAGGACAGTGAAACAGGACAGTGAGACAGGACAGTGAGACAGGACAGTGAGACAGGACAGAGAGACAGGACAGTGAGACAGGACAGTGTGACAGGACAGTGAGACAGGACAGTGAGACAGGACAGGACAGGGACATGACGGGGATGGGACGGGGACGGGACGGGGACGGGACGGAACGGGGACGGGACGGGGTCGGGACGGGGACGGGACGGGGACGGGACGGGACGGGGACAGGATGGGGACGGGACGCGGACAGGACGGGGACAGAACGGGGACGGGACGGGGACAGGACTGTCCAACCGGAGGGAGGTGGGAG
The DNA here is from genome assembly GCA_949126905.1 of Amorpha juglandis. Taxonomy (NCBI): domain Eukaryota; kingdom Metazoa; phylum Arthropoda; class Insecta; order Lepidoptera; family Sphingidae; genus Amorpha; species Amorpha juglandis. The sequence continues at coordinate 15,551,015 of OX421374.1, read as the reverse complement.
ACGACCTGACTTAAGTCGTCGAAGTCAATTAAATGTGCGACGGGCTACCTCAAGTGCAATGGCGCAGTACCTCACTTAATTGCATTTAATGTAAATAAAACATTTGTATTAAGTTTTGACCACATTTTACACAAATATATTATGTAGGTGATACGAAGTTCACCGGGTCATCTAGTTTCTAATATTTTACATTCTATTTACCAGTCTAAATGATTGCATGATTTTGTAATGTGTGTATGCAGGCTCAGTATAATTTCATTACTAACATACGTTTGATGTTTGTTGCATTGACATATTATTGGAACGTAGTTCCTTATCGCGCGTTGCGAAAGGGGGCTAGACGGAAAAAATTGGTACGAAAAGTTGGCACGAAAAATTTGTCACGACATAATTTTTTTTAACTTAATTTGATATCTAGCACACAAAGTTAAAGTCGAAATTCCGTTAATAAAACAGATGGTTGTGAAACTTATGACATTTGGAAATGTAGACGCGGTTTGAAATTTGAATTTTTGATTATAGAACACGGCCGTCCGTTATTTTTAAGTTGATAAAAAATGCTATACAATAGCTTTACCGCGGCAGTCTCCGAGTGCCACACGTCTTTTTTTTATTTCTATTTTTCTATTCTATTTCTATGTAATTTTATGTTGTCAAACAAAAATAAAGAGACCTATTTTGTTATTTCAGTTGATAATTTGAATTTTTTGCAATTTGTGTCGATTCTACATTAGCCGAAGGAACTTCGTTCCTACCTGGTGTCCCACGACACACACCAATTTTTTTTTATTATGAATTTGTTTATAAATTAACTGCTGCTTTAGTAATATTTTAGTGTTTTTTTATGCAAACAAAGTGACTCCACTACACCTGATGGTAAGCGTTGTGCAGCCCAAAACACCAGCGACCACCGACAAACAATGAGTTTACGGTCACCAAATCATGCCGGCCTGTATAAATGCTTCTTCCCTCTTCGGAGAGGTTCTAAAATAAACAAAGTCTTTCTCTCATATTCTAGAAGTACCTACGAAAAATAACTCAATTTAAAGTTCTCCTTTGTTTTTATATATGGCTTTCGCATTATTATGCATTTTGCCAGTGTCAAGTATAATTTATTCTCAAGTTATTTTTACAAGAACGATGAAAGACGGTCGGATGAAAGACGGGTGCGGTCGATGTCAAGGTCTTGTTGGAGTTTTGGTATGAATTCCTTCCAGTACTTTGTTTAATTTATTTATTTTAATTTTGCCATACACTGCTCATCAGTACAAATCCACACCCCTTTTATACAATAAACACAACTTTAAACTAGTTATTGAAAGAAATTATAATAAGCGATGAACCGCACTGTCAGAATTTCCGCCTAAACTCCAATTACCTGGTTTTAAAGAGATTAAATTTGTCTTACTTTTGTAACTGGCCAGCATCATTACTTCACCATCGTATAATGTATCGATATAGTAAACTATTCTATATCGATCCCTAGTTCGGTAGGGACGTGACAAACGAGTCACCCGACGCCGTCGGACGATGATGCGTCGCGCATTAATTAATAATGACGTCGTCGAGCCGGGTAACTAATGACCTCTGATGCCCGGTCGCGATGACCTTGCCGCACCGTCGGTCCGGGGAGTAGCGGGTTAGTGTTAAGTGCAACTCGAGGGTTAGATTTTGTAGTGATTTAAAATGGATGTAAGGATGGCTGAATATGACATTCGAAGTTTGAATGGAAATTAAATGCAAATACCATTTCAAACCACATGAAGTAAAAATTGAGATATTTATTTTATTTTACTAAATTCATTAGATTTAATTAATTTAAATTCCGAATATTGCAAAAAAATCTTAAATTAAACATTGCTCGTGTACGATTATGCAAAATAGCATTTTAAATTATTGATTTAAGTTATTGACTAGCAAAGTAAAATTAATATATTAATAATTTGTAATTGAAATGTTATTGCATACTTTCATCCAATTTTTGTTATTCTTTTCTGTATCAATTTATGGTTTATTGATTCTTAAAGTCATAGGTCTAATGGCCGTTCCGAAAATTCTGTTTACTGACAAATTTGCTTACTAAAATTATTTTTTTGACACATTTTGAACGGAAGATATGTCAAACAGTGGCAATCACACTAATATTATAAATGTGAAAGTTTTGTTTGTTTGCATGTTTGGATGTTTGTCCGTCAATCACGCTGAAACTACTGAACGGATTTTGATGAAATTTGGTATACAGACAGGGTATGAGCTGACTTGGGTGATAGGATATTATTATTTTATCCCGGAAAAGCAGATCACGCAGACGGAGCCGCGAGGAAAAGCTAGTAGTAAATAAATATATCTGTAAATAGATTATAGAGAACGGTTATGGGTTAAGAAAAAGAGGATTTTAATAAAAAAAAAACTTCTTTTAAGCTACTAATGATGGACATTGATTTATAAAAACACCACTGGCCAAATATCATACAAAATATACAGGGTTATTTTTAAAACACCAGCAACCTCGCAGGGGTAGATTCCTAAGGTTATAAGCTACTACTTTTGTTCTACGACTTTTGATAATTTGGATTTTATTTTCATTCTAAAATAAGTATTCATTTAATTTCCGTCTTAAATGTTACAACGCGCATCGCAGATTACGTAAACAAACACGCGAAGCGTGGGGAACTGGGCTAGCGCCTTTGACCTCGAACGCCCGAGCAGCTGACCGTCGCCTTTGATGTCGTGCGCGCAAGCCGCGCCGCGCCGCAGTCTACGAAGAAAAACACTACACAACAAAAACTTGTAAAATCATTTTTTTTTAATATATTGAGTTATATCCAAACTCGTAGAACAAAAGTTGTTCCGTATGGGGTCAGCTATCTGGTCCTGCGAGGTTGCTGGTGTTTTAAAATTAACCCTGTATAAGGACTGTAGCAACACCACAGACATAAAAACGGTTTACACGCCTAGAAGTTATAGAACAAAAAAAATACACGTAAATTAGTACTTTTCCCTGAAATACGATATGACACTCTTTTTTGAGCAATTGTGCAAAGAGCTCAGTTCTGAAAATCGCTCTTACCATTGAAATACAATAGGCTAATCTAAATAATGCATATTAAGCAACAAATCTGCAAGAAATGTAGGCCAAAAACATTTTTAAACAAGGTAGTTTAACGTCACAGCACATTTAGAGGCGGCAGTGCTTCCTTAATTATCATATTGTTGTATAAAATTACAGTTAAAAGTGAACAAAAGTCGATAACGTTCAACTTTGGGTTGCCATAAAAACAAGCCTCGGGAAGAAGTGGCAACGCCACACGAGTCAAGTTATTAGCTAGAATAGAGATAGTTACTGGCTAATACACGCATAGTCCAGAACATTTGTTTATTTACTTGAATGACGAGATGAGTAGCTCGCTCGCCTGGTAACGGCCACGCCTGCACATAAACAGAATCAACACCCACATGCACCGTAATAGCCATTTTTCACAGTGACGTCAAAGTTTGCATCAACTATCATTTGACAAGTACGACCTCCATCAGATTTGAATTGCATTTAATGTACTTATTTTTGGACGGATTTAAAAAATCCTTTGTTCAATATATTCTCCTTTATTCAATAATTTTGATAACTCAATGTAGTTTACAAATTTATTTACTTTTATGAGTGGTAGAGCCACGCTGTAGACAGTTTTGTCATCAGCATGAATGGGCCGGCTTGAGCGAGTCATCACTTCTGTCTAGATCGTAGGAATTAATTTCAAAAGCTTTTTTATAGCAGAATGAGAGTAGTTTCAAGTATTATATTTAACATGTATTAATTTTTTACTAAGAACGAAAAAAAAATAAGCAACAACAACACCTTATTATCACGACTACGATATCTACATTTATCATTTCACACAATCACGTAGAATAGTAACCGGGTGCAGTCAAGACAAGCCAACTGCTCCAGTAGCGACTCGCCTCGTTTGAACAAGACACAATATGTCATGAAAAATAATAAATATCTCTCGAGTTAAGTCACGTCGCTCACTAATTCCCTCCCAGTGGGCAAATAACAGAAATCATTCCCCGAATTCCACTTTGCTCGTGTGAAACAAACGGTTATGGTTAAAATGATTTTCATAATTACTTTTTTATAGTAGTAACAGCGAACGCAGGATGTGAAAATGATGAGGTCTTGGATTGGAGTTCCGGGTCGGGCAATAATAAATTCAATGGAGTGTTTCAAATTAAAAAATACTTATGAGTTATCCGGGATTGGCATTTGAATCACACCTATCTTATAATGGGACGGAAAAAACTCGGCGAACCGTAAATGCTCTATGATGGGTTTGTGTGATTTCTCCACCGTTTTAGCAGAGTCCACCAAACGCGCAAATGGGTCACCGATGGTAGTAATCTCCAACACCCATATTAACAACAGAACAACCACAATGACACAGCCTTTAGACCAATGAAGTGGTTTGATTTACTGTCATATTAATATTTTTTAACCAAAAAACTACAAAGATTTATCTAGGTATTTAACCCTAGTCTTCACGGCTTACTGCTTGTTTTTTTTATTTGATTGAATGACGAGACGAACAAGGCGCTGGCCTGATGGTAAGCGCCACGCCTGCCCATAAACAGAAGCAACACCACACAGAACTTTGAATTACAAAACACTGCAAGGCACTGAACGGCGCTCGTAACCCCAATACATTAAATGTTAAGTCTCCTAATACCCAGTAATTTCACTGGCTTCAATGTCCTCCAAACCGAAACACAACAGTGCTTACACACTGTTGCTTGGCGACAAAAATAGACAAGGCGGTGGTACCAACCCAGAGGGCCTCTCGCATACGAGGGACCTACCTTGTGAGTGTCACGGCTTTATAACAAACGCTCCAGTTATAATTATGAAATACCCCAAAATTTACCTAATAAACAGACATCATTAACCGCACCCAGAATAAAATTAAGTTCAAACCATAAAACCGTGACAGTTACGAGGTCCCATAATCGCCGTTAAATTTAAACATCATGTATTCTTTAACTGCCTGTTGTAAACATTAAAATGTAACGTGTTTCTATTGGATGGTATTATGAGAATGTTACAAGGCAGTATATTATTGCAACTTTTTATACAAAATGTTACAGAAAAGTGGTAGTGTTAGCTGGTGGTAGGATATTCATATCCGCCCGGATAGCGACCACCGTACACATGGTGTTAAAACCTGCCATAGTGACCCACACATATTGTGTGGATAGCGTTCCAGGATCAGTCAGTGTATATCCGGTTTTCCCGAGGGGCTTGCGACATGACTTGATGGTCGGTTGGGGCGGGTATAGGGGTAAAGCCTTGTATCCCCGTGCTTCCTCCGAAGAGGGAATAAGCATTTATACAGCCCGGCATGACTCTGTTGACCACCGATACACTCATTATTTGTCGGTAATCGTTGGTTTTTTGGACTGCACTACGCTTACCATCAGGTGTAGTGCAGTCACTTTGCCGTGCTTGGATAAAAAAAGGTGTGGTAATTTTTAAGCAACGTACAGTGTAATAGACAAGTATTCCATCCCCCGCAGTATCAAAAAAATAAAGCACTTTCGTTTTTGTCGAATAAATATCATGTCGATATTCGTCTTGCAACTTTGGACAACACTAAATGATATACAGTTGAGCTTTTGTCTCACTCCAACATTTTTATTTTCGCTCACACACTTCACTTAATTTATAGGGATGTAATCGATCTAATCGCTTGGAATAAACAAATGATTAAAATAAGCATGAAATTTTAGGTATGTCTAAAAATCCGATACATAAATACTCACTATCAGGCTTATATGTATAACGGACCCTTAAATGGAGGCAAATATGCATAACATTTCAACCCACATCAGGTAAAAATTGAGATGTCAATGTTATTTTGCTAAATTCAATAACTTAAATCAATAATTTAAAGTTCTATTTCTCATAATTGTATGTAGGAAATGTTTATTTTTTTTTTAATCTATTATTTACTTAAAGATGTCATCTAAATAAATGTTGCACAAAATTATATAACTTACATAAACCCATTCATTTTAAAAGAATCCTAAAGACTGTAAAAAATTGATTTCATTCCAATAAATTCAAACCCAACCATTTAAATAGCAATGAATTTAAATACCTTGACTCTGCAGTAAAGAACTGTCGCACAGAAAGGTAATTAGTGTCTCCTCTAATAAGAAGTAACAGCTTTGATCTTACCATTAGCATTGAATAAGAATCCAGTACTGAACTTAAACATTTACTGTTAAAATATATAATAAATACAACAATCACACACGCCTTCGTGGTCACGGGGTGGACTGAGGTGTAGGTTGTCTCGACACGTTAATGTTACATTATACAATATTATCTACCTTCAGTTTAAAATGATCAAGTTTTGTTGATGGTTCGATCTGCGCAGAAGGATCTCACAGTGTCTTGAGGTCTGGCAGTTGGGCCTTTGGGTTCCAATTTTATTAAGTGTATAATCGGATCCCAGGCGTGTACTACCTTCCAACCATCTTCTCTGTTGAAAACTGAAAAGCTTTCGAAACTTCGGGACCAAATTTAAAATAAAAAACCACGATAAAATCCGTTTAAATTCGTTTTATTTCAATGGCAATACGAATATTCGAGCATCAATGTAAATGTTTAGATGTTTTTTTAATCTAATTCGGGTGTTTTAACAGTTAGGCTGGTCTCCCTGCACCAACCCATCTCCACCGTTTAAATTGCCAGAATAAAAAAATGTTTTAATACAATATGGTGTTCGCTAAACGCTATCGCTCGGGATAATCTGCCAGCGCCCCTTAATGAAGTGGCGGTCTGATGATTATTATGTTTTTTATTAAAACCCTCCTTCAGTTGATGAGAAAAATATTACGCTTTGTACTAAACGAAAAGGAAAACAATTAGGGATGAACAGTGACTATGGTAAGAAATTATGAAGTAATATCGAAGTAATCGATTTAGGGATTTTGATGATTGATGAAAATATAACCGAATAAAAACAATGTGAAGCCAAAATTTGTCTTTCCATTCCCGATTTAACATCCTTAGGGGTGGATTTTTCTTAATCTTTCAAACAGTCAGCAACTTTGCGAATTATCGATTTTGATTCACTTTGTGGCAAAATATACGTGGTTATAAACATACAAAAGAGTTACGCTTGAACTGAGGCCTTACCTTGTATTGTTTCGTCGGTTAAAAAAATCGAATTAAATAACGAATAATAATTTTTTGAAAATTATATTTTTTGCCTGGTTATAAATTAACATAATGATTTGAAGGACATCAGACATAAAATCTTTTATATTTTTTAATCTATTAAGGTTTTCCCCTTAATACATGTTGACCTTAAGGGCCGTCCGTGAGCAAACGACCTTGACTGACTCGCGCCATACTGAATCGTGTACTCAGCGTGTGCAGAATATGCACGTATTTAGCGAATAATTGATTTAAAAAATCAGGCTTTGGTCTTTTCGAAAATTTATAACGGGCAAAATATTCGTTATTAAATTGCCTATCTAGTGATGTTAATCTCATTTGATAACATTCTGTACTTTAAAATGAGACGCACGGAATGTTTGCATTTTTCTCATTTTTATGGTTCATTTATAACGACAATTTAAAAATATATATCAGCATTAACATGAATTTGAATCGAACAAAGTAAAGCTGACAGATTGTAGAAATATATTGTATATTTTTTTAATCAATATTTATTTTAACTAATGACTAGATAGCCTCTAAAAACCACGATCGCGCGGTGTTTTGCTCACGGACGGCCCTTAAAGCTAGAATGTAGTTCTAGTGCTGTACTGTGTAAAATATATTTTGAAAAAATATAACAAAAACGGACTCGAAAATCGATTATACTTGAATGAAAACGCATTTTTTTCATAAATAATCGGCAACCCCACTTCTGTTCAAACGTAACGTGAATACAGTCATTAACATAACAAGGAAACAATAACCGTTTAAATTTTCCGTACCGGCCTTTTTTAAAAATCGCAATTTGCGAACGAACGTTCGAAATTTAAATTCGAATTTCCGAGAGCCGGTCTGTTATTAGGTCTAATGGGGCTCCCTTGAGCCTGTGACGTCACTAGTATTGTATCGTTTTATTACGTGTCATCGCCTCTGTCTCGCGACTGCGTATTTAGGCTGGGAAAAGTTGAGGGTTGGGGTTCGAATCACAATTTGCATTTAAGATTTTTAATTCGAAAATATCACACAAAAGATGCCCGAAATATGTATAGTCTTAACACTGACTCGGCACCTATTAGATCATGGGACGAAATATGCCCGTCGAACACCGGGTTCACAGGCAGGCGTGATCTTAAAATGCCACAAGGAAACAACTTTCGCGAACAGTAAATGTACCTTGTTGCCCCTCTGTCTACCTTTTCAGGGACACAGGCGTGATATTATGTCGTTACGTATCAACTTGTACGTTTATATGCCATGAAAAACTCATTAACTTTGCTCTCGTACCTGAAGACAGCACTCGTTTTTGTGGCGTTATAAAATATGGCAGTACTGTACTGTTTTGTATGCCCGCGTCGTTAAGATTACGTACCCTGAATAATATTATCTAATCATACTTACGTAAGCTCACGCCTGTATCTCCGCGGGGGCAGGTAGAAATGTAACTCGGACGAGTGGTACAGCCACGCTGTTGACATTTTAGTCTACTCCATGAATGGGCAGATTTGACAGGGTCGTTTCCACTGTCTCACAGAATACCGACGTAAAGTAGCGGCTTGCTGCTACGTCTGGAACGGTGAGTGAGGTATCCGGAGGCCCAAATCCCCCTCCACTTCCCAATCCCTCAATTGCGTCTTCCGTGAAGGTTGGCAACACGCCTATGATTTTTCTAGTATTATGGGCGCACATGGGCGGTGGAGTTCACTTACCATATGCGTTGACGACCTTAAAGGAAAGGGATAATTAAGGGATAAGGAGAGGGATTTGGGCCTCCGGATATCTCACTTACCGTACGAAACGCAGCAGCAAGCCGTTTCTTTACGTCGGTGTTCTGTAAGATAGTGGTAATGATCCGGTCAATCCAGCCCATTCATGCTGTAGACAAAACTGTCTACAGCGTGGCTCTACCACTCTTAAATAATGCGACGGAAATAAACCCGGCGAAACATGCGTACAGCACTAGTTGCACCTCTGCCTACCTTACCCAATACAAGCGACTAATCATTGTCATGAAACATTAAATATCCAGCAGTAATAAGTAATTCTCAGACGTAAACCCGTTACGTAATCGCGCCAAATTTTGAAAAACTAAGCCCAAACTGAAGTAATTAGCAAAGTTTTGACATCTGTCATAAATCACCCGCCGAGACGTACGAACAGTGTCGCCGCGTACAAATTAAATTAATTTCAACTTCTCTTATTGCAAGATGTTGCTATCTATTGTGGAAGTCGCTTTCTTATGTATATCATTACTTTATTAGCGTTATAACAATAAAGTCTGGCGCTCAATGAATATATATATTTTTTTACTAGCCCTGTATTATATACGTCCCACTGCTGGGCACGGGCCTCCTCTACGAAATAATAGGGGTTAGGCCTTAGTCCGCCACGCTGGCCTAATGCGGGTTGGCAGACTTCACATACGTTTGAAAAATCTTATCGAGTTCTCAGGTATGCAGGTTTCCTCAAGATGTTTTCCTTCACCGTTAAAGCAAGCGATAATTAACAATTAATATACACGTAACTTAGAAAAGTCAGAGGTGTATGCTCTTGGGGCTGATTTTGAACCTGCGACTTACGTCTCGACAGTCCGTACCACTCCCCGCTGAGCTATCACTGCTATGCATGTTAATTTTATTTTACTAAATTCATTAACTAAAATCAATAATAAAAAATACTATTTTCCAAATTTATACATGGGAAATATTCTATTTATGACATCAATCATTGTCATCAATGATATCATTCTATTAGTCTATTTGTAACATCAAATAAGGTAATGCAAAACATTAAATCTCATATAAAATATCTATACTATTTTTACATTAAACATTTACATCACATCTAGAATCCTTACAAATGCATATCCATCCGAACTGACCAATTCGGTCCAATTTTGTACGGAATCATCCAGCACGCCTACATCCATTGTAGTTGCGTCCACCGCTAATCCATTAGCAATGCTCCTACAATGGCGGACCCCGCCAAAAACCACCTTTTGTGCATTATTCCAATGGACATATCAATGCGGACGCGGTCTGTCACCAATCAATATGGAATCTTTCATTTGACAAATTAAAATGCTTAATTCCCTTTTGATGTTTCGCTTTGAGGATTTCACAGAGGTTGGCGGTTATTTAAAACAATATAGCCAGTTATTTGATGAGATTTATTAATTACTAGCGACCCGCGCTGGCTTCGCACGGGTATAAATATGTTTGTTACGACATCACATTACAGATCTTTGATTTTATTGGCTTTTCTGTACTATAATATGTATGTATTATACATATAAACCTTCCTCATGAATCACTCTATCTATTGCTGAAAACTGAATAAAATCCGTTGAATAGTTTAAAAGATCTAAGCAAACAGACAGCGGAAGCGACTTCATTTTATACTTGTAAAGATTCTTCTTTTTATCGAATAGTTAGTGTGCAACCTAGTATCAGAGTTTTCAAGCAGCATTGGCCTTGGATTTAGCTTAACGACTGCTGTCATTTGATGGCCACCGGGCTTGACTTTTTACGTGCTCATTGACACATGGATATGCTCAGTAAAACTAAGCGGTCACCCATCCATATGATGATGGTAATGAACGCAATCCAGTACCATCTAGTGATTTGTAATTCAAAGTGTCATATTGTCTGTTCATAAGGAGGTGTGACTCTTACCATCAGGCGAGCGACATGCTTGCTTCGTCATTCAGATAAAAAAACCTATCACCGAGTGTGTATAACTAGATCAGTACCTAATTCATTCCCAATCACAGGTGATTTAGTTTACTGACCCAAATACCCTCAGAACTGTTCCACGAATCTCTGTTTCACGACCCATCACCTAAATTAAACCTATATACTAAACTAAATACAGAACAGTAATCAAACCATAATATAGTCTGGAACACGTACAAATCTGCCGGCGGAGCGGCGGACTGAACTTTTGATGTAAAAACTTGTTTTTATATTTACCATGAAGACGGGAATATTTCGTTGTATATGCATTGATTATATAAGACGTATAAGACGGCTCACAGTCACTCAGCGAGCTATGGAGAGAGCTATGCTCGGTGTTTCTCTACGTGATCAAATCAGAAATGAGGAGATCCGTAGAAGAACGAAAGTCACCGACATAGCTCAGCGAATTAGCAAGCTCAAGTGGCAGTGGGCAGGCCACATATCTCGCAGAACCGATAACCGATGGGACAGAAAGGTTCTGGAATGGAGGCCACGTACTGGCAAGCGCAGCGTTGGACGTCCACCTACAAGGTGGACAGACGACCTGATAAAGATCGCAGGAAGTCGCTGGATGCAGGCCGCTTCCAACAGGTCGGTCTGGAAATCTTTGGGAGAGGCCTATGTTCAGCAGTGGACGTCTTGTGGCTGATGATGATGATGATGATGATGATGCATTGATTATGTAAGGGCTCGATGATTTTGGGAACTTTTTAACTGAGATATGATTTTAACGTACCGTTACTAAAAGAGGCAATAATAATAAATACACCAAACAGTCACACACATAGTCCTGACCCCACAGTAAGATACGAGTCTTGCTACGTGGGTTATAAATGAATAAAACATGAGTTTGATTTTTAATCGGAGCACTGTAAAGTACTGCACTACACCTAGTAAGCGCAGTGCAGTCCGAAAAAACCAGCGACCACAAACAATGAGTTTATCGATGGTCACCAGAATCATGCTAGCCTGTATAAATGCTTCTTCATACTCTAAACAGGGAAGAGGCAAATCGAGGGGCCTGCGACAGGACAGGCGGATGACCGATGCAGGCATAAGGATACAAGGATGTACCCCTATACCCGCCCCAACCAACAAAAAATTCATGCCTCAAGCTCCTCGAGAGAACCAGTTATACACTGGCTGATCTTGGAACGTGATCCACCCAAGATGTATGGGTCACTATGGCAGGTTTTAACATCACGTGTACAGTGGTCGGTATCCGGGCGGATATGAATATCCTACCAGTAGCAAATGTTTCGGCATTTCTACTCATGACTAGCCACGAAATGCCGTCGTAATGTCATCCAGCTTAAAAAATAATTCACATATGAAAATGATATTTAATTTACAGATATATGTTTTAATATGATGTGACACATAGTATAATAAAAATAATATTTTCAAATCTTTTGCGACTGCATTACTAAAATAGGACCAAAACTGAAACAAGAACCAGAACATCCAAAATGTATAACGCTTTATTTAGACATTAATTTTGCATGAACTTACAATTTTAATGGTCGTGTGAACATTGTCAGAATAATAGGGTTCTGTCGGTCTTATAATATATGTTATTGTTTAAAAATATAACCACAAATATAGCTTGTCAAAATTCAAAAATTCTTAATTCTTAAATTCTGAATTCTATTTATTTATTGTATCAATAAAATGTTACAATAAATTATTTAGATTCCGTCAAAACTCTACCGCCAGTTCGGAAGGCTACTTTACTATAAAAAAGGGGCAATAAACTCTACTGATGCTCTTTTCAAAACTAGTTTACAGTTATTATTGAGATCATAAAGTTTAGGTACATATCATAAAGTTTTAGAACATTTCATTGGCATTAGAGTAGCTCAGTTTAAAAACACTTTTCTAAAACCTTGACAATAATATTACTTATTCCATTATCTCCTTATCATTATTTCCTTTCTTTCTTTCAATACAAAAAAGTATTAACATTTTAATCAGTTTTTAATAATTTACTTTATTATATTGCCATTATATTCAGTTATTTAATAAACATCCAACTTAAATGAAAATGTCTACAATAAACTAACTTCTGTGTACATTCAGACTCGGATATTATGAGTGGTAGAACCAATCTGTAGACAGTTTTATCTGCAGCATGAATGGGCCGGCTCGACCGGGTCTTTACCACTGTCTCACAGAAAACCAACGCAAAGTAGCGGCTTACTGCTGAGTTTCGTGCAGTGAGTCCTCAGAGTATCCTGAGGCCCAAATCCCCCTCCCTTCCCAATCCCTAATTATCCCTTTCCATTAAGGTCGGCAACGCGTCCATGATTCTTGGTATTGTGGGCGTACATGGCCGGTGGAGATCACTCACCATCAGGTGACCCTTTGCCGACTTGCTCGTTTGGCGCTGCTATAAAAAAATGACTGAGTATAAAATGATTGGTTTTTGCCACACGTCTACCGATCCCTAAAAGCTTTAAAAACAAATACTCCATTACTCGTGCAAGGGAGTTCATAATGTAATTTACGTCGGGGAGTGAGTATCATAAGAAGTTTTATAAAGCCCCGTTTTTGGTAACGCAATTATGTGACCTCTCTTGTCTAAATATAACGTTTATATACTTGCGTTGTTCTTTTTATAAAGGTATGGAGTTTGATTCTGGGCTATGGTGCATTATATCTATAAAAAATACTAATCTCGAGTATACTCTGTCAAGGTTTTTTCATTTGAATGACGAGACGAGCAAGTCGCTCGCCTGATGGTAATATAATGCGTACGCAATACAAATGCGCCACTGAGACAGTCTTCAATTGAATTAATTACAAGTAAGTCAATTAATCTGTAAAATTATACGCCAGAGGTTCAAAACCAAAAATCGCAAATCAAAGTTGAAACGTGCGAACAGTTTTACGACATTTTAACCCCTCGTTCATCCATAAAACAAGTACACGGCAATAGAATCTCGTGGTGATTGGGGCTAGTATTTCCACGGTAGGGCAGGGTCCACCGGACCGACGCCCGGTGAATATAAACTAGCAAATCTTCACCAACAATCCGGCTGGCATACCTACGGGCATGATATACCGAATCGAGTATTTTTAAAATGTTATTTCTAAAGGTAGCTTCGCTTCGGATTATATTGGGGTATAGCTAATGGCTATAGACGGATATACGATTTAGACTATTTAGGTTTTGATATAGGTTCTTTAGATATAGGTTTTGTCTATGAATGAGCCGGCTCGACCGGGTCGTTACCACTGTCTTACAGAAAATCAACTTAAAATAACAGTTGAAAGTAACAAGTTGCTGTTGCACTTCGTAGGTTGAGGTAGATATCCGGAGGCCCAAATTATACTGCCGTTCCGAAAGCCTTAATTATCCCTTTCATATCAATTCGTCAACGCGTCCATTAATCTTTTAATATTATAGGCGTTCATGAGATCATTTACCATCAGGTGACCCACTAGCTTATTAAAAAAAAAATTGTGATTGGATTCGAACCTGCAACCTATGTCTCTATAGACCGTCTCACACTCCGCTAGCTTTTTACCACTCATCAACAATATATCAATTGAAAAATCATTCAAATCTCGAGTGTCAATGACTTAAGACATAAAAGCTCCTAGCGAGTCAAACGAATAAAACAAACACATAAAAAACAAACTGTACGAAAGCTTTTTAAACTCATTCGCGAAGTGAGGAGCGTTGTGCTTTAAAGAGGGACATACGGAAAGATAAAGGAGTTACTCTGAGTCGCTTTTACACGTTCTCTACACATGTCAATGATCTCTATCCGATAGCGATAGAAGATTTAATATTATGGCGCTGTTACATGCTGTTGGAGGGTGAATGACACTGGGAGCGCGAAATATCTTTCGTCAGCCTTCATGGCGCGAGTAGTGTAGTACTGTCTAGTACTGCCGATTCGATTCCCGCATAAATGTTTTTATTATATTGGGATCGTAAGTGCCTCATAGTTCCTGATACCCACGATACAAGTTAACCTAGTGTAGGTTCAGGACTATGTGTGTGGGTTTTGGGTGTATGAAGACACAATTATAATACAATTATTATTTATGCAATTTTTTTTATTACATTTCATAAATAAAATAATAACAAACTTGTTTGTTATGTATACTTTTTGAACGATATTCTATATGGAATTGCTATTGTTTATAGGCAGACATGGCCAAGACGAACGATCTGCTCGTCTCCTTATATAGGCTAATCCTACATCCAACTTTTTTCTAATTTATTTATTATTTAGGGCCTACTGCTCAGTATTTGAGAAAGATTTTTTTACCAAATAACATTTGAGACAGCTATTTTTATGTACATAATGTATGTCAGAGTGTCAGATTTGTATTTGAACATGTCATTTATTTTTAAATTACATAATTTATTTAATTAATAGCATTTACTTAAAGGTAGTAAAACAGGCGCTTAATGTATAAAAAAACACGTCTTAACGCCTGAACAGAGTTGGATAAAATTTGGAAAACGCGCTGATCATGATTGGATAAAATACAGGGTTATTTTTAAAACACCAGCAACCTCGCAGGGGTAGATTCCTAAGGTTATAAGCTACTACTTTTGTTCTACGACTTTTGATAATTTGTTAGATTTTATTTTCATACAAAAATAAGTATTCATTTAATTTCCGTCTTGATTGTTACAACGCGCATCGCAGGTTACGTAAACAAATACGCGAAGCGTGGGGAACCGGACTAGCTCCTTTGAAGGTCAACGCGCCGCTCAGCTGAGCGGCGCCTTTGAGTCGCGCGCGCACGCCGCATACTACGAAGAAAAATACGACACAACAAAAACTTGTAAAATCATTTTTTTTTAAATATATTGAGTTATATCCAAACTCGTAGAACAAAAGTTGTTCCGTATGGGGACAGCTATCTACCCCTGCGAGGTTGCTGGTGTTTTAAAAATAACCCTGTATATAGGATTTTTTATCCCGTAAAAACTTATTCACGTGATCGGAGCCGCGTTTCGCTTTTAAATTCGACCACACAACAAACCCTTAGCATGTCACATCACCCGCGAACCGTGCCTCAGCTACATCTTTGTTAAGGAAGTGTTTGCGAACGGGTTTTTTAACTCCCTCCAAATTCCACTGATTTCTTGTTAACTCCTTAATGTACTTGTTTATTTTAATGTTTTGTTTTCCTTTTGTGTCGTCGAGGTTTTTGTCGAGAACAATTTATAAGAGACTAAATATGTGGCATTTTTTATCTGAGCACGACAAAGTGACTGCACTACACCTGATGGTAAGCGTAGTGTAGACCTTAAAACCAGCGATCACTTACAAACAATGAGTTTATCGGTGGTCACCAGAGTCATGCCGGCATGTATAAATACTTCTTCCCTCTTCAGAGAGAGCGGATGACCGATGCAGGTAAGTATAAACCCCTATACCCACACCAACCAATCATCAAATCATGTCGCAAGCCCCTCGGGAGAACCGGATATACACTGGCTGATCCTGGAACGCAATCCACACAAGGTGCGTGGGTCACCGGCAGGTTTTAACACCATGTGTACGGTGGTCGCTATCCGGGCGGATATGAATCCTACCACCAGCATACATAAGATTTACCTTTAGGCCGCTAGAGTTCAAGTGGTAATGCCACGCTATAGACAATTTTGTCTGCAGTATGAATAGGTTTGCTCAATCGGGTTACTACCCGAATTAAGCATACATCAATATTCAATCAATAGCAAATACTTGCTTGCTTATTAATTTCGGCCGGAATTG
This sequence comes from Amorpha juglandis, assembly GCA_949126905.1. Lineage (NCBI taxonomy): Eukaryota > Metazoa > Arthropoda > Insecta > Lepidoptera > Sphingidae > Amorpha > Amorpha juglandis. The sequence continues at coordinate 15,534,312 of OX421374.1, read as the reverse complement.
GTTTAATGGAATTAGACTTCTATCCGATAGGCAGTGTTGGTCATTTGAAATGATTTTACGATAGCCATCATGTTTAATGACATTGTAAATTCTCTGTAATGAAAAAATCAATGCTGTTATCGTAGAACGAATATATTAAAGTGGATTAACGATGTCATATCGTATACTGGTACACTACGGTTAAAGTTATGCGCTTCGACAATCTTCGCCTGTTATAGAAATACCAGAGTGTAATGATGAACTAATACAGATTTATTACCTTATAAGATACATATAGTGAAAAACCCGCCATAGTACCTCGGTTTTTCTTATTTGATTGAATGGCGAGACGAGCAAGGTGCTCGCCTGATGGTAAGCGCCACGCCTGCCCATAAACAGAAGCAACACCACACAGAACTTTGAATTACAGAGTACTGCATGGCACTGAACTGTGCTCGGTACATAAGGTATTTAGTTTCATAATGCCCAGTAATTTCACTGGCTTCGATGTACTTCAAACTGAAACACAACATTACTTACACACTGTTGCTTGGCGGTAGAAATGGACAAAGCGGTGGTACCAACCCAGACGGCCTCTCGCATACGAGGGACCTGCCACCTTGAGATACGTATAGGTGCAGGCAGTGCCGTGCCAGAAGAAAGAACATCACTCCAACGGTATTCCTTAAAATCTCCATATTCAAAACACATAACCCTCTTTTCGCATAAAAAGAACACACATACAAAATACTTTCAAAAGACGGTCGTAACAGTTTTGAAACAATTTCAAAGAGTAATGTGCGAAAAATAAGGTGTTTCACAGAGGGCAGCACCACTGCTATAAAATTTCTAGATGTTACATTTAGTTTTATACTTTGCTTTAAAATATTCAACTTAATGGCAGTGCGAGTTCTTTAGTTTAACTCCACAGCTTTGTAAAGTCTGGGATTTTGACATTATGATGATTAATTTTAAGCCCTTTAGTTTATTTTGTTAGTAAAAACATGCGAATTATTTGGTCTTTACCGTATAAATAAGTTTGACAGACGTTTGTATCTCATTTAATTATTAACTTTCTTGCTTTTAGCTTTGTAAGAATTATTCTATATATATAAGGAGTCACAAATCCCCTGCCTTTCCCAATCCTACTTGCTCGTTTGCCGGTCTATATTTCCGTCTATAGGCATAAAGTCTTTATTGGTTATTATCATCATCACTCACCATGGTCCCTATAAGCTACAATCTTCATTTACAACGTGGTAGGGCCCGCGTAAAATATATACAGAATTCGACGTAATATTTTTAGTAGCAGTAGGCGTTTTAGAACGCCGCTACAGAATTAAGATAAGTATGTTATTAGAGACAATTAAAACTCAAGGTTTGTATCAGTTATAATTTCGCATCACCGTGTTACACTTGGTACTCGTTTGCAGAAGGTACGCTGAGTCACTGGCCTCTCGAGGACTCCCGAGTCCAGGTTTACAAGGTGGTAGGTCCCTCGTATGCGAGAGGCCGTCTGGGTTAGTACCACCGCTTTGTCTATTTCTGCCGCCAAGCAACAGTGTGTAAGCACTGTTGTTTTTCGGTTTGAAGAACTTTGAAGCTATTGAACATACTGGGCATTATGAAACTTAGAATCGTATGTCTCGGGGTGACGAGAGCAGTTTATTGCCATGCAGTGCTTTGTAATCCAAAGTTCTGAGTGGTGTTGCATCTGTTCATGGGCAGGCGTGGCGCTAACCATCAGGCGAATGACTTGCTCGTTTTGTCATTTAATTAAATAAATAATCTATTTCCAAAAATAACCAGTATAATCCGGTTTAACTTCGTCCACTGAATATACTGCTCCATCCAGTGTCATTATATCTATACGCAGTTGAGCTCTCCTGCCGCCGACTGATATGATCCTTTTTGTTCCAATACGCCAACGTATTGGCCGCGCACGACCAACTTTCCCTGCCAATATTTTCCGTATACATGAAGTTGACGAGTTTTCGTCTCGTCGCGCTGGTTTTAATTTGACGTTGATTATGTTGAAATCTTTTAGGATTTAGGGTTATATAGCTTTACAGTTTGGATGTTTTAATTTCATTGAAGGTGTTACTAGTTGGTAGAATCCTCGTATAGGAGATATCGTCTGGGTTGGTGGTCCGCTTTTTATATTTCTGCCGCCAATCAGTAGTATGGTAATTTGATATGTTACATTATTGAATTCAGTGAAATTAGTGGAAATTATAAGACTTAATACCATGCGTCTCGGCATGACGACTCTCCATTACCATGCACAGCTGATAACAGCCGGAACCGACTTTTTTACAGCCCTCCGAAGCACGGAACACTCAGTCGAAATACCAAGCGGTCACCCATCCATCGACTGACCGCGCCAAAGGTTGCTTAACTCGCTTATCTTTTACTGATCAGTGAGTACAACTGGCTATGAGCACATCACGCAATAATAATGTTAGCCGACATGATATAAGGCATGTACCTAATAAAATACGAAGTAATTATAGTGTGACAACATTCACAAGTTCGTTTGATGTAATACAACGCGCACTTTGCGGCGTAGCCACTTCGCGCGGAATCTAATTTATAACTAAATTAGTTCGCATGCTTGTCGTAAACAGGCCCGTAATCTGTGGAAGTGTGGGGGTCAATTAATGAAGTAAAAACTACATTTAATGTCGTTTTTAGTTTTAAATTATTAGATTAATAAAGAAGGATCGTAGCAGAGCTAAAACAAATAAGTTACTAAGTTAAAACGGTCTGGGTAGATATCACCGCTTTATCTTTTTGTCGTCAAGCAGTAGGTAAAGGTGCGTAAGCTTTATTGTATTCTGGTTTAGTAGACATTGTAGCCAATAAAATTAGGGGGAATCCCCCTAGCGCCGGACAGCACCTAGTACCGGACAAAACACGTCGAAACTTGAAATAACGCTCATTATAACATTCGTGTAATCGAAGACGTCAAACTAAACAGTTAGAACCCCCCCACCTCGCGGGAAGCGTCAGTTTCGTTCGATACCCCCCTTACAGGTTACACGTAAGTCATTTTGCGCAGTAATTTGTTGCGTCGAGTAATATACAGAACGTCACAGATTATATTTTTAAAGTGAATTAATTGTGTGTGGTGCTTCTGATTTAATAATTGGTAAGTACGCTTTACATTGATAATCTTTTTTGGCAGATTTATTAATAGACTTTATGGAAATCGGAACTATAATACTGTACGTTATTCCCGTAAGTCCGGACAGTAACAGATTCCCTAGTACCGGACAAATTGAATTAGACTTATACAAGTTCCCTAGTACCGGGCAAATATATTTTGATAAAACAGTGTGCCTGTTATATTCTATATAATATTGTAATGCTGTTATTTATCTTTTCAGATCATTTGATATAATGGAGACGAAAAAAGGGTATCTGGGACCCAAGCAAATTAAACTTAGCTATTGAAAATGTTTCAAACCAAAAGATGACAATTAGAGAAGCTTCCGACCGCTTTATGGTACCTAAAAGCACTTTATTTGATAAAAGCGACGCTGCTGCGACTGCGACGAGGACTGGATCCAGTGTGGGCACTGTAAAGGTTGGGCTCATGAAGCCTGTGCGGATATCCCAGAGTGTTCAGAAATGTATGTTTGTGACCGTTGCAAATATTTTTAATTCTTCTATTATTATTACTTATTATCTCGATTTCTATACATATAATATGTAATATAATGTTGAAATTTAAAATTATTTCCTTTAAAACTATTTTGTATTTGATTTTTTCGCTGTTAAAAGACATGTCATTTATTTTAAATTTTGTTAATTTATTTATATTTTTATAATGTTTATATGGCTCAGACATTTATAGTATTAATATAAGATTTTTGTATAACTTTAAATCCTTGTAATCCCATAATCACTAGGTACTGTCCGGTCTTATGGGTTTGAATTTATACTTGTCCGGTACTAGGTGCCAAATTTCAATGAAACCAAAAACTAAACCAATGATTGATACCATTTTAAGGGGCTAAAAACGTATAATGTTAATCTTTCTTGACTTATTTTATTATTACATATATTTGTTTTAATGAAAATGTTAAGAATCGAAATATAACTTAATTATGATTTTTTTCGTTTACTAAAAACCTTAAGTGTCCGGTACTCGGGGGACTCCCCCTACATCCTAAGTTTCGGGTTACATCCACAGTGCAGTGTAATGCAGTTTTTTTTATAATAGAAAGTTCTAATCACAGATATAGTGCTAAGGATTTAAATTGAATTTAGACTCGATATAAACTTGGTCTCCGAAATCAAATTCTATATATTGAAAACAAAACTGTACAACTAAGCAGACACACTTCCTTTCCTTTTAAGTTCTTTATTAACAAAAAGACACGCGCAAAATAATGTGTTTTTTAGTAACATAGTCTTTGATAAAATAAGTAATTTTCTCATTTTTTTAATACATATCCCTTAAACCATGTTTTTTTTTTCATTTATTATCTTCTTATAAAATGTTGGAATATGTCCGACCCACGCGTATATCATCTAAGTACGCCACTGTGGACATTTTCTCAAATAAATGCTTTGTCTGAAGGGAGATTTGAAACGTAAATTATAGCTTTGTACTACCACTGAAGTTATCTCGGATTAACTAAATATTTTTCAGTTGCATGTCAAATGGATTTGGATGTTCGTATCAGGTATTGTGATGTGCGGCGTGAATTGCAGACCCTCGATGTCCGCAAGGCTAGTGGTCCCGATGGTATCCCAGCGGTGGTTCTCAAAATGTGCGCAGCCGAGTTGCCTCCTGTGCTGACGCGCCTATACCGTTCTTCCTTCTTCTCAGGTATTGTGCCCCAATCTTGGAGAGAGGCCAATGTGCAACCGATCCCAAAGAAAGGTGATCGGTCGGACCCTAACAATTACCGTCCAATCGCCATAACCTCAGTGATGTGCAAGGTAATAGAGCGGATCATAAACGCACAGCTGATCCGCTACCTGGAGGATCACTCGCTGATCAGTGACCGACAGTACGGCTTCCGGTCTAAACGATCAACGGGTGATCTTTTAGCATACGTGCTACATCGCTGGGGGGAGGCGGTTGACAAGCATAGCGAGGCTCTAGCCGTAAGCCTCGACATTGCTAAGGCATTTGATAGGGTCTGGCACCGTGGTCTTCTCTCCAAGCTTCCGGCATATGGGCTCCCCGACAACCTGTGCACGTGGATCTCCGGCTTTCTGCATGAGCGTAGAATGCGTGTCCTTGTTGAAGGGCATGCTTCACGGCTCATGTCAGTTAATGCTGGAGTCCCACAAGGCTCTGTGCTTTCGCCCACCTTGTTTATTCTGCATATCAATGATATGTTACCACTTGGTAACATCCATTGCTATGCAGATGACAGCACAGTGCATGGGCGTTACTGCAGTAAGCCTCCTGGTTGCCGGGAAGTCACTGAGAGGCAGCGAGAGAATCTTGTCATTGAGCTCAACCGGACCCTGGATCTCATTTCGGAATGGGGTACAAGGAATCTGGTTGAGTTCAATGCCAAGAAAACTCAGGTGTGCGCGTTCACGTGCAAAAAATCCCCGTTCTCTCCCCTCCCCAATCTTCAGGGTATCCCGCTCGCAATGCGGAATAGCCTAAATATCCTGGGCATGGATATTTGCTGCAATCTGAATCCAAGGAACCACATCGAGGGCGTAATATCAGCCACATCGCGCAGGGTCGGAATCCTGAACAAGGTGCGTCGGTATTTTACACCCAGCCAGCTTTACCGCTTATACAAAACGCAAGCAAGGCCGGGTGTGGAGTACTGTTCGCACCTTTGGGACGGTTCCGCCAAGTACCTACTCGATGCCTTGGACGGATTGCAGCGACGGGCTGTCCGCATTGTGAATGATGCAGACGTTACAAGACGCTTAGAACCGCTACAATTGCGGAGGGACATTGCCTCGCTGAGCGTCTTGTATCGTTTGTATCATGGCGAGTGCTCTGAAGAATTGTTTGACCTTATCCCATCCTCACCCTTCCTTAACAGAACCACGCGTGCTGGCTTGCGGAGCCACAGCTTCGTGGTCTCCTCCATCTCGGCTTGAACTAAAAAGTTCGCTAAATCTTACTTCTGCCGGACCATTAAGCTGTGGAACAGTTTGCCGGCGCACGTGTTCCCTCCTTCCTATAATATGGGGTCCTTTAAACGGAGTGTGAAGAAGCAGTTAGGCAGGCCGGCATGATCGTGCCGACCAACGATAGACACACTGTTTGTCGTTGGTCGACACTATTCCTGGATTGCGCTACACTTACCATCAGGTGTGGCGTAGTCATTTTGCCGAGCCAGGATAAAAAAAAAAAAAAAAAAAAATAGAGTCTTTGAATTGCGAGTTTTAATTTTAAAACTATTTGAAATAAAACCTTCTTTAGTTCCCTTTTAACGCCCGATATAAAGAGGGGACTGTGTTAAGGTCGTGGTTGGATGATTGGTTGGTTTAATCGAAAGATGCTTAGCTATATTTGAATAATACATGTGCCCCTTGAAATATAGATATTTTTCTACTTAACGTCGTTTACGTTTTAAGGGAGAGATTATATAACACGCATTTATAAGTTCGACGTTTAAAAATAATAGAATTATAGATGCATTATATTTTTGGGTTTATGACGTCACTATACGGAATGAGAAGTTAAGAAAGCTGGGTGTTAGAAATTTATATACTTAGGATCTTTGTGTAGGTTTTTCTGTAAACTACAAATAAATGCCTACATTAATGAAAATGATACCGATATCATCACGTTGAAATTATCTAGGATGTTATTCCTTAACTTAGCACACTGTCGCTATACATTTTACATGCAAATTGTTTTCGATTTGAAATAAAAAGGTCTCAACGACGCATGAACACGTCATAAAAAGAATTCAAAAGTGCAACCCCGGCAACCGACAGCGAAAAAGAAAACAACGCCCTCGCGCACACCCTTCGCTTGTCAAACAGCTAATTTGACGCATAGCCCCCAGCCACTGTATGAGATTTTACGCCATAGAATTAAAGATACGGGAAGTGCCATAAATTGTCTTATAAAAATCAGTGTCAGCAAGATAAATAAAAAATATATTGGACGGTACAAAATCTAAAAATCAATTTAGAAAATCTAAGGTTAAAAGAATTTAATGGTATAAGTGTTCATTTATGCATATTTTATTTGATACTAATATGAAAGCAAATATTGAAACAATATTTTAATCTGTCCATAATACGGTAATTGTCTCTGCTTATACTTTTTTTTTTTATAGCATAGGCCGGCAAACGAGCAAGTGGGTCACCTGATAGTAAGTGATATCTGCCACCCATATACGCCCACAATATCAGAATCATGGGCGCGCCGCGGACCTTAAAGAAAAGGGATAATTAGGGATTGGGAAGGGGATAGGATTTGGGCTTCCGGATATCTCACTCACCGAACGAAACGCAGCAGCAAGCCGCTACTTTACGTCGGTTTTCTGTGAGAAAGTGCAATAAATAATTTTTTGTTAAAAATACGCGGGACTTCTAATTTATAAGACACTATTCAGGATGTCACTTCCATTTGAAATTATGCGTTTTTACTCCGTGTTTAACACAGAATTTTTCAGGCCACGTTACTGATTAATATTTCCGCGTAGGATTGCATGTCATGACGGGGAGACAGTGGGATATTCTGTCCGTCATCTCGACGATAGATGGCGTGGTGAATGTGTGTGAATATAGGTCGATGAGGCTTAACACGCTTTAAAAACCTAACCTATTAGGAAAATCTGTACAATCCAGACGACCATGTTGTTCGTTTGCCGACCTCTGCTATATAAAAAAAATAGCGAATCCTAACAATTAAAGTGAATTGAAGATTGAATAAATTTTAATTTAATTATTAATTAATTTCATTGAATTCCTCATTGAAGTGGGTCTGCGCTGGGCATTTGCTTCGAATACATCGAAATCGTTGAGCCAAACTGTCACAACACAAACAACACAACACAACACAAACAGTCACAAACTGAATGCGAATGGTCACAGAAAACGCGGACGACCGAAAAAAGGTGGAAAGACGAATTGGACGCAGTCGAAACGAATTGGGAGAATCTGACAGAAGACCGAACCCAGTGGAAGAGTAAAGGGGAGGCCCCTGCCCAGCAGTGGGGCACATTATAGGCTAGTAAAAAGAACCCTAATAAGGCTCGTTTAGGAATATGATGAACGGATCTCCAGATCTGATAAAACGGTTGTAGTTATTTCTATAAAAAAAAACGTTATATTATTAAATTTTATATTCGCGACAGCCGCGACTCTACTACGTGATTGGTACGTCAGTCAATGGTCGTCGTCTATTGGACACTCAACTGCCTCTACTGTCTATCTATGGTCACGAATCGTGCCGGTAATTATAAGAACTGTACCGTGGCTACGGTAACCGTTACCTTTAGGCGAATGAATGTTTGTTTACCATCGTTGTGTTAATAATTTTTACTGAGGGACCGGCCTCACTAATATGACAAATATTTGGTGGCAAAATTGATTGATTTATTACCGCAACAAAAATTATTTTTAGGCTTATTGTTTATTAACCTTGCCCATAATAAGTACATACGTGGCAGATTGTTTTTATTATCATACATAAACGATCATGGTTTAAGCGCTGGCGATGCTTACTTTTATCATTTAACTAGCTTTACCTCGCGGCTCTACCCGCTTGGATGTTTTTTCCAAGATAAGAAGTATCTATACGGATACGTACGACTGCTGTGCTAAATTCGGGTAAAAGTGATATTGGGTTTTTGTGTATGCTGAGTATCATTCTGGAGTCTGGAATTGTGCCTGTTACGGCGATAGGCTTGTCCTCTGTCTTATCCGGGGACGGAATAATGATCTCCACCACCCTAAGGTCGACTAGGAAAAAATGCCTAAGGCATTAAAGTCCGCCTGTATACCTTGTGTACAAAGTTTTAATAAATAAATAAGGTCGGTGAAATGTGGGTGTACTGATTACTCCCCTGCCTACCCCTTCGGGGATTTCAGGCGTGAGTGCTTATGTATATACGTTTAAGTATCCTCATATGTGCACATCTAGGTATGGTATCATTTAGTGGTAGGCAGCGGCTTGGCTGTGCCCCTGGCATTGCCGATGTCCATGAGCGGCGGTGACCGCTTACCATCAGGCGGGCCGCTTGCTCGTCTGCCTATTAAAAAAAAAGTAGTATTTTATTTCGAGGTGTCACATATTACAGGTACTATTCATTCTATCAACTATTCATAGACTAAGGCGTGGGTGGCAATGAGTGTTATAAACATGGCACAGGTGTCGCAAACAATCTCGTATTGTAGCTTGTTTATTACCTCGTGTATATTTTCTATGTTATGACAACTTGATACGGAACAGTGTATTATATTATAGCTGGTGGGAGGATACTTGTATGCGACCGGATAGCGACCACCGTACACTGGTGCTAAAACCTGCTATAGTGACCGACCTTGTGTGGGTCGCGTTTCAGGGTCAGCCAGTGTATATCCGATTCTCCCCAGGGAGCTTGCCCCAAATCCTATGCCTTTTCCCATCCCTTAGTCCTTCCTCTCCCTTTTGGTCCTGAGATGAGATACTGCGGGGGTTGCCAGTATCCCATTAGCAGGGACTCCTGTAATTCATCCCAATGGTAAAAAAACAGTGTAATATTCATTTAAACGAGTCTTAATCGTAATTTAAATGTATAAATAACTATTATAGATAGTCCCATATTTTAACCCAGATCTGGCAATTTTGGGCAACCCCACTCGTGTATTCAATGTACGATTTCAAGAACAAAATCGTGCAGTAACAAGAACATTCGAGAATACCTCGAAGCAGCACTCCCCCGGGATATGTAATCTAATACAACGAATATTGACATATGATATTCGGTAAAGTTTTTTGTTGCCAATAATGTGTGGGAAGAGAGAGGAAAATTCTAGTATTGAGGTTTTAGAAATCGTATATGTATTTGTATAAAAATATAAATATATCAAAGTATTTCAAGCCCTCTGAAAGCCTCTTTGACTTAATGGCTGTGACAGTTGATAACAGCTGGAGCTGAGTTTTACGTGCCCACCGAAGCACGGAGATGCTCAGTTGAAATACCACTAAGCGGTCACCCATCCATAGAATGACCGGGCCAAGGGTTGCACGATTCGCTTATCGTTTACCGAGTAGCGAACTGGCGACGAGCGTTTTTTTTTCTACAGCATCAATGAAGCTGCTTGACTGAGATGGTACAAGTATCTCACAGAAAACCGACGTACATTGGTAGCTTGCTTGGTTCTCTGCACCTCTCTTTCCTATCCTCATTCTTTACCTTTAAGGTTGGCAACGCATCCGTGCTTCTGATATTTAAGGTGAATATAAGCGAAGGAGATCACTTACCATTGTTACCCATGTAAAGGTCTTTTGCTATGCTGCCATATTATTGTATACAATTTTATTTTATCAATTGCATTATTAATTAAATTAGCAAATCGTTACACACTATTATCACAGGTACCATTATTACCACTGTGTATAATGGTAAATATGCACTCTGATTAATTTCAATAAACAAAAACTAATGAAATTTATTTAAATTCTTTTTTTTCTGCGTGTATTGAACCTATTAAATTCAAATGTTCTTACTACAAATACTATCGCGTGTATATTTAATTAATTCAGACAGTTAACACCCCTGCAAAAACTAATCTAAGCAAATGCATTTGTAGATTAGTGTGTGGTAGTTTTTTAATTAATCCACTTCATTGCGACTAGATGTTTACGAGCCGCTTGAAAGGTAATGGGGGACATAAAGACCGGTGTCCACTAATTATTGGCGCTTCTATAATTCAACGCGAATGTCACGTGACGCGACGACACGCGAACACTGTCGAACATCACGCTGTTAATTACTTTCCATTATGCGCAGGGTTGCCACACAGCTGCTGTTTAGTTGCCAATTAACCTCATATCGAACTAAATATGTTCATCGACTTGCATCCTCTACGGAGATTCTGTTCATTGTGAAAGGAAATCATGTTATAACGTATGTATATAGTTATTTGTTTATCGCTATACTTGCATATATTTTGTGCATAAACAAAATACATCCTAAAAATGCAAATGTCTAATGAATACGTACTCGCCTGTAATCCTCGAGCGTATTTCTGTCCCTTGATGTGATAAGGGGCGAGCTTATCGCCATACCGAGCACAATTGCAGACTCTAGGCTGGTACTGAGCATTTCGTGATAGAAAAAAACAATATCATTTTACCCGACCCGAGGATCGAACCCGAGAACTCAGTCAGCAGTCGTACCGCGTACTCAATACAACTTCACCACCGAAGCAGTCTTAAAATGAAATATTTTTTTATGTTATGACTTATCATGGCCCGTATTGGCGCTGCTTGGGCTAAGTGGCGGGAGCTCACAGGCGTTACTTGCGACCGAAAGATGCCGATGAGACTTAAAGGTCTCATCTACAAGACCATCATTCGGCCTGTACTCCTGTATGGGTGCGAGACGTGGCCGGCCCTTAAGCGCCATGTCGGAGAAATCCATGTCGCGGAGATGAAGATGCTGCGGTGGATGTGCAATGTTACACGATTAGATCGTATTCGTAACGAGTACATCCGCGGCAGCCTTGGTGTCCGCGACGTGGCTGATAAACTCCGAGAAGGTCGCTTAAGGTGGTTTGGCCATGTTTTGAGGAAACCACAGGAGTACGTCGGTCGCAGGTGCCTGAGCCAGATCGTACCAGGGGTACGATCCCGTGGACGGCCCAAAAAGCGTTGGCTTGACGTATTGGAGGGAGACATGAGAGCCAATGGTCTCACTATAGAGGATGCTCAAGATCGGGCGAAGTGGAGGCGTTTAAGTAAGAAGGCGGACCCTGGCACTAAGCCGGGATAACGCAAGGCAGAAAGAAGAAAGAAAGTTATGACTTATCACATATCGTGAAATAAAAATCTTAACTTTATAAACCTATGAGATGAATGATATTGCTGAAACAGATTTGGGCAGTTGGACATTTCTAAATGGTTAATATTGTATTTTTATCGCTTGAAATTGATGAAAACAGCCACAAAACTCGGAGTTCAAGATGCACCCTGCTTAAAAATTTAAAAATGTCTACGAATTTATTAAACCCCCGGAAAATAAGAGGGGTGTTGTACCCATTTGTCTGTTGATCTGTAGTTGTGTGTGTGTGTCAAGGAGTAAAACGATTTGAATGCGGTTCTTTTTGTTTGCAAGCTTATGATTGAGACAGTTCTCAGCTATATATGAAGAAAATCAGTTCATTCATTTAAAAGCTGCGGATATCTTTAAATTGACTCCGAGGATTATTAATTAACAATATCCAATACAAATACTTTATTTTTTGTTGGTAATGACCATTAAAATTTTCCGTCGGCGCACAACCCTGCCTGTTTAGACCACTAACAACACAAGTACAGTTAAGTGAGTTTGACAAACACGAAGCGCACGCCACCAATACCCATAAAAACTTAATTAAAACAAAATATTGGAATTGTCCCAATTCACCCACGAATAAAGCTTTGGCTATATTGCTTAGTCTAACATTTCTTGAACAATTACATTATGTATAGAATCACTTCATTTGTTGTTTTTACAGCGTAGACCGACAAACGAACAAATGGGTCACCTGATGGTGATCTCCACCACCCATGTACGCCTACAATACTCTAAGAATCAACGGCATGTTGCCGACCTTAAAGGGATGGGATAATTAAAGGATTGGAAAGGTAAAGGGGATTTGGTCATCCGGATATCTCACTCACCATACGAAACGTAGCAGCAAGCCGCTACTTTATGTCGGTTTAAAACAGTGGTACCATCCCGGTCGAGCCAGAAAAGAATATACTGATCACAGTATTTCCAACCAATTCGCACTATCACAATTACACTTTGACATCGAACGTTTCAAAGTCCAGTCAACCGAAATCGCGGACACGGCGCACAATATTATTAAAACTACCCTCAATATACACAACGGGTTGAGGGTGCGGGGTTGGCGGAGGGTTGAGGGGCGGGTAGGTGTAAAATAAACATAGTTTAATGACTATCCGAAACTGCGGGCCAGTGATCGCGCCGACTATGCGACTCTTTGATGCCCCGTTTTTTATTGATATGCCCCGGGCGTATGTAACTTGCGTGGATTTGAAACGATTTTTCAGATATTTAAACATAATTACATCCAATTTGTTGGTGGTAGGATATTCATATCCGCCCGGATAGCGCCCACATGCTGTTAAAACCTGCCATAGTGATCCACACACCTTGTGTGGATCGCGTTTCAGGATCAGCCACTGTATAACCGGTTCTCCTGAGGGGCGACATGACTTGATGGTTGGTTGGGGCGAGTATAAGGGCACATTCTTGTATCCCTGTGCTTGCATAGTCATCCGTCTGTACTGTGATGTGTTGCATCTGTTTATAGACAGGCGTGACGTAAACCGTCAGGCGAGCGACTTGGTCGTCTCATCATTCAACTATTATTTAATAAAAAAAGACAAATAAACCGCGTAGGCCCTGTAATATTTTAAGCTATGGAACCCTAAAAGTAATTACCAGAATGAAACTTATCACAATTATGAAGTGGCCGACTCACACGGTCAACTTAATGACGGCGCTTTGTAAAAATCCTTATAGCCACTTAATTTAGTGCAACGATGAGAAAATAAAAAAGTAATTATAACTTCGTCAGGTCCGGCTTTATTATCTTACACGCCCCGCGGGGTGAGGAGGGCAGACAAGTAATACTTATTTATTACTTTAGTATTAATGTTCATTATGCCCTAATATCTTCTTTACATAGTATAATATGAAGTCGCTTCCGCTGTCTATTCGCTTAGATATTTTAAACTATTCACCGGATTTTAATGCAGTTTTCAGCAATACATAGAGTGATTTATGAGGAAGGTTTATATGTATATCACGCTATGACCCATGGGAGCAGGGCAATAACATGCAGGTGAAACCGCGAGGGACAGCTAGTTGGTATTAAAATTCTTTTACGATTCTTTATCCCAGCCTAGCCCAGCCCGTGGTGTTTACACTCATACATACGCAATCACGCCTCTAATCCCCAAAGGGGTAGGCAGAGGTGTAACCAGTATACCCACATTTCGCCCACACTGCCGTGATGTGTTAGAGACATGATGTATTTAGACTTGTTTATGAAAAACAATATTTAGTGATTGACGTATGAAAAATAATACCGCGGTTTTAAAAATGTTAATTTTACATATAGTCCCTTGAAAGGCAAAAATATTTAATCGACATTGAGTAAACTTTACAAGAGAGTGATTTCCGGTGAGTGAGATATCCGGAGGCCCAAACCTCCACTTCCCAATCACTGAATTATACCTTCGCTTTAAGGTCGGCAATGCGCCGATGACTCTTCTAGTATTCTGGGCGCACATGGGCGGTGGAGATCACTTATCATCAGGTGACTCACTTGCTCGTTTGCCAGTCTATGCTATATAAAAATTATATATTTGAATATTGAATTATTCACTATTTATAACTACATCATCAAACTGGAGATGACTAATGCCTTCCAAAAAACGAGCCACTAACAATATTTAGGTAATTTCATTTAGTTACTACAAGATGTCTATCTCAAAGAACCTCATAATATTTACGCGGTCCATTAATTTATCCCAACACAAAGCGAATCAAATTATAATAAATGAATAATTATTTTTATCTGCCACCGCACTTGAATAAAGTACATTGAATAAAAATAAACATTCGGTTACGGGTCATTGAACATTCGTGTAGGCCGGGTTTCGTGCTCATAGCTTGTTTTCGTACATTTACTGGTAAAGATAATTAAATACGTATAATTTATTTTAATTTACATTTATTTATTTGTCTTAATATGAGACATATTAACTCTGTTCCAATGCTTGGCTTAGACATTCTTAATTTAAGAGGTGTTCCATCCAACATGCTTGCTTAATACAAATTGATAGATTTAACATACCTTCGAAATTCTTTAGAAAAACTCGCCCTTACTATCTCTGGAATATTGGCGATTTTTATAGAATAAATACAACGACATCTATTGATACTCAATTAATAAATACAATAAAATAAATACAATAGAATAAATACAGCGACATCGAGTGTCAAGAGATTTCCTTGTATTTATTCTATACATAGCGCAGTCAACGTTCTCGGTATAAATAAATACAATAAATACAGCGACATCGAGTGTCAATAGATTATGCTGTATTCATTCTATACAAATTGTAGTCAGCATTTTCGGGATCGAAAGTGAAGCAAATCACCAGGTATTCAGATGTGCATCAAATACCCTGGTCTTGGCCAGCCCGCATCAATTTTACTATCCACTACCCTTGTCAAGGCGTCGACTCATTGTGTAGTAGAGAATCATATACTACGCCTGCCTAAGCACAATTCGATTTCAGCACATGACTACTCCGCCGAGACATTAAAGACCCATTCCCTCTTCAGTGTTAATTCACTCTCCAGTCCCAGTCCATAACTCTACACAAGGTCACAGATTATAATGTCAACCTCGCTAGTAAAGCCATCGTGCATGATCGGGTATTAAGGCCATACCCCCAGCAAAACGCCGCGCGATCGATGTTTTTAGAGGCTATCTAGTCATTACTTAAAATAAATATTGATTAAAAAAATATACAATATGTTTCTACAATCTGTCAGCTTTACTTTGTTTGATTCAAATTCATGTTAATGCTGATATATATTTTTAAATTGTCGTTATAAAGGAACCATAAAAATGAGAAAAATGCAAAGATTCCGTGCGTCTCCTTTTAAAGTACAGAATGTTTTCAAATGAGATTAACATTACTAGATAGGCTATTTAATAACGAATATTTTGCCCGTTTTAAATTTTCGAAAAGACCAAAACCTGATTTTTTAAATCAATTATTCGCTAAATACGTGCATATTCTGCACGAAAACTCACACACCAAGTACACGATTTAGTATGGCGCGAGTCAGTCAAGGTCGTTTACTCACGGAAGGCCCTTAACAGTCGTGTTTTTGCCGCGCTACCACCCCACCACCTCCACGCTCAACTTAATGAACTGTCCGACCGGACGGCCGGTGTTTGCCGGTCGCACAATATTTGTCGCGCCCGCCACACCCTGTTTGTCCAGACCCAATAATTTAAGGAGTACATTTTGTCGTACAATTTGCACAGTGCTTCGATGGGCGCGTAACCCTTTATGGCACAATTAAATAAATGTGTCACATGTTTTTTTACGTACCTGTATGTGATTATGTATTTAGATTTTATGCGTTTTGAAAGGGTTAATTAATTTGTCGTTTATTTTTTAATGGAGCAGTGGATGTGTCGGACATCAAAATGATACCTTTATTAGCTATTTGGAGTATTGTCCAATTATTTTTAACGAAGTAAATTTTAAAGCAGCGATAGTTCAGCAAAGACTGTCGAAGGACTTCGGACTGTCGAAGCAAAGTCGCAGGTCCGAAACTAGCCTCAAGAGCGTCTACCTTTTCTTAGTTAAGTGTATATTAATTGTTAATTTTCGCTTGATTTAACGGTGAAAGAAACATCGTGAGGAAACCCGCATACCTGATAAGTTCTCCATAAGAATTTCGAAGGTATATGTGGTCGCATTAGGTCAGCGTGGTGGACTAAGGCCTAACCCCTCTCATTTAGCAGTTAATGCCTACGCCAGCATCGCTCAAATCCAAGATGGATATTAAATTATTTTTACAAGACTCTTAACGAACATATTTCAAGAATAAATGGTGTCAGCTATACCTCCACATTATTACTCTCATTATTTGTAAATACCGCTTTGTCTATTTCTGCCGCCAAGCGACAGTGTGTAAGTACTGGTGTGTTTCGGTTTGAAGGACGTTGAAGCCAGTGAAATTACTGGGCATTATGAGACTTAACATCTTATATCTCGGGGTGACGAGCGCAGGTCACTGCCATGCAGTGCTTTGTAATTCAAAGTTCTATGTGATATTGCTTTTGTTTATGGGAAGGCGTGACGCTTACCATCAGGCGAGCGCCTAGCTCGACTCGTCATTCAATGAAAAAAAAATACAGAATTTAAAAACAAAATCATTCAACTCATAAACACTCCCAAAAAAAATTACATCAAAATTACCCCGAAAACATTTTATCACTCAATAACAGCCGACATCTGTTTACGACGTGCTAAAGCACTGATTGGGAGATGAAGTCGCGAATATCGCAGCATCCACGGATCAAATATCAATCTGCGAACGCCTCTGGCGGATACATTCCGCTCCAAAAGCTCGGGGATGGCTAAACCGCCTCGGGCCGGGAATTGGGCGATTTCTGTATTGGTGTGAATATAGAAGAAAATGATCGGTGGCTATTGAGAAGCTGAGTTTTGGTTTGAAGACAGGATTGGAATAATTCAGGATGATAATGATGGTGACTATAGTGTATAGTTTAATCTCTGTACATATTATTCTTCGAAGGAGCTTTTTTGTCAGAACTTCCATAATTCTTCATTAATTATCATGATTCAAACACCATTTCAAAAGCTTATATTTGCCGCTATGAATGAAAAATAGACGAAATTAAATGTTTTAAAATTATAGGTTTTGCAAAAAAAAGTTGAAAAAGTAACAGTACCATCTGTTGATAGTATAATCAAATTTTTTTTTGTATTGTATTTAATTATTTCTACTTTAGGTCAAGAGCCAGAATCAGGGGGCAGTGTTATTAGACACGGCACGCATTGTGAGGAAGTTCCTCACCCTGGGATTCTAACCGCTGATAGCTTGGGTCCTAGGCCTCGCCACTGGAGAGTGATATTTATTATATTCTTATTTTTTTAATAACATTTAATATTTGAAAATGTGAATATAACTTAAAAAATAAAGAGTAAAGTATATATTATATTTTTTGCATTTTATAGAACAAAATAGCTCTAGATACTGCCAATTATTCCCAAATATTAGCAGATTTTTTCCGCACCTAATATGACTCTAACCTTACGGCATATTTCCCCAGCATAGGGCGCGGTATGAACTAACTCGGACCAACTTTTTCGATCAATCTCGCTTACGGTTTACAAGGCACGGATTTTATATTTGAAACGGGAATTTGTTTAATATTTACTCTCGTAGTAACTGGTATTTTTTTCAGTTTATAGTCATTATGTAATGTCTAAACAAAGCTGAGCTAATATTAAATCAAGTATGCATACATACATATGCCTATGCTTTCGCCGAAGGAGTAAGCAGACGTGCAATGAGATCAGCCCCTCGCCGACATTATTTCCATCCCCTGATCTTAGGGGCAAGCCAATATATTGGACACAAATTCCAATCTCGGGCAACTCATGTGTGATTTTTCGAATCGAAAATTCGAACATAGATTGTGATTGTGCGACATGATTTTCGAACCCAGGACCTCACGGTGTCTCACCAATGAGGCGATAAAGAAATCAACAACAAATATCTTTAACTTTTAATTCAATTATGATGTCAATAAAATGTAAATACCGAGTCAAAGCGCACTGCTTGATATCACAACATTGTACGAAGACTAAAGAGAACTGAACATTGTGAAGTAGTTGCAGTGTTTATATAACAAAGAACAAATACTAGTGTTAGTGCTATGTGTTTATCCCACGAACAAAGTGTTTCATGTTGTCAAACGCCAAGAAAATGCTAATGCTATTCTTAGTTTAATTCAACTTATTACGTAGAAAATTACGTTAATTAAAATACCTTATTAGTCTATGCTAGATTAAATAAATAATAAATAAATACACCCCACAGTCACACACACACACATAGTCCTAACCCTTGAGTCTTGTGTCGGGGGTATCAGGAACTACGAGAGACTTTCAATCTCACAACACCCAGACCCGAAACAAATATTTGTAGATCACATAAACATTTGTCTCGGTACGAAGATCGAACTCGCGGCCTCTCGCTTCATAGTCGGCTACGCCGGTCCGCTGCGCCATGGAGGCTGATTGTAATTAGTTATTTTTAACAAGAAAAAATATTGCATATAGACTTCAACGCACTATATTCATTCCTTTTGAAAAAGGCTACCCCTCATTCTTTTTTAATACCACATAATTTAGTGGCGCCGCTCCCGTGATGCTACACGTACACGTAAAATATCGGTGGCAGGGAGCAAACGCAAATTGGCTCACGAACCCCATCGAGCTGCATTCGATTATGTGACGAATTCTGTCGTATTATCCACTGGCATTATGGGATAGAAAATGCATCCTTGCCAGATAAGATAAAATGTCTTAATTTAGGGGTTTGAAAGGCAGCTTGACAGCGTGGCGCAGTGGACGAGTAGCCGGCTGCGAAACGTGAGGCCGTGGGTTCGATTCCCGCACCGAAACAAATGTTTGTGTCACTGTTCGATCAGTTTTTTACGACTAGCCATTATTATTGATGACCTATAATAATCAATAAATGGTAATTTCGGCTTCTAATGATAGATATTGGCTAGTCATTGGATAGAATCTAGATTTTTTATTATTAGGCCGAAACAGAAGCACCGGTCGTCAAAATAGTATTAAAAACCAGGACATTATTCTCACTTTTTGGTTTACTCCCATATTCATAAGTAATATGAGGCCGCTTAAGAGCACGAAAGTATAGTGACGATTTCTCTAAACGTCATTGGTTAGTTATGGTGCTAAATGAAAACAAACCTGTCATATAATATGGGATCCTTTAAACGGAATGTGAAGAAGCGGTTGGGCAGTCCGGCATGATCTTGCCGACCTACGATAGACACACTGTCGTTGGTCGACACTATTCCTGGATTGCGCTACACTTACCATCAGGTGTGGCGTAGTCACTTTGCCGAGCAAGGATAAAAAAAAAATCCAAAAACTTGACAAAGACCTTTTTGAGTGATGCTTATGAATATGGGCATTCGTGTCTTTTAATATTTTTTAATTCGCACATTTACATCAAAATATAAACATGAAAAGTATTACGTTAACAATCTCGTGTTAATTTCGAATTTCGTTCAAAATTGTCACTGCCATCGCTATACAAAAGTTTTCCATTTATTCCTCGGAGCGTTTTAAAACCGTTTAATAATTTTAACGTACAGAAAGTCCAGCGTAAACATCATTGAGATCCGCTCAATCGGACAAATAGGACACAGATGAAAGTGCTCGAATTCTATGACAAATACGTACAGAGGGCGTAGTAAAGTCGAGGGGGGAAGGGGTGGGGAGGGAGTTCACGCACGGTCGGAGGTCCAACGAGCTCCTATAAAGGGAACCGGTTGAGGGATTAAATATAGCCCCCGAATACAGGTGATTGTGAGGCGCGTACCAGACAACAATAGAGGAATTCTGTTTTGATTGAAAATACATTTGTCGTAATAAATTCGTATTTTATCGCGTGTATTTTATTTTTAATGTGATCTGTGATTTTGTGTATTCATCGGGGCAGAGTGGGGAAATAACAGGAACCTCGTAAACAAGACCTTTCTGATATATTCTAATCTGTATCCTGCTGTAAACTCTCTCCATATAAATAACTAGCTTTTGCTCGCGGCTCCGCCCACGTGATCAAACAAACAAACAAACAATCAAACTGTACAGCTTTATAATATTAGTATAGATTTGGGTAGCTTAGCAACGGAAGCCTTCAAATAATATTATTTGGGTAGCTTAGCAACGGAAGCCTTCAAATATGAATAATTTTCCCCGTTTTTGCAACAATTTTCACTGATGCTTCGCTTTTAATGGTCGCAGCGTAATGTTATATATCCTAAAGCCTTCCTCGATAAATGGACTATCCAACACAAAAAGAATTTCTCAATTCGAACCAGTAGTTCCTGAGATTAGCGCGTTCAAACAAACAAACAAACAAACAATCAAACTCTACAGCTTTATTATTAGTATAGATAATAATACAAACCCAAAAGTCGCACAATTGTCCTGACCCCACACTAGGTTAACCTGTATCGTGGGTATCAGCAACTACGAAGGACTTGCGGTTTCACAACACCCAAACCAGAAACAAATATTCGTGGAACTCACAATTTGTTTCAGTGCGGGAATCGAACCCACGGCCTCTCGCATGGGGCATAGCTCGCGATTTCATAATGTTTAGCTCGAATAACAAGACTAGTAGGTGGATCTGCTGATGGTAAGCACCACTCCTGCCCTTAAAAAGAAGCAATATCATACATATACTTTGAATTTCGAAGCGCTAAATGGCATTGGACTGCGCTCATCACCCCGAGACATAAGATGTTAAGTCTCATAATGCTCAGTAATTTCACTGGCTTGGAACCTTCGCGGTGGTATCAACCCAGACAACCTCTTACACAACTATCTTTTATATTAGTCGCAGAGTAAGGATTTTACAATTAATAAATTGTTTATAGCTTGTGAAATTGCTAAATATGTATATAGTCCTTACAAACAGTGTACTTAGCGGTGTACGCCACCAAAGTTTTAATTAACCTTTTCGTGTATCTTTACAGCACTGAAAAGGGAAACAAATTATTCAATTACATGGGACAAGTAATGTATCCGTGGCGCCCAAAAATCATAATTAATGATCTCTCACAAAAATATCATATTACCTTTTTTAATTACAATCCTTTGACGAGGTATCGTTTAATTACAAAGTCACAGACTGTGTAAAAGATATCTGTGACTGACTGTACATGAGAAACATATTTAACTAAGTAAATTTAACTATATAGACGTTTAATACTTGTAAATTACAAAGTGGTAGATCCCTCGTATGCGAGAGGTTGTCTGGGGTGGTACCACCGCTTTGTCTATTTCTGTCGCCAAGCAACAGTGTCCAAGCACTTTTTCAATTTTTTGTCTATCTGTCTGTTTGATTAGGCTAATCTCTGAAATAGCTGGACCGAATTTGACGTGACTCACTGGCAGATAGCTGATGTAACAAGGAGTAACTTAGGCTACTTTTATTTTAGAAAAAAAAAATAGGATCTTACGAAAAAAAAACTTAAAAGTAAACTCCGCGAACTGAACAATAACCACGCGGATGAAGTCACGGGTAACAGATAGTCCTACTAATATAGACGCGAAAGTTTGTAAGTATGGATGGATGGATGTATGTTCATTACTCTTTCACGTAAAAACTACTGAATGGATTTTAATGAAACTTTACAATAATATAGCTTACACATCAGAATAAGACATAGGCCACTTTTTATCCCGGGAAAAGCAAATCACGCGGGCGGAGCCGCGAGCAAAAGCTAGTAATAAATATATTCACCAATTACGTTACAAAGGTTTGGCAGGATGACGAGCAATCGGTGCAAAAAGCGACAGCACCAATAAAACGTGTGACTACACGGCACACGCACGGCACGGCACTGCAATGAATTCTAATGATTTGACGCGCCGTGCTGACGTATCTCACACACGACGAAAAACACCCCGTATGAGACACAGTTTAACTACAAACAGTGGGAAAAATTAACAAGATTTCGGACATAATATAATAATATCATTATCATCAGCCTACACTAATTGTTCACTGCTATAGTAAATAAGGGCTTTAATTTATTAATACACTAAAACATTATACAACTTAAGTTGTACATTTAGGTTGAAATGGAGTACGTAAATACAATTTTAGTAGTTTTTAATTATCAATAGAAAACCGATAAAATTTTGTTCTCATTCATAATCGATCCTTCTTATAAAACTGTTAAATTTGCAAATCGATTATTCGCTTCCCATCTCTATTGTTCTTTCGAATTTTCATATGTCTAAACTCATCATATAAAAACTAAACTATATGTGTAAGGTTCAAATGTGTTTGTGAAGTGTCTTTAAAGCAATTCATCACGAGTAAAGTAACCAACAAATAGACATGTAACTAAAAAGATAACATTGCACTGGATTGGACATATCATAAACACTAGGTAATAGGACCCTCATTTTCAAGATGTTTAACCGATGGGACAGAAAGGTTCTGGAATGGAGGCCACGTACTGGCAAGCGCAGCGTTGGACGTCCACCTACAAGGTGGACAGACGACCTGATAAAGATCGCAGGAAGTCGCTGGATACAGGCCGCTTCCAACAGGTCGGTCTGGAAATCTTTGCGGGAGGCCTATGTTCAGCAGTGGACGTCTTGTGGCTGATGATGATGATGATGATGTCTGGGTTAGTACCACCGATTTGTCTATTTCCGCCGCCAAGCAGAGTGTTGTGTTGTGTTTCGTATTGAAGGGTATTGAAATCCGTGAAATTACTGGAAATTGTGAGACTTAACACTGAACTGCACTCGTCACTCCTAGACATAAGATGTTAAGTCTCATAATGCCCAGTAATTCAATTGGCTTCAATGTCCTTCAGACCAAAACACAACAGTGCTTACACACTGTTGCTTGGCGGCAGAAATAGACAAACTGCTACCAACCCACACGGCCTCTCGCATACGAGGGACCTACCACCTTGTATTTGTCGTTATCCTTGGCCCACTGTACATTACATACTCTGTGAGCGAGCATACATATAGCGTTGTTTTATTCCACGTCGGTCGAATAAAAATCAGTGACCGTAAAGTGAAGAGGCCGAGATATTGAGTGTTGTATCGCATCACCTCGTAAATTCCGTTGTGCACCCACACCGGGCCGATTCTGCAAGTATTCGAGATACGAACCTGTTCAATGGCTGTTGGTCGACATTTTGATTAGTAAAATGTATATTTTGGATTTATAATTTATGATGTCCTACAATCAAATGATGATTTTTTTTTATTTGCTTGAATTATAAGACGAACAGGTCGCTCGCCTGATGGTAAGCACTACGCCTGCCCGGAAACAGAAGCAACAACTCATAAAACTTTAAATTACAAAACACTGTATGGTGCTCGTCACCCCGAGACATAAGATGTTCAATGTCTTTCAAACTGAAACATAAAAGTACTTACACACAGCTGATAGCAGCTGCAAGCGGCTAAAATAGACAAAGCGGTGGTACCTACACAGATGGCCTGTTGCATATGAGGGACCTTGGTTCTAAAACGAGTTCATACAGTTACATTCTGAAGGGAAATCTCAAAGGGAAAACTGTAGAAAATATCAAATACACTGTCATAAAAATGTGAATGTAATTTTCTTTGCATTAAGACATGTATGTAGAAGAAATATTTTAGTTCACATATTTCTGCAAGCGGCCGAGTGCAAACACTGTTCTGTTCCGACTAAAAGGACATTGTAGAAAGGGCATTGTACTAAGCATTACGAGACTTAAACCTTATGTCTCAAAATAACGAGCGCAGTGCTCTGTAATTCAAAATTTCGAGTCGTGTTACAACTATTCATGGACAGTTCTGTCGCTTACCATCGCGAGCGGCTTGCTCGTCTCGTCATTCGTTGGATATAAAATTAATTTATTTTAGGATAATACACTATTTGTCTTTGTAACATAATAATAATAACGAATACCAAATCCACACATTTAGAGAAAATTACTGACATTTGTCAAAACTAAATCATCTCACATCACAGGCCATTACATTTCCAAGCTAATTTTAAATAACGAACGACCTCGTAATGTCTCATATTATACAACTCGACAGTGACATAATGTCGAATGGAACCAGAATCTCGCGCGAAAGCCAGACGCCTCCGCGAGCTGATGTCACATTCTCAGATCAGCGGAGCGAGAAATAAGTACATTTTTGCCCACGATACGTAATGTGGAAAAAATTTAAAAGCAAATCCTCGGGATATTGACAGGTCGAAGGTTTTGAGAATAGGTGTCGCATATGCAACGCGTGGCTGATTTTAAATTAACTGATTAGATCAGGCTTGTAGCGTATTCGGTACCGTGTTGAGAGTAAATTTTGTGGCTTTGATTCGCGGAGGGTGATTCCGGATAGCGACCACCGTATACATGGTGTTAAAACTTGCCATAGTGACCCACCTTGTGTGGATTGCGTTCCAGGATCAGCCAGTGTATATCAGCTAGATTTTATGATTGGTTGGGACGAGGGTACATCCTTGCATCCCTGTGCCTACATCGGTCATCCGCCTATCCCGTCGCAGTCTCTTTGATTTGCTTCTTCCCCTTTTGGAGAGGGAAGAAGCATTTATACTGGCCGGCATGATTCTGGTGTCTACCGCAAAACTCATTATTTGTCGGTGGTGGCTGGTTGTTATGGATTGCATTGTTTTTACCATCAGGTGTAGTACAGTTACTTTGCCGTGCTCGGATAAAAAAATGGTGAATATTAGTACCTCTTGGCTGCTATTTATCTTTATTTGATAAAGTCGCGCTGTAGCCAGTTCTGTCTAATTAATAGATAGTTGTAGTACTATAAACTACAATTATAAAACTCATTATTCCCACCTACTTACTCTGTTTACAAGAAAACTTCTTAACACCACCACAAACTTACAGACTTCATAAAGGTTAAGAATTCAGACACAAAGCACTTTTAATGAGACATTTACTGAGCTATAACTTTTTTCCATACTTTCCTCTTGAGCAACATATATCTTGTCTTACTCACACTAACAGGATTTCGTATCGCTGTCTCTATCGTTCGTTGCGAGTGCAAACGAAGACCGCCCGAGGCATCTGCAATCAATGGAGCGTTCAAATTGATATAAGATAGGAAAAGGTAACCAACAAGTGCGGTTTTGGAGGCGGTTGTGGGGGCTGACCCATTGACTGCGAAATATATTAGGTGAAATGTAATAAATTATAACAATAATAAATAAATACACCCAACAGTCACACATATAGTCCTGATCTCACAGTAACATACGAGTCTTGTGTTGTGGGTATCAGGAACTACGAGAAACTTTCGGTCCCACAACACCCAGACCCCGAAAAAAATATTTGTGGATCACACAAATATTTATCTCGGTGCGGGAATCGAAGCCTCTCATTTCACAGCCGGCTACTCGCCCGCTGCGCCACGAAGGTTGTCAATTACTACGTCATCTGTAAAAAGCTGTTGTAGATATACTCGTCTTTTATTCTTGAGGGTGTCTAATAATATAATGAGTACAGTCGTAAGCGCAAACTTCACCTGTAAATTTATAAGTCTGATTAGTGGAATGGAGGAGCGCAGGGGGCGTTGCTTCACGTAATTAGTTCATCAGTTGATGTTTGTCGTCTATTGGACTCTCAACTGCCCTCATTACTATCCCATAGTCACGAATCGTGCTCTCATCATTCGTGTTATTATTTTTCAAGTGAAACTTCTTTAGAATCGTTTTGATTGGAAACTCGATAAAACGAAAATTCGTCACTACAAAGAGACAAACATGTTCATAAATAGGATTTAGCCTGCGAGAGTTTGAGATAGATTACAAGTATGCTATCACGTGTCTTTGCGGCTGCGTACAACGAAGCTTTCGGAAAATGTGTCATAAACAACGTGGTGTATTATTCACGTGTTTTATTTTTTTGCATTTGCGTATTAAAATTCGCTGGTTAATTAATTTATTTTAATCATTCTGAAGTTTCACTTCTGCCGTGTGTGAATTGGGCACACACACTTTTTCATTATCTTATTGAATCGATTCGGGTAAAGTAATTGCAACGAACAGGCCATATGTTTTACTTAACGTTGCTTTTCATATAATGAATAAATGAAAAGCAACATTTAGGTATGCAAATACATTCCAGCTGTTAACATATACATTCATTTTAATTATCCCAACGATTTCAAGTAATATTTATTGTGTAAATTCAGTTTCAAAACATCAATATTGTTCAACATTTAGCCGAAAATAGAAATTAATTTAGATGTTTGGTACATTGTATAAAACAACCCGGTCTGGATATGCGGGATTCAGAAAATATATTCATACTAGTAATATACAATCTTTTCTATCCCCTTTACCCCGTAGAGGTTAATTTATAAAAATTAAACCTTAAAATAGCATAGACTGGCAAACGAACAAGTATGTCACTTGGTGGTAAGTGATCTCCACCGCCAATGTACGCCTGTTATACTAGAATAATACGGGAAGGGATAATTAAGAGATTGGGAAAGGGAGGGATCGCAGGAAACGCAGCAGCAAGTCGCTTATTTACGTCGGATTTCTGTGAGACAGTGGTAACCCGTTAAGCTAGCCAATTCATGCTGTAGGCAAAACTGTCTACAGCGTGATTCTATCACTCTTACATATCAGATTACCGTTTAGTGCAGCCGTGAAAGTCGACACTAATATTATAAAGAGGAAAGATTTGTATTTTTTTATGTAACGAATAAACTTAAAAAATACTGGACTGTTTTGAAAAATTCTTTCACCATTAGAATCCTACATTATCCCTGACGCAGATAGGCTACTTTTTATCCCGGAAAAAGCAGATCACGCGGGTGGAGCCCCGAGGAAAAGCTAGTACAATATAAAGGTGCGTCCAAGACAAGCACAGACTTTCGATTCGTCAGAATGTAACAAATATACACGCGTTATGATACCCTCAAAACATACCCAAATCCGGCCCATTCAGATTTATAATAAGACGCCACCCGATACTTTAGTCTTTCGACGACGTTCTGTGTATGCAAAGTTCATTTCCTCGTAGGGGCTCCGTCATCGGAGAGGGCTTATGGTTTAATTTATGTTTCTTATGTGTATTTGTAGGGAAATGGTAGCTGAATTCAGAACAAGGAAAATGCCTAGAGTATGCTTAGTTCATTCATATTAGTAGAACAAATCACCCTTGCAGCGGTTTCAATTCAAAATTATGCTGGTGAAGAGATATTCTAACCGACTTAAAAAGGAGGTTCTGTGTTCTTCACTTTAGCTTTAAAAATACTCAGACATCAACAAGTCCTGTAATGTCTTAATGAATGGGCATAGTTTATATATACGTATCTAAAAAAATATAGATTTAAGCTTTTTTAATTTAAAACCGCGCTACAACAACTAAATATACACTGCAAGAAGCAAGAAAGCAAGTTAATGACAAGCAAACGGCTTAGAAAAACTATAAGCCGAATCTTTCTAGAACATGCGTGAAAAAACTTGTTGCGCTGACCCCACTACGAGTGGGATAAGGGCAGGTGGAAGAAGAGACACCCAACAACTTTGCTTACAATTATACTTAATATTTATGTTTTTTTACAGGTATGTTCGCTGTTTATTCGGCTATAATCTGCGTTGTTCGTAAGTACTAGTGTAATTTATTATCTTCATACGTATGATCGTGTTACGTCTGTGCGTTACCGTATAAATTTTATCATCATCATCAGCCACAAGACGTCCACTGCTGAACATTGGCCTCCCCCAAAGATTTCCAGACCGACCTGTTGGAAGCGGCGTGCATCCTGCGATCTTTATCAGGTCGTCTGTCCACCTTGTAGGTGGACGACCAACGCTGCGTTTGCCAATACTTGGCCTCCATTCCAGAACCTTTCTGTCCCATCGGTTATCGCTTCTGCGAGCTATGTGGCCTGCCCACTGCCACTTCAGCTCGCTAATCCGCTGGGCTATGTCTATAAATTTTATACGACTTGATTAATTGAGTTTTTAATGACGTCATTTTTGTGGATACAATAGCTCATATATCTATTACGCTACCAACAGGGACGGGTGAGACAGAGAGTTAATTATAACTCAATTTTTATATCTCTCAATACATTCATTATTTCTGATATTTGAAATTATTTTGAATGTTGCTTCTACTTTGTAAGTAACCAATAAATCCTTCCAATCCCCGTGGGAGTTTAACCAAACAGTAGAAACGAAACTATAAAGCAATCTAAGATCGTCCAACGCATAACTGCGTCATCTTTGATATTTTTAGAATTGCCAACAATTGTTACATTGATACATATATGTTTTTTTTTATTTGATTGAATGACGAGACGAGCAAGGAGCTCGCCTGATGGTAAGCGCCGCGCCTGCCCATAAACAGAAGCAACATCACACATAACTTTGAATTACAAAGCACTGCACAGCACTGAACTGCGCTCGTCAAACCGAGACATATAATGTGAAGTGTCATAATGCCCTTTAGCTGCACTGGCTTCAATGTCCTTCAAACCGAAACACAACTGCTTACACGCTGCTGCTTGGCGACAGAAATAGACAAAGCGGTGGTCAACCCAGACGGCTTCTCATCTCGCATACGACTACGAGGGACCTACCACCTTATATATCCAACAAAATCTACAGGATAAAAAAAATATCCAACTGCAGGGCACGGGCTAGGCTCTCAATCCATACTTCGTCCAAATTGAATATCACAAGCATTCGGCAATCAGAACATTTGCATGAATAAGATCATAAAACAAAAAGTTCCTGGATTGAATGTAATAAGTCACAAAGTTTGGATCACGAACTGCGGTGGAGTAAACAATCCATAAAATATGAGTAAAAAAATTATTAACAAAACTTCTATTTGTTCCTACGTGGCTATCAAGATTATGTTGTTAATAAACTTCCCATGATAATAATGTTGCCAATTTGTTTTTTTATTTGATTAAATGCCGAGACGAGCAAGGCGCTCACTTGATGATAAGCGCCACCCACGCCTGCTCATAGACAGATGCAACACCACACAGAACTTTGAATTACAAAGTACTGCATGGCACTGAACTGCGCTCGTCACCGCGAGATATAAGATGTTAAGTCTAATATTGCCCAGTAATTTTTATTTTATTTAATTTCACTGACTTTCATGTCCTTCAAACCGAAACACAACAGTACTTACACACTTGCTTGCTTGCTTTGTTGCTTGGCGGCAGAAATACAACGGTAAACATTCAATTAAATAGCCGTAGTGTGATTGTTCAAATCATACATTATTCCGTTGCTTCAGAAATACGAGAAATTTAGGCCAGTTATGTACAAGGATTCTAGATGTGATAAAATTACGAGAAAATTGTATCCAAAAATGTACAGAATAGTTTTTTTTTTAATGTACTTGGGGGTTAAAGAATATACGATTGTGTATGTTACATTAAGAAATTTTACTAGACACAGATTTTTGAGTATTGTTTCTAAAAAGACAAGTGTCCGTTTTGTTCGCACACATAGAGTAGCAGTACCAGTGAGCACTATGATTTATATAAATTAAGTTTATATTTACATAAAATTATAATATAAACATGCTAATTTTATACAAATTCAAAAACTATAAACTTATTTGTAACTCGTACTAGAGCTACAAATGTAGTGTTGACATTTATACCGGGCCAAGGTAAACAAAAGAATTCTGACTGTGTTCACACTAAAATGTCTCCTAAAAGCCATAAAAAATCTATATTTTCTAATGCAATGTTACTACATGATCAGTTAAAGAGACATTTATGTGGTGCGATTAGGGTGACCCAGTTTTCGTATTCAGGTCACATGCACTACAAACCGTGACCACCTATGAGGAACAAATAAACACATTGTAAATCTTCGACGCCCTTAATATAGAACAAATAAGATGTTTGTGATTCGGGAAGACAAATTCGGAAATATCCAGATCAAAAAAAACTTTACAGCTACTTCAGAATACATATAGTGTCAATTCTGTTACCACGATTTATTTTGTGGTCCTGTTTTTTATATACGTCTCAGGGATCTAGTCGTACACAGGCCACAGGACTGCACGGTTATGAGAAGCGCCACGCCTGCCCATAGATAGTAGCAATCAGCATCATCAACATCATCAGCCACAGGACGTCCATTGCTGAAAACCAGAAAAACAATGAATTTATCGGTGGTCATCAGAATCATGCCGGTCTGTATTAATGCTTCTTCACACTCCGAAGAGGGAAGAAGCAAATCGAGGGGCCTGCGATAGGACAGGCGGATGATTGATGCAGGCACAGAGATACTAGGATGTATGCCTATACTCGTCCCAACCAACCATTAAGTCCTGTCGCAAGCCCCGCAAGAAAACTGGATATACACTGGCTGATCTTAAAACGCTTGACACATGGTTTGTGGATGACCATGGCAGGTTTTAACACCATATGTACGGTGGTCGCTATCCGGGTGGAAAAGAATATCCTACCGCCAGCGATGTATATATTACAGTCTCCGCACCCAGGCGCAGAGTTGCATACAGTAATATAAATCGAATTCTCGCGTAGTATCGCTGATCAGTACCGATCATATTTTGCCAAAGTTCAGTTTGGAAGTTGAAATCGTCTGTTTCCCGTCGGACGTTCATTATTTCTGATATCCCGGGCCACGGCAAAGTTTCGCGAGATGAGATTGTATCTTTAATGGAGATTTTATCTCTGTATTGTCACTTTTATTACTTAGTTTTCTTTATTTTGTAGTGTCGTGTTTGTCGATTGGTTGTTTGAATAAGGAGAAATATATGAGTATTTTAATGGTGTATAAGTCTAATCTGTAACAGAACTGAATCATACCGCTATCGTCGATATTTCATATTGAAATATTTTTTTAATTATAACAAGGTTTTTAAAACGGATATCCATAACTGGCTAATACATTTCAGTTCCATCGTAGTGTTTTTTTTTTTCAAGCACATCAAAGTGAATGCACTACACCTGATGGTAAGCGCAGTGCAGTCCAAAAAACCAGCGACCAGCGACAAACAATGAGTTTATCAGTGGTCACCAGAATCATGCCGGCCTGTATTAACCAAATCCAGGGACCTGCTAGTATTATAAGCTGCCCCTAAAGGTCATCAATACCCACCTTAAAAGAAAGGGATAATTAAGGATTGGGAAGGGGAGGGGGATTTGGGTCTCCAGATATCTCACTCACCATATGAAACGTAACAGCAAGCCGCTACTTTACGTTGGTTCTCTGTGAGCCAGTAGTAACGACCCGGTCGAGCCGGCCTATTCATGCTGTAAACAAAACTGTATACAGCCTGGCTCTACTCATAAATAATTAAAATAACGTAATAATTAAGTAAATACTTATTATGAAACAGGCGATATGAGAGAAATTAAATTTAATAATATAGTATTAACATTTCATTCCACCGTAACATACAGACAGACAATTTTCCTTAGCACCTCTAAAACTTTACGTATCCACCTTCAAAACTACATACATGAAGACTAAATTAAACACATGTAAAGCGCATGTTACAACCAAGTACAAAACCGAAACAAATCGCCCGAAACCGAAAGGCCAGTTCACAACGCCTTATCACAAATCGCGTGTCCCGAGGCGTTGGCTGACGTTGTCGAGACCCTACCATTCAGATCATCGTACAGATAACGACTGTTTCGGACACGAGGATGGAGTGGGAACGCGCCCTTACAAATAGTGTTCGGAATGATGGTGGAATATTGATTAATGGGAATGTTATTATCATGAAATTATACAAATATAGGTTTGAATCCTTGGTCAGTCATTCACAATTTGTGTTTGTTTGTACGAATAACGCATGAATTTCCCGGGATTTGAGATCACACCATGGGATGGAATCACACTATCTGATGGAAATAAGCTCGGTGACACGGGAGTATGGGACTAGTTACATCTCTATCTATCTTCGGGGATAGGCATGAGCTTATGCTATTATTTGTGATATGTGGTCTCTACCAACCCGGTATACAATGTACTCGCTTAGTGGGGTAATGAAAATCTTCCCCATGTCTCGTCATCTCCTGAACACAAACTCCAAGCCAGCCTAATGCCGTAACACTTGTGAAACAAATCGATATAAATAACTTAGTACTTTTTTTTATCTGAGCACGGCATCGTGACTGCACTATAACTAATGGTAAGCGCAGTGCAATCCAAAAAACCAGACCATCGACAAACAATAAGTTTATCGGTGGTCAACAGAATCATGCCGGCCTGTATAAATGTTTCTTCACACTCCGAAGAGGGAAGAAGCCAATCGATTGACCTGCGATAGGGTAGGCGGATGACCGATGCAAGGCACAGGGATACAAGGATGTACCCCTATACCCGCCCCAACCAACCATCAAGTCACGTCGCAAGCCTCTCGGGAGAACCGGATATACTCTTCCTGATCTTGCGACGTACTCTTGAGGTTTCCTCTAAACGAAACTCTGACCAACCCACCTTACGCGACACTTCTGAAGTTTATCAGCCATAAAAATCGTTTTCCAACTCAATTAAGCAGAATTGTCCACCGACATTTTCGTCCAAAATGAAACATTTGTTCCAACACTGGCTCCAAGCTACCCGTTTTCATTACCCAAACGTATTCGCTGACTACAACCCACCTTTTACAACAAGATTTAACTCACTTAACATTCCGTCCAAAACGAATTTTATGTCTCTTTCCCTCTTGTACATATGCAAATCATGCTTTTCACTCAGGCAGGGACTTATGACTAATTTGATTGGAACAGATTGCCACTGTAAAGACTAAAGTAAAGGGATAATTATTGGTATACTGTCTTATTTAAATTATTATATTAATTGTTAAAGTGTCGTAAGCAATATAAGTATATTTTTTTAATCCGAGCACGACAAAGTAACTGCACTGCACTTGATGGTAAGCGAAGTGCAATCCAAAAAATCAGCGACCACCGACAAATAATGAGTTTATCAGAGTCATGCCGGTCCATATAAATGCTTCTTCACACTATGAAGAGGGAAGAAGCAAATCCTACCCTAGCCTACCCCTACAGTATTGAAGGCGTAAGCTTATGTTATGTTATAATACGTTGTAAACTCAAAAATCAGTGTAAATTTAATGACACTCAAAGAAGTGTTACTAACGGAAGATATATTTAAAAAATACATGTATATAGAACATTATAGGCGTTCATAGATCTTCACGTACAATGATCTGCGGTAATTTTGCACGGTGGTGAATGGAAGCACGCACATAAATGTCACCTCGAAACGCAATTTATTTTTAAAACGCTCTGTGAATGGTGCGAGGTGGCGTCTTATACTAATCGGATTACCACACGTAATAGAGTATGCTGTAAATTATATAACACCTTTGAGGAGCGCAGTCCAGTGCACAGCCTCCGTGGTGCAGTGAGCGAGTTGCCGACTGCGAAGCGATATGCCGTGGGCTCGATTCCCGCACCGAGACAAATGTTTGTGTGATCCGCGAATACGAATACTTGCGGTCACACAACACCCAGACCTCAGGTCTATAATTCTTGATACCCACGACACAGGTTAACATAGTGTGGGGTCTTTTATTTTTCTCTTGACGCTTGCTGTAAACCTGACGAGAGTCGGCTGTATCAGCTTCACCGGACTTTCGGGTGAGTGCTTTAGGCGCTCTCAACCCTTGACATTAAGTGACCACGCTGAGGGCACCCCCTTTGGGGTACGAACCTCGGCTTAGGACGGCCACACTGTGGGGTCTATATGTGTGACTGTTGGGTGTATTTATTATTATTATTCAAAGTACTATGTGGTGTTGCTTCTGTTTATGGGCAAATGGAAAATCTATTTAAAATCACATAACATTCATTACACAATTTCAACATAAAATACAAAGTAAGAACCGTTTAAAACTATTCCAACATCTTTAGTAAGACAAAGCACAAACACGCGCCATTTCATCTAAATGATGAATTATTTCGAGTTCACCTTAACGACATTTGCAAAACATAACTGCGACCATTAAATCGCGAGTATTGTCTGTCTGTCTCGGCTTGAATGCGCCGCTTTATACCCTTACGAGATAATAACCGTTCGCGAAGTGCGTGCGTTTTATCGCTCAGTTTATAATACACTGCGATTCTATACCGGCCGTAAAGATACAATAAAAAAATATGGTCAGTCGTCGGTTGAATGGAATGCTTCGGTACTTATATTTGGTTTATAAGTAATACTTTTTAGGGTTGCCTGTTAGGGGTGCCCTGTTACTCAGTCTACAGTAGGTCCCTCGTATGCGAGAGGCCGTCTGGGTTGGTACCACCGCTTTGTCTATTTCTGCCGCCAAGCAACACAAGCACTGTTGTGTTTCGGTTTGAAGGACATTGAAGCCAGTGAAATTACTGGGTATTATGACGTAACATCTTAATATGTCTCGGGGTGACAGGCGCAGTTCAATGCAATGCTTTGTAATTCAAAGTTCTGTGTGGTGTTGCTTCTGTTTATGAGCAGGCTTACCATCAGGTGAGCGCCTTGCTCGTCTCGTCATTTAATCAAATAAAAAACAAACGCTGTTTATATGTCTGTCGGTTTGTAGCTTTCAATCTGTCCTACATTTAAATGGTTTTATCGTTTGCACCGTAATATGCAGCCGTCTGAAAATTTCACAGAATATGTGTTATTATTTATTAAGTAGAAATTTTGCGGGGGTGATACAGAACCCTCGGAGTGCGGGTCCGACTCACACTTGGCTGGTTTTTAATGAGTTTTAGCATAACTCTTGGGGAAAACAAAAACATTTCATCTGTTATTATCTATAAAAAATAGTTAGATTACCATCTATAAAAAATGTGTAATGTATGTAATATTTACAAAAACCATAAATAGGCCGGTGATTTTCCAATTTGAAACATAAATAAATTATAGTAGAATCAAACCCATTGTAAAAGGAAGAGAATACAACAAAATTGATAGGAAAAATAAATTAACGGCGATCTGAGGTCGGGAAGTGGGAAGAGGGGGGCTTTTAAGGGTAAAAAACGGTTTATCTCGATTTCCGGAAAAACTACAAGTCCTATGGAAAAAAGTTAAATCGCAAAGTTGTAGGTAATAAAAAGATCTACAACTTTTGTATACATACTTTTTTCACATAACCTCAAAATTTATGTTAAAAATTCAAAAAACCAAGTTTTTAGTTTTTTATTTTTATCTTTTAGAAAACATAATTTTTTTTCACGAAATTTCGTGAAAACTTACCTTTTTATATCCCAAATACACTGTAATTTTTTTGATCTAAAATATTCATTGTTTCACCTTATTTTGACTTAATATCGAAAAAGCAGCCTAATTTTCAAACGAAAAATCTCACGTCAAAATATCAGCTTTATTAAAAAAGTCTGTTGGTTTCTTGTTCATTGAATTCTCTACTTTCTGATGGTGTAAAAAAATATATACATTACTATGGTAAATGTGCTCAGAAAATGCAAAGAAACGAACTACTAAATAACAAGTAGTAAGGCCCAGACCCACCTAGCCCCTTCCCCACTTCTTTATGATGGGCTAAAATTTTCCGTAGATCACTCAGGTATATAAGTTGTATTAAAATAACAATAAAGAGGCATCTACGCATATAATTTAAAGAAGATTCTACAACTTTCTCAAAATATTGTAGATATGTCTTATTAAATATTAACTTATAACTTTACATTTTCTGAGCACATTTACCATAGTAATGTATATATTTTTTTACACCATCAGAAAGTAGAGAATTCAATGAACAAGAAACCAACAGACTTTTTTAAAAAAGCTGATATTTTGACGTGAGATTTTTCGTTTGAAAATTAGGCTGCTTTTTCGATATTATGTCAAAATAAGGTGAAACAATGAATATTTTAGATCAAAAAAATTACAGTGTATTTGGGATATAAAAAGGTAAGTTTTCACTAAATTTCGTGAAAAAAAATGATTTATTATAATAGATAAAAATAAAAACAAAAAACTTGGTTATTTGAATTTTTCACATATATTTTGAGGTTATGTGAAGAGAGTGTGTATACAAAAGTTGTAGATCTTTTTATTACCTACAACTTTGCGATTTAACTTTTTTCCATAGGACTTGTAGTTTTTCCGGAAATCGAGATAAACCGTTTTTTACCCTTAAAAGCCCCCCCCTTCCCACTTCCCGACCTCAGATCGCCGTTAATTTATTTTTCCTATGAATTTTGTTGTATTCTCTTCCTTTTACAATGGGTTTGATTCTACTATAAATTTGTTTCTATTTTTACCATTTTCAACCGGATAATCACCAGTCTAAAACTAAATATTACGCTTTGTAATATCTGTGTTAAATACGTCACATTTCTCACAGCCTCCGTGGCGCAGCGGGCGACTAGCCGACTGTGAAGCGAGAGACCGTGGGTTCGGTCCCCGCACCGAGACAAATAAATGTTTCGGCGTCTGGGAGTTGTGAGATGGAAAGTCTCTCGTGGTTCCTGACCCACATCACTAGACTTGTATCTTACCGTGGGTCAGGTGTGTGAGTGTTGGATGTATTC
This sequence comes from Amorpha juglandis, assembly GCA_949126905.1. Classification (NCBI taxonomy): domain Eukaryota; kingdom Metazoa; phylum Arthropoda; class Insecta; order Lepidoptera; family Sphingidae; genus Amorpha; species Amorpha juglandis. Next base: position 15,497,246 of record OX421374.1, on the reverse strand, counting down.
ATTTATTTTATTTATTTATTGCTGGGCACGGGGATTCTCTACGAATAGAGGGGTTAGGACTTAGTCCGATTATATAAACTTATAACCAAAACATATTTATTACATTTTATGTGGCGATAGGCTCGGCCCCTATCACATCATGCTTACACCTCTGCCTACCTTTAGTGGATATCAGGCGTGATTACGTATCTATATAACATTATGAGACGGAGCAGCGTAGGCTCTGTAATAGTACTGTTTGTACCCTCAGGCTGCGAGACCTTAAAAAACTAATCTAAAGATATCGCAAGCTCCTAAACTAACAAATCATGAACATTATTACAGTATCTCAAACACGAAGGTGCAAGTTACACACGGGCAGAGCGTTAAGCGAGCACCCTATGTGATTATAATGTAATCCTTAATAACTGTTGGTAAATAGCTTACGATAACAGAGCGCACGTTGAGCGGGCAGCGTCACGTATCTAATAACTGAACTACACACGGCCGCCACGTTCGTGTGACGTGTTGTCGAACGTGTGAGACAACTTGTGCAATATGCAGTTGGTTAATGCGGTAGAGCCACGTTGTAGACAGTTTTGTCTACACCATGAATGGGCCGGCTCGACCGGGTTGTTAGCACTGTCTCACAAAATACCGACGTAAAGTAGCATGCTGCTGCGTTTCGTACGGTAAGTGAGATATCCGGTGGCTCTAATTTCCATCCCCTTTCCAGTCCTTAAACATCATTTTCCTTTAAGGTCGGCAAAACTTCCATGATTGTTCAGGTATTGTGGATGTTCATGGGAGATAGACATTTGTAAAACACAAAAATAAAGGTACTATTTTAAGGATCGTAGAACGGTTCACAAATTCAAATTTATTTCACACATAACTTGAGATGGTTCAAAGCGGTAAAGCCGCCCATTGTGTTCATTTATATTTTTTTGTCTGTTTCTGTCTTCCATATGTTTGTGTACGCAATGAAGGATTTTTGTGTTATAATGTATTGAAATTCAAACATCAAAGGGACGCATGGACATATCCTTTAACACGTATACTGAATTAACCAAAATAAAAGCATGGAATGAGAGACGTGGACTTCTCCCCAAAGCTATCGACCGCAGGCAGGCGATCGTTCATAGAAACTTCAAATCAAATCTTTAACATGGGTTAAAAAACATGTGCCGACCTCGCGGCGAGTGGAAAAAGCAGATAGAAGAAGAAAAAGCAAAACATACGGTAATAAAATTGCACTGGCTCCAAAAAGACCAGTAGACCAGTAATTTTTACTATTCAGTAATATTTTTTTAAAGATGTTTTTTTAAGTTATGATTAAACATATTTTTTTGCATTTATATTTTTTTTGTGGTTGGTAAGGTAGTAAGCATGTAAATCCAATAAAATAACACAATCGTGAAGATTGTCAGCTAAACCAACAAATACATATTTCGTTACTTAATCGGTCTACAATTGGCGGATAAATCGATGTACATGAACAAGCAAAAATACGAGCCGAAATGAGAATTCCCTTCTTTTTGGAAGTCAATTAAAAACACAGCGTCCAACTCGTTTAAAATAGTATATTTTTTTAAACATATAACATATCATCTTTATAAAACTTGAAAATTAAAGATGTACGAAAATCTATGTAGTACAGTCTTACTTTTCAAGTTCTATAAACCTAATGTGTAGCCTCAACTTTGCATATAGCAACTTCAGTTAAGGACACCATAAAATAGTTTCAAATGTAAGATAAAGACACACGTATACATGTACTATACCTTTGTATCTCCACCAGGATCGAATGTAAAGGGAATGGCTCTCACCTTGATGCCTTGTACGGAGTTTGTATTTATTGTTTGTGAAACGTGTTGATTCAAGTTTTAGTAGTTAAGTTATATGGTTTTCATGTTACGATGGTGATTAGTTTATAATTTATTAACCGTAATATTATTACTCCGTTTGACGATTATTGTATGTGCATGTGGGAATAATTTGCATTTATTACCCACGCGACTACCTGTAAATATTAACTAGTTTTGGCCTGCAGCTCATATTACACTAGTTTTATCCGAAACTTAAGGAACCGTGCCCTAAACAGTATATATCGCTTATTCAAAAGAACAGCGACGTTAACGCAAGCTTTAAGTAAAAAGTTAGAAGCATTCGAAATATGGGTGTTCAAATACATGCTCAAAATAACCTGGTTATACCATATCAACACTACAACAATTAGTTCAACTGCATCAAGTATTCTATGTTCTTTTCATCAATACTTCAAATGATTTCTCTGTGGATTTAAGTTTACATTACTTAATAAGTTCGGTCGTGAAAATTTTACACTTTCATATAAATCGACTCGCCATTACCCCATGAAATATACAATCTTCCAAATAGTTTCCAACTCGTTACAACACTGAAAATCCAATATTTATTTAAACAAAATTCAACCTCTTGACAAATTCAAACAAAATCTCATCTATAAAATCCAATCGTAACTGAAAAATGAAGTAGATAAATTATATTTATTCAGGACATTCGGGGAAAGTCGCCAGCGATTTGGCAGGCCACCCCAGCTGGCAGTGTGCCAGAGTGAAAGTTTGTACATTGGCCTACGGTGTTTGTTTTGTACTGAGCCAGAGCAGAGGTTCGAAACCGAAAGTTAAATATATTGAAATTTCAGATATGATAAATCGTTTGATCGAACCTCGGCGAAGTCTGAAAGTTAATCTTATTTTATAGTGTGTAGTTTCGTTGAGTTTTATGTCATGTGGGATATCACATTGCGAGGAAGAAACAGAAAATGTGTTTATTTTTTGTATAATATGAGAAGCAACATTTAATTGAAAACTCGGTTAGATTTTAAGTAGGAGAAATGGTTGATTTTAAAACCTAGTAAAAATTATTAATCTGGTAAGTCGATAATCTTACCAGATATTTTGGATTATATTGGGCGTACACAGGCGATCATTTAGCATCAGATGACACACTTGCTCGTTTGCTGACCTATGCTATAAAAAATATACTATAGGATCTCATTGGTCTAGTGGTAGTGTACTTAGACCGAAAAAGCAGTGAAAAAAAATCATTCGAAATATCACACATGAGTTTCCACAATCTGAATTTGTAGTAGACATGACTATATGCTCCCATTCTATCACATTCTAGAACGGAAATAAGCTTGATGAACGTTGACTTTACAAGTTGCACGTAAGCCTACCTTTACGGGGACACAGGCGTGAGCTATAACGTTGAATACCAAAAGTGTGCCACGCCTCAAACCCACCCAATATTAAGATTGACCTGTCACCCACATTGTGCCTCGTTATATTAACATACACACTAAAAAGGCAGTTCACAATGCCTTAATGTGCGCCGCGTCGGGGAGGCGGTGAAATGAGACGTCCATACAACTAAACTGACACCTTATGAATTTACTGTAAGGGTGTGGTGACTGAAGGGCGAATAGCGGAGAACACTGATAATATTTGAAATTATTAACCAACGAAAAACGCAGGGGTTCGCCATTCAATGTGTTTTTTTTTGTATATATAGCATGATTTTTTTGCAGAGTGGTCGATCCTTTTTTAGTTCAAAAAGCTATAAATCAAAGTTGGTCCTGTTTAAATTTCAAAAAAAAAACTTTTATTTATGCACCGCTTTTAATGATTCTTTCAACATAAAAATAAATTAAAGCTTTTTAACAAATATATAAATGACCAAAATAATTACTAAAAATAAAAATGTAGAGTTAAAGTGTAAATCGATGTATACATAATAAGTCAATTTTTAGCGCCGAAAAAACCATCACTATGTATTGGAGCGTACTGTGATACATATTTATGTTTATGAGTACAGCAGTTTTTCGAAGACTTAATTCTTAATTCATAATTATTGCACGTATCATACACAAATACCCATCAAATTTACTAATAAAATACTGCGATATAATATTTACCTCATGCCATAAGTTAATACATACATTAACTAATGCTCTAAAGTTAATTAGATCATCCAGTTCGCAAAGTCACAGTCGTTGCAGCTAAACTATTTACACTATTACAACTATTCGGAGACTGTGTTAACTAACAATTAACTTTGATTAACGAGTTATAGAATTGTTACATCTAACCTCATAAATATTTAGGAGATAAATTTTTGTTTACAACACTCACTATACGTGTGGGAATTGTCAATTATAGAAATATTTTAGACTTATCAGTCAAGTTCTCGAATTCTCAAAAATAAATCAATAAATAGTAATATAGTAAATTATCCTAAATAATATTTCCTATACAAGCTTCGTACCGACTTTCTTCTCTCGAACAATGCCTATAAGTAGTATGAAATTAATACCCTTGCAGAATGTGGTATTTCTATCCTTAACGGTTTACACTAGGCGATGATGACTAGGTTTTCGAAAACTTTGCCGCCCAAACTTTACACCCCTTATAGGTAGAATTTTCGACCACTCACTACCAAACACCTAAACCACTATAACGTAAAAAAAACTTACAAAAAACAGTTTTACATTAACAAAACCGTTTCCGCTACCCGCTCCGCTCGTCGCTGCGCTCATAACCATCCCCTCGCGGACCAGCAAGGTGCGCCGTCCCCGTTCTAAACAGAAGTTATGGTGGTAAGTAATGGCCTGCGTACCTTACGGCACACGCGCGTCGCTTTATGCCCGTCGTAAAGTCGCTACAGCGCGTCACTGTGAGCGCACCCTGTTAACTAGATATTGGATTCCACCTGCCTTTTATTTACATCTGCGAAATGTGATATAAATTGGATGGGAAAAGGAGTCGAGACGCTCTTTGATGCTTAATTCTTTTTGTTTGTGTACGTTGACTCATTTGGCTTGGTTGTTTTGTGGCAGTGTGTAGCAGAATCGTAAGGTTCAGGTTTGATTAATAAATAGGGTATTTATGTGTGCTTTTTTATTCAACCGACAAAAAAACTGAGGGAGGTTCTCAATTGAAAGAAAGAAAGAAAGAAAAATATAGTATGTCTGTAATATAGATATTTATGTGATCTACAAGGTAGTGGGTCCCTCGTATGCGAGAGGTCGTCTAGGTTGGTACCACCGCTTTGTCTATTTCTGCCGACAAGCAACAGTGTGCAAGCACTGTTGTGTTCCGGTTTGAAGGGCATTGAAGCCAGTGAAATTACTGGGCATTATGGGACTTAACATCTTATGTCTCGGGGTGACGAGCGCAGTTCAGTGTCATGGTGTTGCTTCTGTTTATGGGCAGGCGTGACGCTTACCATCACCACCACCCGGCTTCCCCCTATCACATCATGGGACGGAAATACGCTCGGCGACTTGTGAGTTTACTGGTTACACCTCCGACTACCCTCTCGAGGATTACAAGCGCCAGTGCATATGTATATACAAATTCGTAAACAGCATTTTTACAACTCAATTAAGGGATTTAATCCTATGTCCAAACATTTATGTTGAGTGTGTCTGTATTCAAACGTGGGATTACAGAGCACACTTAACTTTAAGTGTAAAGTTAATTAAGTTAGAATCAGACGTAGCCTGTGCACAAACATGGCGGCGGCGCTGTGTACATTCGTGTGGTTTCACGACCTTGCGAGGTTATGTTTTTGACGTGATGACTATATTAAATAACATGATAATTTGTTTATTTTATATTTAATCAATACATAACGTTATTCGATATTTTATAAATTCTCTCAAAATCAAACAAAATCAAAATATTTATTTATCATGTAGACTAAGAAAGCGCTTATGACAGGTCGAGTACAGAACATTTATCATTAGAAAGAATAACTTAGAAATTAAGGGAACTTTGTAATAACCGCCACGCTATAGGCTGGCAGGAAAAGGCACACCAACATGGGATGGGAAGAGGGAGAGGATCCTTAAATGTAGAGATTCTCTAAAAAAGAAATAGTCAGTAACACTAGTAAAACAGAAGTGAAACTTCAGAATTATAAAAATAAATTAATTAACCAACGAATTTTAATACGCAAATGCAAAGAAATAAAACACGTGAATAATACACCACGTTGTGTATGACACATTTTCCGAAGGCTTCGTTGTACGCAGGCGCAATGACACGTGATAGCATGCTTGTATATATCTCAATCTCTAGCAGGCTAAATCGTATTTGTGAATATGTTTGTCCCTTTCTCGTGACGCATTTTCGTTTCATCGAGTTTTAAATCACAACGATTCCAAAGAAGTTTCACTTCAAATTATTGTTCAATAGTGTTACTAACGAGACTGGCAGGTCGCCTGATGTAAAGCGTCACGCCTGCCTATGCCTAACAGAAGACCATTAAAAACATCGCATTCGATTTTCTTTTACTATACCCGCTGGATGGAGTAGTAGAAGTAAATATACATAATATTTTAAATATACCACTTATTGTATTAGGATTTAGTAAGTAATAAATGAGATGTAAACAAACTCATGTCTCTGTTTGCGTCCTGCTTACCCTTTATAAACTAATTTAACACCTCGTACCTCACCACCTAGGAAGGAATGGACTCCGTCTCCCCTAGACATAAAATATATAATAAGCTAGAAACAATTAATATTAGATGGCAGCGGTATTTGTTAAATGACATTTCATGTAACGTCACAGCTGTTACAGTGCAAGCGTGCGAGGGAGATAGTGAGATATTCCCACCACGTCCCCGCCGTTGCTTGCATCTCGGTGCATTGCGTGACATTTATACAAAATATGTTAAAGGTCAGCCCTATCACCTAAAGAATAAAGACCTGAATTCACTGTTTGGGATTGTTGATTATATTGGATACGTTGGTGAAAGTTTTGTTGCACCAAATATCGGGATCTCTTGACCTCGTCATGATCGTTAAGTATTCACGTTCAACTTATATTTCAACAAAACTGGCGAATAGGACCATTCATAACTTTTTTTTTTTTTTTTTTTATCCTGGCTCGGCAAAGTGACTACGCTACACTTGATGGTAAGTGTAGCGCAATCCAGGAATAGTATCGACCAACGATAAACAATGTGTCCATCGTAGGTCGGCAAGATCATGCCGGCCTGCCAAAGGACTAAGGGGGAGGAGAAGGAAAAAGGGACGGGAAAAGTGTTAGGATCAGGGGGCAAGCCCCCTGGGGAGAACCGGATATACACTGGCTGACCCTAGAACGCGACCCACACAAGGTGGGCCACTATGGCAGGTTTTAGCACCAGTGTACGGTGGTCGCTATCCGGTCGGATAGAAGTATCCTCCCACCAGCAAACTTACCACGGTCCCATATCAGTGATCGCGGCCCAAACGTTGCAAAATAAAACCTACCATACCACAAACACATTACAAACTCGGAATGTGTACTCCTGCGGCGAAGATTGTGTACCTATTTATTTTCGCCCCTTCGCCCCTTTTCGCCCCCTTCGCCTCTCCGCCCGTCCGCCCCAGCGACACTCGCGTATTTACGCGCCCGGGATGTTTGTCCACGTGTGCATTTTAACATTATTTATGCGATGACGAGTGACCATAATCAAAATTATTTATGATTTTTATACTCGTATTTATGTAAATCTCTTTTGTGTGGACTTTTCGTTCCAAATTGGTGCTGGCGACCTGACTATATTTCTGTAATTAAAATCTCGTCTGGGCGGTTTTTATCTCGTGAGTTTTATGAATTTGAACGTTCTCGTTTAGATATTTTAATTAGTGTGTTATATTATCGGTTGTGTATAATTGTGAAATTCTGTTTCTAATATCTTTTTTTTCATCATTCCGAACTAAGTAGTGCATAGCAAAATTTTAATCAAAGTGATAACTCTGTGTGACCCCAAAATATTTGTTACTATTGGCCACTTGTTTAAAACCACACATTTTGAACCATTTCATTTTATTATTACTTCATTAAGCACCTGTTTCACCACCTCTGAGTAAATGCTACTTTCAAGGCACTTTCATACAAGTCACTTTCTGACATGTTATATATACTGAATTAAAGATGTAACGAACATAAGCTCACGCCTGAATCCCCCAAGGGGTAAGGAGTAGTACAATTGGTGTTGCACCTACAGTTAATTAAATAATGTGATAAGGGATAAATTCTAAACCCGGGCAACTCATGTAGGACCAAAAAAATATAAACTTAACAGAAATTATGAATATCCGATCAAAGACTGCACAATTTCTCAGCTTATACTATATCTGGTGAGCTATCATTGCTAATAAGGCGATATAGACATCTTAATATTTTAAATAACACCTTTGTTTATGACACGTTTCGGTCTTGTCCACCCCGTGACCACGAAGGCTGAAAAGCTTTCGAAACCTTGGGACCAAAATAAAATAAAAAAAAAACTTGAGAGGTGTCAAGGGACACCCGGATGGAACGAAGTTCCTTTCGATTAATTAGTGAAGGAATTTTAATAAAATTTTATTTGTCTATCTATTGTAGTTTCTGAGATATTTGAATTTTTAGAGATATTTTTACAGATCTTTCTTACTGGGGGGTCGAAATTTATTTTTATTGGGGCCAAAGTGTCGGGCTCAATAAGCCGATCGCGACAAGCCGTCGCACGACCCTCTAGCCTCAAAAATTACCGATTTAGGCCGAGGGGGGGTGAGGACAAATTGGGTGGGGGTAGGGGGAACGGGTTTGAACACCTGGTACTTCCATAATTCTCGAAGCTCCAGGGAGGTCGGCTAGCGTTGGCTGGTCAATCGGCGCGCGTGACGTCACCCGGAAGGTTCTCGATTTCTCTCGAACCTTCCGTTGATCGATGGACTGCTCGCGCTTGACCACCTCTCGGGCTTGACTAAAATGATCTCGATCTCGGGGGGGACGGAGGGTCCGAAGGGAGCACACCGGCTGCTACGTCGCCCAGCCCGTAAATCGGCGAGCACCGGCCGGTCTTACAGTCTACGTGACGTCACACCGAACGTTCTAGAGAGTTCCAGAACATTCGATGTGAGTCGTAATATTAAACAGTCATCCCGTAGACTATATATTAGACACTGTATAATCTGGAAGCAGCCAACATTCAAATATTTTATGATAGGTAATTTGGTGACTGGCTACTAAGGGCGCATTTATATGACAAGGAATCCCACCGCGTTGTGGCCGCGCGGCGGCCACGCGGCCGCCGCGCTCGAATCACTCGAAAAACTAATGTAAACTCTATTGACTAAGCCATAATGTTTAATACTTCGCAACGCTCCAACCACGCGGCGACTGCGCGATCGTGTAAACGGCCGCACGAAATTTTTCGCGTCGTCTAAACGCAGCCTAAACGGTGGACCGCCGCGCCGTGTTCGATAATCAAAAATTCAAATTTCAAACCACGTCTACATTTCCATATGTCATAAGTTTTACTTTTATTAACGGAATTTCGACTTTAACTTTGTGTGCTAGTTATCAAATTAATATTATATTTATTCTTGGTCGGAGAATTATGTCGTGACAAAAATTTCGTGCCAACTTTTCGTACCAATTTTTTCCGTCTAGCCCCCTTTCGCAACGCGCGATAAGGAACTACGTTCCAACTGCGATAAAATGCGTTTAAATTAGTTTTGTTACAATGTTCTATATACGTTTCCCTAGGTCATTTGGTGTCGAATTTGTTTTTGAATTAGTGGTTTTATTTAAATGTGTAACATTCGCGTAAACATAAGAATTCATTATACATAGAACGTTTTAAAAGCTTACATGGTATCGATCACGAAATGACGTCTCCGGTCGGTAGGGGGCGCCAGAGACGGCTCATTGATTCCGGATTATCCGGCAAGATTAGACCGGCCCCGGCCTCTAACTATCCAATAACACCGTTATACATACACACTTACTATACTCTACTCTCAGACTGTGATACGCGACGACCGGGACAAATTAAATATACATTCCTAGAGAGTTCTATTGATGGTCTGTTTCACAATGTACAAGTTAAATACGTCTCATTAGTGGGCAAGGGCATCCTTTACTAATGAGAGGGGTTAAACTAAGGTTATCTGGAAGAAATCGCCGGTTGCAATAAGACATCACAGATAAGTATGATCCTTGCTTTTAAGTTAATTTATCTGGTTTGCAATCCAGCCAGTGTATATCCGTTTCTCTCTAAGGGCTTGCGGCATGACTTGATGATTGGTTGAAGCGGGTATAGAGATACATCCTTGTATCACTGTCTGCATCGGTCATCCGCCTGTCCTGTCGCAGGCCCATCGATTTGCTTCTCTCTCTTCGGACTGTGAATAAGCATTCATACAGGCCGGCATGATTCTGATCGCTGATGTTTTAGACCAATGCGCTTACTAATGGTGTAGTGCAGTCACTTTGAAGAGAAAAATAAAGCTAAATGTAATAACATTTTATAGTACGGTTTATTTTGGCTTCCAGATATCATTCTAGGAGGCCAGTGAAAATCAGCGCTCTCTCGCTCCATTACAACAATATACCTAATGCTGAGCTGGACTCGTATATTTACCACGAAGGCATAAAACTGTATATTTTTTATTATCATTTTAGTTTTAATGTATTACTGTATGTTGCATTTCCCATGACTTTCTTTCTCATGTCGCAAATTTATACTTTTATCTTTCATTCTTTTCTTTCAAAAGCATACCGTCTATTAGTTCACAGAAAATAAACCTCCACTCACATATAAAAGAAGCCTCTCCGTACGTAATCGTTTAAAACCTCAATTGAATGCAGACCGGGACACTTTTGACGCACTCCTTTAAACGGGTTTTTACATTTTTTTCCTTGAAAACACTCGGGGAACTGAATATTTTACTTTACTTAGCGGTGACAGGTGGATATTTTATATAAAAGACTTGCTTTTAAACGTCTATTATTTTAAACCGACTTCAGAAAAGAGGATGTTCTCAGCACGACCTGACTCTTTTTTTCGTGAAATCATGGCTGGTGGGAGATTACTGGGCTTTATGAGTCCTAATATCCCATGTCTCGGCGTGACGAGCACAGTTCAGTGCCATGCAGTGCTTTGTAATTCAAAGTTCTGTGTGGTGTTACTCGTCTCGTGATTCATTCAAATAAAAAAAATCAATTAAACACCATCTTGTTTACCTAAAATCGTTATTGATATATTTAACTTTAAGCTATTAAAACTTGCGTCAGGTATTAAATCAGTAGTTCAACAGCTCTGAACTTAGCTAGAATACTAAACCTGCTCTGATGAATTTTAGAGATCTGTTAAGACCAAATAATCTCCACTACATAACTCAATAGTTTCTATTAAATTGAAAGTGGTTTTTGTGTTAAATCTGTTTTAGATTTTCCGACGCTTCGACCATTGTATTGACCGTCGAAACTTCGGGAAATAGATAAATTGATATTTATACCTTCAAATAGTACACGAATAGAAAAAATATAGTATCTTTTTTGTATTTTGTTAAGGTTATTTATAATATAAATTAATTGAATAAATAAATATTACAAGGTCTGTACTTAAAGAACCTGAAGCCATATTGGACTCAAATGTGATTCACAAGCAGTTATTTTTAATTCTGAAGTAAATTATTAAAATAAATAAAGTGTTCACACACACACACTTTCGCATTCACACACGGCAGAAGTATTACTTCAGAATTATTAAACAAATTAATTAACCAACGAATTTTAATACGCAAATGCAAAAAAATAAGACACGTGAATAATACACCACGTTATTTATGACACATTTTCCAAAAGCTTCGTTATACGCAGGCGCAAAGACTAAGACGTGATAGCATACTACTTTTAATCTATCTCATTCTCTTGCAAGCTAAATCCTATTTTGAATATGTTTGTCTCTTTGTCGTGACGCATTTTCGTTTCATTGAGTTTCAAATCACAACGATTCTAAAGAAGTTTAACTTCAAAAATAGTATGCTTTTTGTATTTTGTAAAGGTACAAATAAATTGATTAAATAAATATTATAAGGTCTGTACATAAAAAACCTAAAGCCATATTGAACTCAAATTTGATTCACAAGCTCTCAGCACTGAAATTTAGTTCCGAAGCAAATTATTTAAATAAAAATATAAAATAATTTTCAAAATTCTAAAATTATGATTTTAATACAAATCCAAAACACAGGCAAAGACTTCCTTACAAAGATTAACATAATCTAATCCCCAAATCAATACAACGCAATAATCCGTCAACCACTTCAAAAGCGCGTCAAAAACACATTTGATGGTGCGACACAAATCATAGTTGCGCTTTGATCGACAGTTGCAATGTGTTTAATAAAGCGACGCAGTTATAGCTGTCAGAGAAACGAGGCGGTTTGACACGTCACAAGTTGCAGTGTGAACTGCGCCTATGCAACCTCTTCTTTTTTTTAATTTATGGCTTTCGCATTATTATGCATTTTGCCAGTGTCAAGTATATTTATTCTCAAGTTATTTTTACAAGAACGATTAAACACAGGTGCGGTCGATTTCAAGGTCTTGCTGGAGTTTTGGTGTTAACTCCTTTCAGTACGATGCTTAATTTACTTATTTCAATGTTTCCATACACTGTTCATCACCGTCAATGTTTATTGAACAAATCCACACCATTTTTTATACAACAAACACAATTCTAAACTAGTTTATGAAATAAATTAAAATAAGCGATGAACTGCACTGTCAGAATTCCCGCCAAAACTCCTATTTAACCTCAGGGATGGTATGTAATACGGTCAATATTGTACTGATGTTGACTATCCTTTGAATAGAAATAAGTTTGGTACTTTGTGAGTGGTGGAGCCACGCTGTAGACAGTTGTGTTTTGGCTTCAATGTCCTTCAAACCGAAACACAACAGTGCTTACACACTGTTGCTTGGCGGCAGAAATAGACAAAGCAGTAGTACCATACTGGACTTACCACCTTGTGATTAACCTACCACCTTAGTTTTGTAGTGTAGTAGTGTGTTTCCGTGTTTGTTCTATGTTTCATTCACCGGTTAAGCAAGCAATAAATACCTATTACTATACACGTAGCGTACAACTCAGAGGTGTATACTCTTTAATATCTTTAACTTTTACAAATAACACAATGAACCGCTGCTATGACATCTTTATTTCTTTTGGGACTTTTGTCTTCCCAATAACTATTGATTTACACAACTAGGGCCAAAGGGAGCATAATAAAAAAAATATTTACGCACAAGAATCTTTTGCATCTCAACCACTTCTTACATTTATATTACCAAATCCTCACAAACAGACAACAAATCAGGGGATATTACCATCAACAAACAATTTGGCTCCCCGCACTCTTGTTAAACTACATTTTGTCGACCAATTGACCCGAAACATCCTTTTTTATCCCTCCGGAGTGGGGATAAATCGGGAACTCTCACTTACCCGTCAGGCTGGATGCCAACGTCCATTCGTGCCGGACTGTAAATAGAAAACATTGTGCAGGAATCGGATTTAAAAGCTTTGCGAAGTTTCAACTCGATTAGATTTTTGAAATGTTACATATCGATTTGGTTTTAAGTACTATAATATAATGCTGAGCAGTAACTTTCTACTATATAAAAAAGCGTAACTAATAGTGGCGAAGTGTCCATACATTACGATTCCCACCGACTTACCTTTGCAAGCATGTCTAAGAATAAATAGGTGCTATATCGCGCTATGAATCGCAACCACTCATTCATAGCGACCACCGTACACTGGTGCTAAAACCTGCCATAGTGGCCCACCTTGTGTGGGTCGCGTTCCAGGGTCAGCCAGTGTATATCCGGTTCTCCCCAGGGGGCTTGCCCCCTGATCCTAACCCTTTTCCCATCCCTTTTCCTTCCCCTCCCCTTTGGCCCTTTGGCAGGCCGGCATGATCTTGCCGACCGACGATGGACACATTGTTTATCATTGGTCGACACTATTCTTGGATTGCGCTACACTTACCATCAGGTGTAGCGTAGCCACTTTGCCGAGCCAGGATAAAAAAAAAAAAAAAAAAAAAAAAAAATTCAAATGACCAACACTGCCTATCGGATAGAAATTTAATTCCATTTAAACCAGTTCCGGCCGAAATTAATAGGTAAGCAAGTATTTGCTATTGATTGAATATTGATGTATGCTTAATTTGAGTAACTACCCGGTTGAGCGAGCCTATTCATACTGCAGACAAAACTGTCTATAGCGTGGCTCTACCACTTGAACTCTAGCGGCCTAAAAGTAAATCTTATGTATCCTGGTGGTAGGATATTCATATCCGCCCGGATAGCGACCACCGTACACATGGTGTTAAAACTTGGCATAGTGACCCACATACCCTGTGTGGACCGCGTTTCAGGATCAGCCGGTGTATATCCGATTCTAGCGAGGGGCTTGCAGCATGACTTGATTATTGGTTGAGGCTGGTATAGGGGTACATCATTGTACCGCTGTACCTGCATCGGTCATCCGCCTCGCCTGTCGCAAACCCCTCGATATGCTACTTCCCTCTTCGGAGTGTGGAGAAGCATTTATACAGGCCGGCATGATTCTATTGACCATCGATAAACTCATTATTTACTGATGGTCGCTAGTTTTTATGGACTGCGCTTAACATCAGGTGTAGTGCGGTCACTTAGTCGTGCTCGGATTAAAAAAAACAGTAAATAAAAGATAAATCATCATTAGCCTCTTCATCACTACCTCTAGCATTAAAAAACTCTATCTCATACCAAGTATTAATCTATAAAACACACAAAAGCTATAACAATTATTTGGTAGCCCTTAAAACCCTCGATACACATGTAAAGGCCAGGTTACAAAACGATCGTACTATTATCGTTAAAAACAGATAAAATTTCACGTTCGGAAACAATGTATTCGCTAATGTGAAAAATAAGCGCAACGAACCTCTCCGGGTTACCGTGATTTTTTAATTTCGCTTCGAATTATTACCGGCGAGGTTAGCTTAATGGATTCTTTTAATGGTCCAATGAATATTTAAATGATATGAAATTAATATCGGTCGGGCTCGTTTATCGGTTTCTGTGATTAAATCTCCATTAAAACGTCATTGTTAATGCTTAATATCTCTGTTGCCTAAAATTTCATGATTATTAAACTTCAGATTTACAATTATAATTATTTTCAGTTAAATAGAAATCAGAATTATAAGTGGTGTAGGCACGCTATAAAGCTAATTTAGTGTCAATAAGTTGATTCGACTGGGGCGGTACCATTATTTAATGAAAACTGACATGTTGTAATTTGACATCCGTGGCGTAGCGAGCGAGTAGCCGGCTACGAAACGAGAGGTCAAGGGTTCGATCCCCACACAAGTGAATGTTCATGTGATCTATACATATTTGGATCTAGGTGCTGTGAGACCGAAAGCCTATGTAGAAAAAAAGAGTAATCGTTGCGGCATGACTTGATGATTGGTTGGGACGAGTATAGGGGTCCTCGAGCTGCTTCTTCCTTTTCGGAGTGTGAAGAAGCATTTATATAGGCCGGCATGATTCTGGTAGCCACCGATAAACTCATTATTTGTCGGCGGTCGCTGGTTTTTTGGACTGCATTGCGCTTACAATCAGGTGTAATGAACTTTGCCGTACTTGTACAAAAAAAATGTTCTTGATTATTTGACAGCCTCTGTGGCGCAGTCAGCGCGCAGCCGAAGCGGAAGCGAAGCCGCAGTGAAACGTGAGGCCGCGGGCTCGATCCCCGCATCGAGACAAATATTTGTCTGATCCACAAATATTTGTTTCGGCTCTGGGTGTTGTAAGACGGAAAATCTCTCATAGTTCCTGATACCCACGACACACTATTGTTTGTCATTTATTTGCCATAATTAGAGATTTTTGCAGAAAGAATCCTTTCCCAATTATAGACTATTTCCTTCAAGCTCGACACTGCACTTTTGTTTCTGATATTTTTTGTGTTGATGAACATTGGAGAATTAATATCAGGTGACACACTTGCACGTATGCCGGCATCGAGCTGCTACTTCACTTCACTGACGTCCAATCATGTGACCAAACTCATATAAATCCATTTATATTAGTAATTAGTGTTTGTTGTGCCCAATCAATCTACAATGAGGATAAAATGGAAGCTTAGCTAGAAATCCATTTAATACTGTAGTTAGCTATCAAAGTTAATTACAGTACTTACATACAATAGGTAATGAAAAAATTTTCGTTATTTCATACATATATACATACGCACCCAGGTCTGTAATCCCAGAAAGGATAGGCAGAGGTGTAACCCGTAAACCCCTCTCAGCCAGATCTATTTCTATGTTTGACTGTTGGATGTTATTATAAACATCTAATTGTCCTTTAAATAGATATTACAAAGAACATATAACAAAGAGATATATATATAACAAAGAGAACAATTTCATATATATTTTTTATTTAATTAAAACGAGTAAATCGCTTGCCTGATGGTAAGCGTCGCGCCCGCCTATAAACAGAAGCACCACCGCGTAAGAAACTGCGCCCGTCACCCCGAGACATAAGATATTAAGTCTCATAATGCCCAGTAATTGCACTTGCCTCAATGTCCTTCAAACCGAATCACAAGGGCTTACACACTGGTGCTTGGCTGCAGAAATACACAAGGCGATGGTACCAACCCGACAGCCTCCCAAATACGGGTGGACCTACCACCCAGTATAATTTTAAGTAAAACACCATACGTAACTAGTATATTCACACAAAAAAATCGCTAGCACAACACGTCTAAACGATACATCGATTCAAAGTGATGTATCGATTTCTACTTATCGAAAACACACGAGACAAGGTCCACGTTACACTCAGCGGGTATTCATTAATAGTAAAAAGCCAGCAGACAGGAATGAAATGGGTAATAAAAGTAATAAAGTGTATTGTTTGCTCGGAGATCGATGGTTGAAGACCCGTTTAATTAATGACCAATCTCTGGAGACTCACCGGCACTTACGTTAATTAATTAAAGCCCGCTGCAAACGGCAAAGTGTAGTCTCATGTTTGCCTTCATTGTTTTAAAATGAACCGGCTTTTTCTACCAGTCTTATCGGTTCGTGATATAGAAATGTTAATCTTTCAGCGAGTCTTTGCTTCGCGATGATGCCTTTTTCATTTATAATAATGTCTGGTGAGACCGGCATGGGTGTCGTAGCATTACTCTTAGCAATAATATTATAGAACCTATATCAAATTTTAAAGCAGCGATAGCTCAGCGGGCAGTGGTATGGACTGTCGAGACGAAAGTCGCAGGTTCGAAACCAGCCCCAAGAGCATACACCTCTGACTTTTCTAAGTAACGTGTATCATATTAATTGTTAATTATCGCTTGCTTTAACGGTGAAGGAAACATCGTGAGGAAACCTGCATACCTGAGAACTCGATAAGATTTTTCGAAGATATGTAAAGTCTGCCAACCCGCATTAGGCCAGCGTGGTGGACTTAGAGCTAATCCCTCTCATTCAGTAGAGGAGGCCCGTGCCCAGCAGTGGGACGTTATAAGATACAGAGCTAGTAAAAAAAAGTATCTAATTTTATACGCTATTTTTTATGCAACAGAAAATAACAGGAACCCATGATGTACAGAACACGTTATCGGTCCACAGTTTAATGGTCCGGCAGAAGATTTTGTGTGGACAGCCTCCGTGGTGTAGTGGGCAAGTAGTAGAGTGAAGCTAGAGGCCGCGAGTTCGATTCCCGCAACGCGAGTAATGTTTATTTGATCCACAAACATTCGGGTTTTACATAATTTCGAGTTTGTGTGTTTTCTCACCAGAGGGGTTGACGTCAGGCAACATAAAAGGTAGTCTAAAGTCAAATCTTTCTGTAACGTGTTAAAAAGCATGTTGCGACCCTAATGCGATTGGGATAAGGGCAAGTGGAAGAAGATTCTTCTTCAGAATGATCATGCGTATACTAAGAAGTATAGTTAATTGGTGTAAAAAAATATTATAGCTTACAATTAAATCATTATTTTTCTTTCTGTCTCCAAACTATGCAGTACCAAATAAATGATTTTTTAATTTATTTATTTTATTTTATTTAAACTTAATATACAAAACATGTATAAAGGCGGGCTTAATGCCAGAGGCATTCTCTAACAGCCAACCTACAGGTGATGCAGAGACGAAACAATGTGGGTGTATAAATGTTATAAGAGAACTCAAAATTTTCTTTCTTTTCTTTCTTGATTTTTCTTTCTTTCTTTTCTTCTTCTAAATAAACAGCATCTTCTGCCTTAAGATTGGTTAAACCCACACAAACAATTATAAATAATGATCCCTCAAATTATCCTCAAAGTAGACGTTTTTTTAGGTCAAAAATGAAAAGACAAGTTAGCCCTTCGTATTTAATTGAGTGCAGTGGGCGAGGGTGCTTAAAAAAGAAAGCTTAACGGATCAATGTCACTTTAATTCGAAATTCCAACTCTGGGCGCGGGTTTTGGAATCAAAGTTTTTGATAAATTCTTTTTTTTTTAAACAAAGTCTGAGCAAGGAGGTCACCTGATAAGTGCTTTTCACCGCCCATGAACATCCCAATATCAGAATCACGCATTACTGACCTTAAATGAAAGGGGTAATTAAGGTATTACGAAGGGAAGGGAGGAATCATAAAAGACAATAACAATAATAAAAACATACAGGTGAAGTTAATAAATAGCGTGTAAAAAAGATCACTGGTTGCAATGTCAAACCTATGTAACTATCAAAATATTAAACGTGTCTCTACCACCTATCTGTTTGAATCTTAAATTTTAACTAATAATAAATTAACTTTAAATCTAATTCTACTAACACAATGGATCATGGTTGTCTGACAATAAATATTTTTAATTTTTTTATAGCCTATTAAACGAAGCGTAATATCGCTAGGCCATGGTCTATGGAGGGTAAAAAGTAAGGAGAACCATCTTGTATGTGGAATACATTGTCATAGTCATAGTCTTAAAATGAAGCATATCATATCTGATAAAAGCCTTGAGACTGATAGCATTTGGAAGGAAAAAATATCCTGTATAGGGGACAAGATGAATAAGTGTCCACCTGAAAGGGAGCAAATTAAAGTGGCACCACAGTAGCAAGTGGAATAATTTTAAAAAGAAATAAACTATTACTGTAGGATACTAAATTAAAAAGGGAAGAAAGACTTCCGCTTTGTTACCGCGCATTTTTAAGTTTGTTAATTAATTCTTGTGATAATACCTACCTACTAACTACTACTAAAGCAGCGATAGCTCAACGGGGAGTGGTATGGACTGTCGAGACGAAAGTTGCAGGTTTAAAACCAGCCCCAAGAGCATACACCACTGACTTTTCTAAGTTCGTGTATATTAATTGTTAATTATCGCTTGCTTCAACGGTGAAGGAAACATCGTAAGGAATTATAGGAGGTATGCAGGCATACCTGAGAACTCGATAAGATTTTTCGAAGGTATGTGAAGTCTGCCAAGCCGCATTAGGCCAGCGTGGTGGACTAAGGCCTAATCCCTATCATTCAGTAGAGGAGGCCCGTACCCAGCAGTGGGACGTATATAATACAGGGCTACTAAAAAAAAACTACTACTACTATCTAACCTATATCGTGGGTATCAGAAACTACGGGTGACTTGCGGTCCCACAACAACCAGACCAAATATTCGTGGATCACACAAACATTTGTCTCGGTGCGGAAATCGAACACACGACCTCTCGCTTCGCAGCCGGCTACTCACTCACTGCGCCACTGGTTTCTTATTATATCTATCAAGATTATTTCGCGTCAATATAAATTATTTTCATTTATTCTGTGCGGAGAAACCTTTTATCTTCTTCAAATCGACGTGAAATCCACAGGTATTGAAAAAATCCTTGAATAGTCGTCATTTCTCGGCCCTTTATCCCTTTGTGGCCTTCGTACTTAAGTCTACATTGTAGTCCAATTTTGGCTTATTGATTTTCAGGATTTAGAGCACCTAACAAATTTTACTTTGAGTGTTAGAGTCACGCTGTTGACAGTTTTGTCCATATCATGAATGGGCCGGCATGACCGAGTCGTTACCACTGTCTGACAGAAGACTGACGTAAAGTAGCGGCTTGCTGCTGCGTTTCTTACGATGAGTGAGATATCCGGAACCTCAAATCCCCTTCCTAAAACTGTCTACAACGTGGCTATACCACTCAAATATGTAGTGGATTTACCTCCTGAAATATAACCACAGATCTAGAATATCCACATCCTGTAAGCAGACGTTTATAACGGTTCCCTATAATTATACGAGTATATAAAATAAACGTCTAAAAGGCCATCGTATATAAAATAAGAAATCCACGTACAATATTATTTCATCGGTTCGAAAGTATATAGTCTTTGATGTTGGTTCTTTAAAGAACTTCTTTGCTCTTATTGCGTCACTTGATAACATTTTCCTTTACTGTGTTTGTGGTAGGGACCGCGGGTAGGGTTAGCACTTTTACTTAAAATTAATATAAACATTTTATTTCTCTTCAAAATTGTCTTAACTATATTTTTTAAATAATAATAGTTATCTATGAAAAATTACTACTCTACTGATGAAAGTGAAATCTTATTAGTGTCAACGTATCATTTTATTGCAATGTATCTCACATTGCAAAATAATGTCGACTAACATACTAAAATATTTATTTATCACAATATCCGCATTATTTTCTCAATATACGCATTTCTGTTTTTCTTCCGCCTGATTTTTTTTAACCTGGCATGAAAGTGACTATACTAGACCTGATGTTAAGTACAGTGTAATCTAAATATAATATCGACCGTAAAAACATTGCATCCTGTGACAGTCGGCAGAATTATGCCGATCTAAAAATACTGGATATACAATGGTTTTTCACTATATGATATACACTATTCAGCCGCCTACAAAAATATGAAGTACCTCCGGTAAAAATATTTATAACTTATTAACATAAAATTTAGACAGTTTCTGTGGAGCAGCGGGCGAGTAGCTAGCTGTGAAGCAAGAGGCCGCGGGTTCGATCCCCGCACCGAGAGAAATGTTTGTGTGATCCACAAATATTTTTTCGGGTCTGGGTGTTGTGAGACCGAAAGTCTCTCGAAGTTCTTGATACCTTCACAAGACTCGTATCTTACTGTGGGGTCAGGACTATGTGTGTAGTTGGGTGTATTTATATTTATTTTATTAATTAAAACTATTTATTCAATAAACAAGCAACCCTAATATAGAGCAATGTTTTTCGTTTTATTTATACTGAATACGATATTTCTTCCAATTAGCATCTAATGGAATGTTTATATAGAATTTTCTCTTCATTGCGGGAAAAATATTTAATTTAATAGGACTAGCGTCTTAAAGTTCAGGTTTATGGGATGCTTCGAGCGATCACACGAGCGAATACTTCTAGATCAGTACTTTTAACTGGTACTATTGTAATGTAAAGGTACATTTTGAAACATGCGACTGAGGCAAGAGACCAGTCAGGCAATAGCGACATGTCCACTTTTTTTCAGGTATTTGTAGATGACACAAACATTTTGTCTCGGTGCGAAAATCGAACCCGCGGCCTCTCACTTTACAGGCAGCTACTGTCCCACTACGCCACATACGCTATGTGTTATGTGGTACTATAAATATTTCCTAGTTACCCACATTGGGAGTAAAGTACATCTTGTTAATTAAATCAGGTTTGATGTAACGAATTTATCTTGCGAGAACCTACCACATTTAATACCATATCAATATTGGTACAACTGTGTCGTGATTGGTGAATATTACCATTTAGTGTAGTAATTTCGTCAATTATTACTGAGTATTCGAAATGAATCTTAATATTGGTAGAATGATGTGCCATTAATGTTTTTTTTTTACTAGCCCTTTATTATACATGTCCCACTGCCGGGTCAAGGGCCTCCTCTACTGAACGAGAGGGGTTAGGTCTTAGTCCACCACGCTGGCCTAATGCGGGTTGGCGGACTTTTCACATACCTTCGTAAAATCTTATCGAGTTCTCAGGTATGCAGGTTTCCTCGCGATGTTTCCTTCACCGTTAAAGCAAGCGATAATTAACAATTAAAGTACACGTAACTTAGAAAAGTCAGAGGTGTATACTCTTGGGGCTAGTTTCGAACCTGCGACATTCATCTCAGCAGTCCGTACCAACCCCGCTGAGCTATCGCTGCTATGCCATTAATGTTAGTAACAAAGAAATTACATTTTTCCCTCAAACGTTTCCTCGCGCGTTTAAGAGAGTACTAAATACGCGTTGGTGGTAGGATATGCATATCCGCCCGGATAGCGACCACCGTACACATGGTGTTAAAACCTGCCACACTGACCCACATACCTTGTGTGGATCGCGTTACAGGATCAGCCAGTGTATATCCGATTCTCCCGAGGGGCTTGCGACATGACTTAATAGTTGATGGGGGGGAGGAGTATAGGGGAACTTCCTTGTATCCCTGTGCCTGCATCGGTCATCCGCATATCCTGTCGCAGGCCGTTGATTTAATTTTTATTACAAAATGTCTACATAAACCGACATAAATAATAAATAAATAACACCCAACAGTCACTCACATAGCCCTTACCCCACAGTAAGATACGAGTCTTGTGTCGTGGGTATCAGGAACTACGAGAGACTTGGTCTCACAACACCCAAACCCTGAAACAAATATTTGTGGATCACACAGACATGTGTCTCGGTGCGGGAATCGAACCCGCGGCCTCTCGCTTCACAGCTGGCTACTCGCCCGCTGCGCCACGGAGGCTGTCAACAGGATACAGTAGGAATCGAACTTAGCCATGTCTTAAGCCTAGCAACATTTAATATTATTAGCTCAGAACATACCAACATCACAGAATTTCTACCTAAACCTATACATCAACATATAGCGTTACAGAGCACGGGGGGTAGTTCGCGCGGGGTGAGGTCGCCCGGTTGACTCGCGCCCATTATTTTTACGCTCGTCGGTCACCACTCATTGCGATCGCGCAACTGCACAATTCCGACAGCGTACACTGCGCGACGTATTTTATTTTGAATAATATTTGCGGTGAAATTAAATAAGATGTACCAGATTTTATAGAGGGTTAGATTTGTTAGTTGACTCTATGATCAAGGATTTAAGATTTATTAGGGAATTACAGATTTAGATGTAGAGTGTTTTTGGAAATATATACCGTCATAAACGAGACTTCGTTATGCGATTCCTTTTTCAAACTGCATGACGCGACCTCGTAAACAGAAGGTTTCTTTCTATTCTTGTCTGCGTCATTCGATGGACTTCATGGATTCATCATAATCATAAATGACACTAATAAATTGATTTTTTATTATGCTAACACGAAAACTACAACTATTGGCAAAATTACGGTCTAAAAGTGATAATAAAAGTGTGAGTCGAGCCGACACACCGAGGATCCCGTATCACCACCTTAAATAATAATGTTTAGTGACCAATAGTTATTTCGTATGGTGAGTGAGATATCCGGAGGCTCAAAACCCCTCCCCTTCCTAATCCCTAATTATCCCTTTCCTTTAAGGTCGTCAACGCGCCCATGATTTTTCTAGTATTGTGAGCGTACAAAGACATACAATTAAGTGGCCCACTTGCTCGTTTACCGACCTATGCTATAAAAAAATATTCTTTAATTTTTTCATATTACGATGCGCAGTGTACATCCACAGTTTGAGATCGTCGGAGCATCCGCGTCGGCCTTTTCTTTACCTTTAATGATCTGTGCCGGTGTACAAGTAGCAGACAACAGTTTATTTGTAAGACAACCTTTAGACTAACGATACGATGTTGAGACGAGTTGTTGAGAGATGGTATGTAAATAACATTGTCATTATCAAGGATTTTATGTTCGTGGTCTGTATTGATCTGAGACGTTCGTTGGAAGTTTTTAGTAGTTTTTGTGTGATATCACAGTAATTTGTGATGTTTTCTACTAAATTATGTTGTTGTGGTAGGATATTCATATCCGTCCGAATAGCGATAACAACCCACACAGCTTGTGTGGATCGCGTTCCAGGATCAGCCAGTGTATATCCGGTTCTCTCGAGGGGCTTGCAACATGACTTGATGGTTGGTTGAAGTGGATATAGCGGTACATCGTTGTACACAAGGTGTGTGGGTCACTATGGCAGGTTTTAACACCATGTGTACGGTGGTCGCGATCCGGGCGGATATGAATATCCTACCACCAGCTAAAGTTGAGTTACGACATAGCGCTAGTGACTCTAGTGGTTGTTATATATTACGAAGATATTAATTCAATTCAACAGTAATGAACTCCAGTGTAGGTTCTGTGTAATCCCCGCTCATTCATTGAACCCTCGCCTTATTGATTGCTTTAATAATATGCAAATTTAACTAACTTTCGCTTTAGTAGACCTATAACGAGTTTAGACTAGTTTTTATATTAAGCTATTAACCCTAGTGGTTAAAAAATCTTTCTTCATGGGGCGTATTTTAACTGAAACCAAAATTGTATTTGCATATTTAAAATTACCTCGGTGGCGCATGCTGTACGACTATCGTGCTGAGGTCGCGGGTTCGATTCCCGGGTCGGATAAAATTGATATGGGGTTTATCTATCATTAAATGTTCAGTATCAACTACTGGTCTGGAATTGTGCCTGGTGATAGGCTTGCCTCTCGCAGCATGGGACTGCATTAAGCTCGGTGAAATGTTGGTGTACTCATTGAAATTAAACTAATTTAAACAAATTTTATCGCAGTTTTTTATTAATTTTGATCCCGACGTTTTGAAAGCTTTTCAGCCTTCGTGGTCACCGGGTGGACAATCAATGCAAGTCAATGCTTAGTTTAATTTCAATGAGTAATATTCGCGTAAACATAAGAAATCATTATGTGGGCGTAATGATTACACCTCTGCCTACCCTTTCGAGGATTACAGGCATGCGTGTGTATGTATATTAAAAAATAATAGAATATAAACACGTTACGTGCCGACAATACACAAACACATAAATCATTTCACACGTGTACCCCTAAATGGAGGGACAATTCTCATAGTTTACAGATCAAGTTACAAATATATCCCCCTTCCTTTTCTTCGGTCAGCAACATGTGCAGACTCCTCTGACTCGTGCCAAAAATTAAAAAAAAAGTGTGTGTGTGTCTGCAATTCACACACGGCAGAAGTGAAACTTCAGAATAAATTTTAGATTATTTATATAAATAAAAATTATTGGTCAAATTAACACACATGTGTTAAATAATTAACATAAATTAATGAATCAACGAATTTTAATACGCAAATGCAAAAAAATTAAACACGTTAATTATACATCACGTTGTTTATGACATATTTTCCGAAGGACTTTGTACGTATGCGCAAAGACACGTTATAGCATACTTGTAATCTATCTCATTCTCTCGCAGGCTAAATCCTATTTATGAATATGTCTGTCTCTTTTTACTGTCGTTTTTTCGTTTCATCAAATTTCCATATTTTTTTTCACTTCAATTGGCTGAATTCCAAAGTATTTCCGTCGATAATCCGAAAAATGTACAATGTACATTGATGGCATAATAAAACCCTTAAGCATCCGAAATTTCCGAAGAATCGCTTGACAAATTGTAACCCCATCGGTATCTGAAGGTATTCGTGCCGGGTTTGCCGTCCCTTCGGTTATCAGCGTGGCGTAACATTGTTTTCATTCTTGTTATCAAAATTTAAGGGCTGTGTAAATGGTTAAGTTTAAAAATAGTCGTGTTGCGTGCGGGCGGCGTTTGAATGGTGATGGGGGTGGGTTAAGTGACAAGCTTATGGCAACTTATTGGATTTATTGATAAGAAATATCTTATCAGACATGTTTTATATATTATATATTTTATGTATGTAATTCAAAGTTCTCTGTGGTGTTGCTTCTGTTTATGGCTGTTTCAGACGAGCGCCTTGCTAGTCTCGTCACTCCATCAAATAAAAAAAAGTCCACTGCTGGGCACAGGTCTCCTTCACCTAATATAGTAGCTTAGGCCATAGTCCACCACGCTGGGCTAATACGGGTTGACAAACAATACACACATTCGAAATTCTTATGGAATACTTCTCAGTAATACAGGTTTCCTCACGATGTTTCATTCATCAAAGCAAGCGATAATCTACAATTAATTATCGCTTTACCTAGTGGTAGAGCCACGCTCTAGACAGTTTTATGTACAGCATGAATCACATGACGGGTCGCCTCATTTAATATCAAATCCGCCGGCAAATCATGATCGAAAGATGGGCCCTGCACGAGCAAGGCATGAATTACACACATTACATTACGGTTGAATTACAAAGCACTAAACGGCACTGAACCGCGCTCGTCACCCCGAGACATAAGATGTTAATCTCACAATTCCCAGTATTTTCACTGGTTTTTATGTCTTTCAAACTGAAACACAACAGTGCTTACACACTGTTGCTTGGCGGCAGAGATAGACATAGCGGTGGTACCAACTCAAACGGCCTCTCGCATACGAGGGACCTACCTTGTAAAATCATTCCGCTCTCGCTACCTCCTATCACTTGTGCTGTATTATCAGTAGCTATTAACTGTACCACTATCATCGACTTGTGTCGAGCCGCTATCTTAATGACGGCACAGTGGAGCCGTGGTTCCCTCGCGTCCAAATTGTTTATGTTTTATTAATTAGTGATTTGCGAAGATTTATTTACTTCCCGACCTAGGCTTGCCTGGCTGCGAGTAGAAGGGATTGCCGTGATGAAACTCCTATCTTTTTTTTATCCAGGCACGGCAAAGTGATTGCACTTTACCTTATGGTAAGCGCGTGCAGTCGTAAAACAAACCAGTGGCCACCGACAAACAATGAGTTATCGGTGGTCGCTAGAAACAAGCCGGCCTTTTTAAATGCTTCTTCACACTCCGAAGAGGGAAGAAGCAAATCGAGGGGCCTATGACAGGACAGGCGGATGACTGATGCAGGGATACAAGGATTTACCCCTATACCCGCCCCAAAATAACCATCAAGCTCTGTCGTAAGCCTCTCGGGAGAACCGGATATACACTGGCTGACCCTGGAACGCGATCCACACATAGTGCGTGGGTCAGTATTACAGGTTTTACCATATGTACGGTGGTCGCTATCCGGGTGGATATGAATATCCTGCCACCAGAGTTTTCGACCCGTTACCGGCCTGTGTCTTATCTTACATGTGTGTTTATTTTTTATTATTATAGCTCGCTTTAACGGTGATGAAAAACATCATGAGGCTTGCATAAAAATAAATTGTAGAGTTTTCACAGCCGGCTACTTGCCCGCTGCGCCACGGAGGCTGGCAAGCCAATGAAAAAAGAAAATCATAATAGCAAATACATGAACATAATAATATAAACAGTAATTACATCCCGTTCATAATGAACGAACCTACAACGCGTACAACGTGCAAACATAAAGCAATTAAAACAAGCCAACCCTCCCACCGCACGTACCTAATCCGTCGCGCCAACCCTCCTATCAAACAATAGTTTTTTCCCATTAACGAAATCAATAATGATTCACGAGCACAATAAGCGTTAATAAGGGCCGCGGCGACCCATTTCTCGCGGCGCGGCGGGGGTTACCGCTAACACCGACTGCCGGAGTAGATAAGGCTTGAGGGTTAATTGTCCAGGATAGTCTTATGTTTTCGAATCCGTGATATGTTTTCTTGGAGAAACTGAAAATAGTTTCGGATAAAATAATTGGTAAGTATAAAAACATCAAGTAAAAATTGAGATGCCCATTTTTTTGCTAAATTCAATAACTTAAACCAATAATAAATAATTTAAAGTTGTATTTTGCGTAATTGTACGTGTGAAATGTTGAATATATATTTTTTTAGTAAAATACGGAATATAACCTACTTAAATCTAATAAATTTAGCAAAATAAAATCATCACCACAATTTGTACTTTATGTGGGTTGCATATTTGTGTCGAATTCGTTATTATGGAATTATTATTTTTTTTTAACCGGTATGCTAATCTCAACCTCACTTCTCTCATCATGAAACAGAATTAAGGTCGGAGAACAGTAGGTGCATTAGTTGCACCTCTGCCTATCCCTCTGGTAATTCAGGCGTGAGCTTATGATGTTATGACATATATAATTAAATGTACGTTTTTTTTATATCATAGGCCGGCAAATGAGCAAGTGGATCACATGATGGTAAGTGTGGCCCATGTACGCCAACAATATCAGAAGAATCAGGGGCGCGTTGACGACCTTAAAGGAAAAGGATATTTGTGATTGGCAAGAAGATTTGGGCCTCCGTATATCTCACTCATCATACAAAACGCAGCAACAAGCCGCTACTTTACGTCGGTTTTCTGTGAGACAGTGGTAACGACCCGATCGAGCCGGAGCCCATTCATGCTGTACACAAAACTGTCAACAACTTGACTCTACCACTCATAAATTTATCTACCGCGTAACCAACCTACTACTCCAAAAGACATATTTAACTTAATGTTTTCCTACACGTTTCAAACATATAGATCACACAAACATTACCATTTAAGCCCTTAATTCCCCAATAACCCATATCAATAACAGTATGCACACAGTATCATCACCGAATTCTTAACAGCGCCATCGACACCACGACCGTACGTTGTTTAAACACCATCAACATTCCCACACCAACGCCGATATCGTAAAACCTTCTCAATAAAAACTCAATATCAAACCCGAAAGGAGAACGCGAATTCGCATTCGGCCCACGCCCCGACCGAACACTGTATGGTTATAAAGGCCCGCGGTGGTTACTAAGTAGTTATAAACTGCCACTAAAGGCAGTAAGCCTGTTGGAACTAAAGACAGTTAAACGTACGTGTGGTGACGCTTTTATGCGACGTGCTATAACGTCGACGCGATTAAGGCGAGATTCTGTTTTTCCGACAATACCCGTTGATTATGTATTAAACGGCCTTTATCTTCGCCTTTATAGGTTTCCGTTGGTTATTTGAACGTTATTATACGTTCGCACGTCGTTTTGTTGTTTGGATGTTCGATGGGGAAGCTATTAGCTCTATTGTTTTAAAAATATTCTCCTTATTGTATCATCAACAGGCTTATTTTATTTTCTTAATAATTAAAATGAAATGAATACCTCATGTTACTTTTTAAAAAAAATTGCAAAATCGATTGTAAAAATCTATTTTTTCTTAAAAATACCTAAAAACTAAAATAAAATATAAAACTATATTCTAAATTTAATCCACAATGTTACGTAAGACGCATTTGTAGGTCTGTTCACACATGGCGTGACGTGACGTTATCGCCGACAGCTTGCGATGCACCGACGCGAAAGCTTTATCTTGACGCGCCAAAACTCCAGTACTACTTGATTACACTGCAATTTGTTAATTTACATTTTATGTTGAAAATGTTTACATTTTATACTTGCCAGAATGTTAATAACATAATGTTAGAGTAGTGAATTTATCGCCTTAATTAACTTCTTATCTCTAGCCTTAAAACTGGATTTATAAAAGATTTTTTTAATAATTGTAAAAAAATATCCGGCCGGTCTTTATAATATTTAGAGTCGTATTTTAATATAGTACTAATACTGTTTTTGATTTAACTCTACCCTGTCACAGAAACAATAATTACTTTAATTACATACTTATCTATTTGATAATTACATATATCCGCATAGCATGGCGTTATTCTTCTTCTACCTGTCCTTATCTCACTCTCAGTGTGGTGAGCGCAACATGCTTTTTAACATAATATGTTACATAATACATAGCGAGGCAATAAATAATGGAACAAATTATCCTCCAAAAGGATAAAATATATTAAAAAAGGAGAGCAAGGGAAATGTATTGGTAATTTCCAATCCCTGACGCTTTAAAATGTAACCTGCAAGACCATGAATAGATCATGGATAGCTCAGAAATGTATCTACACCGTCTATTGTTACGATCGCGTGACTCACAAGTCGGAACACAACCGCTGCTACATTCCGATTTCAACTGCAATAGTTTTGTCACTAAATTAGTTTATAAAACCCTCAGATACCGCTTAGTGTGTCGCATATTATTTTATTTATATGATATCAATTTGATTATATTAATTATTTAATACTTAACTTCGAAATTCAAGATTATGAATGGTGGCTTATGTCTATGAGCAGGCTTAGCGCTTACCATTAAGCGAGGGACATGCACGATTAAAATAAAATTAATACTTTTTAAAATAAGCAATGCTGGCTACAAGCCTATTGCCAAAACATATTAACTTTATTATAAACAATAAAACCTACTTACCAATGAATGTAGTGTAATATAACAGCAATTATAACATGATTCAACTATTATCGGTTTCCAATATAGCGCATAATTTGTGATGTAGGGGCTGAATGCATAATATACTTGATGTTCGTATTTATGAACTAGAAATTGCACAAACAGACTGTGTTGTGACTATAATGCTATGTTCAAAATGTAATGAACAAGAAATAACAATTTCAGAAATCAAAACAGAAAATCAAAAATAATAATATTGATTTAATAAAATGGAATAACTCGACGCAAATATATCGAAAGCTCTCAAATAACGAATAAACGGTAGATTCATAATCAATACGAGTATTTATATAATTCAATTATAAATCAATTTATCAAAATAACTTTCAGATATTGTGCGTTAATTCGCGCGTGTATTTGGTGGGCCAATCGATAAACTATGATTGTTAATCATACTTCAAACGGGAACATAATTAAATTTTAAATAACAATTTTCGACGTAAACCGTGCGCACTCAATTTAACTTATGTAATTTGTATTGTTCAGCGGACAGTGCTTCGCTTCTGCTTAGTCTAACATTGTAATATTGTTTCGGAACCGAATTAAAAGATTTGGCAATTTGTTTGACTTTCTTCGGTGTTCTTATTTATCGATAGATGGATGAAACTATAAGTTCAGTTGTTTTAATTAGTGTAATTAGAAGATACGGCAGATCTGATGCCAAACCGCTCTCTATAGATATTTGTGTCTGACAAAAATTAAATCATTGGTAAGAAATTAAGTAATAATGTTAACATACAAATAAAAGCATTTTCTTCAAAATACAACTATTGCATAATTTAATTGTATGTTTTTAACCCCTAACAAAAGAGGGGTGTTGTGAGTTTCATCCCTTTGTTTACCTGTGAGAGTGTGCATCTATTTGTCGGTGGCATCGTTGCGTTTAAATTAATGAATTAATTTAAATACGGTTTTTTAATTAAATGTTTTTTTTTCCTGGCTCGGCAAAATGACTACGCCACACCTGATGGTAAGTGTAGCGCAATCCAGGAATAGTGTCGACCAAAGACAAACAGTGTGTCAATCGTTGGTCGGCACGATCATGCCGGCCTGCCTAACTGCTTCTTCACACTCCGTTTAAAGGACCCAATATTATAGGAAGGAGGGAACACGTGTGCCGGAAAACTATTCCACAGCTTAATGGTCCGGCAGAAGTAAGAATTCGCGAACTTTTTAGTTCGAGCCGAGATGGAAGAGACCACGAAGCTGTGGTAACGCAAGCCACCACGCGTGGTTCTGTTAAGGAAAGGTGAGGATGGGATAAGGTTAAACAATTCTTCGGAGCATTCACCGTGATACAGACGGTACAAGACGCTCAGTGAGGCAATGTCCCTCCGCAATTGTAGCGGTTCTAAGTGTCTTGTAACGTCTGCATCATTTACAATGCGGACAGCCCGACGCTACACGCTGTTCGTGTAATTAAGAAGATTCTTAGTTATATTTGCAGAAATCTGTTTAGCCGTTTCAAATTTACAAATGTTTTCTAACAGTGTCGGAGAATTTTAATTGCATGCACAAATATTCGTTATTAAATCTCTCATATAGTCTCGTCATAGAGTAATATAAAAAAATACGGAACTCAACAGTTATTTATATTCCCGCTTCACCAATTTCGTAGCACACAAAACATCAACAATAGAATAAAATTGCGGAATATGTCGTCACGTCGCGCGATGAGCCCAATCGTGCGTGAAGTCGTTACCGTGTCGTTGTCGGACCGTGTGACGATTCCAAAGCGACTCGATTGTAGAACAAAGACGCGGACTCGCTAACAAACTTTTGCAAATGTCTTTTGTTCAATTCGAATTTTAAAAAGAGCGGGAACATTTCTGTTACTTTTTATATATTAGGTTTTAACCCGATATATAGAGGGATGAAAAATTTAACCCCTTTGTATGTCTGTGTGTCTCGTATCAGTCAGATTTGAAAGCATTTTGGTTTGAAAGCTGGTTTCAACGAGATGGTTCTAAGCTATCATATGGTTGGGTTATATGGGGATTAGACTGCCTCGGTGGTGCAGTTGTAGTGGGACATGGGACGGAAATAAGGTCAGCTTTTACGCTTTTACAAGGTGGTAGGTCTTTCGTATGCGAGAGGCCGTTTGGCCATCATGCAAGCACATTAAAAATTATCTGTCATTGTTACTACTGGTAAAAATGTTGGTTGTCTTAATTACGAAAACCATTTCGATCCTTACCTCTGAACTCTGGACATTAATCGAAGCCCTTTAAGCCATATATGCACGAATCCTACAAAATATCGGCGAGGTGCTCACGAAAAGCGCGTAATCCCAACAAAGATAATTACATCCCAGAGTGGGCCGGCAGGGCTAATTACACTTATATATTATATACAATAGCCGCGCCGCGACTCCTCTCAACGTAAATCTCCAGGGGCACCATTTAATTAACTACAGTCTTACAAGCCCTCTGCAGGTGCAAAGAATCCGCTAGGGTTGTTAACAGATAACCTAACCTTTAGAATGCTGTGACGTCAAATACTAAGTTTTTATTAGTAGAATCACGCTATTGACACTTTTATGTACAGCTTAAATAGGCAGGCTTGATCGGGTCGTTACCACTGTTTTAAAAAAAACTTACGTAATGTAGCGCCTTGTTGCTGGGTTTCGTACGGTGAGTGATATCTCTCTCACCGATATCTCTGGCGGTCGAAATCCCCCTCTCTTCCCAATCCCTTAATTATCACTTTCCTTTAAGTTCGGCAACGCGCCTATGATTCTTCTAGTATTGTGGGCGAAATGAGCACTGGATATCACTTACCATCAGGTGAACCATTTGCTCGTTTGCCGGATACTGAGCAATCGCTTTTACCCGATCCAGGGATCGAACCCGCGCCCTCAGCATAACTGTCGTACCGCATACGCAATACAACTTCGCACCGAAGCAGTAAAAAAAATTAATTGCCTAAAAATAAAACACCCGCTAAAATTCCCAACCCTACAACACGGTTAATTGTAACACGAGAGAACAATTTTATTATTAGAAGACGTCTAATTGAAAAGCTAATATCCAAGCCGTAACATTAATTATGCAACCGAAGGCCACGGTGAGCGGGCCCCGCGAAATCCTCGTCACGAGTGATATGACGCTCCGTCGGCTTTAATAATAAAACAATGTGACATTTAATAACACTTCACTCCAGCCTGCGTTAATTTTCGTGAGACTTTTGCTGTAAGTGACGATTATTAAAATGTCGAGCGGTTGTGTCACTTTCGTAGAACATGTGTGTAAATTTTTGTTGGAAATAAAATATGCAAGTGTACGTTAATGCATATAACTTTAAACATATCCTACTAATATTATAAACGCGAAAGTTTGTAAGTATGAATGTATGTTTGTTACTCTTTCACGTAAAAACTACTGGATGGATTTTAATGAAACTTTACAATAATATAGGTTATACATCAGAATATGACATAGGCTACTTTTTATCCCGGAAAAAGCAGATCACGCGGGCGGAGCCGCGAGCAAAAGCTAGTGTATAATAAACTTATGTATCATAATTAAAACCCTCCTGAAAATATGTACATTCAAAACTTATACATTATTTTTTTTTTGAAAACCGCGATCAATTTAACATAATATAAACAGGTAAAATACATAGTCTCAAAAAATGACGATATATTTTTTTTATCCGATCACGACAAAGTGACTGCACTATATCTGATGGGAGTACACTAGTGGAGAGGTAGTTGGAGAGGGAAGAAGCAAATCGAGGGGTTTCTGACAGAACAGGCGGATGATCGATGCAGGCACTATTAAATTATAAAGGCTATAAAGCCACTGACATTTGTAAATTACAAAACGGTGGTACCAACTCAGACGGCCTCTCGCATACGAGGGACCTACCACTTTGTAGTATGTGTGTAATAAAAACACAATTAAGGCTTTTTAAATCATATTAATAAAACAGATTTGAATCCCAGACAATTCAGTGCACAAATTGTACGGTGCACATTATCGATACAAGTTTGATTTTAGAACATCCAATAATAACATAAGTACCAACCTAAAAACAGTCACAAACAGACACACTGTAAAATTATCTTAAAGATTCACACCGAAATCCCCTCAGCAATAAACCGCGCGGAGGTACGAAAAGTTGCCAAAAACCAACCCCGAAACGGAATCGTCAATTTGTAACAACGAATGAGTCAATCCGAATGGTTAGTAAGCGTTTTCTAATCGTGTTATTTTCGACATTTTTCCTTATTTTCCGTTCGCGCTGAACGAATGTTTTGAAATGTCAAAAATCCAACGATATTTCAAAGTGGGAACAAATTCTGTTCGCGATAAGAACGTCACAGAAGTTGGAGTGTATTTCATTGGAGTTGTTATCAGTTGGCGGCGGACTGGGCGGCGGGGGCGGAGGGGCGAGGGGGCGTACGGGCGAATAAGGGGCGAAGGGGCGACTTGCACCGGACGAAGGTTACGTTTTTACTTAGCCACTTAATAACACGTCTCTTATGAGCCGCTGTAACAGTACGTGCGGCTGCACAGTAAACTCCTCATATTGAAAAGGTCTGGGCCAGGGATGACACACCTTTTATTATTGGCATACGAATCTTTTGATAAAAAGTTATTCGAGACGATCGCAGCCAATAAAGAAAAATATATTGAGATATTGCAACTTTTTATAAGTTTTTTAACTTGTTATATGTTGAATCTTGATTGATGTTTATGCATAATACATACACGCACTCACGTCTGTAATCCCCGAAGGGGTAGGCAAAGGTATCGCGCTAGACTACTCTCATCACCTCAAGACAGTTGTTAAGTCTCATAATACCCAGTAACAGTATTACAGTACATACGTAACTTCAGGCCGGCATAACTTCAAGAGGTGGCAGCTTGACGGTCGACATAATTACATTTGGACTGCACTGCAACTAACATCAGTGTCATCTCTTTGCAGTGCCAGTATAAAAAAAATGTGATATTATCACTTTACTCATAGATTTTGTTAAAAGATCGCCATTTTTATGCAGACAGTCACTAGAATGCTGAAGATATTATAAAAGTTCCATACCTGAGTTTTGTGTAGGTAATAACGCTTAAAGCTTGGATATTTTGAACTTTCAACGTCTTAACGACTGTTCGCTTGACAAAATGCATTATCCTGGCACCATATCAAAACCGATTTCCAAATTTTATTACCGCATTAAAATAAATTCGACACTATTCTATAACGTAAGTAGAAGTGGGAGAGCCACGCTTTAGACACCTTTGTCTGCATGGATGGGTTGTCTCGACCGGGTCATTACCAGGGTTGTCACACCATTAAGATTGTCTGGAAGAAATCGCCGGTTGCGACAAGACCGCTCATTGTATCAACCTTAAGAAAGAAAGAAAGAAAAAATATTGGTAGGCGTTAGGTGGTATATGTACAATTTATGTATAAAATATAATCCTTATAGCTTACTGTATGATCGTTACTTGTAAGTTACTTTATTCGGTGATATTTATTTTTTTATCTAATTGAATGACGAGACGAGCATGTCGCTCGCCTGATGGTAAGCTCCTGTCAATAAACAGAAGCAACACCATACAGAACTTTGAATTACAAAGCACTGCATGACACTGAACTGCGCTCGTCACCCCGAGACATAAGTTGTTAAATCTCAAACTGCCCAGTAATTTCACTGTCTTACATAAAATTTATAAATTTTATAAATAATTGTAATCTGAAGGTAGATAATGTAACATTAACATTTGGGGACAACCCACACCTTAGTCCCCCTCGTGACCACGAAGGCTGAAAAGTCTTCGAAACGTCGGGATCAAAATTAATAAAAAACCGCGATAAAATCCGTTTAAATTAGTTTTATTTCAATTTCACTGTCTTCAATGTCCTTCAAACCGAAACACAACAGTGCTTACACACTGATTGTTGATTTACATATGATGAACAGGAACTGATGACAGAGTAAGAATGTGACCACAGGAAGTCAGCCTACACCATTTGCTGGCACTCCCATCATCATATTTCCTTTTCTCCGCATATCTTCAGATAATCACAAAGTAACATACACGGAACATTTTTACATTAAAAAAAATCAATAGCGTTGAGAAATGTTGCCAGTGAAAATTCCACCGCACGCTTCCAACTATATTCAATATTATGACTGTAGAGTTCGGAATCTTTCCGAAGTTGTACGTGCGAGGCCGCGTCGTGTAACTATCCGAAATTCACTGGAAGTAAACAACATTCTCTACGAACAAGTTTCATATGCACGATCGAAGTGGTAAGGTACGAAAAATTATGCATTTACATGTACTGTGTATGTGATAAAATCATAATTTTTAACATTCAATAAAAACGCGGTTTCACTGTTTTATTTGCATGTGTGTGTGTGTGTGACCTTTTTTCTCATAGACCACTTTAAAAATTTTGCTCATTCCTCTGGATCCCCTGCAGCTACATTTCTGCAGTTGAGGTTCTACTGAATATGGAATATGCAAGTTTTTATAACAGTCGCTAAGCTTCTATATTATCTGCCTATAATGATAAATAAAGTCAAGCTAACATTTTAGTTCTTCACTATAGGAAGCAGATAAATTTTCGTGGCCCCTAATTTTGAGTAGTGAACCATTTTTTTATCACGCCAACGAAGACCCCGTCGAGTCCCCCGTGGACCCCTGGGGGTCCACCTGGGCCACTTTGGGAATTAATGGTCTAAACTTATCAATAAACTAATGGTTTTTATGCATTTCTTTTTTTATATAAGCTGGTATAATCGAGTTGGTTCTTAGCTACGTTATAAGAAAATTTGTTCCAAGTCTCAAATATTTTTCATTTTTTTATTACCTTAATGAAGAGACGATAAGGTCGCTCGTCTGATGATAACCGTCTCTCCTGCCATGGCGGTACTGGTTACATCTCTGCCTACCCTTTCAAGAATTACAGGCGTGAGATCATATGTACTGTTTAAATACATTCTGCGTCACGAGGTTACATAAACGTTTTGATTAAGAAACTAAAGTTAAGCATCAAAAATATCAGTTCTCATAGAGCCAAAATGAGCCATTAGGATGACGGTGAGCCCTAAGTATCAGTTTTATGATAGAAAAGCGACCCTAATGACGGAAAATACGGCGTCTACGAAGATTTCGTAATACTATAACTATAAACGATGTACTTCGCTTCACTAAATATAATGTGTCTGTATTGTGAACTAGGTTTGTAAACACTCAGTATTTTTACTTTTTTTTATCCGAACGCGACAAAGTGACTGCACTACACCTGATGGTAAGCGTAGTGCAGTCCAAGAAAGGAGCGACCACCGACAAACAATGAATTTGTCGGTGGTCACCAGAATCATGCCGCTCTATAAATGTTTCATCCTTCTTCGGAGAGTGAAGAAGCGAAACGAGGGGCCTGCGACAGGGCAGGCGAATGACAGTTGCAGGCAAAGGGATACAAGGATGTACGCCTATATCCGCTCCAACCAACCATCAAGACATGTCGCAAGCCCCTCGGGAGAACCGGGTATACGCTGGCTGATCCTGGAACGCGACCCTCACAAGGTGGGCCACTATGGCAGGTTTTAGCACCAGTATACGGTGGTCGCTATCCGGTCGGATACAAGTATCCTCCCACCAGCATACTTGCAGTCCGCACACCATACCACACCGCACACACACGAAGACTGAAAAGCTTTCGAAACGTCGGGATCAAAATTAATGAAAAACTGCGATAAAATCCGTTTAAATTAGTTTTATTTCAAAATATAATACGCATAACATATCTTGGCCGGCCTAAAGTTAGTCACGAGTGGTTGTTGGCGAGAGA
Source organism: Amorpha juglandis (assembly GCA_949126905.1). Classification (NCBI taxonomy): domain Eukaryota; kingdom Metazoa; phylum Arthropoda; class Insecta; order Lepidoptera; family Sphingidae; genus Amorpha; species Amorpha juglandis. The sequence continues at coordinate 15,459,226 of OX421374.1, read as the reverse complement.
GAGAGAGAGTTGTTGAGAGGCGATGCTGTTGTTTTCGGTTACTAAAGGCACGTTTTCAGATACGCGACTGACACAAGAGGCCGCACCGCGTGACGATAGCGACACGTCACGTTTTAATGCAATTGTGTGGGCACGTTTCGAACAGAAACAAGTTTTATCTCTGGTTTCGAGGTATGCTACCAAGGCAGGTTAGTGACACGTGCGCATTTTCCATACAATAGGTTTGATGAATATATTTTTTTATGATTTTAATCCATAGCTTACATTACTCATTATAGAAAGAGTTTTATTAATCTTTACAAATAATTAAGTTATAGGCTGTATAAATCTGGTGGAGGGCATGATTGTCGAATGATAATAAAAAGATGCATGCCTTGTACGATGACGCGAACCTATACGATGGTCATAACGTGGTGCTCGCGTACGCGTACGAGGGAGATAGCAAGATGGTCCCACTAGTCTTTCATTTTATTTCACACGCGTCTCCACGCGTTTTATTCAATATAAGAAATATTTATGTCTGAGCCGCATACCGCAAAGTCTACCTTTAACGAACCCTTACTGGATTTTTGCACACTCGAATAATTGAACAATTTCCAACGTATTTTGACAACCCGCAGCCTATAAAGGCCTATGTTTACCCAACATCATGTCTGTCAAACAAGCTGAGGCACAAAAAACGCCCTCAAAGAGAACCTTTGACAAATTATCTTGCTTAGTTGTCATGTAAACATTCAGACAGCCTCCATCTCTTTGAGATGTCAGTTCAAGAGATGAAAATGTGTCAATACCAATACGTGATTTGAAAGAATGGATGTCTGCGTAAGGGTTGAAGCCTGTTTTGAAGTGCGCGACCGCGACAGGGAGATCGCGACGCGTGACGAGACAGGTGGTAGAGACGCGTTCTATTTTGTAAGCATTAATAACGGTACGAGGATGTCGCTAACCGACATGTCTGCTTTGTATATAGAAAAGTTGCGTCTAAGGGTCCTATGTCTCGATTGCATACCTCGAAACGTATTTCTAAATAATTACAAACAAAGCGGAGGTTTTTTAATTTAGCGGAATTGGTATTAATAAAGTAATTCATTTCTTATTTTTCAATTTGTTATACCGACATTTATACTTTTGTTTTCCCAACTAGGCGTGTGGTCGCTAAGTGACAAAGCTTAAAAATAAATTAAAAACAAAACAGAGACATCCATGTCGTCTCGCGTTGCGGTCTCCTGCCTTAGTCAAGCACCAGTCTTCAATCAATAGCGGTAGCTGGATAATTTAGAGTCACGCTGTAGACAGTATTGTCTACAGCAAGAATGGGCCGAGGCTTGAAGCGTCAGTTTAGACATTATGATACTCACAGGCGTTGATGATTACGTGACCAAATTACTCGTTTACCGACCTTAAGCTATAAAACTCCGTCCTCATTACTTACTCTTAACATTCTTAAATGATTACCTCTTCCTTAATAAATATAAACTCGACTCGAGATGTTAAAGACATCCAGAGTAAAGTGACAAGAACTGGACCCCGACTCTGCTAATATACATAAGACTCATTTTTTATAGCATAGACCAGCTAACGAGCCAGTGGGTTACCTGATGGTAAGTGATCTTCACCGCCTATGTACGTCCACAATACTAGAAGAATCATAGGCGCGTTGCCAACCTTAAAGAAAAGGGACAATTAAGGGATTAAGAAAGGGAGAAGGATTTGGGCCTTCAGATATCTCACTCACCGTACGAAACGCAGCAGCAAGTTGCTACTTTACGTCGGCTTTCTGTGAGACAGTGGTAACGACATGGTTGAGCCCGCCTATTCATGCTGTTGACAAAACTGTCTACAACTTCGCTCTACCACTCACAAGAAGATTACCGAAACGCATAACTTAAATATACGTACTGGCTCTATAGCCATTTTGTAAATTGTAACAAGGATATTTGTAACTACATTCATCATCATCATCAGCCACAAGACGTCCACTGCTGAACATAGGCCTCTCCCAAAGATTTCCAGACCGACCTGTTGGAAGCGGCCTGCATCCAGCGACTTCCTGCGATCTTTATCAGGTCGTCTGTCCACCTTATAGGTGGACATCCAACGCTGCGCTTGCCAGTACGTGGCCTCCATTCCAGAACCTTTCTGTCCCATCGGTTATCGGTTCTGCGGATTTAAAATGTATTGAGTAACAGGACAAAACAAGTTAAAAGCTAGGCCCAAAAAGAAGGCCCTATTTTGATCGAGAAACGATAGTTGTCGAAGTTGTAGTATAGCTAAGGCTGTATTTCAGTATAAAGCTGAATGGTAAGTCGCGTTATTGGTCTAAAATAATACTGTTATGATGTATGTAAAAGATTGCTATTTTGTGTCTAGTCCAATAATAAATTTTTCTTTCTTTCTTTTATTTAAAATAATTAAGCGATATCGTTAGACGCTTACGAAACACTGTCCAAACTCCAATACACATAAGGGACATAAGAGACAAATAGCCTGTCGTAGCTCTTTATAAGAGAGCCATCTTAAGGTGTACACGATCTAACCAGCAGTTAACTTCCACACTTTAAAAATGAAATGTATACGAGCCAGTGGACGTCCCGCCGCGACGATCGTCTCCCGGCTCGTTAAACTGCGCTCAGTCTCTAAGTGATTCTTTACCATCGCAGCCACTGTTTAAGTGTCGGACGCGCCGTCGAGTGCCAAAGTTTTTAGCTCGTAATGCTTCCGATACATAAAACCATCCAATATTTGTTGGACGGGCGACGCGAAAACATTTCGGCGCGGCGCCCTATCGGACGGTCGTAAAGGCCTCTCGCGCGATAAAAACTGATCTGTGAGTTTGTTCGCCAACAACAGGAAAACAGATCTTTGGCTCGCGGCCAAGTCACCTGGCCGGGGTCGTCGCGACCCGCCACCGCAACGCGTCGCCGACTCGCACCGATAAAGGGTTAACAAACAGCGTGGCTCGCACGCGCCGAGTGCACGCAGTAAATAGTTCCACGTTCCACGGACAAGTTTTGACTTCTTCCAACTGACGTTCTCATAATGGGTTTCCCGGTGACCGCCCGTCGCCTGGCGTCGCCTGCCAGTGCGGGCACCTCGACTCTCCGCGATTGTCGCCATTTAAATTGTCGCAATCCTTGTTATTATTCCGCGGCCCTCGCGCGAATTACTCTCGTGTATCGACTTGTTTTGCTCGGTGTAAACAGGGCGGCTTAAAAGTGCGTCCTAATTTATTTGAGTCGCCTTTTCGGAAAACGTTCGGCCGAGTCCTTTATCCAGTTGAACAAAGGATAATACGAATAAAAGCCAGTCGAGCATAATCGTTCTCAGACGTCGAGAGCTCCGCGAGAGATAAAGTACTCACCGCAATTTTCCCCGTGGAGGTTTTTTACCTTGCGGTTTTTTTTGTGGGTTTCAAAGCTGATTCAATAAGAAGTTACGAGCGTACTCGACGTATGTATGTGTCCGTCTGTGGGTCTCTATATATCCGTGTAAAGTGAGCGGTATTGCCGGGCGCAGTTTGTTTATTGTTTACATTCGATTACCTGCGAAGGAGTCCACGTTCTCGAAGCATCTGAGACGCTATTAGACTGTATAATCAATAGAGCCAAGTAGACAACAAAGATATTCGCCTGTCGAGGGCCTCGAGAATTTGTAAATTGGAATTTCAGTTCATTGTATTTTATTAACTTGATACAACATTCATGGCCGTATATTTACGAATTAGGTAATGTTACAAAGCTTTGTTATTTGTTCGTAAGTAATACGTTTATAAGTAAATATTTATTTAAAAGTTAAAATGATGAAAGAACAAATCCATTAAAATTCTAGTACACAAGTATTTACAATGTAAGTCAGTTCAGTCTGAAACAAAAATCCTATCTCTGTTAGATCAGAATACATTACATACATTTCGTCAAAGTAACCAGACAACACATATATACTAGCTTTATCTCGCTGCTCTGCCCGCGTGAACAGAATCCGGTTTAGTAGACTTCACAAACTTCCAAAATGCATATGCATTATATGGTGAATTGAACTATTTATGGTTATTATGAAGTATTTAGATTCTCTCGCTTCGTTCGTCGTTAAAAAAGGATTAAAGGAAATTATTACAGAAATCCAGACGCTGGATGGCTGTTTCGAACCCGAGTCTTCCATTTCGGTAGTCCGTTTCACCCCGCCTAACTACCGTCGCTTTTGACATACAAACCTATTTTAATATATTAAAAATCCCGTGGCAAAAACAGTCGAGTGAAAATCCGGAGTTACGCGGCAAACCATTGACAAATTAAATTTATCAAACGCAGCCTTACTCCGTAACAGTCATGTCCAATATACACGAAGCATCAACCCTAACAGATTTGCGAACCAGACGTGGATTCAGTTAATCCCATCACAGATCGGTTCTTCGCTCCCGTTCATTTTGTCCCATCCCTATTCCCAAGTTACGAACGAATGATACGCTTTGACGAGTGTTTATTGAAAGATCATCCAATTCGAATTCTTTTTTCAATTCTCTGCGAATTGAAAGTAGAGATCAATGATGAATTAATAAATTTTACCCTCCGAAAAAGGTGGTGTTATATAATTTTAAGAGCTTTTGTCTGTCTGTCTGTCAGTGTATCTGTCTTGGTATCGTATCGCCTAATAGTAGTTCCCAATATTAACATTCTGTTTACCGGCAGCCTCCGTGGCGCAGCGGGCGAGTAGCCGGCTTTGAAGCGAGAGGCCGCGGGTTCGATCCCTGCACCGAGACAAATGTTTGTGTGATCCACAATTACTTGTTTCGAGGTCTGGGTGTTGTGAGACCGAAAGTTTCTCGTAGTTCCTGATATCCACGACACAAGACTTGTATCTTACTGTGGGGTCATGACTATGTATGTGACTGTTTGGTGTATTTATTTATTTGTCTAGTGACAGTAAAATTATTCTTGACACATTTTTAAGAGCCATAATATCGATTAAATAAATATTTATATTCAGTAAATCTATCTGTAATTAGCAAAACGCAGCAGCAAGCCGCTACTTTACGTCGGTTTTCTGTGAAACAGTTGTAACGACTCGGTCGAGTCGGCCCATTCAGATATTTTTTTAATCATTCTCGCCGGTTTTAATAACGGTAAAGTTATAATATGTGCTTATTAAAAACTAAACTTTCGTCGTTTCGGACTATTACTACACTCAGTCAATTACGTCTCACGTAATTACGTATAGGTACCTCAATTAACATAGGTTTTTTTTTATAGCATAGGCCGGCAAACGAGCAAGTGGGTCACCTGATGGTAAGTGATCTCCACCGCCCATATACGCCCACAATACAAAAAGTACCATGGGCGCGTTGCCGACCTTAAAGGAAAGGGATAATTAGGGATTGGGAAGGGGAGGGGATTTGGGCTTCCGGATATCTCACTCACCGTACGAAACGCAGCAGCAAGCCGCTACTTTACGTCGGTTTTCTGTGAGACAGTGGTTATGACCCGGTCGAGCCAGCCCATTCATGCTGTAGACAAAACTATCTACAGCGTGGCTCTACCACTCACAAAAAGGTTGTCAAGCCATTTTTTTTATTTGATCATTTAATAAATTTTATATCAATTTCTGCACTCAGCAACGGAGCATAAACCGTTAACTGGCTCTGAGGGTGAAAACAATTTAAAACATGAATGATTAATTGACGCTTAAAGTTTGTCTATGAGTACGAGAGTCACTGCCGCATTCATAAATATCAATTAACTTTAATTGTTTAAAATTTCAAGGTGGTAGGTCCCTCGTATGCGAGAGGCCGTCTGGGTTGGTACCACCGCTTTGTCTATTTCTGCCGCTAAGCAACAGTGTGTAAGCACTGTTGTGTTTCGGTTTGAAGGACATTTAAATTACTGGGCATTGTGAGACTTAACATCTTATGTCTCGGGGTGACGAGCGCAATTCAGTGCCATGCAGCGCTTTGTAATTCAAAGTTCTGTGTGGTGTTGCACCTGTGTATGGGCAGGTGTGGCGCTTACCGTCAGGCAATTCAATCAATCAAATAAAAAAAACAATAATGTTTACACTTAGAGCCGCTTAATGCAATGTTGAGTACAAACAATATTTATGATTAGTCACTGAGCACAGAAATAATCCTAATGGACGTGTCTTACAAATAATTCTAAGAAAAGGTAAATTAATATTGAGTGGTTTAGCCACGCTGTAGACAGTTTTGCCTACCGCATGAATGGGCCGCCTCAACCGGGTCGTTACCACTGTCTCACAAAATTAAATATTTACTTGCTGCTGCGTTTCGTACGGTGAGTGAGATATACGGAGGCCCAAATCCCTTCCCTTTCCCAATCCCTAATTATCCCTTTCTTTTAAGGTCGGCAACGTGCCTATGTTTATTTTGGTATTGTGGGCGTACATAAGCGGTGGAGAATCACTTACCATCAAATGACCCAGTTGCTCGTTTGCCTGCCTATGCTATAAAAAAATTATTGAAGTCCCTGAGTGCGACAGTTAGAATATGATTTAGAAAGAAAAGAAAGAAGAATGAAAGAAAAATTTATTATTGGACTAGATAGTTTTCTTTTACATACATCATAACAGTACCATGCTAGACCAATAACAGGACTCCTCATTCAGCTTCCTGCTGAAATAAAGCCTTGGCTGTACTACAGCGCTGATTTTCAATGGGAAGTCTGTGTGACGTGCGAAACGCTATGTCGGTACTACAAAAATATTGACAGCCTCCGTGGCGCAGCGGGCGAGTAGCCGGCTGTGAAGCGAGAGGCCGCGGGTTTGATCCCCGCACCGGGACAAATGTTTGTCTGATCCACAAATATTTGTTTCGGGGTATGGGTGTTGTGAGACCGAAAGTCTCTCGGAAGTTATTAGTGGATTGTATCTTTCCCAAGAATTCTGAGACAGTATCCGTTGGCGCAATGGGCGAGTACCCGGCTGAGAAATGTGTGGCCGTGGGTTCAATGTGCTAAGACAATATTTTTGTGATCTACAAACATTAGTTTCGGGTCTGGGTGTTGTGAAACCGAAAGTCTCTCGCAGTTCTTGATACCCACGACACAAGACTCGTATCTTACTGTGGGGTCAGGACTATATGTGTGGCTGTTGGGTGTATTTATTTATTATATTGATTTGTGAGTAACACATGTGTGTTTGTTTCAGGGTGTGCATTCGTGAAGTTCAGCTCGCACCAGGAGGCGCAGGCAGCCATCACCAGCCTGCACGGGAGTCAAACTATGCCGGTAAGCACGCAACCCTTTGTAACAATGCGACACAAGTCAACAGTTACGGGCGATGTTGACTATAAAAAAAAAATGGGTGCGTGTACTTATGTACGCGCGTGAGAAGTTATACTTCTTTGGCATCATTAAAAAATAGTTTTTAATTGCATGCAAATAATTGATTACAATAATAATAAGTATTTAACATTAATAATTTAATAATATTTAGTGTTAATTATATTAAATAAAAGTATTTTAATTTATATCAATAAATAATACATACGGATAGTTAACCTCAATTATATTGGAGCACTTGAAAAAGTATATAAGCACAATTTTTTTCACTAATATTCACAAATAGTAAGTAATATCAATCAAAATATTCAATTTAAATCACTACTGAATATAATTTATTAGCACATATATAAATTATAAAGGACATTGTCAAAAATGGCCTATGAATCAACACGCATGAAACATTTACTATAATAATAATTATTATTTATAATGTACATTATAATTATTATTATAGTAAATGTTTCATGCGTGTTGATTCATAGTTTCAATAGAACGGACACTTATTAATTTCGAAAACAATTTAAAAAGTATTCACTTCCGTCATAGTCCTCGGTATTATAATTTTTGGTTCAAATTCGGGTTTTTAATAGGCAAAGGTATTGTAGCTCATACAGCCAAGTCTTTGTAACAACACTCTTAAGCTTCGCATTGTTATGCATTTCGCCAAAGACAAGTGTAATTTATTCTCAAGTCTTCACAACAACGATGAAATATCGTAACATTAATAATTTAATAATATTTAGTGTTAATTATATTAAATAAAAGTATTTTAATTTATATCAACATATCCACTCGACATGATAGAAGTACATTCTACTCTCTTCGCGTTTATGCGAGCCTGGTACTTTTTACGGCAACATGTTCCGAATAAGAAAAAACCTAAAGAGTTTTTCTTTGTCCAAATCGTCATTTGTTTATTAATTACGGCTACTTTCACTCTCATCATTTTTTCTTAACGCGCCTAACTTCATACTGTTAATTTTTTGTGTCACAGGTGCGCGCGCATCTTAAAATTTCACTCTCATCATTTTTTCATAACGCGCCTAAAGAAGTATAACATCAAAAAAAATTTGAAGTATAACTGATCTAGACAATTTGATACGTTATTAAGAAATCTTCTGCTATAAGCGAGTAGCATAAGAAATTATGTATTTCTAATTTTTGCAACAACATTTAAAACTTATTATCTTCTTCATATAGAACAGAGACCAACTTGACGCAGTATTTCAATCTACAGGGTTAATTTTAAAACACCAGCAACCTCGCAGGACCACATAGCTGACCCCATACGGAACAACTTTTGTTCTACGAGTTTGGATATAACTCAATATATTTAAAAAAAATGATTTCACAAGTTTTTGTTGTGTCGTGTTTTACTTCGTAGACTGCGGCGCGGCGCGGCGTGCGCGCGCGACTCAAAGGCGCCGCTCAGCTGCTCGGGCGTTGACCTTCAAAGCCGCTAGCCCGGTTCCCCACGCTTCGCGTATTTATTTACGTAATCTGCGATGCGCGTTGTAAAATTCAAGACGGAAATTAAATGAATACCTATTTTTGTATGAAAATAAAATCTAACAAATTATCAAAAGTCGTAGAACAAAAGTAGTAGCTTATAACCTTAGGAATCTACCCCTGCGAGGTTGCTGGTGTTTTAAAAATAACCCTGTATATTAAAACGAAGCGTGCCAATTTTTACTACATGCACTGACGTCACTGCGATGAAGATTCTAGATGGATATTTTCTTTATGCATGGCAATGTGACTACGCTAGACCTGCTGTTAAGTACAGTGCAGTCCAAATATAATGACGACCGTCAAAAGAAATTACGTTCCTCAAGGGTCGGCAGAATTATGCCGGCCCGAAGTTACGGGACATTCACCGGCGCGAAACGCGACTTGCCTGATTAAGACTCGACATAATCGCTATATCTTCCACATTGGATCGCCTGTATATCGGATGAAACATTGAGTTATTCGCGTATCTAACGCGTTGATGAAATAGTTAAACAACTAAGTTTACTAACATGCACCGAGTATGGCCACAATGTGCGTATATTTTATACATATTATTATACTCGGTAATGTAGGCTTGTCAACCACACATTCTATTATTAATGACAGTTGAACAATAAAAACAAAAAACAGAAAAAAAATCACAAAATATTTTAAATTTATTAAATAAGAACAATACTGGCCACTAAGCAAAGTTTTTAAATTTGTCAATACAAGAACAATAGCCAATACTAAGACGACGTTCTAATTTTAAAAATAACAAGGCCAGCTACAACATTATTAAACAGTACAAATCACTATACGATATTGAAACAATCCTCGTATCAGTAGACGACAGTTCCGATTAACACAACACATGACACGAACAGCGCACAGAAGCAATGCCACTAATTAAAAAGTTAAGCGGCCGGTTCGGACAGGCAATCCGGCGACTTTTTGCGGAAATCCGTCGGCCGGCCTAAAGTTAGTATTTACAACTCGCGCACTGTTCCCAGCCGTTTTTAATTTCTAAACAGAATGTACAGGAAATGTTGCCGATAGTATTACGTGTAGTTGGACTTCTATTTTGTTTTTGTCCTTTTGGTTTTATGTTGTTTGTAGAGCATAGTCGATGCTATAGCCATCTTAATTTTTTTATCCGAGTACGGCACAGTGGCTGCACTACACCTGGTGATAAGCGGAGTGCAGTTCAAAAATATCAACGGCCACGGACAAACAATGAATTTATGGATGGTTATCGGAAAATGCCGGCCTGTATAAATGCTTCTTCACACTCCAAAGAGGGACGAAGCAAATCGAGGAGCCTGCGACAGGACAGGCGGATGAACTTTACAGGCACAGGGATACAAAAATGTACCCCTATACCCGCCCCAACCAACAATCAAGTCATGTCGCAAGCCCCTCGAGAGAACGGGATATACACTGGCTGATCCTGGAACGCGATACACACAAAGTGTGTGGATCAATATATTTTTAACACTATGTGCACGGTGATCGCTATCCGGGCAGAAATGAAGATTAATAATAACTGTTGGGTGTATTTAGGTGTATTTATATATATTGGACCATCATTATTGCCATTCATGTTTTCCAATATAGCATAACTTAAATGCTGCAAATAATAAACTTATTGAGTTAAAACGCTAAAAGTTACATTTCTTTCTTCAATAAACGTTAAATGTACCAAGGCAGCAGCATACAGTAGGAGTATTTGTCGCGACCAGACTAGCGGCAGGCCCGGCTGCACGGCGTCACGGCGACGAGCCGGACACGGCGCGCAAACACTCCAGCGTGTTGACTATCTGTTGTCTACGACACGTCGTTTGTTATAACACGACATGATTCTATACGACACTACCTGGATAGAATGTTGAAAATTTGTGAATTATGGTATTGCGAAATCGAGACTTATTGGGAGGGGGGTTGTATAAAATCAATATGGTTTCTTCTTTAGCTATATCAACCAGCAAATGAAGTTTTTTTTTAAATTTAATTGAATGACAAGACGAACAAGGCGCTCGCCTGATGGAAAGCGCCACGACTACCCATAAACAGAAGCAACACCACACACAACTTCGAATTATAAAGCATTAAATGACACTGGACTGCGCTCGTCACCCCGAGGCTCAGACAGTGTCATAATGCCCAGGAATTTCACTGGCTTCAATGTCCTCCAAACCGAAACACAACAGTACACGCTATTGCTTGGCGGCAGAAATAGACAAAGCGGTGATACCAACCCAGACGGCCTCTCGCATACGAGGGACCTACCATCTTGTAAAATAATGAAACTTATAAACACAATATATTTTCCATTTGAATCTTTATTTTCTTCCAAAATGAAAATCACTATAAAACGGTTGACGAGCATTCATTGCGAATAGATTCGGAGGGCGGTGGCACTCCCATAATTCCTTTTGCACAAAGCCAGTCCGCCGGATTTGCCCCCGGGTGCTCTAATGACGTTTTTGTCTGCCCTCCGCTCCCTCACTTCGGCAAATATTGATTGACTCGTACAAGGTGTTTGTCACTTGGTGGAAATATAATTGAAATGTTTAATATTACTATATAAACATAGTAAGGAATCCTGCATAGCTGTGAGTATTAACTTTCGGCCTCCCATATCCCCGCAAAGGTAGACAGAAATGGAACTAGTGCGTTCTCTGTTCGCCGACCTTATTTCCGTTAATTAAATAAAAAAATTGTTGTTAATAAAAAAAACATTACGGTTGTAATATTTTAACAAATAAAAAAATAAACATCATAACCTGATTTTACACTCATACAAAAAGCAATTAACTAAAAAAAGCCCTTCACTACACCTCACCTTTTCTATTCAAAGCGAAAAGATCTGGTCCCAATAAAAGATACCCGAAAGATAAGAGCCATAATGGGTCCAAGCCCACCCGCAGATTATCGGGTCGGGAACAGATCTCGATTATTTTTTTTATGTTCCAACGATGAATAGGCGAAGGGGTTTGTTTATCCGGATTACGGGCAACCTGAACTTTCCATGCAAAATAAATTTATCTTTTTTTTTAATATGTTACAAGATTTGAGAAAATTTTATGCGGAAATGTTTTGTTGCGTGGATATTTTAGGGTTACTTTTTCCTTTTGTTTATTTATGATTAGCTTTTTCCCGTAGCTCCCTTTGGGTAATTAGGTTTAAGGTTATCGTAGAAGTAGAAGTATCATAGAATAAGTAATCATTTTCCTAGCTTACTTCTATTCTATTCTAATTTTAGATTATAAACCCAATCGATTTTCGATGATTTGCCGATGTGGAGTATTGAATATTTAAATAGCATTTGTTTTTTATTTAATTGAATGACGAGACGAGCAAGTCGCTCGACTGATGGTAAACGCCACGCCTGCCCATGAACAGAAGCAAAACCACACAGAACTTTGAATTATAAAGCATTGCATGGCACTGAACTGCCCTCGTCACCCCGAGACATAAGATGTTAAGTCTCATAATGCCCAATAATTTTACTCGCTTCAATATCCTCAAACCGAAACACAACAGTGCTTACATACTGTTGCTTGGCGGCAAAAATAGACAAAGCGGTGGTACCAACCCAGACGGCCTCTCGCATACGACGGACCTACCACCATCTTTACAGGTGACCTGTCAACTTTTTTATCCTTATTTGGATTGTTTATAACATAATAACATAGTAAACATAGTCACTTTGTCGCGGTAAATAAATAATTATTTTATAATATATGTACTTGAAAAGCTAATAATATTCCTTTACAAATAATATTGACAACATAAATAAAACACGCAGCTATGTTGACAGAGAAAATTCACCGTCCAAAAATCAACAGAAAATTCACCTGTTAACACAAATACATCGACGGAACATAACTTTTTCGTGTTGTTTTTAATAATTGGACCAAAGAGAAGCCTTTCGTCCTTATTAAGGGGGAATTTCAAGTGCTTCGCGCCCCGGGCGAGTAGGGTTGCCACGTTAGCGCGGCTTTCTCGGTACCTATTTTATAATTTTTTTGCTACGTTGCCTTTGAGAGGCTTTGATCACAATAATTACGAGAGTTGTAATTTAAAGCTGCTTTTTTATATTCGCGTAGATTAGCGTTGATACAGATGGCTAATTATTGATATCGCGGCTTATTTTTTTTTAAGTTTGCTCATGTGAGCAAAGGTTATTTCTATATTGTACAAAACATATTCTAGGTTTACTATGAGAATTTATTATAATGTATATTCAAATAGTGTTCGAATTATAAAAATAATCTAAAAATCTTAAACTAACTCTTTTTCTGTTTTTAGTTATGCTATTTCGAGCAATTTATGAGTAGTTTATTCTAATTTATAACAGAATCTGGTAAACGATTAAGAGACATTTCTTATGGTAATCACTTACCAACACTGCCCATGAACATTCACATTCACCCACTTGTCGACTTCAAAATAAACTAACGAAGATTGGGAGTGTGAAGGAGATTTTAGGCGTCCGAAAATTTAACTCGCCTTCCGAAGCGATTCTCATTTCTCTGATTAACGCTTATTAATTCTAAAATACATAAGAAAATTCTTGCCCCAGCAACACCGAAATACGGGGCGGTCTAACAATGTGCCCGAGATTGGGTGCCGACTGTCGGAGCTTATTACACCAACTATGTAGGTACGGTTATCTTTCAATCTTTTTTGAAAATATAAAATAGCAAAGTTTTTTGAGCTGAGTGTACGTTTTCATCGGGTTAATGCTAAAACGAGGGTGAGAAAAGATTTAACTCAGCTAATTATTTTAATAAAGAGTTTGTTCTTTGCATTGCCCTTTATAAAAATTAAATAAGATATTTGATGGAATTATTTGATGGATTTTATCATGGAATATTTTACATGCCAATATCTCTGTCTTTACAGTGATTTATGCTTTTAATTTATTATTATCGATCGATTTCAATAAATTATGTCAATTCGAAAAGCCACAGCGATCCCGAAAATCAACCAATCAAACCAAGTTATTTATAGGTACGCGTGATGTAAATTATATTCTGAGTGGCTCATTTGTGGTTTCGATTCGTAGAATCATACTAAGAACGCTTATTAAAATCGGTAATGAATGAGAAAAAGAATACCTGGATCAAACCCAAGAACTTAAGGGCATTAAATTATTTTCCAAAACATATTAACTATACGATAAAAGAAGTTTTTATCTACAGTAGCATAAATTGTTATTTACAGCAACATAAAGACATAATTTCATTTACAATCGGTACAAGACATTATCGTTTATGGTGTGGTTTATGGCATCCATTTTATTTCTGTATTGTTTGCAAGTTTATCCTCGGTGTCATAGACAATCTATTGATTCTCTCTTTAACAGAACACGACTCTACAGTCTATGATTATTGTTTACACCAATTACGAGGCAATTAAAGAAAGCCATAAACAACAAGTCTGGACCCAAGTTTACACCAAAATCACCTGTTTTATTGTCTTAATAGAGAAAAGTAATTAACAACAACGAAATGAACAAACGGAGGATCTTCGAACTCTCAAATAAATTAATAAAATCCCACGTAATGGCGAGAAATGTCTGCCTCGGATGGAAATTTTAAACTTTTCTCGCGTTTTATGAATAAATAGCACAGCTGTGGAATTTTTGGTGTTTATATTTCATTGGAATTTTGTTAGGTGTTTCTCTTACGGCGAAATTAATAGATCGATCCTGCCAATGAACCGATCAAAATAAACTTACTTAGTTTTTGTTAGTATTTTCTTCTTCTCTCCCCTATGGAAGGAGACGTTTAGAAATTGAAACTAAACGCGGCAAAGACAGAATAGATAGCCTGCTGAAGAACAGAGCAACAGTGTGTAAGCACTGTTGTGTTTCGCTTTGAAGGACATTGAAGCCAGTGAAACTATTGGGCATTTTGAGACTTAACATCTTATGTCTTGGGGTAACGAGCGCAGTTCAGTGCCATGCAGTGTTTTGTAATTCAAAGTTCTGTGTGGTGTTGCTTTTGTTTACGGGCAGGCGTTGCGCTTACCATCAGGCGGGGCCCCTTGCTCGTCTCGTCATTTAATCGAATAAAAAAAGATTTGTTTTTCTAATTCACGTCGGAGGTACAGCGATCATGTTTTAAAGCCAAAACATGTACATAGTAAAGACGAATGAACTTCATACGAATTTCGTATAGCAGCGCCCCGTCGCGTCGCGTCGGTCTATCGCTCAATAACTTCTTATTAAGTGACAAATAGGCAGACGGCCGTAAAACCTGTTTATTAGATCACGTAAATACATAGGCATCTCTCGCACATGACCTAGTTAGAGAAATTCGATATGATCTTCACGAGGATTATAATTATGTCTTCTATATTAAATGGAAAAATGGAAAGAATGCTTGGTGATAATGAAAATAGGCTTAGAATAAAAATTAATATCATACCATAATTGTTTTTTTTATTTATTCGAGCACGGCAAATTGACTGCACTACACCTTATAGTAAGCGTAGTGCAGTCAAAAAAACTAGCGACCCCCGACAAACAATGCGATCATTGGTGGTCACCAGAATCATGCCGGCCTGTATAATGTTTCTTCCCGCTTCGGAGAAAGAAGCAAATCGAGGGGCCTGCGACAGGACAGGCGGATGACCGATGCAGGCACAGGGATACAAGGATGTACCCCTATACCCACCTCAACCAACCATCAAGTCATGTCGCAAGCCCCTCGGGAGAACCGGATTTACATCTGATCCTGGAACGCGATCCACACAAGGTGTGTGGGTCATAAATAGTATAAATAGTTTATGGGTTAAGATAATTTTTTAACTAACTCAAGCTTGGATTTTCTGAATGACACAATAATTTTTGTCTGCAAGAATCGAACTCGCTACCGGTATATTTATTACTAACTTCAGTGCACGGTTCGTCAACTTGTCCCTGTAGCTATGAACACATAACCCTTGATTAATTTCGGCGCAATACTTTCTGCACAAATTATTACTTAGGGGACATGAGAAGTGACGTCATATGTCACAATGCCGGATACAGATTACACGCTATATTGGTAATCAATAATCCGAGGACACAGAATTTCGGTAGGATTTTTGTAAGAATCCTTCCATATTACGAAGGAACTCACGCGTATACGTTACGAAGGTTTAATTCATTATTAACCGACGAAAAATCCGGAGGCGGTTCCTAAACCACTTTTTTTTTATTTGATTGACTGATGAGATGAGCAAGGCGCTCGCCTAATGGTAAGCGCCACGCCTGCCCATAAACAGAAACAACACCACACAGAACTTTGAATTACAAAGCACTGCATGGCATTGAACTGCGCTCGTCACTCCGAGACATAAGTTAAGCTCCGACTTTTCGAATTTACATTACATTAAATATCGCTCGCTTTAATGTGATGAAGAAAATTATAGTGAGGACTACTGTAAACCTAAGTATTCTTCATAAGGACTTCGAATGTATATCAAATCTATCAGTGAAATAATATATTATATTACAAGGTTGATATTTTATACATAAATAAATACATCCAACCGTCACACACATAGTCCTGATCCCACAATAAGACACGAGTATCAGGAACTACGAGAGACTTTCGGTCTCACAACACTTCGAATCAAATTTTTGTGGATCACACAAACATTTGCTCGGTGCTGGATCGAACCCGCAGCCTCTCGCTTCACAGCCAGCTACTCGGTCACTACGCCACGTAGGCTGTCAATTATTATATTAACATCTACTTATGTATATTGTATACGAATTTAATATACTATGCACCACTGTCTGAGACTTGTATATAAATATGTAACAAACGCTTTCATCAATCTGCAGTAGGCACAGCAGTAAATCCAGAATGTTATGACGTCACAAGCCGCGCCCCGCCGCGCCGGGCCGGGCCGGATGCTGTGCAAATTGTTCCCAATCTTGTTTCAGCACTCACTCCTCGCCGGATATGAAACAAGTTTGCATGTAAAAATGTAAAATAGCTCTTTTAGTGTGTGTTTTGCTTACAAATATTGTTTTATAGTTTTTTTATTTTTTTATTCTGGCTCGGCAAAGTGACTACGCTACAACTGATGGTAAGTGTAGCGCAATCCAAGAATAGTGTCGACCAACGACAAACAATGTGTCCTTCGTAGGTCGGCAAGATCATGCCGGCCTGCCTAACTGCTTCTTATTTATGCAGTATCAAAATAGGAATTGTGATTGTATGTATGCAATATTAGATAGCAGCAGCGATAGCTCAGTGGGGAGTGGTATGGACTGCCGAGACGAAAGTCGCAGGTTCGAAACCAGCCCCAAGAGCATACACCACTGACTTTTCTGAGTTACGTGTATATTAATTGTTAATTTTGTGTGCTCAAAGCTATAGGGATATATTCGCCGATTGTGATCCGTGAACTCGCGGAACTACCCCGGTCGAACCGGCCTATTAATTCAGTGATGGGCTGTATGCTAACATCTATTCATCTATAATATTAATATTATCGACAGCCGGCGTGGCGCCGTGGACGAATAGCCGGTTGTAATCGGGAGGATATGAGTTCGATTCCCGCATCGAGACAAAAATTGTGTAATCCAAAAAAAATGTTTTGGGTCTTTTTTTTTTTTTTTTTTATCGTGGCTCGGCAAAGTGACTACGCTACACCTGATGGTAAGTGTAGCGTAATCCAAGAATAGTGTCGACCAACGATAAACAATGTGTCCATCGTTGGTCGGCAAGATCATGCCGGCCTGCCAAAGGGCCAAGGGGGAGGGGAAGGAAAAAGGGATGGGAAAAGGGTGAGGATCAGGGAGCAAGCCCCCCGGGGAGAACCGAATATACACTGGCTGACCCTGGAACGCGACCCACGCAAGGTAGGCCACTATGGCAGGTTTTAGCACCAGTGTACGGTGGTCGCTATCCGGTCGGATACAAGTATCCTCCCACCAGCATACAAGTATCCTCCCACCAGTTTCGGGTCTGGGAGTTTTCTCCCCAGAGGGGTTAATGTCAGGCAGGCGGCCGGTTGTAAAAAATACAGCCAAATCCTTTTGTACCATGTGTTAAAATGCATGTTGTGCCGACCTTACTGCGAGTGGGATATGGGCAGGCGAAAGAAAAAGCAGAAAGTAAATATTAACATTCTGTCCATTTGGGTCACTTTTACGTGTATAAGAATACCACTGAATTATCAAATTATTATAACTGGAGATAATCCATACTGATTAAAGTTTTGAAGAAAAATTACGACTCAAGATATATAAACATCACAGATTAGTAAATTTTCGAAAATAGAATATTTTCTTAGTCAAAACAACAAATAAGCGACCCCACTAAGCGTTGAACGGCTGTCAACAAATCTCGACCGCGTCGAGAGGTTATAAAAACGTTGATAACCCGGATTTATACAGTCCAATGAAGTGCCGCAGGGACCCTTATTAAACCCTACAATGAAGATATTAATTTTGTTTGTTTAGGCGTAGCAACGTGTTTGTAAGCGTTTAGAGATCGTGTTATACGTTCATTATGTGATTATAATTTAATTATTTCAGTGAAAACCCAGTGTGAGATGATGAATTTGCTGGTGGGAGGATACTTGTATCCGACCGGATAGCGACCACCGTACACTGGTGCTAAATCCTGCCATAGTGGCCCACCTTGTGTGGGTCGCGTTCCAGGGTCAGCCAGTGTATATCCGATTCTCCCCAGGGGGCTTGTCCCCTGATCCTAACCCTTTTTCCTTCCCCTCCCCCTTGGCCCTTTGGCAGGCTGACATGATCTTGCAGACCTATGATGGACACATTGTTTATTGTTGGTCAACACTATTCCTGGATTGCGCTACACTTACCATCAGGTGTAGCGTAGTCACTTTGCCGAGCCAGGATAAAAAAAAAAGAATTCATCGCCTCATAGGTCTAGTGGAGTAGTCCGATGGTAAAAGGAAGAGGTCCTCAGTTCGACTCTAGGTAGAGCAATCAAAATTTTGGTATTCCGATTTGAAAAACACACGTAATGTGGCCGAGATTATATTTGAGCTTAACAGGGTGTTAATGTAGCTCCACCTTGGGATGGAAATATATACGGTGAGAACAATTGGACACCTACGTACTTGGGAATCGAACTGAGGACATCGCTGGTATCACAGGCCACCACTAGACTGACGAAGTGGTAATATTTAAACTTTTTAATTAAAAAGTCAAAAACATTTTAATAGCTCAAAATAAATAATGATAACGCTGACTTTGTAGCATCTTAGTTTTTTATCGGTTTTATTTGGTTTATTTAAGATATAATCATTAAAATCAGAGCATAAGCATAATGGAATTCGACTTGACTTCATTCCCCTGGAGGTAGATTTTGAAAGCTTCCATGGCGCAGTAGACGATTAGCCGGCTGCGAAGCGAGAGGCCGTGGGTTCAATTCCCGCACCGAGATAATTGATTAAGTGATTCACGAATATTTTCGGGTCTGGGTGTTATGAGATGGCAAGTTCCTCGTAGTTCCTGATACTCACGACACAGGGTAACTAAGTGAGAGGTCAGGTCTATGTATGTGACCGTTAGGTGTATTCACTTATTATAATTTTCATCAAATATAAGTGGGACCTAGTTCAAGCTATAATACTCTATCGAATAAATAATCATCAAAATTCGATCACTCAGTGTAAATTTATGGGGTTAAACCTAAAAAGGAGACAAAGATCCGCATCGAATTAAAAACAAATGTTTTACATCAGTTTGAAATTAATACCATCATTATTAAACATGATATGAATGTAAAAGAATTCTAATTTTATTCTTTATTCATCATACGATCGTCATAATATTCAATACCTAACGTTTTATTCGATAAATTCCGATATCTACATAAATTTTCATTCGAATATTATTACGCGAAAAAAGCTGAGCTATTCCTTTTAACAAAGGATGAATCTTATTCGAGAATACCTAAAAGACGTTATACATCGATGGTGAGTATAAAATGTTGAGTTCATGACATACATGGTAAATACACCCAACAGCCGCCAAGCAACAGTGTGTAAGCACTGTTGTGTTTCGGTTTGAAGGTTATTGAAGCCAGTAAAAATACTGGGCATTGTGAGACTTAACATCTCATGTCTCGAGGTGACGAGCGCAGTTCAGTGCCATGCAGTGCTTTGTAAGTCAAAGTTCTGTGTGGTGTTGCATCTGTTTATGGGTAGGCGTGGCGCTTACCATCAGGCGAGCGCCTTGCTCGTCTCGTCATTTAGTCCAACAAAAAAAAAGTCATGCATAGTTGTGACCCCATAGTAAGATACAAGTCTTGTGTCGTGGGTATCAGGAACTACGAGGTCTCACAACACCAAGACCGGGAACAAATGTTTGTAGATCACCAAAATATTGTCTTAGCACATTGAACCCACGGCCACACATTTCACAGCCAAGTATTCGTGCAACAGATAGTGTCGCAGAATTATTGGGAAAGATAAAATCAACTAATAATTAATTTGACAGCCTTCATGGTGCAGTGAATGAGTAGCCAGCTATGTAGCGAGAGGCCGCGATTTCAATTCCCGCACCGAGACAAATGTATGTGATCCACATATATACGTGTTTCGGCTCTGGGTGTAGTGGGACCGCAAATCCCGCGTAGTTCCTGATACCCACCTAGTATGGGGTCAGGACTTTGTGTATGATTACTGGGTGTATTTAATAATTATTTATAACTTGCTTCAAAATGATAGAAGAATTTTCATGTCTTTAAATTACGGTAAATTTTCCAAAGTGACAGCAATTAAAATCTTTCTAAATATGTAGATTGTTTGTAATACAAAGCGTTAATGTATTCGAGTTAATAATTCATCGTGAAGTTAAGTCGGACTAACTTATTACTTATATACCTGTGTGGACATTTACTTTGTAACTTACTTTATCATTAAATATTAACATTCAATATAATTTACGTTGAAATATGCAAATTTTGTAAATCTCTCACCCAAATTAAGCTTTTGTTACTAAAAATATTATCACACAATTATTATCGATTAATATACTTCAAATTCTGGAAAATAAGACATGAAGTCTATAGAACTAACACTTAAATGTTTAATACACCTACACCTCTATAAAACTAACTTAAACATTCACGTATCCAATGTAATAGTGTTTAACTATTTAATTAAAATGAACACATTTATCTCCCAGAGATAATTACAAAGAGCTGTGAGCAAAAATTAGCGCATAACTCAGAACAAAGTATCTAAGGAGTCAAACGCTACGGCACTTGCTACGAGTTTGGTGCTACGCCTCTACGGCACCGGGCTACGTACTTGCACATAGCATATTATTCTTCTATAATTTTTAATAATACGTAAATATTATTATCTTTGTAGCCATTTTAAGCAATATAAGCGCACGGATTAGTGTCAGATTTTACATAAATAAAGTTTATATCTAGGAGAAGTCTAGAAATGTTGTATAAATCTGTAAAAAAATCAATACGTTTACTTTCAAGAATCTTTGGTACTTGAAGATTAATTACTTTACTGACAATTGGACTTACTTACGCAAAAAGGAACGAACCCACAGCAAGTTCAAATAGAAATATTGAATTTGTTTTGCTAAATTCATTAATTTAAAATGAATTTAATACCGTATTTTTTGCAAAATCGTACATGGAATATATTTCATGCCCAATTTTCCAAAAAAATTACGAGATAAAATTAGTTTAAATTATTGACGTTAGTAAAACAAACTCACTATCTCCAGTTACCATACTAGTAACTATTACCTCCCATCACATCTATAAGCTCCAAAGGGAAAATACGAACCTTATAGTCCATTGAAATGTTACATTTTTTAGGCCTAACCTTGCGTTTCTTAGAGGACGCAATTTTATTTTTTTGATGTGTAGGGGGGGTAAGTGTAAAGCTAAAATCAAGTTTGTGGGGTCGCCACCCTTGTCCCACGGCCGCCATCTTGAAAATAGGGGTTGAAACGGTTTTTACGATATATCTCTTAAACTATTTATCTGATAAAAAAAATTGTTAACGTTTTTTGTTGCTAATTAAATTCTCTATAACTTTGATCCAGTAACTTTTTGTCGTAAAACTATAAATAAAAAAGTTATAAGTGAAAATGTAATAAAGAAAAAAATAAAGATGATAATTCTCTTGACAGCCTAAGATACAAACAATTCGCCAAGGCAGTGACAAAAAGTACATTTAATTTATCTTCACTTCCTCCAACACAAGACACAGCTCGCTTTCATACTAAGAAACGCAACCCCAAATGTAACTTTTCAATGGACTATTAGTGGAATAGGCCAAATGACTTCGGAAGTTAAACTACGTCAACATATATAAAAAATTCATAAACCGAACACAATACAAAAAAAACCCATAGTAGTATAGCAATACTAATAAATATCGTAGGAACGTTTCACGAAATAAGCCTGTGTGTACATATTTATATTTCACGGCACAATCTATTTTCTCGTAAAAATATGATCAGGCGTTGAAACAGGTGTGTTGTTACGGCCGCGTGAATATCCCGCAATGGAGTTTATTGTGCCACTTGACTTTTTGCTCGCTGTATATCATGACGTTTTTCTGCCCCCGCCTTTGTTGGGAAGTGGTTGATATAATACAGTCGTTGTCAGTGTATTTACGGCCTTAGGTCGGGATAGGCTTTAAATTCTTTTTAAGTATTGCCAGCAACGATTTAATAATGTGTTGTTTTCTCGTCCTATAAAATGGCTAAGATAAATAAGTTCAGTGCAATTCAAAAACTGGGTAATTCTGATAAATTGGTAGTTTATTATGTACGCAAACTGTATCGATTAGATAGAGATATCCGGAGGTAAATCCCCTTTCCAATCCCTAAATATACCTTTCCTTTAAGGTACGGCAAGGCGACCACGATTCTTTTGGTATTGTGGGCGTACATGAGCAGTGGAGATCACTTACCATCAAGTGACCCACTTTCTCGTTTGCCGGCCTATGTTATAAAAAAGAAAAAACTATAAACTTAAACACAAATTGTAATTACAGACCACAGTAGAAGTGTACCGAACTATAATTTACATAACTATATATATTTAAAAATATTTTTTATTATTTTAATCATTTTATGATACAGGCTGGGTTGTCTTCAGGATGTCACGTTAGGTGGCTGCTGAAAATCAACGTTGTATTGTTGATCGCCACAACACTGTGCTATGCTAAGTATGCCACCTTTTGTCCTTAATAGGTTCATTATTTATTATTAATATTGTACATCACATTTACTATCGCATAATTTCTTCTTCTCTTCTCTTATTGGCAATAAACGTTTTTTTTTCTAATTACAAGACCTAGAATTCGAACCCAAGACCATCAGCTACAGTAGGCTGAAACTAAACCATTGAGGCGATATATTAGGTCCTTACATATGAAATTGGCGTTTTTCGTACTGGCCACTTTAATCACAAATTTCTCCTCTTTGGTAAGGAATTCCAAATTCAAATTTGTACAGCTATAGACTCATGTATTTGTGCTTCGATGATCGTCATTCATTTGTTTTTTTTCTACTGTTTTTTTCTGTTTGCGTCACTCATTTCACAAAATGGAAAACTTAAAATATCGCATTATTTACGAGTACGAGTTCCGCCGTGGCACTAGTGCTGCGGAAACAACTCGAAGGGTGAATGATGTGTATGGCGGTCGTGTTGCAAAAGAAAACACAGTTCGTTTTTGGTTCCAACGTTTTCGTTCTGGAAATTTCGACCTGCAGAACAAGCCCCGTGGACGGCCTGAGACTCAAGTTGATAATGAAGAGTTGAAGGCTATTGTGGAAGCGGATCCATCGCAAACCACGTCCGAGTTAGCTGCAGGCTGCGATGTTGGTGATAAAACTGTTTTAATTCACTTGAAGCAAATTGGGAAGATTAAAAAGCTTGAAAGGTGGGTACCTCACGAATTGACTGAAGCAAACCGGCAAACGCGCGTCGACTGCTGCGTTACATTACTAAACCGGCACAATAATGAAGGTATTTTGAACGGAATCATTACCTGTGATGAAAAATGGGTTCTTTACGATAATCGGAAGCGCTCAGCGCAATGGTTGGATCCTGGCCAGCCAGCCAAATCCTGCCCCAAGCGAAAATTAATCCCAAAAAAGTTACTTGTAAGCGTTTGGTGGACTAGTGCCGGTATTGTTCATTACAGTTTTCTCAAATCTGGCCAGACTATTACGGCTGATGTCTATTGTCAGCAATTGCAAACCATGATGGAAAAGCTAGCGGCTAAACAACCTAGGCTGGTCAATCGCTCCACGCCACTGCTGCTTCACGACAACGCTAGACCACACACTGCGCAACAGACGGCTACTAAATTAGAAGAGCTTCAATTGGAAAGTCTAAGACATCCTCCGTACTCCGCGGACCTTGCTCCAACAGATTACCATTTTTTTCGAAATTTGGATAACTTCTTGCAAGGGAAAAAATTCAACTCCGATGGGGCAGTCCAAATCGCCTTCAAAGATTTTATTGATTCCCGTCCGACTGGTTTTTTAGTAAAGGGATCAATGAACTACCTATGAGATGGCAAAAGTGCATAGAAAATAATGGTTCATACTTTGATTAATTAAATATATTATATTAAAAAATATTCGACTATTTGTTCCTCCCATACAAAACGCCAATTTCATATGTAAGGACCTAATATATTAAGAATAGTATAGTGAAAATCCGAAAATAACGTGATTACATAATGTATTGTGCGCGGCGTGGCATCGATTTGGTCCAAACTCGGTGATGCTGTAAATTATCATCTGTAAAGGCAGCCTCCCAGCCGGCATACCTCCCGCGCTCTTATTGAAAACATTTACATATGTATGTGGTACGGGTGGCCATGCAAGGTCAATACCGGGTAAATCTCGGAATATCTCCACAAATACCTAAAGCTATAGCAAAATTAAATGTGATGTCCAGATAAAGCGGGTTTACTAATATTTCCTAGCTTATGAAATTTCTAAACAAGATTGGTAGGAAATCTTACTACTATTATAAATGTGAAAGTTTGGATGTTTATTAGTCACGCCTTAACGGCTGGACGGATGTGGATGAAATTTGGCACACAGGTAGACCATGTCCTGGATTAGGACATAGGCTACTTTTATCTCACAAAGGGTCGTTTACGCGGGCGTTTATTTACATAAGTTGATATGATTTCTGATACTTATCTTTCGTCGAATTGCCTACTATCTTGTAGCGAATAAGTGCTATTTTAATTGTCATCACCTGCGATTCTTAAACTGAGTTCCGTGAAAAAGTCTCTGGGATTCCGCGAATTAGTTACATTTATCACCGAATTGCGCTGAATTTCTGATCAAATTCATATAATATATGGCCACATTTCAGATGAACTCATACACAGATTAAATGCCTCTGATATATTTGCTTATTTAATTTAGGGTAATGATCATTTAATGTAAGATACCATATAAAAGAGATGTGTTTGAATGTTTCATAATGTTAAAAGTTAGGAAATCGCTGATCCATATAATCAATAAAGGATTTCATTGTTAATGTTCGGAAAAGTATGCGCTGGTATCCCCGCGCGGAACCCAACATGCCTGCGCTGACATATTGTAAAGTACCGCTGAATATTATCAAAGTTGAGA
This sequence comes from Amorpha juglandis, assembly GCA_949126905.1. Lineage (NCBI taxonomy): Eukaryota > Metazoa > Arthropoda > Insecta > Lepidoptera > Sphingidae > Amorpha > Amorpha juglandis. The sequence continues at coordinate 15,433,804 of OX421374.1, read as the reverse complement.
AATCGTCGATTTACTAAGGCTTAAAGGTAACGATGGAATACTTTCGAACGTCCCCGTAAGGAAATTTCCGCTCCGACGAGCTTTATCGGGGCCATGCAATCATTGTAATCGGTCCCGTATGAGATGAGACCGAATTCCCGCAGATTTCGCGCTCAGAATGATCTCCTGTTATAGGAGAAATATTAATAAAGATCTTGCAGACATTGTTTTTTAATAATCACAAAAAATCTGACTATGTGAACTGTTTTATGAAAAAAATAAATTATGAATAAAATTGGATTAGAGATTCAAGGCTGCAAAATATATTTTGTTGAATAGCAAGCATGTTAATGAAAACCAGCAAATTCCTTTGAGGATCGTATTACAAGCAGCAAATGATAGTGAAAAAGCTAATAAAGCGCCCTACGTGTAATTTAAAGATACTAAATGCCACATAAACGTCAATTAAGTTTAAATATTCATTTATAATTTCTCAGAATTAGATTAATTTCAACGACGTTAATTTAAATCATCTCTATACTTAGTAATGGAGCATTTTTTTATCCGAGCACGGCAATATTACTGGTCATGGTAAGCGTAGTTCAATCGAAAATACCAACGACCACCAACAAACCATGAGTTTATCGGTGGTCACCGGAATCACGTCGGCCTGTATAAATGCTTCTTCCCTCATCAGAGGAAAGCGGCAAACCTAGGGGGCTGCGACAGGATAGGCAGATGGCCGATGCAGGCATAGGGATACCATGATGTACCACTACCCCTCGGGTGAACTGTATATACACTGGCTGATCCTGGAACGCGATCCACACAAGGCGTGTGGTATACTATGGCAGGTTTAAACACAATGTGGTCACACACACGGTGGTCGCTATCCGGGCGGATATGAATATCCTACCACCAGCAAAAATAATTTTCACTATCCGGTAAAGGAGCATAAAGCATTAACTGGGTAGTATGTAAGTAATTGAATCTTAATGACAACAAAAGTTAAAGACGCTTTTGGCAGTTAGTAATTTACATTCAAACCCGTATATATCTTAAGTTCGGATTAAAGAAAACAAACACCAACATTCGGTATAAAAACAGTCAGCTATGCCTAAAGTGGAAAGCGTAGGAAGCCGCTGCGTTTATTAACATAAAATAACAGAATCTAATTAGAGGCAATTTACGTCCTATTAACATAAAGTTATGCGGCATAGAGCACTGGTTTAATCTCACAGGCTTATATTAAAAGTAGCATCTGCAGTGAGCGAGTAGCCGGCTGGAAAGCGGTAGGTCGTGTGATCGATTCCCGCGCCAAGACAAAATGTTTGGGTGATCCACAAATATTTGTTTGTGGTCTGGGTGTTTTCTCTCTAAAGGGGTTGACGTCAGGCAGGCGGTCTGTCGTAAAAACTACAAGCAACAAAAACTACAGCAATTTTTCTGTAATGTTACAGAAAAATGCTTTTTTAACACATGTGTGTTAAAAAAGCATGTTGCGCCGACCCCACTGCGAGTGGGATAAGGGCAGATGGAAGAAGAAGATTGTTTACATCATAAGTTCACGCCCGTATTTTTGAGGAGGTACAACTCATACATCAACGGTTCGCGGGACTTACTTCCGTCCTATGATGTGATATGTGACGAGAGTTTCACCATGTCGCTTTTACAAGGTAGTAGGTCGTATGCGAGAAGTTGTCTGGGTTGGTACCACTGCTTTTACTCCAAAAATATAAAATCGGGCATACTGGGTAACTCATGTGTGACTTTATGTTTTTTTTTTATCCTGGCTCGGCAAAGTGATTACGCACACCTGATGGTAAGTGTAGCACAATCAAAAAGAATAGTGTCGACCAACGATAAACAATGTGTCCATCATAGGTCGGCAAGATCATGCCAGCCTGCCAAAGGGCCAAGGGGGAGGGGAAAGAAAAAGGGATGGGAAAAGGGTTAGGATCAGGAGGCAAGCCCCCAGGGGAGATCCGGATATACACTGGCTGACCCTGGAACGCGACCCACACAAGGTGGGCCACTATGGCAGGTTTTAGCACCAGTGTACGTTGGTCGCTATCCGGTTGGATACAAGTATCCTCCCACCACCGAATTATAAATAAAAACAAAATTGGCGCTTACCCTACATGTGATTTTTACCCGGAGCTTCATGATTTCGCAGCAATAGAGTACGCCGCACTACACTAATGAGATGGTCAAAAGATCTGTTGACACTGTCTGGTCTGTTACTATGTAATAAATGTAATCTATACTAATAATAAAGCTGTAGAGTTTGATTGTTTGTTTGTTTGTTTATTTGTTTGTTTGTTTGAACGCGCTAATCTCAGGAACTACTGGTTCGAATTGAAAAATTCTTTTTGTGTTGGATAGTCCATTTATCGAGGAAGGCTTTAGGATATATAACATTACGCTGCGACCATTAGAAGCGAAGCATCAGTGAAAAATGTTGCAAAAACGGGGAAAATTATTCATATTTGAAGGCTTCCATTGCTAAGCTACCCAAATAATATTATTTGAAGGCTTCCGTTGCTAAGCTACCCAAATCTATACTAATATTATAAAGCTGTAGAGTTTGATTGTTTGTTTGTTTGTTTGATCACGTGGGCGGAGCCGCGAGCAAAAGCTAGTTATTAAACAAAATGACATATAGCATTAAATATTAATTAAGTATTAGCTATTTGTACGCCCTAATGGCAAACATAGAGGACAATTTATTTAATGTTAAGATCTATTTATAATGTTATAACTGTGGATCACACAAACATATTTTGTCGCGGTGCGAGAACCGAACCTGCAGCTCTCGTTTCACTGCCAGCTCACTACACCACAGACGTTATCATGGCTGGTATGCTATAAACACTACCACAAAACTAAAGCATGTACATAAAAGTCCAATTACATAGGCAGCCACGGGCTAAATAAAAGCGTTAGGGATGGTCTCGGCCGACATTTCTCAGGCGGAGGCCGTATGCAGATGTCTATTTGTCCAGTCATTACGGGAGGGATGTTTGCCGAGACCAGCCCGCCGCTATGTGCATGACTAGGGGCGTAAGATGTAAGAGATGTGAGGATGGGAAGATGTTAATGGTTATAAAACAGACTCTAAGGGTGGATTGCACCATCTTACTTTAGTAATGAGAAACATGTTAAAGTACCGGTTAAGCAAAAATTGAATTGTACCGTTGGACAAATGTTATATGACGTTATAACTTTAGCTGTTAACCGTAACCGCCCAAGATTCGCTGGTTAATGGCTAATGTTTAAGTTAAAAATCTGTCAGATAGTTCAATTGGTGTTCAATTTAGTTCAGCTGGTGGGAGGATACTTGTATCCGACCGGATAGCGACCACCGTACACTGGTGCTAAAACCTGCCACAGTGGCCCACCTTGTGTGGGTCGCGTTCCAGGGTCAGCCAGTGTATATCCGGTTCTCCCCAGGGGGCTTGCCCCTTGATCCTAACCTTTTTCCCATACCTTTTTCCTTCCCCTCCCCCTTGGCCCTTTGGCAGGCCGGCATGATATTGCCGACCAACGATGGATACATTGTTTATCGTTGGTCGACACTATTCTTGGATTGCGCTACACTTACCATCAGGTGTAGCGTAGTCACTTTGCCGAGCCAGGATAAAAAAAAAAAAAAAAAAAATTATAACCTCCATCCCGATATATCTCCTAATGCGTCCGTGCTCCAAATTAATATCATGTCCCTGCTTCTAGAATTCATCGAGGAATCTAGTAGTATCATAACACGATGGTGCACATTCCGCAATGTTAAAGTCAGTGTTTCTATTATCATCAAATTTTACGTAACTGCTATTATAGGTTGCACCCAGCCTAAAACCTATAAGATACTTAGATAAGCTCACGTCTTAATTCTCGAAGGGGTAGGTAGGTGCAACTACTACTGCACCCACGTTTTATGTATTTCCGTCCCATGATGTTGTGGGGGTGAGCCTAACGACATACCGGACACAAATTTCCAGGCAATTAATGTGTGATTTTTCGAATTGAAATCTTAAATACAAATTGTGTTTGGCCGACCTGGGAAATAAACCCAGGACCTTACAGTTTTAATATACTGCTACTGGACTAATGAGGCGTTTTTTTTCACGTTTTATTCTTCAATTGTTTATTATCGTTTTCAAACCGCTGCGCGTCTGTCTTGCTCCACGCCACAAGGCGGCATTACGTATGCGCCGGACTCCTCATTTTTGCATTTGTAATAGGGATCATTGTGTAATTATTCACCCGTTACTACCAACCAATCTATGTAGAGGCGACCGTTCGGTGGCGCTCGGTTTTAAATGCAAAACCCCTTAGAATTTTTAAATTTCGAACCATCTCGACGATTCTGTGCTAAGCCTTTGAATAAATCAAACTATTTTGTAGTTAATTGCAAGTTAATGCTGTTTTGCAAGTTAAAGTTTTGGAACGAGATTTTAAATTTACAAGTGTATTTTAAATTTACAACAATTCTTTTCAAATAATTCCTTTGTCACCTTCAAATTTGACATGTCAATAGGTTTGATGCATGTATTTTTTATGATTTTAATCAATAGCCTTTGCCCATAGTTCATAACAGAGTTTTCGCAATAGAGTTTCTTTTTGGTATTCTTTTTTATTGCGTATACATTAATGTTCGAGTTTAAGTCCATGCATCAACCCTATGACACACAATTCAATGGAAATCAATTTTATTCAAATGTACCGCAAGTGTAACCTCATTTTGTTTAGAAATTGTTGTATAAGTATAATGAATAAGCCTAACAAAGTACCTAATGCCCATTATTACCGACCTTTGCTTGACTTTAGTAAACTCCTGAAGTCTAACCTACATTAAAGTCGTGGTACGTTCCAGCGCTTTAAGTTGTTCTCGGCTTTAGGGGTCAGCTGAATTTTAATAAAAATCGATGACAAGGGGCATAAGTACACAATTTTTTTTTATACCACAGGCCGGCAAACAAGCAAGTGGCGCACCTGATGGTAATGTCTCCATCGCCCATTTAAGCCCACCACCAGAAGAATCATGGGCGCGTTGCCGACCGTAAAGGAAAAGGCCAATTAGGGATTGGGAAGGGGCGGGGATTTGGGCTTCCGGATATCTCACTCACCGTACGAAACGCAGCAGCAAGCCGCTACTTTACTTTATATTTATTTTATTGAATTGAATACTGCCGTAAAATAGCAGTTTCCTGTTGCATTTTATACATTGAGTGATATCCGGAGGCCCAAATTGCCTTCTCCTTAGTCATCCTTTTCCTTTAAGGTCGGCAACGCGTTATCCAATTCCTTGTTTGCCATTCTCTGCTAAAATAACGTAAACTGACAAGTAGCAATGAGACACCAGTGCTACAAAATGCTATATATATAATACAAATTACAAGGTGGTCCCTTGTATGCGAGAGGCCATCTGTGTTGGTACCATCGCTTTATCTATTTCTGCCGCCAAGCAACAATGTGTAAGCACTGTTGTATCTCGGTTTGAAGGACATTGAAACGAGTGAAATTACTGAACATTGTGCGACTTAACATCTTATGTCTCGGAGTAACGAGCGCAGTTCAGTTCCATGTAGTGCTTTCTAATTCAAAGTTATGTGTGGTTTTGCTTCTGTTTATGGGCAGCCGTGGCGCTTAACATCAGACGAGGGCCTTGCTCATCTCGTCATTCAATCAAATAAAAAAATGTAGTCAACTATTGGTGACCAAGACTGGTGCAATCCACACTTAATACCTGTTTCACCACCTCCGGGTAAATTCTACTTACCAAATTCAATTTGACAAGTATGAAATATATACCGGATGAAAGATGTCTATTAAGCACAAAAAAAGCTGTCTCATACGTTAGTAGCTGGTTAAATCCTACACGGATATGTGAAACAGTTCCTTAAAGTATTTTCTTTATAACTGATGCGATCCATTAGCAGCTGACAATACAACGCAACTGAAATTGACAGTTACAGACAAACTTGTAAACGAAATGTTGACGCTAACAAGAGGAAGCAAAATAAATTTGAGCTCACCTTCTTTTGTGAGGATGAGCACATAAATTATATTCTCTTATCATCTAATCATTATTGACTGCCTCAATGGTGCAGTTGAATTGCGTGCGCGATACGATTGCTGTACTAAGGTGTCAGGTTAGATCCCCGAGCCGGGTGAAAGTGATATTGTGTTTTTCTATCGCGAAATGCTCAGTATCAGCCCGGAGTCTGGAATACCAAAATAAATCTGACGGATTTGATTTTGTTTAATAACATAACCTAACCGCCAATATCTCCTACATTATTTAGAAACAATCTTAAATGGCTAAAAAAAATTCTTCGAAGCATATAGATTAGATCAATCAGCTTTCAAATAAGAGAGTCGCATCCAAATCGGTCCATTATTTTAGACGTTATGATGCCATATGTTTTAGGTGATCTGGAAAGCGGTAGGCTTGTGTTCAGCAATGGACGTCCTGTGAACAGCCACAGGACGTCCATAGATGATGATGATGATAATGATGATGCCATAGACAGATACATACATCGACAACAAACAACGCGGTCAAATTTATTTATGAAAGGTTAAAAATCAACATTATATTTTGTTTTTAAACATCGACCTTTACGCCATTAAAACACGACCAAAGAATATTTTCACCATCAAAAACTAAACGCATTAATCTAAAACAACACACAAACAACAAAGTGTTGCAGTCAAACAATGATCGAGCAACAAATTGGTGTAACTCGGTACTGCCATAACATCGCCGTTGCCTCTTGATTAAGCAGGTTCTCTGCCAAGCCTGGCTGCTTGCCAGACACAAAAATATCCCAACTAACTCCAGGGGCCTTAGACAAGATGCCTTTCTACAATCGTTAACGCTAATAGAAAACTAAAATATGTATGGGAATGACATATCCCAACGATAAGTCACGTGGTCAATATAAAACGAATAGAAAAATCTTAGACAAGTTTCAAGTTTCTATTTACTCACAATCAGAGAATAGAATGTAAGCGTTTCTACAATGTATATCGATAAGTTCCATACAAAAGCTAGACAAGTTGCCATTTTGACAAGCGTCATCGAAACGTTTTCGTAGTTTTTGTACGCTCAGCCGGCGAACGCCCAGACCCTGTAGAAAGCGATAAAAAAATGGCGTCTTTAAAAACAACTGTGCGCATCACATCGGGATCGTGGTGTTTGTTCTTTGTTACGTTCAGTTTTAAATAGATTTGCGTTTGAAATGCATGCTTTAAACATGTTGTGGTGCGCTCATAATGAAGAAGTGTGGCTAAGACGGCAGAAAAGATACTCAAATCGTCAGTGCATGGAGCACATAATGGAAATTATTTATACAGCGATTCCGGTTAAACAAAGTGGCTTTTATAGCCCCTTGCAAAGAACTCTGCCAGAAAACTCATTTAAAAGGAACCTACGAGATTTTCCTAGAAGCCAAGGTCAGTACATACCTATTATAATTCAGTGATTCACTCTTCACGAAATACCTAAGTTCTAGTTTAAAGTTTAGGACTCTAATTTAATTACCTAACATTCGCCTTGTGCTATTAACAAATATTAGTTTCCGGAATTGTTATATTACAGAGCAATTTAAAGTTCTTTAATTCAAATGAAATCTAATACACAAATCATCTGTAAACAGAAACATTATTATAGTAATAGTATCACATACAACTTTTTTATATGGGAAACTAAAGTAAATTTATCATTCTAGGTTTCAAAGAAAGTTTGGTCTCCCAGGTGTAATTGGATGCATAGATTGCACCAATGTAGCTATAGTAAAGCCCAGACAAAAGCTCTTTTCAAAAAATCTTTATTTTAATAGAAAAAGATATCATTCCTTAAATGTTCAGATGGTATAGAATTGGTTCATATGTCCAATGTGGTATGTAGTTATTTCACAATATTCTTCATAATGCATTTATTTTACAGATTTGTAATAGTAAACTCCAGATTATAAATATCAATGCAAAGTTTGGTGGAGCTACACATGATTCACATATATGGTGGTCTAGTGGAGCTGAGTCATATATGCATCAACTTCACCAAAGTAATGAACAAGTATGGCTATTAGGTAAGGGTATTTACTATAATTAAGTTTTAAAATAATAGATAGTTTCCTGTATGAAATATATTTTTGGGATTTTATTTTCAGGTGACTCAGGATATCCCCAACATCAGTGGCTTATGACATCGATTCTCAATGCAATCCAAGGTTCAAGGGAAGCACTGTACAAGGAGAAGCATGTGCAAGCCCGTAACTGCATAGAGCGCTGTTTTGGATTACTCAAAGCATGGTGGAAGTGTTTGCTTAGGGACAGGGTACTCCACTATGATCCTAATGTGTCTAGTAAGATTACTATGGCATGTTGTATGCTCCACAACATAGCTTTAAAAGCTGGCTTACCACCACTTCACCCACTTCCTACTATACATGAAGATGAAGAGGAAACCCTGAAAACTACTATCTCTAGCATGGATAGCCAAAGTGAGGTAATTCAAGGCAGAGTCATGTTAAGTTGTTTATTGAATAGGCAAGAATAAGATTATTTTTAACCCTCTACATAAAAGCAGAGTGTTATCACTTTGACCCCATTGTCTGTGTGCATGTGTATACATAAACTACCAATTTGAATAGCTTTATTGTTTGAAAACTTTGTTTTTTCGTTTGAAACTGTTTATTTGAGATGGTTCTTAGCTATGTTAAGAAAAAAATCGGTTTAAATATTTAGAATTAACAAATGTTTTTATAATTGATGTCAAGAATATTCTATTATAGTTGAAATAAATTAATTTAATTTATAGTTTTTGTAAGTTGTAGATTTTTTTATTCCAATAAATTTTAAGTTTTGGTTGTACAATATTTTAAGACCTTTTCTATATATCAACTATGTTCTTTTATTTCTTATGAATCATTATCATTCAAATAGTTATAATATTTGTAGTTAAATTATGTGAAATTTAAAAAGGTAAATATATTATTAATACTTTTAAATGTATACATATTTGATAATATTAATTGTGGATTTAATGAAAATTAGCTCAATTGTTACATGCATACCGAAGAGATTTTTCTCAAATGAACAAAGAGTAATGAAGGTATTACAAATTTATTATTTCAACATGTATTATGTTTAACATAGGTACAATCATAAAGAATAAAACTATTTTATACACGATTATATAAACGAAATGAAATATGACAATCAATACAACTTGATTCATAGTAATAATATTTAATAAATATTTGTTTGGGGTATCTAGTAAATATTTAAACAGTCGCAAAATACAAGTAAACTATATAGCTATTACATATTTAATATTAAAGACAAATTCTTAAATTTATAATTTTAAGACATAAAAATGTATATTCACACTTATGTAATAAAATAAAATATAATATGATTTGAACGATTGTAAACCCATTAACGGTTTTAAATCATTTTGAAATAAATGCAATTTTTATTATTCAAGTTTTGGTTTCATTTCTAACATTTTTATGTAATATATTTTATTGCTGTACGATCATAAACGGAATAATTTATAACGATACCTATGTACATAACATCACACAAAGTAAAAATATGTCATTTTAGCAAAAATCAAAACTAGACTACAATTGAAAACGATTGAACTAAATTGTAACTTATAATGTACACAATCCAACACTGTGGCAGTTGAGACCTTATCACCACATTAGGAACTTTGGGGGAGAATTTCTGTCGAAGGTGGTGAATGATAGGGGTCATTGCTGACGGCCGCGGCATAGAGACTCGTGCAGGGTTGCTTGGCCGCGCCGGCATTGCCACTGGTCGAGGGTCGTGAGAAAGCTCTTCAGAGAGAGGAGGTGCCAGAAGCGGAGAGGCGGCTGGTGCTGTCAAACCTGAATATAGAACAAAACGATTTACATTCAGTATTTTTTTAAAAAAAATGAAGTTTTATCTCGATGTTTTGTCTTACATAATATATCATGGCATTACAAACATCATGCCTGTATCTTTGGAGTGGTAAGCAGGGGCGATTCAAAACCCCTTTGTTATCAGCGATTATCAGTATTTCATGGAAAATAATGGTATTTATGATACTAATTTAAATGATATGTAATTACACATTTTACAACAAAACTCAAATAATTGTAAAAGTCAAAAGTTACCTTCCATAAATGGTGCTAGTATAAAATCCAACACTATTCGGTCTGTGACAGGTGTGTGGTGAATTTGGTACATGACCTCTGTTGGATGGTGGTACAATGACCCTCTCAGATGGTTGGCTCTGGACAATATGTGAAAATAAATTTTAATACTTACACTTATAAAGGAAAGCACATTAATAAGCTACCACTAAAAGCAAAAAAAAACTAACATCAAAACCTCTCTTTAAAGCAGACAAGCCCATTATGACCAACACCATCTGTTCTAAAGCAGTAACAGTTTGTCTGCTACTCGGACCACCAACAGTACCAGAAGCTTCATGACACATGGCTAAAGCTTTCTTTTTAATTTTTGTTTTCCAATCCACCCATACCTGTGCATATAATATGCCTATAGTTAACATATTCATACCTGAGAATTCTCCATAAGTATGTGAAGTCTACTAAACCGCACCAGGCTAGTGTGGGTGGACTAAAGTCTAAACCTTCTTATGCCCAGTAGTAGTAGGACTATTATTAATTATATTATCAATGAATATTTAATGTTTTCCATATTGATTGCTGTACAAATAATAGTTGAATCTTACTTTTTTCCATTTATCTATGGATCTTATTGCTTCTCCGCCAGTGGAGTTGAGTATTTCTTCTAACTCTCGCCACAGACGGTCAGCTTTCATTCGGCCTTGAGCTCCTTGCCGAGGCCTCGCTATATCACCATAACTAAAACAATTTAAAATTATTTTAGAGAAACAAAGGGTTTCTTTGTTAAGCGAATGGCCAAATGCAAATCAATGGTTTGATTTGTTATCTAAGTGGTTCACGTAGATCATCACGTCATTGTATATGTTTAAGTGTCGCGGTATGGAAGAAATATAAGTAACAAAGGAACATTTTTATGAATTATAACATTTTACGTACCTTTCCATTAATTCCAATAAAGTAGTAAGCAGCTTTGTGTTATTTCGAGATCTAGATTCCATCTAAAAATGATCTCCACATAAATTTTATTATTTTATAAAACTGTTTCACCTTTCAAGTATTAAATGCTTAAAATGACAAAACACATGCTTTTAATAAATCAATATTGAACTTATTTATTTGAATTACCTTTAAACACTTTATTAATGTTATGCAATTTAATTTTAATTTAAACTTTAATTTTACCCGCGCACGTACGACTGTACTTCGATGTTAGTTTGAAGTTTATGAACGCTCGCCATAGACTAATCCTTATTGTTTTTTCGATATACACTGTAGAATGAGCAATCTACAAGTCGTGGCAACTTGTCTACCAAATTATCGCTTTCGAAAAACGCTTACGCTCAGGCGTTAGCAATTGTAGAAAGAGAATGGAAACGAAACGTTTGCATCTTGTCTAAGCCCTCTGGATTATTTGTGTTGTTTATGGTCAAATAGTTTCGTGAATAACAGGTACAAACTGTAATCTATGTTTGATTTTTTGTGCTATATATTATTTGACAGCTTTGGCGTATCGGGTAAGTAGTCGGCTGTGAACGAGAGGTCCCGGGTTCGATTCCCGCACCAAAAAATTGTGTGATCCACAAATATTTGTTTCGGTCTACAAACCTTAAAGACTGCATCTAGATAAACACTTCGGAGACTCCTTTAAAGCTAAATTAACATTGATATAAAGATGCCAACAAATACAGACGAGAGGAGTCGTAAACCAAACAGCGTGGTTCTGCAAAAATGTTTATTTTTCATTTAGGCCCGGCTTTGCAGATTTTAAAAGAGGATTTTTTCCTATTCAGCGAATTTACAGACAAACGATTTTCTAGCGACGCTCTAATGTAATTTGACGGAGTAGGAATTTTCATATTAATTGTTTAATAATATTTAATAATAAATAAGGAATGTCCCGTGACCTTTGTCTGGTGCTTATTTTAATTTGAATAAACAGTTCGCGGAAAATCTATTTTTACAAATAAGTCTGTAGCGTTAATATTTATCTTAATTTGATTTTGAGATTCCACATTATTACTTAACCTAAATCTACAAAACAATTATTATTCTCAACATTATTCACAAAGACTTGCAAGATATTAGCTTAGCCACTGCTGGTGGGAGGATACTTGTATCCGACCGGATAGCGACCACCGTACACTGGTGCTAAAATCTGCCATAGTGGCCCACCTTGCGTGGGTCGCGTTCCAGGGTCAGCCAGTGTATATCCGGTTCTCCCCAGGGGCTTGCCCCCTGATCCTCACCCTTTTCCCATCCCTTTTTCCTTCCCGCCCCCTTGGCCCTTTGACAGGCCGGCATGATCTTGCCGACCAACGATGGACACATTGTTTATCGTTGGTCGACAATATTCTTGGATTGCGCTACACTTACCATCAGGTGTAGCGTAGTCACTTTGCCGAGCCAGGATAAAAAAAAAAAAAAAAAATTTAAAATAAGTGCACTTAACACAAACCTATTCAACGTAACCACTCTCGCTAACAACTTAACTTTAAATGACGCTACTTAATGAAGTTAGTTAAAAATACAATTAGAAAAACGTCGCAGAACTGCGAAACCTGCTAAAAGACGCGCGTTAACGCGAGCGCATTCAACCCAACCCGTATGCAAGTTTCATGCAGAGGCGCATTGGAATAACTTAGCTTTGTTTGCATAAAAACTAGAATCTCCGAAATTCCCGTTTAGTCCACATTCGGTCGGCGCCTGTAATTTGCATAGAATAACAAGGGAAAGCTTGCGGTGCTCAGAATAAAGAGCTCTTTGGTGCGAAATCTCTGTTGGCGCTATTTGGGCCCAATGACTGGCCGCGGCGGGTCGGCGCCGTCGAACGTTGGAGCTCTAATGTTTGTTATTGGCCAAGTAATTTGCATAGTATCAAACTCCACTGCAAGGTAAATATACCGGCTCTGTTAATTGATACTAAAATAATCTTGGAACTATTAAAAGGTATTATCGTGTGTGGAGGAAACGAGGCCGAACACCCAAGATGTGTATCTTAGGAGTTTAAATTACGGTAAGTTAGGTCGACTGTCTGAGGGAGTCTGGAACTCGTGTCTTTATAAGCGTTGAAGTTTTAGCAATATCACTTAAGGGGAATTGATAATAACGTTATTAACTAAAGTTAAACTGCCGGTTACGAAAACACAAAAATGAAATTGCGGATAATTAACAAAATTAAATCACTTATCGTACAGAAAGTGATTCATTTATACAAACTCAAACCGTGACATCGCCTTCTAACAATTTCTTACTCGACAACATTTTTCAAAGCATTCAAAGCGGACTAAATACAAGCATACATTTTTATACCAACTGATAAAAGAAATAATCAAAAACTAGAAGATAGTGATAATCTGAAACACCAAAAAAAATCACTATCACTTACAGCCAGTAAATTCAAACTGTAATCACTGTCTCGATTAATAAAAAACGAAAGACAAAAGAAATCCGACGATGGCACGATGAAATTAATACGAACATATTTTTCATCTCACACACGAGATTTACAGCGAAATATAAATAACGTAAGAATTTTCTCTCTATTCCTTTGTTACCTGTATTTTCGTGAAAAGGAATAACATAAAAGTTGGCGTGGACACACAAAAGTATGATTAAAAAACTTGGTAACTAAGCATGCGACCGTACCGGGAGCTATGTAACTTGTCCGACGATTGATTGATCGAGTTTATCCTGCTGATTGTCGACATGGAGACTACTTGTTTATGATGTTCGTGTCTTTATTCTTGTTTTGCCATTTTTCAAAGAATGTCGTACTTTACACAGCTTAATCTTAGCTGGAAATTGAAAAATAATTGGGATATTTTAATATATCACAATATCATTTTTTTTTCGAAGGTATGTGAAGTCTGCCAACCCGCATTAGGCCAGCGTGGTGGACTAAGGCCTAACCCCTCTCATTCAGTACAGGAGGCCCGTGCCCAGTAGTGGGACGTATATAATACAGAGCTAGTAAAAAAAAATCTCACAATAATAGGCCACAAGATAGAGTTGTTCATTTCAACCTTTTTATTTTCATGTAAACCTTATCAACAATAACAAATTGCAAACTCTGCCAATAGGTCTTTGTAGTTTTATTTTATTTTTAGCAGATTTAATTACCTCACTATATAAAAGCCCCATAAATCATACACAAATGACTTGTTCTCCCGGCACATATAATACGACCATTCAAACAGGCTTCCTGCTCCGCGCTGTAAAACCCCGTGCCCCAAACAACTAACGCATCCCTACATCTGAAAAGGAGAAAACAATACGCAGATCCATGTAACAGGGCCACAATAAAAAAGTTAGAATACTCTGAGCGGAAAAACCGTTGTTTTGTAAATAAACAGCGCTTCGCTATCAGCCGTCGACACTCCAACGACTTGACGCGAGATTTAATAAAAAAAACGGGCCCGACACTCGAGTCGCCCAGTATAAAAGTACCCTTATCGTAGTATGGGAGCGTTCAAGGGTGAATTATGTTAGCAGCAACGAGGAAAGATGAAAATTAATGAGCTAAGAGTCCTCGCGATGTGAAACTTAAAGAGGTGTTTGTTTCAGAGGACACACTGTTTGAATGCCACGTTACACTACGTGCTATAATTATTAGGCCCGTTGTAATTAGCTCCGTATATGTCTACATTAAAGTAGTGACTGTAGATGTAGGGATTATAGTAGACGCATGTAATGAGTTCAAAACACTTACGATATCGTTTATTATCTAACACAGTGCTTATGAAAATCCGAAGAAACATAAACGAGGTCGCATTCGATAATTTTATTACCCTATCTAGTCTCTAGTAAACTAGTATATATTATTTTGTAACTCCGCACAACAAAGACGAAACATAAAACAATGCAAGTTTTTTATTAAAAATATCCATCCACATGCATTCAATTTAACGTATTGGATATTTATTTAACAGAAAAAAACACATAATCCTTTTGTTGTAGAACACAATACAGCTACGCGTATTTTAATAAAACTGATGCAACGTTTTATGGTATTGATCGGTGCCAGTGGCATTCCGAAATGAATAAGGTTTAATTAAATTAACATGTTGTTTTGTAAATTGAAATGAAATTATTCTGTTAGTCTGACCTTTAAATGTTCGTGTACATTTGCTGCATTCTACGCCCCGAGACTAGACGAAGAAAGAAGTAATAGGAAGGCTGTCAAATGTTATAACATATTGTCACGAAACGATCCATTTTAACACTTTGTTGAAACTACCGAATATTTTACCCTGTCACGTTTTGCCGTAGCAAGTACGAGTGATAGACAAGACTTTTCGATGCGTCGAAATCCACAAATATGAATACACCTTTATGTGTATTAATTACTAACATTCAATACAAATTATTGTGATATTTTAAATTTAAAAACCTATTTAAGAAATTATTGATATCAACTGTGTGGAGTATTTTGATGTGCGTATTAGGAATAGAATATTATAAACAAGCAATCCATCATTATATTATTGTTTTAGTTTTGTAAATATATATTGCTCTGATTTATTTTTAATAAATGAATGTTATTGATAACTTTCTTCGCACGAATTTAACTCTCAGTATTATTACGCATATTTATTGGTACTACAACTGTATTTGACAGCCACTAAAAGAGTCTACACACAGCGTGTTACAAAATGAATGTACCCTCAGCCCAACAGTGGTTAATAATGGCAATACTTTTAAAGTTTTTTTAGTGGCAGTGCGACGCGACGTCCACTGAATTAATGGCCGCCTGGTCGTTTGTCGTTTTAAGATAAATTCCCTGTTAAATGACTAGTGTTTAAAGTGAGACATTGTTTCCATTTAAAACGTTGGCGCTCAATCTGGTGTTAAATTAACCCAGGTTCACATCACACTGGCACACGGCCGGTTCGATTAATGTGCACCTGCCTTTTGTGTACTGGGAATAGTCAGTTTTATTAGTTTTATTTAATTTATATTTAATTATTTATGTGTAAGTGGGGCACTAAGATCTAAGTCTAAAACCAGCCTCACTTGCTCGTAATACAGTCTGATTTTTAACGGACGAGGCAATGGCAAAACCTGGTACCCGTTTCGGATGGTCGGGCTCAATTGTGTTTTAAGAGAGGCTTATGTCCAGCATTTGACTAACAGACTGACAATGATGGTTTAGGCAGTCATCGTGTTACATTGGATATATAACCGGTGGAGAAACAATAACAAGTTTGATTTTCGCAACGAAACAATGTTTGTGTGAACCACAATTATTTGTTTCGGGCCTGGGTGTTAATAGACTGAAAGTATCTCTTAGTACCTGAGAACTAAACCTCGACTCTTAGTTAGGTACTGAGCTATGTGTGTGATGTCTTATAGATGGATAGAGAACTCTTTATTGCACACCAACATTTAAAATTATTCATTAAGAACCTTACAACTAAATCAAGTTTCAACAGGCGGTCTTATCACTAAAAAAGATATCTACTAGACAACCTTATAAATAAATTGTAACCCAAAATAAACCTGTAACGTTATATTTACTTAATCATCGATCTAACGAAGCCATCCGCATCAATTGTCTCAAAATCAAACTTTTACCTAAACAACCGCACTCTCTTAACTTTAATACACAGAAATTATAGAAGCCGAAATAATGTCGAAGTTGGGTCCACTCGACCGAAATTTCATTTATAACATCGCGAGTCCGCATGAATGTGAAATTACAAATCCATTAAACCGAACTTTCGGTTTCAAGCACCCACCTTAATTTGTTTTGATGGAAACTTCGACTCGCCCCTAAACGCGTTTATGATGAAGTTTTTCAAAATCCCTCAGACGCGGGACCTCGGGACTAATGAAGGAGGAACGTAATTTCACTTGTTCGTTTGTTTTGTATTAAGTGTAAAGGTAAACTAGTATTTTATTGCAGTTTTACTATAAAGTATTTATTTATTTATTTGAGGGTTACACACTGAATTTACCACATTAAGTGTATTTACATTAAGTGTAAAGGTATACATGTTTATAATAAGTAATGTGGTCGTAACTCTAGAACTAGTAACCACAGCATGCGCCGAGTACAATACACGATACAATACATAAACGTCTTTAATCATACTACAAGGAATTACATTTAAATATAGAATAGTAATATCATTATGAACCTATATTTGTCAACTGCCAGCTCGAGAGACACTTCGAGTTCCAACTTTACATATATACCAAAACTCGGCCAATTGAGCCATGTTTTTATATCGTTCGATTCTAAAATGAGTCTCAGACCAGCACTGCCATTGCTGAATATTAACCTCTTCCAATACACACTATTGAGTTCTGTCTAAGGCTTTTAGCATCAAGTTATTGGCGACCACTTTCTCTCCCACATTTGACCGCAAGTAAATAAATCGCATTTAATAAACGAAAAATTCAATTCTAAATTACATTCAATAACGTATAAACAGCCACGTTCAATCTCAACCCTTGACTGAAATCAACGACAAGATACGGGACCGTCCCTATTTTTGACCCTGACATATTTCACTCATCAAAACCCGAAATATTGTAACAAATAACCGGGATTCTCCAATCACAATAGCGGCCATCAATTTCACATGAGGGAACCTCGGGTTACGTTATATGTCTGATTGCCGTCGTGGCGGAAATAATATGTTCCCTATTCCACTCGTATCCTTGTGATTTTCATGCTCGGGTTGTATCACGAGGGTTTTTCATCAATATGTTGTAAACGGTACTTTTTGGTTTCTTTATGGAATTTATTAATTTATTTTATTGATTTTTTATAGGCTGGCAAACGAGCAAGTGGGTCACCTGATTGTAAGTAATCGGCACCGTTCATGTACGCCACAGACAACTCAACCTAGAAGACCCCGCTTACGTGACTTTTAGTATGAAATCAAAATCGCCAATACATGGTGGGGTACGGGGGAGGTCGGCTAGTTTCTATTGGATCGTTCAAGCACATGTCGAAATTAACGATGACAGCGATGACTCACTAGTGATAGGCGAGACTCATTTATCGATATCGATATCTGAGTTTACGCTATAACGGAATAAAAATAAAACATGTTTATTGAAATGAAATGTCCCACTAAAGTAAAAATATCCTTTATTGACCCTTAAAATGTATTAATTTGGTATAAACTCTTCTTATTGATACTGTTTCGGATTTTTTTGTTAAATAAGCCAGTCGTATATCAATATATTTATCAATCACACATTTAATTAAATCAATTAAATGATTCACGTTTTCGAAATCAAACTGATGCTGCAGTAAGTCGGGAAATAATTCTTCGTCTGTCAAAGAATTTAATGTTTTTGAAGCAAAATATACTGGACGGCATCTTGGTTTAATTTCTTTTAAATCATTCATGCGAATGATAACTTCACACCTTCGGCATATTTTTACCACAGAATCAGACGGATAAATTAGACCTCCTTTGTCTCTTGCATATACAGGGTTATTTTTAAAACACCAGCAACCTCGCAGGGGTAGATACCTAAGGTTATAAGCTACTACTTTTGTTCTACGACTTTTGATAATTTGTTAGATTTTATTTTCATACAAAAATAAGTATTCATTTAATTTCCGTCTTAAATGTTACCTACACGCATCGCAGATTACGTAAGCAAACACGCGAAGCGTGGGGAACGGGGCTAGCGTTGAAGGTCATCGCCCGAGCCAGCTGAGCGGCTTCTTTGAGTCGCGCGCGCACGCAGAACGCTACGAAAAAAAATACGACACAACAAAAACTTGTAAAATCATTTTTTTTTAAATATATTGAGTTATATACAAACTCGTAGAACAAAAGTTGTTCCGTATGGGGTCAGCTATCTGGTCCTGCGAGGTTGCTGGTGTTTTAAAATTAACCCTGTATAAGTGAATTTTTCTTTTCTGTTAAAGAAACTAATGCTGTTATACACTTATTACATTTTATTTTCTTTATTAATGAATTGGCAACAGATCCGGCAATGTATTCAATTATATTTTCTGAAAAAAGAGACAAAGTAATATGTTGTAACGCCTGAACAAAATTGTCATCGGTTTCCGGTCGAGAGTCTTCATCAGTTGTTTCAGTCCTTACAGTTGATATGTTTATTCTATCAATAGCAGATGAACAATTTAAAATCGAAATATTTTCCAGTGGTATGCAATTTCCAGACGCAGAAGGTCGTATTTCCGTATGTATCAAAATTTTCTTATATATAGCTTCAAACAGCCTCGGCGTGGGGTTATCATTGGCACCACCACTCGATCTTATATTACAAAAAAGTAATTCTATGTGGTCCTGGCTGATTTTATGTAGAGGTAAATAGTGTACTGGGCAAGAATCATTGTCAATTACATTTTTAAACAGAAACTTTGCACTTTCGATACAAATGCATAGTCCAATAAAACCTGTGTACCTGGGGGAATGTATTAAATTCACATAATTTATTTTACCGGTCTTTTCACTTAATATTGGGGTCTTTAATGTCAGTAAAAAAGATTTTGCTTCTTCCATTCTTTTTAGAATTTCGGAGTAGTTTTCTTGATTCATGGCCCTTTTAAAACCGTATCCGTGTGTTTTTGAATCCAATATATCAAAAAGATCATTTAACAACATTATCATGTTAGCAGTAGCTGTAACATCTTTAAAGTCCTGGATATGTAGTTTAGTATCACAAAATAATAGTGCAGTAGCGACACTTCTACTAAATAGCTGTGTCGCTAGCTTGACTTTCATAATGTTAGTTTTAAAATTCAAATGTTGTGCGCGTAGTTTATTTGCCATATGGAAAGATTCAGTTTCTTGAAATTTGTGCAATTTTTCTACATATGACCATTTTATGGCATTACTTTGAATGTCACAGAACTCGTTATAGTATTCAAAACTATTTCTTACTAATTTTATCATATGCACAGGATCTAAAAATACTGCAATTTCTGAATTATTTGTAGTAAATGTAGTTTTCAAGCTAGTAGGATCAAAGTTACAGCCAAGTTTTTTTGCCATGGACATATTCGTTGGGCAACCATCAAACGTAACAGCTTTTACTACAAAATTAACTTCGCTGCACATTTGGATTGCTTGACGTACTAAATTTGCTTTTTGGTCTGCTGTTATTTTATTTACCAAGAAATATCCAATTGGCACTTTAAACATTCCATTAAATGGAACAACAAGGAATACTAAAGCAACAGTACACTCATCATCACAATCAGAATTAATATTAGTCCCTAAATCAACGTAACCAAATGTTCTTCGTGTGCTGGGAACAAACTCAATTTTATTTTTTATTTTCATCTCGTCAAATATTAGAGTGCCATAGAAATTAGTTTTAGCTTGCTCTGACTTTAATTTGATGGCCACAAATGCTTCTTTCGTAAAACCTGGGCGACCATCGATGCTTTTGTACCATTTGCTCAGGGTTTGTATTGATGGAAGGCAAGTATTAAAGGTATTCCTGACATACTGATAAGCTTTTGTAGAGTAAAAATTTAATGTGAGAGCAAAAGTTCGTAAAGCAGGAGAATATTTCATACGACTAACTTTCCCTGACGCAGCATTCATGACTTGACGTTTGATGATTTCTTTACTCTGAAGACCAATAGTAGCTAATATAGATGAGTTTTCTTGTGAAATCAATTCTTTTTTTTTCCAATTCTCCTAGAAGTTGCTTCAACGAATGCACTTTTCGCTTTAATATACGGTTTGAATCTTTTAAACGTTTTAATGCAACATTTTTAACCTTGACTTTTTGTGAAAGATCGATGACTGCCCTGTAAAGCCGCCATTTTCTCGGTGTACTGTAATTGGATGGTATGCTTAATGATGAATCAACATTAGTATTTTGCTGTGGGATCGGTGTAGATGTATCTCGGTTTACAGTTTCAGATACCGCAGAAGTTGATGGCATGGCAAGAATGTTTTGAACACTGCCCTGTCAAAAGAAAAAGGGGTTATATAAGTACTTGGATATAACAGAATAGTTACAAGGCATAGTCATTTATATACGTACAGCCAACGGCATATATATTGCATCAACACAAGAAGTTGATTGGGTAGCCGGTGTAATTATTTTTTGGTCTGTTGTTAAAGGTTTTGACGAAGTTGAGGCCTCAGCGGGATTTTGATGACTCTGTTTTAAAAAATAAAAAGTAATCAGTAATTTATTTAATTTGTGCATATTAAAAATATACGAAATTAGTATAATCAATGACATACCAATGATGGCAACATTAGTGTAGGCACTGCAGTTTCGAATAGAAATCGACGATTTCCACTAATAATGCGGAAACAATCCTCAGTAAAATGACGAGAACAAATTACGTGGTTTTTTCCAGGAAACCAATTGCTATCTCTTTTTGTAGCGTTAATCCATTTTTGTTTTATTTCAGGGCACTTGGGGAATCTTTAAGAACAAAGTAAGAAAATATATTAAATAAATGGGGTAACATAGGTTCTAGTCCTCGTGATGAGACCTCATATTGGTGTAGGGAAGCAAAAAGGTTTTACAATTTGGAGAATTATGACGACTAATGTCGCCTATATTAGTTTTTTGTGACCTCACCTATCCAATATGACATACAGTGTAAACTCCTTGTAACTCGATTTAACGATAAACTGCCTAAAGCGTCGAAATCACTTGGCTTTGGTTGGTTCAGCTTGCCTTTCACACATTGATACACACTATATAGCATTACACCCATTCCCAATAATGACAACAATTAAGTAATAAAAAGTACCTTTTAAGTTGCCAAAATTAGTAAAAACTGCGCAGCTGTGTACGTTCTTTTGTCGCTTTATTATCCTAGCCCATAATAAACTCGACTGTCGGCATCAAACCAAACTTTCTAAAAATTCGTTCTTTTGTTTACAACTTGGGATTGCTTGCACGTGTAGACTGTTGTTGACCATAACTAATAAGCAGGAGTCATGGATTTCTATACGTTATCATATTCTTAGTTACTCACAAACATTCCAACTGTAAACTTGACTAGTAAAAGAAAATCACTGTGTATTGACAAAAAAGTTTTTGAAGTCCTAATCATGGAAAGATTCGTTTAATATCAATATTGTTGTGTAGAAACAAAAATATATTTTCAGTTTGAACATTTATGACGTCTAACATCGGCAACACCATTTGCTAAAGTCGGTCAAAAGATTTAACAGGTAATATACCTACACACGCCCCACACATACATACTTCCCCTTTCTTAAGTAATCGGGTAAACACAGACAGAAAACAATATACTGCTGTACGAATGTCAAATCTCAATATACGTTTGTCGATAAACGTATTTTTTAAGTTTACATTGTGTCCCCATCACTAGTGTACACGGGCTAATGACAGAGCGAGATAATGTTATCTGAATTTAACTAAGATAGAAAGAGATGTGAAAAAAGACATCAACGCGCGCTATTTTGATGTTTTATTTTTGGTAATTAATTATTTTAATTTTTAAAACGGAATAATGACTTACCTGTGAAATGTTATACCATCTTTCGTGAGACTAGATGTTGTACTACACTTTCCGCACCATTTCACTGAACAATACGGCATTATAGCAGTAAATTTCGAGAACACGGACAATGTTATCGCTATGACTGTCGGCGGCGGAATGAGGAGCGTATAGGGGCGGGGCCGGCTGTTATGCAGTGTCACTGCCTAACCTTTGCGAAAGCATACCCCCCGTAAAGCGTTGTCTCTAGGTTGAGTTGTCTGTGATGTACGCCCACCACCAGAAGAATCATGGGCGCGTTGCCGACCTTAAAGGAAAAGGATACCTATGGATTGGGAAGGGGAGGGGATTCTGGCTTTCGGATATCTCACTCACCGTACGAAACGCAGCAGCAAGCCGCTACTTTACGTCGGTTTTCTGTGAGACAGTGGTAACAAAACTGTCTACAGCGTGGCTCTACCACTCAACAAGAATAGATAGATAAAAAAGGAATGTGATTAATATAAATCGCCTCGTTTGTCTAGTGATAGCTTACTTAGGCTAAAGAACTGGTCAGATATATCAGCCTGATATCCAAGTCAGACTTTCCAAAGTCGTGTATTTTCGGAAACCTCGCACGAGCTGCTAGGTATTAATAGTGCCTTATTTAAATCTTTATTTCTTTTAACCATTTTTTTTTTTCAAATTAAAGCGTTAATGACGAGACGAACATAATGCCCACTAATCTCACTGACTTCATCATCCTTCAAGTCATAATACAACAGTGCTTACACACTTGCTTAGCGGCAGAAATAAACAAAGCGGTGGTACCTACCCAGACGGCATGAAACATTTTAAATAAGCTCAATGACGACATAAATTCGCAACAAAAGCTTAACCGCCAATCCCAAAAATATTAATCAACGCTAATCCATCTCGTAAATTTAATCTCGCAATAATTCACAAAGACAGCTTTTTTATGACGGATTAAGAAGTTTTTTTAAGCAAGTATCAGGTGGGGCGCGCTACCTCGTATTTCACCTTTACGAGCGTTTCTCAAACAAGGATATATTGCCAGAGATCGGGAAAGCCGCTGTTCCAATAGCGGTAACACCGTCGATACATAGATTAACGCATCACGCTATTATCCAGGATTGGTAGATTTGTAGCTCAGTTGATTACCGCGTTTACATGGGCTTATTCGCCGCGCGTACACGGTCGTTTTTGACGTCACTTGCCACTACAAACGCGAACGAGATATTTTGTTAATTGAATTACGAGAGGAACAGCTCACTCGCCTTATGGTAAAAGCCACGCTTGCCTTGAAATACTAGAACACTACAAAGAACTAAATTATAAAGCACTGCATAGATGATTGGTTCGGGCGAATATGGGTGTACATTCTTGTACCTGCCTGCTTGCATCAGTTATCCACATGTTTTATCGCAGGCCCATCAATTTGCTTCTTTCCTCTACGGAGTCTGAAGAAGAATCTATACAGGCCGACATGATTCTGGTGACCACCGATAAACTCATTGTTTAGCGGTCGCTGGCTTTTTGGACTGCACTGCACTTACAATACCTTACTACATTTCTTGAGTGGTAGAACCACGCTGTAGACAATTTTGTCTACAGCATAAATGGGCAGGCTCGACCGGGTCGTTACCACTGTATCACAGAAAACCGACGTAAAGTAGCAGCTTGCTACTGCGTTTCGTACGGTGAGTGAGATATCCGGAAGCCCAAATCCCCTCCCCTTCCCAATCCCTAATTATCCCTTTCCTTTAAGGTCGGCAGCGCGCCTATGATTCTTTTGGTGGTCGGCGTACATGAGCGGTGGAGATCACTTACCATCAGGTGACCCACTTGCTCGTTTGCCGGCCTATGCTATAAAAAAAAACCATCAGGTGTAGTTGCAGTCACTTCGTCGTGCTCGGATAAAAATAAAATATAAATTTTACAAAGCCTTTAATGACTGATAGTATGACCTAACCTAACAATGATATTTGACGAATACAACTTAATTTCAAAAATAAACACCATGAATAGGAATGGGTAAAAAATTTATCACTTATCAATTTTATTTTATTTCTAAGTGACCAATATTTTTTTTAAATATAATCTTAAACAATTGTTGGCACTTTTGTTACACCCGCCAAAAAGTACAACATAATTCTACTGCCGAAAGTAAAGCTTAGTTGCCAACATAAAAAATATCCGACAATATCCGAAGCCACAGCAGTTATGTACAAGTTCTGTTGCGGATTAATTCTTATTACATGGCTTGTAGAAAAAAGACAAAACCCATAATCCCCGGGGTTGGCTGTCGGCATACTCGCAAATTAAGTATCCCCCTTCAAACTTGTTGACTTTTTTCGATGCATCGGATTTGGCAATGGGTTATTAGTTGGTATTATGATGTTTTTGTTGTGATCGATAAAATTCGATTGCTTCAAATCATCTGATATATTTTCATAATAAAATTGTAGTGAGCACTCTTTGATTATTCGATTGATCTTGACGACCTTAAAGTAAAGGGATTAAGGGATCGGGAAGGAGTGGGGATTTGGGCCACCGGATATCTCACTCAACGTATGAAACGCAGCAGCAAGCCGCTACTTTACGTCGGTTTTCTGTGAGAGAATGTGGTCGAGTCGGCTCATTCATGCTGTAGATGCGTCGCCCTACCACTCAATATGATGGGATGCACTTGCACTATGTTTGTCACCCCGAGAGAAAAGATAAGTCTCATAAGGCCTAGTAATTTCACTGGCTTCAATGTCCAAAAAGCCAAGCACAACAGTGCTCACACATGCTTATTGATGGCAGAAATAGACAAAGCTGTTTTTCCAACCCAAGCAGCCTCTGGCATATAAGGGGCCTTCTATTTAAAAGACCAAAACAGGTCCAAATTTATTAATAATCGTTTAAAAGTAATCGTGCACGTAACAACTAGATTTTCCTATGGTCGTTTGATCTTATATTGAATAATGGAAACACGACACCAAGTGGGCCCCGAGCCAATTGGTAGAACTAAACAAGCCCACTTGTACCTGGACCCGGATAATACCACGTTAGTGACGGGCCACATTTATACAGAAATATCCGACAAACGTTCGAATATATCCGATAGTTGTTATTACGCAGCTGTTACAGGGACATGATGTAGTGTGTCCGAGGTATATCGATTTTTCTCGAATAAAAACTGGTGTATCGTTAGCCTGGAAATAACCATGCGTAGTATGAGCTTTTAACTGTTAAACATTACAATTTATATTATAAAGAAAAAGCATATTGTAGTGTTTTTGTAAAAAATAAAAGTGGCTGTTAGCGCTACTGAATTCAATTTATACGCAAGTTTATTCATTTTATTTTGTTTATCTTGAATTTGAATTATGTAATATTTTGTGATTTGATTGGAATACTGTGATTTTTTCCTGATATCCCAGAAGATAATATGAGAATGTTTTAGATCAGTATTTAGATTTTTTTCATCGTATTTGATCTCATACCTTATACAACATATTATTTCAGGCAACTAAATTGGAAAATATATACCTTAGTATATGTATTTTTACTTTGGAAGTACTTAGAAACAAATTTATAGAACACTAACATTTGATTGCAACTCGGTTTAAGTGTAATTTTATTTAAATTTAACAAACAAACTATCTCCTGTCCAATGGTATATTAGAGGCTACATCATATCCATAGTTATCGGATACCGTTTCCCATCACTAACCCTTAGGTAGGGCGGTAAGAAACAGAAAACTCCTTTTACAATAATTGGACTATGAATAATACAAAAGGCAGTTATTGCAGGACGAAACTGGAAAACACTCGTGAGGGGTCGGGGCTCGGGAGTACGACCGCTTGAAGATTTTTTGATAAAACACCACCCTTTATAATGTTATTCATTAATTCATTAGTCTTCTTCGTATCGGAGAAAGATTTTTACTTGGAAATGTTACGAAGCTATTGTTTACTCTGGAAATCTATTGACACAGTGTTATTAGAACAGGACTATATTGTTTACATGTGAAATTTACCTAGAACTGTTTTCTAGTACGAAAAAAAAACTTATATTTATCAATTATTTCAATAACTAGATCGTCTCGAAACGATTGTCACCGATTAAATAAATTATATCGATGTGACCACAGGTCAAAGATATTTTATATCTTTGGTATTTATATGTGACAAAATATATACCACCACATCTCTATTTATAATATGCTCCAAATAGTTTTTTTTTAATCCTGTGAGATGATGATGGGTTCAAGATTATCGCGCAAAAATGTTCATATTTCTCATATACCTAAATAAAACTAAAATGGTAATACCACGCCGTATAAGTTTTTCTCTACAGTATATATGGTCCAAATATCCGTTTTTTTTTTAATTTCAGCAATGCAATTATGATTCTTTTGGCATTGTGGGTGTTTCTGTGCGGTGGAGTCCACTTACATTCAAGTGCCCACTTGCTTGTTAGCCGGATTTGCTATCATAATACTAGAGCAAATCTTTTATGAACCAGAGCCTAGAACTAGAGACCTCTAGCCTAACTTACGAGTACTTTGCCAATAAAGCAAAGTTATAATATCCTATTTTAAACTGGCAACACAACACCCTATTTCCAAAGTAAAACGTCATAACTAACACGTAATAAGGTGTTTTAACATAATGACACTTAAGCTCTCGCATTAAACAGATTTTATTAAAACATTCAGCCGACGAAGCGGCAACATATTCTCGAGCTGGTTAAAAGTTAAATACCGTTGAAGATAATTGCACAAACGTTAACAAAGCTAAAACGATCCAACTTAATTTTAAATTAGTAGGATCAGATTCAGTTGTGATACTTTAATCCCGGCCGCGTTTATAACTTAGTTTATGCCAGATGTATGCCAGGGTACCTTGCTTGTCGGGAATTTATTACCAACCTCTTTGGTGCTGGCCATAGCTTTGTATAGAAATTATAATGACTTATTTTAGATTCCACAATCCATAGAAACAGTTAATTAAATAATTTTGTTAGTAAAGTGACTTAAAAAAACTAAGCCCATTATTTAAACGCATTCTGTTTCTAATTTTGAATTTAAACTTGAATGATTATTACTGGCCGCTAAAATTTATGATTCTTTTTTTTACTATCTATTTCATATTCAACGTTTTTTTTATGTACAAGTACTGGCCACTGAGTATATATTTTGGTTTATTATTTTAGTTTATTGTCATGTTTTTAATGTACTATTATGATTTTTATTAGCTTTTTTATTTGATAATTTATTAAAATATATGTGCATAATGCGATTTTCAAGGCCTTCATCCCATCAGCTTAGAAATTGCATGTGACCTTCAAGCCCTTCAACATAATAATCCCGGTATAGTCCTAAAACCCGGCAACCCAAACAAACCCAAGCGATTGTATTAATCATCACAATACCGCGGAGTTCTGTAGTAATTGAAACACAAATAGTGTGATCGAGAGGGAAGATTAACCGCTAGCTGGCAACACCAGCATAAACCCTTAAGGTGTTTTAACATTAGTTTGATTAAGGGTGAATTAATAATTTTGAAATGGGTTAATAGGAAATGATGTTAAAGGGATCGCTGTTGGTACAGATAATATGTTTTTATGAAGAATATAATGTTGTACACAGTATATTTTTCTTAATTATGTAGTAATCGATCATTCATTAGCATTTTCAGATATAAGAAATACGATTAAAAATATCTTTTGTTAAATAGTAATTTTCATTCAAAATCAAATTATCAATACATAATATGTATATAATTACTTGTCTTGCCTGACTGACTGATTTATCAACGTAGAGCCTAAACTGTTGGGGCTATAAACTAGAAATGTTGGCATGCCTTTTATATTGTGAGCATCCACTAAGGAAGAATTTTCGAAAATGTCACCCTAAAGTGGTAAAATAACGGATGAACGGTGGTAGGGCTATATACCAGAAATATGACGGTGCAGAATTTCACGTGGTCAGAGCCGCGAGCAAATGCTAGTACTGTATAAATAGACTATATTTATAGAAGAAGCCATCAAACCACATCGTTTCACTTCATATTGCGACCTCGGTCGAACAGTCCAATTCATACTGTACACAAAACTGCTAATGGCGTGGCCTTACATTTTTAAACTTCGCCAACCACTGCTGCTGCGAGGGTACCTGATATTTTTATACGACTGAGAAGCGACCACCGTACACGTAGTGAAAATCTCATAGTGGATCGTTCAGGCGTGCGCATTCCAAGACCAGATAGTGTATAACCAGTAACTTCAAGCGGCATAACTCTGCCGACCAACGTCTCTTCACAGTCGTCATTATTTTTAGACTGCACTGTACGTAACATCAAGTCCAATGTAGTCACTGCCGTGCCAGGATTAAAAAACTAGTATTACCAACAGAATAACAACTCAAACGCGGGTAATCAGAAACATTTGCCTCTCGCGCCTCGGTAATGCTCAATGATAATTTGTAAACCGCGGTTAACGGATTCATTAATGTTGATTGTTGTGTGACAGGCTGCAGGGCCGTGTGAACTTTGAACGTTGTTTCACTGATCGCACTTAAAGGAAGCTGTAGCGGTATTTTCGTGACAGGTTAAAGCAAGGAGTTTTGGCGGGAATTCTGACAATGCAATTCATCGCTTATTTTAATTTATTTCATAAACTAGTTTAGAGTTGTGTTTGTTGTATAAAAGTGGTGTGGATTTGTTCAATAAACATTGACGGCGATGAACAGTGTATGAAAACATTGAAATAAGTGAATTAAGAACCGTACTGAAAGGAGTTAACACCAAAACTCCGACAAGACCTTGAAATCGACCGCACCTTGTTTCATCGTTCTTGTAAAAATAACTTGATAATAAATTATACTTGACACTGGCTAAATGCATAATACTGCGAAAGCCATAAATAAAAAGAAGAAGAAGGTTAAAGTAATTATGCTGATTTTTTACCATGGAGATACAGAGGAGGTTTTTGGTTTGACCCCTTTGACTTTCTGTCTATCTGTGACATAGTCTATAGGAGTGGACCGATTTAAATGCGTTTTTTTGTTTAAAAGCTGGTTTAATTGAGACGATTGCTAGCCATATTTAAAGAAAATTTGTGGAGTTATTTAAAAGTTACAGATATTTTCCAATGTTTTGTAATTAAATAAGAAACTATAATTTAATACTGTTTGGTTGTCTATAGTAAAGATAATATTATCACACATCATAAGTTGAAACCAATATTTTATGAAATACTTATATCGTACACGATATACACTACACGTTGCTTAAACTTTACCACAAACTTTCTGTAACACGTTGTAAAACTCTTGGCTGGTACAATGATGATATTAGCAGATGAAGTCGATTAAAAAGGCAACCCTAAACGCCTTGTAAACTATACGAACTAATACATAAATAAACGCACATGAAATCGTAAAAGCAAATCCCGGGACTTAATTGAATAGGTATTAGTTAGTAGAAGAAAGGTGGGCAATTCCAGCGGTTAATCCTGGCCCAGAACGGCGCACTTTTATTGGTACATGGTCCATAGATGGTCGGGTAATACTCTCGTATAAATGGCGGCGTCGAAGGCTCACAGGGCATTGTTCCCTACGAGGGCAAACTGAAAGCCCTCTCTAGGGTTGTCTCATAACACTGCAAATTGAAATGTATGCATGATTTATTGAATGAATGAAGAATTTCATGGGTGTGTATTTTGTTTTTGTAAAGAATTTTTTTATTTAATACTATTATGTATAGTATAATAAAAATAATAGATTTTTGAAAACCCTTTTCTTCCTTAAAATAAAAACAATGGCTCAGGACATTGAGAAAGAAAGGACAATTTTATTATTCGATATAAACCTGCAATATTATACAATTACCATAGGTAAAAATAAAGGTTTTGTAAAAAAAACCTTAAAAATAATAATGAGAATATATGAGAACTTTTAACAATAGCATCAATCGTTATAAGCTTACACCATGACAATCATCTCGGCTTAAAGCTATGTTGTTACATGTAATACATGATTGAAAAATAGAATTTATTTTCTGTTATAATACCACTAGTTTCGAATTACTGTTTAAACCCTAATGAAATACCTTGATTTTATGTCAACATCAAATCACACAAATTAAAACCGAAATTGAGGCAACCCTGTCCGTACGCCTCCAACTTAATTGGAATCTTTTAAAGTTTACTCTGGCAATAAAGGCGGAATTACTTAAGTGCGGGGCGGTGCGGGGCGGTGCGGGGCGGTGCGGGGCGGTGGCGGGGGAAGAGGATTTGCGTGCGATGTACAAGAACAGATGTTGCAATGAACGCTTACACCGTGCGACTAATTCCCTTGTTTATGTACTCGCAATAAAACTAACTATGAACATTACGATGGTTTTCGTCTAATAATTTTGTTGGTATATTCTTGAGAAAGGCCAGGAAATACCCTACACTGACGTGCATGTATTTAGAGTGTCATGAGTGAGTTAATGTGAAGGAGGCCAAAGAGGTGCGCAAGTATCGTGGCAAGTGGAAATCCGTTGTCTCTGCCTACCCTTATAGGAAACAGGCGTGAGTATATGTATTTATTTGCGAATGGTAGGGTAACTGATTCATATATGTACATACTGGATAACGACCATGGTACACATGGTGATAAATCCACCATAGTGGCTCGTTTCAACAAAACATTTCGGGATCAGCCGATATATATCCGGTTATTACTGGCCGGCATAACTCTGGCGACCGTCGAGGGATACAACGTCTCTGCACTGTGCATAACGTGCAGTGTAGCAATTTTGCCTTGCCAGAATAAAAAATGCAATTATTATTTAAATATCATGACATCAGAAAAGAAGCCATAGCTTAGCGGGGAATGGGTTGGACTACCGAGACACATGTTGCGGTTTCGACCCTTGCCCCAGACACACCTCAGACGTTTCAAGTGAAATATCTATTCACTAAAATATCGCTCGCTATAACAGTGACAAAAAACATCATAAGGATACATACCTAAGAATTTTTCATACGAATTTGTAATCCGCGACCTGGAATTTGAGCCAAGAACCTCACGATTTCTGATATTAAGTACGCTACCACTATGCCAATATGTCGGTCCTTTTTCTGGCAGTGCCAACGCAACAGTCAATAACTGGTAATAATATCGCTCAACATGTTTTACAAGGTGGTAGGTCCCTCGTATGCGAGAAGCCGTCTGGGTTGGTACCAACGCTTTGTCTATTTCTGCCGCCGAGCAACAATGTTTAAGCACTGCCGTGTTTCGGTTTGCAGGACATTGAAGCCAGTGAAATTACTGGGCATTATGAGACTAAACATCTTATGTCTCGGGATGCCGAGCGCACTTCAGTGCCATGCAGTGCTGTTTATGAACAAGCGCTTACCACATCAGGCACTCGGCCTTGCTCGTCTTGTCATTAAATGAAAAAAAAACACTGACGTGGTTCGGACCGTATGACATTGTGTCATATCAGGGGTAAAACAGTCCGTTAAAACTTATATACTGACATTGAAATACGAACTTAACCCCCTTTAAAAATTACGCACCCATTTTTCAATGTAAATTGTAACTAACGCTATGTGGGTCGGATAGACCACAGAAGCTGTAACCCGCAGCCGGCGGCCAACCCTCTCGCTGTCAGGGCACATTAGCACAGGCCTTAGGTATAGGATAACCCTGTGTGGTGATTTACCTATACGGTATATTGTACCAAATGTGTAACATTCGTGATTGTAATACGTGGCTGTTTTGAAGTAATGTAAAGTTATTTTAAGCTGTACTAAATATAAAAAATAGGGTTTTCTTTTCAATGTCCAATAAAACGTTATTTATCATTTATTAAGATTATAAAATACTAAATTATCACGCTGGCAATATATTATAAATGGATTAGTGTGTCAAATTAGTTTTTTAGTGAATTATCTTGCACATAAAATTTATTCCGAGATTAAAAGAACGGTACTAATTATTTTATCAGAACGCGTCAACCATACGACTATCAATGGAACGGAAACTCCGCGAATGCATTCTCTTTCTGTTTTGTTTCCTGTTTTGTGAATTGTTCTACATTCCACTTCAAATGTGTTTAAACTTTATTATGACCTTGCCGTCGCCGTGCCTCGTGCCTTCGCAGCGAGTGAGTATCCGGCTGTAAGACGAGAGGCCGCAGGTTCGATTCCTGCACCGAAATAATTATTTGTGTGACCCAAGTATATTTGTTTCGGGTCTGGGCGTTAAGCGACTCAAAGTCTCTCGTACTTCCCACGACTCAAGACTTATATCTAACTCTAGGGTCAGGACTATGTTTGTGTCTATTGGGTGTACCTATTTATTATTATTGATAGTTCACAGTACTTACTAACTCCCGTTGAAACGGGGAATAGAAACCGCGGAGCAAAAGCGAAAATTAACTAGAACATATGGTTTCAATATAAAGTCCATACTAAATTCCTAGTAGTGCGTCCTACAAATGTAGAGTTCAAATTCTCTGAACTTTAAAGTACATGGATAGTAAACAATAATGCTTTATTTTATTATTACACAGGTATTATTAACTCCCGTTGAAATCGGGAATGAAGACTACGAAGCAATGCCGAAAATTAACTAGAACATATAGTTTCACGATAAAGTCCATACTAATTCCTAGTAGTGCGTCCTACGAATGTAGAGTTCAAATTCCTGGAATACCATCTTGATCTTTGAAGTACATGATAGTAAACAATAATGCTATTATCCGGATATTTAGAGACACAGGCTTCGTTGATAGGCGAAGGACGGTGGACATTGTGTAGCGCCCGCGTCTACCCCCCCCCTCCCCGCTCCCGGCCCCGCACCGCATCCGTGAGCCCCCAACCCACTCTCGCTTCCGTCCAACCTCGCTGGGACGGACTCTGATTGGACTAAATTAATTCAATATTAGTCATAATAATATCTGTTTTATATATCTACATAGGTAGACCTTGGTCCGGTACGCTGGCCTAACGTGGCTTAGCAGACTTCACCTTGGAAATTCCTATGGAGAAATCACAGTTATGAAGGTTCTTTCTCGATGTTTCAAAACAAAACACTAACGAAACGAGAACGCTCCTTTATGTAGTCGTTTGAAAAATACAGACAAATTGATAACTTCTCTACTATAAAGTCGATTGAAAATATACTATCACCCGTCAATCTTCAAGAACAGTATATTCAGTAACTAAACTGATCCTGATTGCGACAGGCGTACGGTTTCTTTTTCTTTTGGAAAACTCAAACTGTCACAATCAAAGACGTCAAAGATTATTTCTGTACCTTCTCATTAGCAAAGCATAACGCATTTTCTTACTCAGTAATAGAGCAGAAGTAATTATCTGGCACAGAATGTCAAAATAATTTAATTCTAAGATATTATGACAAACTAAACGCCGCGGTGGCGTAGTTGTATTGTAACCACGGTACGACTCCTGTAGTTCGATCCTCGGGTAGGATAAAACTGATATTGGATTTGTCTATCACGATATGCTCAGTATCAATTCTGGAATCTGGAATTGTGCCCGGTATGGCAATAGGCTCGCCCCTCGCTCATCAAGGGCCTGAAATAAGCTCGACGAAGTGTGGGTGTACTGGTTACACTTCTGTCTACCCTTCGAGTATTACAGACGTGAGAAAGTTAATTAACATTTGATTGCGGCAGTGTACAACAATCTTGTATCTTCGCTTTCTAAATCCAGATTTTGAAACCGGACAACATCAGCCTATCAAATCTCGATTCGAATAATCTGGACAATGTTGGCCAAACTCCGTCCCTGCGACACCATTAAGTGTCAGGTTGGCAGGAAACCCTCTGTCTCTGCGCGGGTTATTTACGACCGATCTTGATCTGTCTTGCCGCCGTACCTAGTCTGTGTTTGTCCTGCCTATCCCGAACAACATGTGTGAATAAATCACACTTGATATATCCTTTGAGTTAGTTGTTTTTTTGAGATTTTCATGGTATGAAGTAGGAAAATGCACGGCCATTATCTTTCTTAAATGAAGTTACTAGCTGTCCCTCGCGATTTTACCTGTATGTTACTGCCCTGCTCCCATAGGTCATAGTGTGATATACATATAAACCTTCCTCATAAATCACTCTATCTATTGCTGAAAACTGCATTAAAATCCGTTGAATTATTTAAAAGATCTAAACGAATTGACAGCGGAAGCGCTTCATTTCATACTATGTAAAGATTTTAACACATCAAATCTTCTCTTGCACGAAACATGTGCCCAGCAGTGGGTCAATTTGATATACATAATGTCAATTATAAGATACTTTATAATATTGCTTTGAAAGTAACAACGCTTGGCTGTGTGCGTTTAGTGGTAGTGCACATGAAACTGTTATGCCCAATATGTAGGCGATGAAAGCGTATAATCGTTTGTCTATATTTTGTTTATTTAATATATTAAATATAATTATTATATATAATAGGACTTTAAGAGTCAAATGATGCGTTAGATAACTAATTTGGGAAGTGGCAATTTGACATATGACCGTGATGATTTCGTAATTGCTTTCTTTATTTGGACAGCACTACACTTAACATCAGATGCAGTGCAGTCACTTTGTCGTGCTCGGATAAAAAAATGTGTTGATATATCATTAGCCTAGAATCTATTTTTTATAGGAACCATTGACAAGCATGAGGAAAAAATAACATATGCCAAAACTTTTTACAATTTATTAAGTAGACATAATTGTAAGATATATTTATCGAAAAATAAGATTATTTTAAACTAGCATTCGCTCGCGGCTCCACCCGCGTGAAATTCTGCACCGTTATATTATCGATATCACATATGTTCATCAGGGATATAGGATTCCAATGGTGAAAGAATTTTTCAAATCGGACCAGTAGTTTCGGAGCCTATTCAATGAAAACAAACAATCAAATATTTCCTCTATATAATATTCGTTTAGACATGTAAAAACGCGTGAGGCTATTTAACCCTTCTCTATCTTACTAAAAAGTTACCACCAACTAAGTAGTTCAAAGTGTCACTGGAAGTTTCTCTTTGAAAGTGGAATTAGGGGTACGTTAACGCGACACGGGGTAGTTGAGGCCGTATTAATGCATGAATTATAACATAAAGTTGAGTTGCAGAACAACAATTAACGTTTCTAATAATACCCAGTTAATAGCGAAGTGTTAACTAATGGGTCCCATGTACCCAGCAGGGTTGGCTGGGCGTTTGGTAGGGTTGACCGGACTTTGTATGCCGCATCATACGACTGTCTATATACGAAGTCTTTAAGAGTATTGTATGATCTATTTTTAATTACGTAAATAATGAAATTTGTTAATAATTGAAAATCCTCGACATCAATAAGAAAAAAAATATTTTCTAAATGACTATTTATAGCATAGGCATGCATGCGACCAAGAGGGTCACCTGATGGTAAGTGATCTTCACCTCTCATGTACGCCGGTACCAGACC
The DNA here is from genome assembly GCA_949126905.1 of Amorpha juglandis. Taxonomy (NCBI): domain Eukaryota; kingdom Metazoa; phylum Arthropoda; class Insecta; order Lepidoptera; family Sphingidae; genus Amorpha; species Amorpha juglandis. The sequence goes on along the minus strand of OX421374.1, from coordinate 15,397,759 downwards.
AGAAGAATCATGACCGCATTGCCGGCCGATAAAAGAAAGGATTAATTGGGAAGGCGATGGGCCGCCGGATCCTTCCCAGTCCCTTAATGATTATTCCTTTCATTAAGATCGGTAACGCAACCATGATTCTTCTGTTAATGTGGGCGTACATGGGCGGTGGAAATCACTTACCATCAGGTGACCCACTTGCTCATTTGTCACCCTCTGCTATAAAAAAAACTTAATATCCAATCCAGTGTAAACTTTCATTATATTGTTTAGGTGATATTCGGGTTTATTTATAAAATGCTCAAAATCCCAGAATCTATAATTCTGATCAGTATGGCGACAGGCTCGCCCCCTACAACGTCTTAATACAAAAATAATCTCGATCAAATGTGCGTTAATGTACTAGCTACACCGCAGCCAACTCCTTCAGGAATCACAGGCGTATATATGATTTTTGTTTTGTAAATTTACAAAATAAGGATTTATTTTTCTATTTCTGTCAAAACTTGAAACTTTATATCTAGCAACCCTAATAATCACGAGCATCGCCCGCTCCCGCTCCCGCTCCGCTCGTGAGAAGAGATTGCTTAATAAAGTAAGCAATAAAGTTAAGCACACGCGGGCTTAGCTCTGGTTAATGGCGTGTGTTTGCACTGCGATGGTACTCGTACACTTGTTTGTATCATATTCAGTACTATTCTAGTTTTTGCGTCGTGTTTCGACGCGTAGCATGAAATTAATAAAATTTTATGATTAATGTACTCGAATAAGTAGCAATAGCTCAGCGGGGAATGGTACGCAGTCGTAGGTTTGAAACCAATCCTAAGGGGGCATCTCCATTAGGAGCGGATCACGTTCAGTTTAGTCAGTTCTAAATGATCGGTCTATAGTCGATGGACCAAGAGTTCATTCACGGTAGCGCTGCTGGTTTACGGTTCTAGTTATGTCTTGATTATAATTAATTAAAGAGCGATCTATAGAGACTCTCTCTGCCGTCTGGGTTGATACCACCGCTTTGTCTATTTCTGCCGCCAAGTAATAGTGTAAGCACTGTTGTGTTTCGGTCTAAGGGACATTGTAGCTAGTGGAATTACTGGGTATTATGAGACTTAACATCTTATGTCTCGGGGTGACAAGCGCAGTTCAGTGCCATGCAATGCTTTGTAATTCAAAGTTCTGTGTGGTATTGCTTATGTTTATGGGCAGGCTTGGTGCTTACCATCAGGCGAGCGCCTTGCTTGTCTCGTCATTCAATCAAATAAAATAAAAAATGAGAATCCTGACATTGGGTTGTGGTCTGTAAAGCGGTAACACTGTATAAGTAAGCAATAAACTATGAATATAATTTGATAACTGTTATTTTGTGTCTTTAAAGTAATACTCGTCTCACGTAACTCCTAACAGGTTGTTTGGCGGACCAAGGCCTAACCCCTCTCATTCGGTCAGGACTATGTATGTGACTGTTGGGTGTATTTATTTATATTAAACTAGATGACCCGGTGAACTTCGTATCACCTACATAATATATTTGTGTAAAATGTGGTCAAAACTTAATACAAATGTTTTATTTACATTAAATGCAATTAAGTGAGGTACTGTGCCATTGCACGTGAGGTAGCCCGTCGCACATTTAATTGACTTCGACGACCTAAGTCAGGTCGTCTCCCACCTCCCACCGGTTGGACAGTCCTGTCCCCGTCCCGTCCCCGTCCTGTCCCCGTCCTGTCCGCGTCCCGTCCCCGTCCTGTCCCCGTCCCGTCCCGTCCCCGTCCCGTCCCCGTCCTGTCCCCGTCTTGTCCTGTCCCTGTCCTGTCCTGTCTCACTGTCCTGTCTCACTGTCCTGACTCACTGTCCTGTCTGTCTGTCATGTCTCTCTGTCCTGTCTCACTGTCCTGTCTCACTGTCCTGTCTCACTGTCCTGTCTCACTGTCCTGTCTCACTATCCTGTCTCACTGGCCTGTCTCACTGTCCTGTCTCACTGTCCTGTCTCACTGTCCTGTCTCACTGTCCTGTCTCTCTGTCATGTCTCTCTGTCCTGTCTCACTGTCCTGTCTCACTGTCCTGTCTCACTGTCCTGTCTCACTGTCCTGTCTCACTATCCTGTCTCACTGGCCTGTCTCACTGTTCTGTCTCACTGTCCTGTCTCACTGTCCTGTCTCACTGTCCTGTCTCACTGTCCGGTCTCACTGTCCTGTCTCACTGTCCTCTCACTGTCCTGTCTCACTGTCCTGTCTCACTGTCCTGTCTCACTGTCCTGTCTCACTGTCCTCTCACTGTCCTGTCTCACTGTCCTGTCTCACTGTCCTGTCTCACTGTCCTGTCTCACTGTCCTGTCTCACTGTCCTGTCTCACTGTCCTGTCTCACTGTCCTGTCTCACTGTCCTGTCTCACTGTCCTGTCTCACTGTCCTGTCTCACTGTCCTGTCTCACTGTCCTGTCTCACTGTCCTGTCTCACTGTCCTGTCTCACTGTCCTGTCTCACTGCCCTGTCTCACTGTCCTGTCTCACTGTCCTGTCCCTGTCCTGTCCTGTCTCACTGTCCTGTCTCACAGTCCTGTCTCACTGTCCTGTCTCACTGTCCTGTCTTACTGTCCTGTCTCACTGTCCTGTCTCACTGTCCTGTCTCACTGTCCTGTCTCACTGTCCTGTCTCACTTTCCTGTCTCACTGTCCTGTCGCTGTCCTGTCCCTGTCCAGTCTAGACGCTATACGACCCGTCATCACGGCAAGCTTCGCAACGACAACCATCCGGTTTATACCTGCGCTTATAGTACCCAGGAACAGTTTGTACTGGAAAATGAACATTCCAAAATCAACAACTACTAATAAATTAAAAATTAATTAAAAAAACATTGTCCAGCGGACAAAATTGTGAATCTAAACCATTCTCAGATCCCCTTGAACACACACAAAAAATTTCATCAAAATCGGTCCAGTCGTTTAAGAGAAGTTCAGTGACATACACACTCACAGAAGAATTATATATATAAAGATACAGCGAATTAATGTTATCCTTAACATTAAAATTATAACTAACAAGTAATCAACGTCAGATCCATTATAAATTCGTAATTTGTGAACGCAGCGCATTATTATATTATAATGTGTCGCCATCAATCTTGGTTAATTAAATAACAACTCAGCCACATCACAGACTTTACAACTATACTCATTATGCCGAAATTATTACCAACACTGGTGTATAAGCACTTAAGTTTGAAGATTCAATTACCATAGCTGGCAATTAGAATAAGTATTTTTTGAGTGGCAGAGCCACGTTGTAGACAGTTTTGTCGACAGCATGAATGGGCTGGCTCGACCGGGTCGTTACCACTGTCTCACAGAAAACCGACGTAAAGTAGCGGCTTGCTGCTGCGTTTCGTGTGTTAGGTGAGATATCCGGAGGCCCGAATCCCCTCCCCTTCCCAATCCCTAACTATCCCTTTCCTTTAAGGTCGGCAACGTGCCCATGTTTTTTTTGGTGGTGGGCGTACATGGGCGGTGGAGATCACTTACCATCAGGTGACCCCCTTGCTCGTTTGCCGGCCTATGCTATAAAAAAAAAGTAAATAAAAAAAAATAAAAAACCATTTTTATAATGCAAATAGCATTGAGAGATCGTAAATCTTTTATTCGTTGAGAATTTTCGATGTTTTTTTCGTACTCCATCATCAAGTCTTACCTAAATTTATATGGACCCTAAACACTATCGCATATTATTTTGAGATAGAGCAAAACAGCGGTCCGCCCCGGGTGTCACCGGTTTTGGGGACACCTGACCTGAAATAACCTAAAATAAATATTCAAAATGGTTTTCATTCTTGCGGTGACACCCAAATCAAATCCGCCCCGGGTTCCACCCGTACTAGCTAAGTCACTGTACGTTACTGATTTCAGAAAATGCTTTAGGCCCAGTTATTGAGTATAGAAATAATAAACTTTTAAATCTCTGAATAATCAAATCAAAGCTAATGAATTCTTTAACTTAATTGAAGTTATAAGGCAGTATTATAGTTTTTGTTCAACAAAGTTTTACTTTGATAATGTAAAGTAATCCTTTAGTAACCTAAATTTATTATTTATTTCTTGTTAACATAGTTCAGAATTAATATACTGAACTATCTTAACAAGAAATATATACCAATTTATCTGGTGTTTGTAATACTAATACGAAATTCTCATGGGATCAGGAATATACCATAAACGTAACTCTTGTATGTATTTATTTATTTATAGGTTGTTCGTTGGTCTGTTAAATATTAACAGACAAACTGAATCGGTTTAAACTGTAAATTCCAAGAAACGGTTCGAATATTTATAGTTATTTCGCGTGCAAATGCGTAGTTTTTCGAATATGTCAAGGTTTAATAAAATATGTGAAAGAATTTTTGGTAAATCGATATCACTGAACCTATAGAATACATTTTGTAACAATTGAAATAAAGATTACATTTATTTTGTCATTTAAAACCTTTATATGTTACTTTAGTACCATAATATATCATTGTTTTATATCATCTTTAATGAAGTGTCTTCATAAAAAACCTACATAACGAATGAATACTAATTATTGATGTACTGTAATGATCGCATTAAAATGTTAACCAAACACGACCGACCAAAATATTTATTACACCAAACCATTAACACAGAATATGACCATTAAACCGCAAAATGTACACTGAACAAATTTAACAACGGCGATCGAGCTAAAATATAATGCGACGTACAAATATGCGCGGCCACGTGCTGGCATAATCTATTGCAATTAACAACTATTATGTTAAGAGCCGGCAAGAGCACGAAGTTGGCGTGCGGTCCGAGAACGGTGCATTTTTGGAACAGAGCCCATAATACTTGTTGCAACGGTAGGGGTTGAAACCTGTTGCTTGGAGGCCGTGTCGGGCCTACGGTACCGCGGGTTGCCAGACGATGGGCGATTTTTCACATATAAAAATGAAATATGCATGTTTTGACACTCAAAAATGCATACGTAGATGTGATTTTCAATGTTTGATGTAAAATTATGTTTTCGAAGTAAAATGTGAAAACGCAGGTATTGCAGCATGACTAGTGCGTGTTTTTCGTCATCATAAGGAATATATGTAAAACCTTCTCACTACAATTCGATAGATGCGTTGTACTATCCTAAATACGGATAACGCGATTGACAAATGACAGACATTGTAAAACTCACACTAGACGCACGGATAGCAAATTTTTTAAATGTAAATATAGGCGAAATAACATGTTCTTTACATAAAACTCTTATATTGACTTATATGATTTGATGTAAAAGATGTAGAGACAGAAAATGTAACATTCAAGTATGTATAATATATCACCATAAATCCTTATATTCATGTCCTATCGATGTCATTGAAGAGTGTTAGGAAGCATATCTTATTTTCTATATGGACGACTAACTGACTTGAGACGACTTGTTTGTTTCCATCGTGTTACTACTTTAAACTTCCTTCAATAAAGAGAAAGAGGGATAGAAACAGTACAAGCATTACCCACTGACCCAATTAGTATAATAAAATCTTTTTTTATTTTGGAGCCCTTTTATTAACACTAAAATCTCCAATACATTGTACTTAACGCCAATTCTCAAATGATTCCATTTACATAAACATTTACACTACTCTACGCCACACATAACCAACAAAAACCCGCAAACATCGATAACATACTACTAGAAATAAAAACATGGCGTGACACAAGTGAAATTCCATAGTATCATAGTAAAACCACACGTCTGGCAACTCGACAGTCGACGGCCGCCCCCATTTTTGCCCGACAGTAATACATAATGAATAGGAGCATTTAGCGACGGCGTGTAGTGTAACGTGGTATTGTCGAGGGAGCTACCGAGCTACACCCAACTACCTACTGAAGGTTCATTGAATTTTTATGCAAGTTGCTCTCTTGGATGGCTCGGACCGGCTTTAAAGAGAATTTATAAGGCTTTACCGGCTTGTTTATGTATGCCGAGTACTTTTCCAGTTTCTTTTAATAATGTTACTTATTTTTTTTAGCTTGTATTTCGAAACGTGGAGATGGCTGACATGATGGTAAACGCCACACCTGCCCATAAACGATACAGCTCCAGATAGAACTTGAAATTACATAGCACTGCATGGCATTGGACTGCGTTCGTCACCCCGAGCTATAAGCTGTTAAGTCTCGTAATGCCCAGTAATTTTCATTGGCTTCAATGTCCTTCAAACCGAAACACAACGTGTCTAGATGTTCGGGAGATTTATACCGACCAGAATTAAAGTACTGGATACACTGGCTGACCCCGGAACGGGACTCGCCGGAACCAGCCAGTATATTTGATTTTTCACCATGTGTACAGCGCTATTCAGTAGGTAGGCTTGAAAGCCTTCGTGACGCAGTGGGGCGAATAGCCGGCTGTGAAACGTGAGACTGCGGGTTTGATTCCCACACCGAATATTTGTTAATTAGTGAGATCGAAAGTCTGTCGTAGTTCCTGATACTCACGACATAAGACTCTTATCTTACTGTTAGGGAAAGGGCTATATGTGTAACTGTTGTGTTTCATTTATTATTATTATAATGGGTACAAATATCTACTACCCATCATATTTGTATAAATGCCACAGTAACACAATAAGTCGAAGCTACTGTTATTGTTCTAGGGAGCCTCTTCAAGCCTGGTGGTGAAGTTCGCCGACACGGAGAAGGAGCGGCAGTTGCGGCGGATGCAGCAGATGGCCGGCAACATGAGTCTGCTGAACCCGTTCGTGTTCAACCAGTTCGGCGCGTACGGCACCTACGCGCAGGTCATCACTGAACAGGTATCTATCAACTCTAACCTGAACATCATCATCATCATCAGCCACAAGACGTCCACTGCTGAACATAGGCCTACCCCAAAGATTTCCAGATCGACCTGTTGAAGCGGACTGCAATTAACCTAAACAGAAAGTCGACATTTTTTTTCCTTGTGTGTGGATACTCGTCGCCACTGTTGTGTATGCAATATGAAACGAACGCTTGCTTATAACGCACTGGTTTATTTGGTACTTAGGCGCGTGGACGCAGCACGCTATACGTATACCTACATACATATATAACATTCTGACGTGAAATAGTAGATAACTATTTGTTGCATTCGTGACAGATATCCGAAGGCCCTAATCCTCCTCCCCACCCCAATCCCTTAATTAACTCTTTTCTTCAAAGTCAGCAATGCGTCCATGAGTGTCTGGTTTTATGGACGTTCATCTGAAGTGATCACGTCCTATCCTCATACACAACTGGCTCTTGCGCGGACATTTGCTTTAAAAAAAAACAAAAAAAACGATTCCTTATAAATGTTGGTAGAGTGTCTTATGTGTGGTGAATGTCTCTCTTCTCTGCTCAAAAGTCAGGTCATAATTCCTCAAGCACCACTCATCATAAACCTACTCATTCAGTTCTATTCTTAGACCTTGCATGCTATCAACAAATCCATGATTTTCCCGTTGCCATGGTACGTAGCTAATATAGAGCGTTGGACCCGCAGCAGCAGGCCGCGCTGATGGTGGCGGCGACGGCGCAGGGCTACATCAGCCCCATGACTGCGCTGGCGTCGCACGCCCTCAACGGCATGGCCAATTCCGTCGTGCCGCCAACTTCCGGTAACTATTCAATGTATTTCTTCCACCTGCCCTAAAGCCCCATTTATATGGTGACAGTTTCTCATACGACACATGCGAAAATACAACAGAAAACTGTCATATAAGACGCCGCGTCCTACTATTATTTTTTCAAACTATATGAAGCCGCCTCGTAAACAGACGTTGCCAGTTATATTCTCGTATGTATCACGCGATAAACTTTCTTCGTCTATATAAAACTTAATTTCAATTGCAGTGGAGTCGGCGCAATATGCTTTTTAACACATTACAGCAGTTACGAACGACCGCCTGCCTGACGTCAACCACAACAATATATTTATTTCTTCTTATTTAGGTATCCTAAACGTGTGAAGTATAACTCCAAAATAAGTACGGGTTCAATATCGTATTATCGAAAATAAAATGAATTGTTTCAGAACAGTCCTTAGCTAGTCAATCGATAATAATTGCTGAGCCTACACTATAACTCATTCACAAAGTAAGACTTGCTGAACCTCAGTGTGCAAGCATTTAGTTCTCAGGATTACCGTAGTTAAAATTCATAATAAAAAGTCTCCTTATCTTACAATGTGGTTTTCTCGTATTTATAAACACTTGAGACCGACGAGTTATTATTGATAATAGCTAACACGTAATACCCCTTCATCAACGAATAACAGTATCCAATTTTAAATTTACAATTGCAGACAACTTCTCTGGGCTGGCAATAGGCACCGGCGGGCAACCATTGAACGGTGCGCTGCCGTCGTTGCCTTCACCGACCATGCCTGGTTTCAACATGGCCGCGCAGACCGCTAACGGCCAGCCCCCGCCGCAGGAGGCCGTCTACACCAACGGCATACACCAATCATTCACTGGACGTCAGTACCATTATTAGTTATTGATCTCCACACTTCACTTTAAGCGAGCGACAGTATTACTATAGTGTTGAAACAAACAAATATTTTGTGTTTTCTGTAGAGTGTTGTATGAATACTTTGCTTGAAACTTTTCACTACTACATAAGCATATAACTAATTAATCATTAGCAATTAATTATAATAACACCTACACTTAAATTACAAAAGAATTAAGATTTATACAATAGTGATTTTTTAAATTACGCTGTTATATTTTTTTTCTTTTCTAAAACGGCCATAGTGTAGAGAAAAATACCAATTTGTCGTTGTAAGACCGTCGCGTCGTATGATCCGAAATATGTTGCAGATAAATAAAATCAAATTAAAAATACGAATTCATCGATACATCTCTAGTTTGTAGACCGGTGATTATCCGGTTGAAAATGCTAAAAATAGAAACAAATTTATAGTAGAATCAAACCCATTATAAAAGGAAGAGAATACAACAAAATTGGTAGGAAAAATAAATTACCGGCGATCTGAGGTCGGGAAGTGGGAAGGGGGGGGCTTTTAAGGGTAAAAAACGGTTTATCTCGATTTCCGGAAAAACTACAAGTCCTATGGAAAAAAGTTAAATCGCAAAGTTGTAGGTAATAAAAAGATCTACAACTTTTGTATACACACTCTCTTCACATAACCTCAAAATATATGTGAAAAATTCAAATAACCAAGTTTTTTGTTTTTATTTTTATCTATTATAATAAATCATTTTTTTACACGAAATTTGGTGAAATCTTACCTTTTTGTATCCCAAATACACTGTAATTTTTTTGATTTAAAATATTTATTTTTGCACCTTATTTTGACTTAATATCGAAAAAGCAGCCTAATTTTCAAACGAAAATTCTCACGTCAAAATATGAGCTTTTTTAAAAAAGTCTGTTGGATTCTTGTTCATTGAATTCTCTACTTTCTGATGGTGTAAAAAAATATATAAATTACTATGGTAAATGTGCTCAGAAAATGCAAAGAAACGAACTACTAAATAACAGGTAGTAAGGCCCAGACCCACCTAGCCCCTTCCCCACTTCTTTATGAAGGGCTAAAATTTTCCGTAGATCACTCGGGTATATAAGTTATATTAAAATAACAATAAAGAGGCATCTACGCATATAATTTAAAGAAGATTCTACAACTTTCTCAAAATATTGTAGATATGTCTTATTAAATATTAACTTATAACTTTACATTTTCTGAGCACATTTACCATAGTAATGTATATATTTTTTTACACCATCAGAAAGTAGAGAATTCAATGAACAAGAAACCAACAGACTTTTTTAAAAAAGCTCATATTTTGACGTGAGAATTTTCGTTTGAAAATTAGGCTGCTTTTTCGATATTAAGTCAAAATAAGGTGCAAAAATAAATATTTTAAATCAAAAAAATTACAGTGTATTTGGGATACAAAAAGGTAAGTTTTCACCAAATTTCGTGTAAAAAAATGATTTATTATAATAGATAAAAATAAAAACAAAAAACTTGGTTATTTGAATTTTTCACATATATTTTGAGGTTATGTGAAGAGAGTGTGTATACAAAAGTTGTAGATCTTTTTATTACCTACAACCTTGCGATTTAACTTTTTTCCATAGGACTTGTAGTTTTTCCGGAAATCGAGATAAACCTTTTTTTACCCTTAAAAGCCCCCCCCCCCCCCTTCCCACTTCCCGACCTCAGATCGCCGTTAATTTATTTTTCCTATCAATTTTGTTGTATTCTCTTCCTTTTACAATGGGTTTCATTCTACTATAATTTATTTATGTTTCAAATTGGAAAATCACCGGTCTATTGACTTAACACTATTCCATATTAATCTAAATGAACCTTTTCCTTCCAGCCGTACCAGTGACTGCCCAAGGTTTGCCGAACGGTGAGGCTGCCCTGCAGCACGCCTATCCTGGCATGCAGCCGTTCCCTGGAGTCGGTGAGTCACGTCTATCTGCCTGCACCTCTTCAATGCTTCATATGGCACGCTTATCATCCCTCGTGTCCCTCACCTCAGACATATTATCTGTTTGGATTACAAAATGAAGCGATTATTTCAACTTCAGAATCATCTGATAGTGTTTCACTTTCCCAAGAACAAACTATTTTTTTTCTGTAAATACAAAATAGTTAATATGTCTGCGCAAAGGTCGGGATATCGAGAGATCTGGAAATTTCGAACAATAGTTCCATTGTAAAGAAACTTTTGATTGAAATTTGTTTGTTACCAAAAGTTTTTTGATTTACGAACATATTATGTAAATAATTTAGTTCAGAAACATACCCGAAACAATATTCATGAAACCAATTTCAAAGTTGAACACGTCTTAATCCTTGTACAGAATATTTCTATTTACACTGTTTTGGTAACAAACCCCCAGCTATGTCACTATGTACAGAATGATTTATAAAATATGAAAGTCATTATTGTTGTTATAATGGATGGTATATAATATCGATGTGCAAAAATATACATATTAATGGATAATCTTATTGTTTATACATAGAACATTGATTAATCTGCAAACTTTTTAAATACTTAACTTAAATGATGTATCTCCTGCAGGCTTGTGTAATTTCCGAAAATTTTACGTTGCTTTTTTATGGTAGAAAGTATTAAATGAAAGGCAATTAATTGTTTGTAGATTAATTAAAAAGTATATTAAATTCGTTGTATCGTAGGAGACAATGTGCTGTATAGGTAATCACGCTGCTGAGTGCTGGATATAATTATTTGTCCACTTATGTAGTTAAATGTTCGATGTGGTATGATGTTTTTATATCTACATAATTGTATACATATTCAATATTTTACAGTGGCAACACTTTTTGTCATTTTTATTATTATTATTAGTTATATAAATTTGTCTACATAAATACTACGATTTTATTAAATATGAGAGGAAATAAGTACCTATAGTTTTATACATTTTTATAATTTAATGATAATGTGATATTCGTTTACTTACTAACACAATCTTTATAGTACAAATATTGAACATTAATCGAATGAACATTATTTCATTTATTAAATATACGTTTTATTTAGCTTTATATAATATTGTTTAATGCATGAAAATGTACGCAACGACTAGGTGTTAATTGTGACAATTTGCATATTAATGTTTGACAGCTTATCCAGCGGTATATGGACAGTACCCTCAGCCGATTCCACCACCGATGTCGACCATTGCACCCGCGCAAAGAGAAGGTAAGTGGAGCCTTGAGACGGAGACACAATGTTACCTTTCTCTTGGGAACTTCTCTTGAAACACAGCAACTTGTGAAGCTAAAGGACTACGAATCCGAACCACTGTCTAAATACATTTTGCGTTAGTTAAAAAATAAATGAAACATATAATGATAATTACGAGAATTAATAAATAGAAATAAAATTATGGTTATAAAGTGAAGATAATGAGAAATTAATGAAGAATTTAGTGTCAAGTTTCATTTATTTTTTTAACAACTCGTCTCTGTTCTCTGCATTTTTCAGCTGTGACGATGCTATAATTTATTTATAACTAACAACATAATTTAATGCTGGCTTAACTTAATAATAAAACAAAATTCCTCAAGTGCATTTTAATAGTATTTTTTTTTAAATGACAGTTAATAATTCGAATGCTGATTTTGGTGCAAAATAAATAAAAAGCTTTTCTTTTATCAATCGATTAAATGAAATATAATCAAATCATTTTTTATCGTCAGCTGAAAAACACATGTGTTACGTATCCGGAAAGTAGATGTAGCCAAGCTATTATTGTATAAGGCTGTTCTACACTGCGCTGTATACACTGAGACTGTCGCTATGTGTGTATGATTGTGTTGTGCACTTATGTGTTGTGTTTACATGTTTAATGTTGTTTCATAACTATATATTATTTTATGTTCCTGTTTCATATTTCAATTACTATTACTATCCACTATTTCTGTTAGAAAGAACACGTCTTGGTAGGTTTCTGCCGATATAATTTCTACGTTACTTACATCAACACTATATTTTCATCCAAATCTACATTATTCTAAGTGTATAGCTGTTTGATTGTAAGTATATTACTTCTGAAATAAGTACCTTCTTCAGTTGTCAGTTATTCAATTCTTTAATAAAATAGTGTGGATATGATAAGTAGCAAATATATGGCGCTTATTATTATTATACAGGTATTGAGGAACATTAACGGGTCTGTAAAGCTTCTATTCATTCTACAGCCTTCATTAGACAGGTTCTATGGCGTAGTGGGCGAGTAGCCAACTGTAAAACTAGGTTCCACGGGACTGATCGCCGTGTCGAGACAAATGTTGGATGTATTATTTCGATTTGAAATCTTATTTTTTGTCACACAACAAATATGCAATTACATTAATATTATTTAGGAGGCAATATACTTAAAAAGATAAAAATAAATGCGAAAGTTAAGTAATTCATAGTTTCATAGATATGGGTAACATTTATTGGGAATCTGGAAGAAAAATATTCTAAGACGTTATTTTGTAAATCTTATTACATATCTCAGGCGAGACTTAAAAAAAAACACGAAATAAATGAGTGGGGCATACATGATTCATTCTTCGTGAATCCTTTCATTGAATAATGTCCATCCTACGATTAAATGTTGCCATGAATATTGTTTTTTATCACATTACTCCCAATCATTTACTAACATCCTTTCAAAGTCTAGTTAGTTGGTCCTTAGTTGTAACCACCCCATATATTGGTGTCTGGAGGCAGATTTGTGAGTTCTTTAAAGATTTTCTTATGTTCCCAGGGTGCTCCATCTCGGGCCCCGAGGGCTGCAATCTGTTCATCTACCACCTGCCCCAGGAGTTCGGCGATGCGGAGCTGATGCAGATGTTCCTGCCGTTTGGGACAGTCATCAGTAGCAAAGTGTTTATCGATCGTGCCACTAATCAGAGCAAATGTTTCGGTTAGTTTCAATATCATCATTACTTACATCAGGCGAGATAGTAGCCAAACGCAAGCCTATTTTGAATAAAAAAAAACTGAAGTCCAGGATGACAACATAAATTATACGCTTCGGTAATGTTTGTTTTTTACAAATTTCTAAGTACATGCTAGTGATCGAAACCCGAGCGAGAATATTATATTATTTTTCTATTATGATAGCTGCGAGATTCAGAAATAGTCTGAGAACTCATACTGGGTTTAAACAATCGTTTTTTTTATTTTATTTTATTATTTTTTCTAAGCTCTTCCTTCATATAAACTTTAATTACACCAGATTTCACACTCCTCCGTACGGGTCCGAAGTTACCTCTTCACGTATTGATATCATAATACATGAAAGATGATGGCCGGACGGCCATCTGGGCCCGGTACTCGAAAATAAAAATACATAATCTAATGTTGTAATAGTAATAGATCATAACCATCATACTTCTGAAGAAAGCGAATATTGCCGAAACGCATAATTTAAATCGCAGTATGTACTGTATTGATTTTATCCGAGTCGTAATACTTTGGTTTAGCCGAAACCTCACATCAAACCTTATTCGAAATAATTTTTATTAGTATGCCTCTGACAACTCACTCAACTCACATTGAAAAAAATGATTATTCACATTCTGCAGGTTTCGTGTCATTCGACAACCCTACGTCCGCCCAAGCGGCTATCCAGGCAATGAACGGATTCCAGATCGGCATGAAGCGGCTGAAGGTCCAGCTGAAACGACCCAAGGACGCCAACCGGCCTTACTAATAGACGCCGTCCCTACGCGTTCAAGTCGCTCCTATAGTAATTATTTTTTTACACGCTTTTTATTAACTTCACCTGTATGTTGGTTTGTATGTTTGTTTGTATGTTTGTAACCGACTCCTTTGGGCGCGATTTTGACCCACTTTAAACAGTCAGATTTCGTTCAAACTTTGTAGATTTATCGAGGACCGATGACAATGCACTAATTTGATAAAAAAAATAATAATAAAATAATAATTTAATTTTATTTATCTACACAGCTGATCACCATTCCTAAATAGAGATCTTTTTTTATTGGATGGCAGACGAGCAAGTGGCCGCCTGATGGTAAGCGGTTACCGCCGCTCATGGACATCGGCAATGCCAGGGGCACCAAGCCGCTGTCTACCGCTGACAGATAGATCTAGCTAGATCACAGATAATATAAGAGATTTTTTTAATATACTACATGACGTGCCAACATTTGGCATAATGTGCAATGCGCCCATGCTGATCATATCTACTTACCATTGCAATGTCAGTGTAAGTAATAAAAACTTGCACACTTGGTTTCCATACAGATTGTATTACTTACATGATCTATTATTTTATTCATGGTCTGTGGCTGGGAATAAGTAGTCGACTCAGTTTTAATAGTGGATTTACACGGTTCGACTTTAGACTTTACACTTTATCAAGTGACTGGAATCAACAAAAGCTGTAAGGTTTTTGTGGCTCAATTTGGTTGAAAGTTATTGAGAAAGTTGAAATTGCATGAAATTTTGCCGCTGTCAAGTAAAATTCAACCGCGTGAACCGGCAATAAAGAATTATTTCATTTTTTTGTACTTCATTATAATATATTATTTCAACTAGCGGACCCGGTCACGCGTTGCTGTGCCTAAGGTATATGTTAAATTATATTGTAGTAAACCATTCAATACAGTATGCGCCATCTATTGGATACTTACTCAATTCAGCCAATAAATTACCTTACCCCGCCATCTTTTAGAATCTTATGGGACTTACAGATAATTATAACTCTTTTTTCATATAATAAACAAATAATTGCAATATAGTCATACAGACTGCCAATAGAAGTGAAAACTTTAGTATATTTATTGAGTACACACTCTCAACTCATCTCAACTCTACGGCACTGCACTGCACTGCAGTTCAGTCGAGTCCAGTGTGTCAGTCCAGTGCGGTCCCCAGTCCAGTCCAGTCCGGCCCCAGTCCAGTCCCCAGTCCAGTCAGGACCCCAGTGCAGGCAGACCCCAGTTCGGTCCAGTCCCCAGTCCAGTCCCCAGTCCAGTCAGGTCCCCAGTCCAGTCAGGTCCCCAGTCCAGTCCGGTCCCCGGTCTAGTTCGGTCCCCAGCCCAGTCCGGTCCCCACTCCATTCTAGCCTAGTCCAGTTCGGTCGCCAGTGCAGTCCGGTCCCCAGTCCATTGCAGCCCAGTTCAGTCAGGTCCCCAGTCAAGTTCGGTCCCCAGTCCAATCAGATCCCCAGTCCAATCAGATCCCCAGTCCAGTCCGGTCCCCAGTCCAGTTTGGTCCCTAGCCCAATCCGGTCCCCAGTCCAGTCCAGTACAAATCAGTCAGGTCCCCAGTCCGGTCCGGTTCCCAGTCCGGTCCGGTTCCCAGTCCGGTCCGGTCCAGAGTCCGGTCCGGTCCCCAGTTCGGGCCGGCCCCAGTCCAGCCGGTCCCCAGTCTGGTCTGGTCCCCAGTCCAGTGAGACGTCCTCAATTCTAGCCTCTACCAAAAAGTGTTCAACGCGGCTAAAGAAGTTTTCACTTCAAAAATATTGCGTACTCAATCCAGCCGATAAATTACCTTACACCGCCATCTCTATAGAATAACTAATAATTTGCAAAAAAAAAAATGCGACTATAAATTGAGATATAAACTATCCATTAGCCCAAGTTGGACCAAACTGCACACAGATTGCAAAGTTTGATTAAAATCGGTTCAGTAGTTTAGGAGCCTATCGCGGACAAACAACGTGACACGTAATTTTTATATATAAAGATAAAGCGATAATTAATACCTCTGGAAGTAAATCGTGTAAATAATAAACCTTAATTCGTTTATTATGTTCATATAAATTATCTTGGCATGCAGGTTGGCATGTATAAACACAGTTGAAGTATTAATATTTTGAAAATAAAAATACATCGTTACACGCTAGAACACCGCGTTGGGCGCCATTTCCTCAGTCTACAAGTGGCGCCCAATCATCTACAACATACTAATATTTTAAAAGTATTTTTTAGCGTCCTTCGCACTGACTTTCAATGTAAATATATTTAATTGGTAAACAAAAGTTGTATATTTGTGTAATGAGTAAGTTTTTTTACATTACAGATGGTGTTCGGCTTCGTGGTGCCGGTGCCCGCGGTGCGACTGTTCGCGTACTATCAACAATTCAACGGAATTTAATAAACATTGTATAGAAAATATCATTACTTACATACATACTTACTTAAAGAATTATGCAAGCCCACTAGGCGAGTATACTAAATTAGTTAAAAGTAATTTATTAAATCAGCTCGTAGGAATGCTTCATTCTTATAATTATCGATTAATCATTAAATTACTCTATTATATTATTATATATACAATTTATTAACTTTGATTAAATTATTATTATTATTATTAAAAATGACACGTTATTAAAAATTTTGTCATTCGTAATCATACTTCTACTTCTAAGTACTTAACGTTTAACTGAACTTTTAAAATAAATTTATTATACTAGTTATTTGCTTGAACAAAGCCAAACTGAATTTATTAAGTAAGTTGAAAATGTAAGGAAAAAAAATGTATTTTAATTATTGTATATTGCAAAGTTTTCGCCGGGGGCGGCGCGCTCGCCCCTTTGTTCTCGCGTTATTTGTGCACTGTGCACTATGTACTGTGTACAGTGTACTGTGTATAATGTACTGTGTACTGTGAAGACTCTAAGTGGATGTGGTCAGCCCATTACTCTGAGTAGTAACAAACACGCGGCGTGCCGCCCCGGCGTTCAACACTGTTGTCTCCCACCGCCAACTGATCACAATAATCTAAGTGCTCGGTATAGATCACTATTGGAGTATTTATATGTCCTATATTTTGTTAAATTTATTATGTGTGTGTAAGCTAATTGATACGCTGGGTTGTACCGCACGGTATTCCTTTATAAAGCCTTATGTATTGCACACACCTTTGGATGGGACGCTACACGGTTAATAAATAACACGAAACTATTGTAGAAAAAAATATTATATTAGCTTTAAAACGTATTCAGAAAACAGAACGCATAGTGACATTTAAGGCGGCGTCGCGTCTCATTCTAATATCATTGTTCTTGCTTTAGTTCACTACACAAATCTGTTTGGTACGCCCGGCACCCACAAACCTACATGTTAGTGAACTATGTTGTTGACAAAATTAAATGTTTGTATTAAACGCTGTGTACAAATGAAAGTGCACTTCAAAATAAGACCGAGATACTTAGGCCTTCGTTTCGAAAGAACGTATTAATATCTATGTGTTATAAATTCCAATATCGGCTGTGATATAAAGATATAATATCAGGATAATGTACTGTACAGGCCGTTATATCTATAATATCAACATAATGGACTGTACAGGCCATTATCTCTATAATATCAATATAATGGACTGTACAGGCCGTTGTCCCTTTAATCGCATAATATATTTGTGTATAACGCTCTCGTGCACGTCGCACACTACACAAACATCTAAAAACAGTTCAGAATCTATTCAATTGTTATAAATGCTCTATAAAAAGACATTGTTAAATCGTTTATGTAATTTAATAACTGAGAAGAACTTGCTTAACGTAACCTACGTTTGAGGGATTTCCAGAAGTTTTTAACCAATAAATTATATATTTTTCCACATACTAAGAAAATTTCTGTAAATACCTCAACCCATGTGGCCAGTCAGAACCAATACTTTAAGAATATGAAATATGTATATGATAAATTCTATAACATTTCCCTATAACTTTAAGCAAGTTAGAGAATAAATTTTGTTTTTCTGTCCATCAACTCTTTTGCGTAGTGTGCGAGGGGCAATGTATAAAAATCGCTCAACGCGATGTCAATTCACAAGGAGCGAGCTTCCCCAATTTTGTTTCATTCGTGTGTGTGTCTATACATATAACATTATATAAAATATAAGTGTTTAAGGTGTTAAATACAATAAATGTGACCAACCGCGTCCGGGGAGTCAACAGTGAGTGAAAGAACAGATGGAAGATAAACTAGTGTAATTTCTATACAGAAAAAATAGATTCATAATCAAAAATGTACCAATATAAATAAATATAAATAATACTGCGATACCTTTAGATATATTGTGTGCGCGCGGGCGGGCTCCGTACCCGGTGATGGTGATGCTCCGTGCGTGTGCAGTCACGTTCAACCGAGTCACCGCAAGCGTGTACCGTGTAGCGTGTTGCCAACTCCTCGGTCAGTAAGCACGTGCTGCTTCACGTCCATGATCTGTCGCTCGTTGATTACGAGTACGTTGTTAGTTAAGTTCGTTGTGGCTCGCAACACTAGGCACCTGGCAGTGACGAGCGCCCGCGCCTGCGGCCGCGCCCGCGACCTTGCTGCAGTCCCGCGGTAACGTTGCAGTGCTGTGGTAACGTTGCAGTCCCGCGGTAACGTTGCAGTCCCGCGGTAACGTTGCAGTGCCGCGGTAACGTTGCAGTGCTGCGGTAACGTTGCAGTCCCGCGGTAACGTTGCAGTCCCGCGGTATCGTTGCGGTGGAGTGTAGTCGCGAGGAGGAGGTGGCACCGCAGCGCGGGCAGGCGCCGCGCTTCGTCTGCCGCGCCCCCCGCCACTAGTCAAATTTTCACTCACCACCACATAGAAGTTTATATTTACACAAATAATTATATTATGTATATCGATATAGTATTCTAGTTTTAGGCGTTTATGATTTACTTATAAGCATGTGTATAAAACGATATGGCAAAATTATGTCGTTTGAGTGTCTCTAGTTCTTTTCCTAAAACTTACAATTGTGCAATAATTTGTTACGCTTTTCAAATTGTTTTAGCATCGTTTGTGTTCATAATTCATTATTTATTTAATTTATTGATGTTTCTCTTGTGTTACCATTTTAGATTTATACGTGGACAAGGTCTCGTCTTGTATATCGACCGCGGAGCCGGCCTCTTCAGTGGCACAAACATTATTTAGCTTGTAGAGTCGATTCGTACATGATAATTAGAGAGCGTCGAATCAGAAAGGGCAAAACCAACGCGAAGCCTCGTTAAAGATGTCATAACAAGACGTCAGAATGAGTAAACGTGCACCCTTTCATCTGGTACGTAGTCAACTTCGATGCGAAGTTAACTGACTCTTTAGATAACAAAAATGAGGTGATACGACTAACGACACTTGTGTCTAGAGCCGTGTCTCGCACATTGGGCCGCGCTCGCGTCTCATGTAGCGTGGAGTGTGGAGTGTGGAGTAGAGAGGAGTGGTGACGGCAGCGGAGCGACGGCGCGGCGGCGGCGGGCGCGGGCGCGGGCGGAGTCACGTGTTGTTGTTGTGTCGAGTGTCGAGTGTCGAGTGTCGAGTGTCAAGTGTCGAGGTGCACGGACGGACGCAGAGCTCGAGAGCCGCACCCGCGTCGCGTTCATACTAGGTTACAGATAAATTGATGCCAAACCCAAACACGTATACTTAGTATATCGATATCACCTCGTGAATAACGTAGGAATAATGCGCCCGGATCGCGTGGCCGCCTGGCGAAACTCGACCGGGACGGTTAATAATATTGTGTACTTATATCTTTATACTGATTAAAATTTAAATAAAAGAACCCTAAAGATATATTACGATGACTCGAACATTTGTAATAGATAAATGAGTCCTCTCTGAATGTATAAAACGATCGCCATTGAAGTGATTTTAGGATACAGGGTATGCTTTGCAATTATTTAAATGTATCTAAATGTTTTCATGTAGGCAGTATGCCGCGCTCTCTGAGTTGATGCGAGTCGTCGCACGCACGGCACCGGAGCTGCGGCACCCGCGCCGCCTCACTCTCGGGTCCACTGACTAGTCTGTCGCGACTTTTTATACTCTCTTCGTAACTATCGTAGTGTAACCGTACTCATTCTCATCTCGCCGCTATAACGTTCGCGACTCGAACGCGTCTCACGCTTCGCTTCTCAGTATGTTTCCGTTGGCAACAGTCCTCAGTCCTGCCTGGCATGTCTCATTCCAAGTTAGAGCGTATTGCGTTACTACGTATCCTCATTCACTTGTCATCTCGTCATATTAGTGCGAGTGTACCGGCGGCGTCGCGGCGTCTTACCAATTGATTTTAGCTGAATCAAACTGATTACCTACATTAGACGATTTTTGTCTCTAGTATAGAGTCGATGCCGCGACCGCCGTCCGCGTCCACTCGCTCGCAATTACAGATTCGAGAACATTCTTAGAGTTACGAGATCGAATTTCTTGAATAAAATTAAAAACTTATTTAACTTCTGAAATTTTATAAAATATTTATATAGTTCGCATACCTAAAATTCGAGGTAGAGCTCGCATAGAGGCGATAAACGATGCACTTAAGATTGTTTGGAAGGTGATGGAGATGGACCGTTATTTAGGCGATGTAGATAGTTAGGTCGTCGGGAGGTCTGGCAAGAGCGTGACAGCTCATAGTACTGAGTCACGTAACGTGACGTGATGTGACGTGACGTGACACGGAACATCGTGACGCGCTATCATCAACATGTAACACCACGCGACTAACCATCCGACGATATTTAGTACGTAAGTCAATGCCAATATTATAATGGGAATAAAAAACAAACCTTAGGGTTCGAAGTAATTAATCATATTATATCTATTTATATAATTAAAAATATATGAAGAGAGGAGCATAGTGCTTTTATGAATTGTAGATTCTAGTATTGAAACAAAACAATCTAGTCATATCTCATTTTGTTATTATTTATTTATTTTTGTCTATCGCTTAGCATAGTTTAGCTTCAAGCACCTACTTTTGTAACTATCATTCATTTAATAGGATCTTTCTTTTCATATTATAGTTTTTACTGTATACATAGATTTATATCCTAAACTTTATACGTGTATCCTTTTATTAGTGTGGCATTTTGCGATCGACGGGTCTGCATTTGTATTTTTCAATCACTTTTTCGGACTAAACAAATGCGGATCGGTTTGTTTAGTTTATTTTTAATAAGTTATCCAGAATATTGTAACGCTTTGTAAAAAGGAGTCATAAATATATTTTACTTAGGTAAGATTGGTATTGTCTCGATCGTGCAGATCGATGCGGTAGAGGTTTGGTTAAGTTAAGAGTTTAAAGTTACCTTAGATTGAATGGTGTAAGTAGAGACAGTGTAACTCTCATAGTTCCGCTAAAGATTGTTACTGTGAAGTTGGCGGTATATTGTACATACGATATACAATATATTATTATTTTATACAGTTTGCTATATTCTATAACATGGGCATAGCCAATACTTCCGAGTTTTGCCGCCTTATCTATAAACGTTCAATGACGACCAAAGATCTTATGTCACTTTATAGTATAGCTTAGCTTAGCTACAGTGTTTTATTTCTTCCACCACATGACATGGTGGAATAATTACATTAAATTAAATTATATTATCTCCATCAAACAAAGATAAGTTTTCTTTCTATCACGTTTATTGTAATGCGCGGTATGGCCATAGGCTTGCCCCTATCGCAGCATGGGACGGAAATAGGTGCGGCGAAATGTTGGTGTCCTGGTTACACCTCTGCCTACCCCTTCAGGAATTATAGGCGTGAGTGTATGTGTTTGTAGCAGTAGAATATAGCAAAACGGTTGCAAGTTAAAATGCTTGATTGTATGATTATGAATGAGTTGGTTAGAATAAATCCCATCACTTATTTAAATTATATAGATAAACTATACCTACCTTTAATTTGACCAGCATAGCACCTTTTTGACCAGCACAAATCAGTCGCGGTGTGTGAACCCTTCATAAAATACTCCATAATAAAATTTCCAGTCTGATATTTTTAATACAGTTGTATATACCTACCGTAGGTATGTATAAGGCATTTTGTTATAAGACTCTTCAATATTATATGGTAAATGTTGTTATTTATTGCATTTGACATAGTTATATAAATTATCTTTTCCTTGTATACTGTACAATACACCGTCAAAAGTGTTTTAAAACAAAAAACGCGCCGTCCGTAAAGAAATCTTGCCTGTATATTCCTATATTTCAATCACACGTTTCTGTCGCTTGAATAATAGATTTTTTAACGCTCATCCTATTAAGATAGTTAAAAGGAATTGTAAACAGACGTCATTATTTTTCCGTGTGATTATTCTGTTTTACCACGGGACCTAAACTCCAGTTATTTTATAATTTACTTACTCTACTGTTTTTTTTCATAACAAGTGCCTATCGGCGACAATACCCTACACTTATTCTTAAATCAAACTCTAAATCACTTGTTAATTTAACAGCGAACAGATTCCAGGACTCGTGGTAAAACCTCTTGAATATTAGTTCCACAATAATGATATTGTACATAACATAATATGACGTCATATCTTTAGGAGCTTACTAGCCTTTTGTCCCGGGGAGACTCGGGCGGGTGACAGGGTGTCGCTGTTTTAATGCTAAGTGAATAAAAATCATAATCATTAACAGTTTTAGAGTATACACGCGGAAATTTAAAGGGTATTCTTGATAAGGGCGACTTATTTGTATATTAACTGATTGGAAATCTTTCACGTTTGTATTTAGCGTAAATGGATAATTATCACTATAAACTGTTGAAATTTAATGCCGAATATACGAAAAATCTATACTCATCAACAGTCGCCAAGGAAACCCGAAATATCTGCGGATATAATGCGTGATTCTATAACTAGTAAACTGTGTCCCCACACTGTTCTGGATAACTTATACTGAAATAGTATATAAGAGTAAACAAATATACAATCGCTCTGTTTTGGACTATTCGATTAAAATCGACTGCGGCGTACAATGTTTATCCTTAGATAATTCTGCTTATCGAATTATCCACTAGTTAAATGCCTTGACTACATCTTTAAACAATGCAACAGCACTTCCTATACCTACTTTAAAATATAAAATATCGTTATAGTCCTACATACATATAAAATTAACTCATAGCTTATTTTATATGACACGTGTATTAATCAATTTTAAAATTCATTAATTTATAAGTGTGTAATTTTATAAATTAATTGTAAATGATAACCAACAATGGATAGTCCAAAACAGAGGTCCACAGACTAGCTGTTTACGTGTATAGCTTAGCATTGGGACGCCAGAGGGCGCCTGTGATATACGCTTGTAACGATCGTCCATGGAACAGAATATAATGCTGAAATGTGACACTCCATATATTATGCTCTTTTGTTACATTAACAAATAAAGGGCACGCTAAGTTGTCGCGACATGTTACCAACTAAAGATACCTAAGAATGTTACCAAAGAATCTTTGTAAAGGTTTATTAACAATGGACGTTTTTTAACACACAATTTGTGGCAAGGAATATTTACGATAACAAATTCCTTCTTTTTAACTAAACTAAATGTAAAGCTAAGGTTAAAAACATGACGTTAGGTAATGGATTAGCTGTCTTAATGCATATTTATTTTAATAATGTTACATGATCCACTTTTAAGTTAGTGCATACGTACCTATCAAAGTATGTACTTTGCAATATTTGCGAAGATTAATCGACACCAAAGAATAACATTTATCCTCTATATTTATTATTTGTAAGAGGAATCGCGACCAACTGCAGATATGTCTGGTATGTAAATAATTTTAACTGGAAAATGTCGCGTGGGATTAGTGTGTCTATTTTAATTATACCTACATTAAATCAAGATATTTTTGATGTCAAATAATATAATATTCAGTCTTTTAAACTTTTACTAATACCATTTTACTGCAGGTTGTTGGTCATGTGTCACAAATATTTGTTCTAAGTAATCTGAAGTAAATTGTGACGTCACCGTATTATATGAAATGATTCTGTAATGTCATTACATTTTGAGCTAACTGAAATATGTAAAACGTTAACTACTATTAACATTCGACCTCGTTGCAATTATTATGTCAGCCTATAAATTGTGACAATCATTTTATTTGTTTATTGTTAAATTGAATACAGACATTGTAAACACATGTAAATAAAGATGTATACATTTCTTCAATAAATGTACAAGATTGAATACAACTGCCTCATCAAAATAATTAAATTAAGACTAAACTCATTACAATGTCTGTATTGGAGAAGTTATTATTTGACATAATTTAATGGGAGTGTACCGACGGGTAATACCGTTTACAAATAGTTAGATAAAAGTTTTAAAAATCCAATACGTTTGATAGGTAGCCATTTTAATGAAGTTTATTCTCGTACATTGTTATAGTTCACCAAAGGTATGTAATTAACAGGAGTGTTATGAACAATTATTATTCGGAACGTCGCTAGTGAATTGTTTTGTTTCTTTTATTTATTTTCACACCGATGACGACATAACACATGATGACGTGTGACAACGTCGCGTCGGTGTTTCGTGTTAGTTAGTATAATATCCACTGTTATTCTATTTAGTGCAAAACGGACTATGTTCATACCTAACATATTATTATGGAACTAATACAATAAATTCGCCTACTTTGCATGTGTTTGTTTATTTTAATGGACTTTAAACTTATCAAGTATTATGTATATTGCTGAGATATGTATTTCAAAACTAAATTACTATTCAATTATTTATTATTATACACTTATTACGTTTAGTATGCTAGAAATATGATGGAGGATAATAAATAATTTTAATTATATTAGGTGTGTGTTTTATTTTATACCTTGTAATGGTGTAGTTAAACAACGCGTGGAAACACAAGCCGAGCCACAGACAAGGCGCACAGTGCTCGTGCACGCGATACGCACTTGTACCTTTGGAGTATGGAGGTTAGAAGTAAGGAGGACCAACTCAGTGTATTAAAAAGTGTCCGCTGATCACCTACACTAGCGCTATTTCGATGAGTCTTCGAACGTTAACTTGATGTTTATAGGTGGACACTTTTTCAACTTGGCCCCTATACAAGACGGTCCTCCTTACTTCTACCCTCCATACTTTGGAGACGCACTGCGTAGTGTTGGTACATGCACCCACTGCGCCTCGTCCGTGACTCGGTCCACGGTTTCACGCGTCGTTTAATTGCACCATAATATACAGTTATACAAAGCCCCTATGTACACCAGAGTATTTTTAAAAGTCCTTGAACATACCTACCGGAATTTGATTCACAGATCCTAAGTACTATTGTTTGGCAAAACAAAATCATTTTTAATAATTTTTGTCAACTGTTTTTTAGGGGTTGGGAAAGTAGAAAAATCCCGTGTTCGCAAAATCCCAAACTCAAAATCTCCAGACTAGCCAAACCGAAAATAAATAGAAAGTATGAAAATGTATGGCCGGAAGATACGAATACGATACACATACACAACTTTGTGGTTCAGAGAATAATTTTGTATGAAATTAATGTCGGCTTAGACGAAAGAATCTTAAGACATCAATGGTTGTCAGTCTGTAGAAACGTACTAGGCAAGCAGAAAATGTAAGATTACGAAGTACACACGCCTAGTGGTGTCAGAAAGAAAAGAAACAAATAAAATTAATGTACCATTCTACATAAAGAAAATCTAGGCTAGCAGGTATGTAAAGTAAAGAGGTTTCGATTGTATCTGCTGAGGATCCGTTATTTTGTGAACCTGGGATTTTACGAATCTGATATTTTAACATGATTAAAAGGTATCGACGCGAAACGTTTTTTAAATTTATACAATTTAACCAAGCTAATTCAGAAGACCGAAGAGTACAATGAGCCTCTATGCCTAGCGTATGTGGACTACGAGAAAGCCTTTGACACCGTCGAGACCTGGGCTGTTCTGTAGTCCATGCAGAGATGCCACATTGACGACAGATATATCCAGGTGATGAGATGTCTGTACGAGGCCGCAACGATGACCGTCCAAGTACAAGAAAATAGCACAAAGCCAATCCAACTGCGTCGTGGGGTAAGACAGGGAGATGTTATCTCTCCAAAACTGTCCAATCAAGCGTCTTACAAACGCGTTGAAGGACGCTTTTAAGACGCTTGATTGGAAAGGACGGGGCATCAACATCAACGGTCAGTACATCTCTCATCTGCGATTTGCGGATGACATTGTCGTCATGGCAGAAACTCTGTCGGATTTGGAAGAAATGCTGAACAGCCTCAACCGTTCTTCAAGACGAATAGGTCTTGGGATGAACCTTGATAAAACAAAGGTTATGTTTAACCGTCACGTCTACCCGAGACCTGTAGTCGTGGGTGATGCCACTCTCGAAGTTGTACAAGATTATGTTTACCTTGGCCAAATAATACAACTAGGCAGACACAACTTCGAGAAGGAGGCGGACAGAAGAATTCGGTTGGACTGGGCGGCATTCGGGAAGCTACGTAACATTTTCGAGTCGTCGATCCCCCAGTGTTTAAAAACGAGAGTTTTTAACCAGTGCGTCCTACCTGTAATGACCTACGGAGCTGAAACGTGGACACTGACTAGCGGACTGGTCCATAAGTTCAAAGTCGCTCAGCGTGCTATGGAGCGAGCAATGCTTGGAATTTCTCTGGTGGATAGAATCGGAAATGATGTTATCCGCCAGAGAACCAAAGTCATCGATATTGCTCGCAAAATTAGCACGCTGAAGTGGAAGTGGGCCGGTCATGTCTGCAGACGAACAGATGGTCGGTGGAGCAGACAGGTGCTAGAGTGGAGACCACGCCTAGGCAAACGTAGTGTAGGGCGCCCGGCTACACGGTGGACCGACGACTTGAAAATGATGGCAGGTAGCGGATGGATGCGGGTTGCCCAAGACCGGGATGGTTGGCGCTTACTTGGGGAGGCTTACGTCCAACAGTGGACGGCAATAAGCTGAGATGATGAACCAAGCTAATTAAAAGAATTCTGGATATAAAAAAAACCTGGATATGTAACCTTTTGACAACCACCCTTATCATAATGAAACACCATATTATAACTCCAACAGCATTTATTCAACAAAAACACTAGGTTTTCTTACCAAAGTAATCAGTAATTTTTTTGTTAACTTTTTTCTTCAGTTCGGCTGTTGCATCGGATTGCGACTTGTTGCTTGACGTATCGCCATCATGTGTCAAACTTCTCCTCTGTCGTGAAGGCGATGCATTTGGCTTCAAGCTATCATCAAGCTTTTGCATCTCTTCAAGCAATCTTGACGGTTGGCTGGGGGCCTTATTACTTTGGACGGGTGACGATTGAGATATAGGCACACTATACTCATTTAGCTTTTTAGTTTCATCTGACGATATTTCTAATGGTTCAATAGTTTTCTTAGTGTCTTGTTTTTCTGAATCAACTACGATTTCAACTAGTTGTTCGCTTTCGCTCGAAAACAAATCGGGTGATGCGAATTCTTTGAGAAACTCCTTTTGTAGTGCCATGGGCAGTTCCGATTGGGATGTTTCGGATGACACACTCTGCAAATAGTACAAAAAGTCAAATTAATGATTTGAAGTGAAAATAATAATTTCTTCTATACACAGATTCCTAATAATCGTGTTTTTTGTTATTTGATTGAGTGACAAGTGATTAAGTATCATAATGCCCAGTAATTTCACTGGCTTCAATGTCCTTGAAACCGAATACAACAGTGCTTACACACTGTTGCTTGGCGGCAGAAATAGACGGCGCAGTGGCACCAACCCAGACGGCCTCTCGCATACAAGAGACCTACCACCTTGTGTCAATATTATGACATATTATTATATACATGCACACTCACGCCTGTAATCCCCATAACCAATACCATATAACCAATACACCCACACTTCGCCTAGCCTATCTCCGTCCCATGATGTGATAGAGGGCGAGCCTATCACCATACAGGACACAATTCCAGACGCCGGGCTGATACTGAACATTTCATGATGGAAAAACCCAATATCAATTTTACGAATTATACGACACTACTTACGATA
This sequence comes from Amorpha juglandis, assembly GCA_949126905.1. Classification (NCBI taxonomy): domain Eukaryota; kingdom Metazoa; phylum Arthropoda; class Insecta; order Lepidoptera; family Sphingidae; genus Amorpha; species Amorpha juglandis. The sequence continues at coordinate 15,369,414 of OX421374.1, read as the reverse complement.
TCCATAACTTCCTGTTGGTCAGTGACAGTCAGTGACGTCGGTTGGCGCCCGACTGTCTGGTTCAGGAACGTATACAGACTGGTTTTCTTCATGTCCGTCTGCGAGTACTGTATTATGTACTTGTACAGCTGACCTGAAACGGTGAACGAAATATTTAGACCTTAAAAATGGTGGTCTTCAATAAGATTTTCAAGAAGACATTTTAAGCGATACCTCCGCGAAATATGCTTTAGTGATAGTCTTCGTTTCAGGCAAAAGTACCCATATTATAAAATATGGTAAGGTTATTTTTATTAAGGTTATTTATTTCTATAAAACTAATTTAAACGCATTTTAACCGCGATAAAATTCGTTTAAATTAGTTTTATTTCAATGAGTAATATTCGCGTAAACATAAGAAATTATTATAGATAAGGTAGAACAAGGTGGTAGGTCCCTCGTATGCGAGAGACCGTCTGGATTGGTACCACCGCTTTATCTATTTATGCCGTCAAGCAACAGTCAAATTACTGGGCATTATGAGACTTAACACCTTATGTCTCATGGGTGACGAGCGCAGTTCAGTGCCATGCAGTGCTTTGTAATACAAAGTTCAGTGTGGTTTTGCTTTTATTTATGAACAGGTGTGGCGCTTACCATCACGCGAATTCCTCGATACATCTTAGGATGGGCTCTTCGAGTTGGATAAATGGAATAATCCTACTAATATTATAAATGTGAAAGTTTGTTTGTTTAGATGTTTGGATGTTTGTCCGTCAATCACGCAACTACTGAACGGATTTTGATGAAATTTGGTATACAGACAGGGTATGAGTTGACTTGGGTGATAGGCTACTTTTAATCCCGAAAAAAGCAGATCACGCGGGCGGAGCCGCGAGCAAAAGCTAGTTGGTTAATATTCATTTAAAGCGCCTTACTCGTCTTGTCATTCAATTACATAAAAATTAACCATCTTAGAATGGGCTCTTCGAGTTGGATAAATGGAATAACTGGTGAGACTGACCGACGGTGACATTGTGCCTGGACAGCACGTTGTACATGTGGATGATGTCATCTCGAAGCTGGTGGTCTCCGAACGTGTAGTAGGCCATGGGCCTGGCGACAGTGGCGCAGACCATCGCCTGCAGCAGGGACTTGAGCCGCGGACATCCTCGGTACGCGCCGCACCCCCAGTTCCCGGTGCCGATGCCAGGAAACCGGAGGCCCAAGCGCGAACCCTCACTGTGGAACGAGAATCCCGCCCACGCCTGCACATACAATATATCATTAATCTTAATTTTTGACAGTCAGCGTAATGGGCGTCAGCTGCTGAGCGAGAGGCTGTGGGTCGATTCCTGCACAGACAAATGTCTGTGTGATCCACAGATATTTGTTTCGGGTCTGAGTGTTGTGGGACCACATGTCCCTAGTAGTTCCTGATACGCATTATACAGTTTAACCTAGTGTGGGGTCAGAACTATGTGTGTGACTGTTAGGTGTATTTATTATTATTATTGTTAATTATTATTATTAATATTACAAAATAACAGTTTAGTAGTATTAGTTTATCTCGTCATTCAATTTAAAATAAAAAACCCAACCCGGGGCTCAAACCCGCGACCTCAGCATAGCAGTCGTACCGCGTGCGCAATATAACTGCGCCATCGATGCACTCAATGACACTATACGCCAGTGTTTCCCAACCTTTTTAAAGCCATGGCCCACCTTAACATTTTTTTGTTAAATTTGTCACAGATATCTAGCATTGCATTTAAATAACCCAAAGCGAAGGAGTTAACCCGTTAAAGTTGTGTCGAGTCCATTTTTTAATTGCCCCCCTTAACTATCAAATTGCCCCCCCGTGGGGTGTGGGCCCCACGTTGGGAAACACTGCTATACACTATACATAATGTTACACCGGTACTTGCCTTGGTCAGTTCCCTGTCGACCATGTCCCGCCTGTACTGGTAGGCGTCAGTGGCGTACGGCTTGGCGTCTATCGCCAGAACCGTACATCGTCTCCGGCCCGAAGAGTCGTAAGGTGTCTCATCCAAATAATCACCGGTCCAACTGAACGTGTTACTGTACCCACTGTACTGACTGTAACGTTCGCAACCTTAAACAAAAACATGACATTAACCAAATGATAAAGAGCATCGACAACTCAGCGGGGAGTACGGACTGTCGAGACGAAAGACGTAGGTTCGAAACCAAGACCATACACCACTGATATTTTTAAGTTACGTGTATATTAATTGTTAATTATCGCTTGGTTTAACGGTGGAGGAAACATCGTGAGGAAACCTACATACCTGAGAAATACCTTGCAAAATCGTACATTTCCCAGACCATAAAACTGTGGTATAGGTTTTTTCTATTTAATTGAATGACGAGACGAGCAAGGTGCTCGCCTGCCCATAAACAGAAGCAACACCACACAGAACTTTGAATTACAAAGCACTGCATGGCACTGAACTGCGCTCGTCACCCTGAGACATAACATGTTAAGTCTCATTATATCGATAATTTAATGTAATTTTATGGATAAAATGCATTATGGACAAAATGCATCAACAGCTCAGTAGGGACTGGCACGAACTGTCGAGACGAAAGGTTCGACACCAACGTCAAGAGCATACACGTCTGACTTTTCTATGTTACGTGTTTATTATTTTTTAATTATCGCTTGCTTTAACGGTGGAGAAGACATCGTGAGGAAACCTGCATACCTGAGAAGTTCTCCATAAAAAAATCGGCGGTAAAGGAAAAGCCACTAAAACTGCATCTGGATATTGTCATGCTTAGCCTTTTTTATCCATCTGTGTCACAATGAATGATCTAAAGAATTGTTTAGTCTTATCCCATAACTAACAGAACTACGCGCGCCGGCTGGCCACAGCTTCATGGTCTCCTCCAGCTTGACTCTAAGTAAGAAGTATGCAAAATCTTACATAAGCCGGAACATGTGTTTCGTCCTTTCTACAATATGTGATAAGCAATTAGGCATGCCGGCTTAATTCTACCGTACTACAATAATAATAATCTGCCGTTGGTCGCCTCTATTCTTGAATTGAATGAATACACCTTTCAATTCACCTTATTTTATCACATGAAAAATTGGTTTACACTTCACCTACCTATAATGAGGACCGCTTCGTCAGGCTTCATCATTTCAGTGAACAGCATGGTGATTAACAACTCGGGACATATTATGAATCTTATTTCTTCCTGAACGCAGCCGTATGTTAAAACCCCTCCACCGAGGTATCTAAAATAAAGTAAAATAAAATTCTTTATTGCTGAATAAAAAAGAAATAAGATTTAAACTTTGCTGCTTGATTGCAAATAAACCTAGAGTCAGTAAATTTGATACAGATGAAATCGATCTTTTTTATAGCATAGACCGGCAAACGAGCATGTGGGTCACCTGATGGTAAGTGATCTCCACCGCCCATGTACGCCTACAATACTAGAAGAATCATAGTTGCGTTGCCGTCCTTAAAAGGGATAATTAAGGGATTGAGAAGGGGAGGGAATCTGGGTCTAGGGATATCTCACACACCGTACGAAACGCAGCAGCAAGTCGCTACTTTACGTCGGTTTTCTGTTAGACAGTGGCAACGACCCGGTCGAGTCAGTCTATTCATGCTGCAGACAAAACTATCTACAGCGTGGCTCTACCACTCAAGTTCAATTAATCAATAAAACCGACATTTTTATTTTAATAAAATAACATGACAATAATAAGTATAATACAGGGTTAATAAAAAAAATAAGTAAACTAAAATTGATACAAAAAAAATCAAATTGGTCTTCTTATTGAAGCAGTGCTGTAGTATTGTGCAGGTATGAGCAATGAGAGACCCATTGTTGGCGCAGTAATTGCGCAGTTTAATTATCTTTCTATCTTTTCTTAACTTTGTTCATAAATTGTAATAATTTTTCCAATAATAAATATCCTTCTTTCTTACTTTTTTGTGTAACAAGACATTTTGAAACGTTATATTTTCCTTAACCCACACAAATAATCAGAGTAGAGATAGTGGCCAAACGCAAGCTCATTATGAATAAAAAAAAGTTTCTCACCTATTGGCAAAATCAACTTGTATCAACCCGTGCGCGTCCTCTATAGTAGTTTTAGAGTCGACGTGTAGAGGCAAGGCCGCCAGGGACGCATCCAGTGTGTCCCACGCGGGGGCCCCCCGCCCCGTCCCGCCCACACACCGGCGCCACACCGTCACCACACCGACCGGCACTGTACTGCATAAATGGCCCATAGTATTGTATTCCAAGGAGAAACTTTACCAAAGTCAATATACAACATTCCTAACTAGCTTTTGCCAGTAACTCCATTCGCGTGATTAGATTTACGTATTATATTTTTAGTACGTCCGGTATTATCCTATACTAGTATAATAATATAAGTAATATATTATTTTAAAAAAGTCCCGGACGCGAGTATCGAACCTACTACCGGGATAAAAAGAACTCTTCTGTAATCCATGTCTTAATCTGTGTGTCTTCTTTGGTTGAATTGAGACCAATGGTTTTTGCAGAGTGCACAAACAAACAGACAGTTACAGTTTAATAAAAGTTAGTATAACTTATGAATCTCTAATACAAAAGCTGTAATATGTTGATAAAACAGACTTGAAATTATACAAGCACAGAAAATTTATAAATCCTGAGGAAATATTTTTTATTCCCCCTTGACTACAAAAATCATTACAATAAGTAAGTATTTAGGATTGATTTTATGGTGAAAAAGATTGTTCATGTTTATTCGCAAGACATAAAATAATTATATAAATTGCAACAATAATATCACCTTTAGTGCAAACTCTTCTGAAGTAATGGCAAAGACACTTTAATTTCTCTAAAACTGACGTTGACCCACGACACTCGTACAATCTGCGAACAATAAAAAAAAAAAAAAAGTGTGCGGCTCGGGACGCTCGACAGAAGTGATAACTTAAACTAATGTGGGTTAAAGTGGGAGCGGAGGAGCCTGCCTACTGCTGTCGTATGCGTGAGAGAAAGGGAAGCCAGAGTGGCGCCGTAACGCGTTACGTTACGAAGTCCAGTCAAAGTCATGTCAAAGCCCTGTTAAACTTCTGTAAAAGTCCGGTCAAAGTGCAATCAAATTCCGGTTGAAGTCCAGTCAAAGTCCGGTCGAAGTCCGGTCGAAGTCCGGTCAAAGTACGGTCGAAGTCAGGTCAAATACCGGTCAAAGTCCTGTCAAAATCCGGTTAAAGTTGAGTCAAAGTCCTGTCAAAGATTGTGAAAATCCGGTCAAAGTCCTATCAAAGTCCGGTTAACATCCGGTCAAAGTCCAGTCAAAATCTTGTCAAAATCCGATCAAAGCCCGGTCAAAGTTCTGTCAAAATCCGGCCAAAGTCCTGTCAAAATCTGGTCAAAGCCCGGTCAAAGTCCTGTCAAAGTCCGGTCAAAGTCCTGCCGAAATCCGGTTTAAGTCCAGTGAAAGTCTTGTCAAAATCCGGTCAAAATCCCATCAAAGTCCGGTTAAGTCCGGTTAAAGTCCTGTCAAAGTTTGTCAAAATCCGGTCAAAACCCTATCAAAGGCCTGTTAAAGTCCGGTCAAAGTCCGGTCGAAGTCCGCTCAAATACCGGTCGAAGTCCGGTCAAAGTCCGGTCTAAGTCCGGCCCAGGACCTGTCAAAGACCGGTCAAACTCCGGTCATAGCCCGGTCAAAGTCCGGTTAAAGCCCGGTTGAAGTCCGGTTAAAGTCCGGTTGAACTCCGGTCAACGTCCGGTCCAAGCCGACTGGTCACTGTATGACTCCATCTGGGACTTCTAAATTATAGATGTTCCAGGGAGGTCGGCTAACGCTGGCCGGTCGATGGACCGCTCGCGTTACGGAACGTTTCGGTTCACCCTCCCATAAGAAGTTAACACTTCAATAATAAATAAATAAACGTAAAGGCTAAAAAAACTATTCACAGAATTCAACCTCCAATCCTATAATATACTATCGAGGTACCTTTGCTGGCATCTATATCATTTTTAACTTTATTTTTAAGTAAGTAATTAAGTAAGATATTACTATGCTTGTGAATTGTATTTACAATGCCAGCAATACATTTTTCGTTCTTTCTTTCTTTCTATATGGTTAGGGGAAAAGTATGTACATACAAAATCTAAACTTAAATTTTTTTTTGAAAAACCAACAAACTTAATAAGATATTTTTTATCTTCAGCCTCGCCAAAGTGAGTCTTTATCGCATAGAAAACTCACTGTAATCACAATGAAAAATAGCACTCAGTGATAATGTAGTTGATAAATAAATTTCATACTCCGACCAGAAGTTCCGCAAGATTATAAATAAACTCAATAAATTATATGCATCTTTGTCTCATTATATTATTAGTGTACTTACGATGAAAAATTTATATGTGGGTAAGAACTGTACTCAGTGTTCCTTTTTCTAGTGTTTCGTCTAGGAAATGTGCAGAAGAAGGCATTTGCCAACAAGCTTGCTATCTGCTGCTGAGACAGTGAGATAGATTTATTCATATCTTGCCTGAAACAATTCAACCATTCATAAGTTACGCTGGAGACTAGTTGATGAACAAGATTTCACAGATAAAAATGAGTAGTAGCCCTACGTTTCGGAGACTATTTTCTTGTCGACCCTCAATAACGAATGCAGGTGTTCCTAAGAAAAAATATTCCGGCCTGTATATTGCCATAAATAAATTCCTCCCTTGGCCCCCACCTAAATGCATCCCTGCTTACGAACGATAGATGCCTGGCAATGGCCTAGCAACTCCTAGTATCTCATGATGTGTCAGTGTTGAGCTTTCCCCTTACTCAAACTCAAACACAAATAGCAATTGCCTGACCTGAGATTTGAACCCAAGACCTCACAGTCCCTCAGTCTAAGTAGCTAGACTAATGAGGCGATCAACTTATCAATAGAAACAATATATAGAGTAAAACAAATAACATACTTCAGAAGCGGTATCGGTGATTGCACAAGCTTGGGCAAAGACAATGCCAACTTTGCTATTTCAGGTAACGTCACATCAAAGAAATATTGAGACTCTTCTTCTTCTAAATACTGAAACATATACATGCACTTGCAAATACACATTAGGAAGAAAATGTGCAGTAACATTTTAACCCACATCAACTAAAAATTGAGATGACAATTTTATTTTGCTAAATTCACTAACATAAATCAATAATTTAAATTTATGATTTTTTCATAAAATATGGAATTTAACCTACTTTAATCCAATAAATTTAGCAAAATAAAATCAGTATTTCAATTTTTACTTGATGTGAGTTGAAATTTGATTGCATATTTGCATCCATTTAATAAAAATAATTTCTGTATTTTTTTTTTGTAATTTTTAATTTCACAGTATTTCATAACATTAATTTTATGTACCATTTATAGTATAATACCATGTCTATGTAATACATTATTCTCAAAACTAAAATTCTTTATTCTCAAAATACTTTGTCCAAAAAAAGGGCTGCTTTAAAATTACAAAAACATAATAGTTCACAAGTACATACCTCATTGAAGAGTTTATGAAGTGCTTTAAACTTCCATATCTTCTTGAACTTAGTGTTGTAACTAATTATAGTCTCCGCCAACTCGTTGCTGTTACGTATTGGCTTCCAGAGAGCATGCTCTATCATTTTCCACCGTTTTTTCAAACGAGCCTCACCATTGCCCTATAAAAAATAGGATATTCTGAATGAAAACAGTACATTTCTCATAGTGAAAATACAATACGAAATGTTGATGACCCATTAATATTGATTATCCAGGACTCCACTAAACAATGGTATGTTCTTTTTAATAAAACAATACAAGCCCTTTACTATAAAATACGTCTTAATGCTCAGCAGAACCCTTCACTACTAATGAGCGGGGTTAGGTCTTAGTGCACTATGCTGGACTAATGCAGATTGGTAAACTTCACATACTCCTCTTGATACTTCCTACACCATTAAAGCAAGTGATGATTCATAATTAATACACATGGTTTCAAACTTTTGGTCTTCACAGTCTGTACCACTACCTAATGAGCTATCACTGTTTGTATTCAGGATATGCTGCAAAAGATATTTCAGTTTTATTTGATTAACAGGGAAACAATAATTACACTCATCACCTATGCCCCACTCCCTGGATCCATGTTTATTGTAGACAAAATTATAAAATAGTTTAACTTCCCCAGATATTTCAATCTCCTATTCCCACAGTAATGTTGCCGGTAATTAACAAGGTAATGAACAAATAATACTCACATCTTCTACAGGATATAGACTCTCATTGGAGCATGGTAGTCTGACATGCTCTTGGTCCCACTTATCCTGCCCTATCTGGGGCTTTGGCGGTCTGTCCGACAAACTGCCGTCGCTACGCACATGATACAAAACTGTATGGTTATGCGACGGCACGATAAGCGGGAACTCCGGAGATCCCCAAGGTGAACAGGATCCATAAATCTCAGTGATCGGAACACCTCTCCACGAACTATCGTTGTCTTCAGAACTAGAACTCATTGTGCACCGTCGAAAATTTGACTGAATAACGTCTGCAGAATATCTAACTAGCAATGGATGCGCGATCAATTTAAACGCACTTTTATACAATCTTGGTGTTACACAAGTAATGAAATTATAAATTTTATGAATTGTGCAACGAAAACATAAATGACTCACTGATAATTAAATTGAACTAAGGGAACCCGGAATAGTAAATATACACAAACACGTATAAAGCCGATAAACCCCAAAATTGGTCAAGTGAGTACTCGAAACGTATATTTTTAGAGTTCCGTAGGAACAGTTTATTTGTCTCTGGTAGGAACTATGTTATTTATCTATGTATAATAAAACTTATATAATTTTATACGGTGTTTAATAATAGAATTAGGTAATGACTAGCCCAAAGTCCAAAGTCCAAAATACCTCAGTGCCTGAAGCCTAAAGTCTTCGATCAGAGACAAATAAACTATCTTCGATCAATGTGTGTTACCAGTGATGACATACGGCACTGAGACGTGGCCTCTAAATATGGGCCGTATAAGACGGCTCACAGTCACTCAGCGAGCTATGGAGAGAGCTATGCTCGGTGTTTCTCTACGTGATCAAATCAGAAATGAGGAGATCCGTAGAAGAACGAAAGTCACCGACATAGCTCAGCGGATTAGCAAGCTCAAGTGGCAGTGGGCAGGCCACATAGCTCGCAGAACCGGTAACCGATGGGACAGAAAGGTTCTGGAATGGAGGCCACGTACTGGCAAGCGCAGCGTTGGACGTCCACCTACAAGGTGGACAGACGACCTGATAAAGATCGCAGGAAGTCGTTGGATGGAGGCCGCTTCCAACAGGTCGGTCTGGAAATCTTTGCGAGAGGCCTATGTTCAGCAGTGGACGTCTTGTGGCTGATGATGATGATGATGAATGACTAGCCCTCGTCTTAGTTTTTAGTAATGGTTGACCATTAATATAAAATTATATATGTACCTACATAAATATAGATGAATAAATACACCCAACAACCACACACATAGTCCTGACCCCACAGTAAAATAATAGTCTTGTGTTGTGGATATCTAGAACTACGAGATACTTTCGGTCCATTTGTCTCTGTGTGGGAATCGAACCCGCAACCTCACGTTTCACAACCAGCTACTTGCCCGATACGCCACGGAGGTCTCTTTGTTAGGTACTGAAATATATTTAGCGACCATGACATACCATTTAAAATAACAATAAAAATGGAATATCGCCGACATTTTAACTTCATTTTCTTTCGTCGGCATAGAGTATTTTTTTAACATGGTTGTCGTTGCCTGATGGCACACTTTTTTAAGTGGACGCTTTTGCTGATAGTCCGACACGAATCGGCTATTTTCATCTTCACCGGACTTTTGGATGAGCGCTTTAGGCGCTTTCAACCCTTACATTTAAGAGACTATGCTGAGGACACTCCCTGTGGGGAACTTCGCCCCAGGGCGTTCGCTGGAAAAGAGGGCAGAGACATCTGCGTTTTATGATTTTGGGGGATTTTAAAACTAGTCATCGTCGCGGGCCGGTATTAGGGTCTGACAACTTTTTTCAATAAATGAAAGTGCGTATGTATTCTTCAGTGGGGCTATTGTCTAATTTTAACACTTCGAGTGCTCATCAAAATTTCGTTGTCAACCCAAGTTGGTTGTCAACTGAGATTTTATGTAAATTGGTATCGCGTATGACATTGTTATAATAAGTACCATGGGTGCCTATCAGTTTCTTTCAACAATATATTTGACATCTCTAGTTTTTTATCGACAATAATGCGACTAACTTATATATACCCATTGGACCATTAACCAAGCAAGATGGTAAGTCGTTTTTATTTAGCAGTTTAACTACGGATTTGACACTCGAGAATAAACATTGTGGTACGACTTACGAGATTTATAAACAGTTTAGCATTGTTATAAATTATACGTATTTCTTCGTATGTTTAGAGTTAAATATATTGTGAAAAACAAATAATTAAAGTAAGGATAACTTAATTTACTCTGTGAAAGTGTTAATGGAGTATTTTTAGTACAAAATGTTTTCATTATGTACTTATGGCTAACAATATTTTTGTTTAACGAATTAAAACATATTTTTGATTTAGTTGTTAGTTTATGCAATGAATAAGTAACATAATATTTCAATACTAGTGAAATCTTATATTTCTTACATCATACAACTTCAATTTAATGGTTTATATTCTCTTTGCATACAACCCAAGCTTTAATGATCTATAAAAAAATTGTGTGTGCGACGGTCGCCGCCCCTCCATACTATTGAGCATTGAGCAAGCAACATAATAAACAAGAACCTAATAGGTACCTATGTAACTTTATTTAACATTGATCATCTACATTCAGATGCCTGCACTCAGAAAATGTTCCCAAAGGCAATTGGAGTTATTGTTGGAATTTATGGAGGCCAATCCAGACGTTGCATTGGGACGCTTTTCAAGTCGGCCTCAGTCTATTCAGCATACAAGACAATGCAGTGGCAGATGGTGTGTCAAAAACTCAGACCAATTGTGCAGAGTAAGTGATATTAGTAATATTCATAGATATAAGTAAAAAAGGAAGATACGTTAGCGGCTCACAGCGCATAGGACGGCCAAACCAGGTCCAATGGACACACTTCTCACCAGTGTATGCGACAATAGTTTACCGTGCGGACGTGTCGTCTCCTACGATTAAAATAGTGGATTTCGATCACAATGCCTTCATGTTCATTTGACAAGTGTTTGAATCAAATACTTAATTGTAAATTATACAATTTAATTGTAACAATATATTTCTTATTACCTTATTTGTATTTTTATTTCTCAAATTAAAAGACGGAATTATTTAATAACTGGTTGACGCTACCCCGGCACTCGAACGATCACGTGATCGGCCAACGATGACCGAATCTTTTGTTTCAAATTGAATGTGATGCAGAGGCTTGTCTCTGTCACACTCTCTTTTTTGCCGTATTTCTTTCTCCCTTTTTTTGCGTGTATTGCACGCAAATAATTATTTATGTAGTAGTGAGCGGGTTTGCGTGTAGTTGTATTAAGACCGTATTTTAGTAAGCGTTTGCTTGAACGTAACGCATCTTCTTTTTTTTATTATATCTATGGTAATATTAGACTACACCTTTCTGTAATTGACATCAAGGTGAAATAACCTTGATGTCAATTACAACTTTAAATACTAAACACTAATTCACTAAGGGGTTAAAGTTATAACACTCCTCTTTTTGTTTAGGGTAAAAAGAATGAATCCTGATAATATTTTTTGTTGCATTATGAGTATGTGTGGTAAAAAAAAGGGTGAGACTATAGCCAATTTTTGGCACACCAAGTGAAATATTCCACTTGAATAAGAGCACTCACTAATAAGTGTTTTCATTAACTTATATAAATAGCCCTAAGGGGTTGGGATTCTCTTTCAAGAATGTTAAATGCATGCAAGTTATTTTAATAACCTGTGTTTAATGATAGATAACTTTTATCCTAAAACATAGGAGTTTATTTTATTAATAAGATACAGAAATAACATAACGAAATCATTTTACAGATACCATCAACAAGTGAAGCTCCTACTTAAGCAGAGCAACCATGAAACCCTGTGGCAATTCCAATTTGTTTGAGGTTTCTATACGAAATATCACACATGAGTTTGATTGGAAGTTGTGCCCAGTATGGCAATAAACTTGCCTCCCATGACATCATTGGATGGAAAACTGATGTGAAATAATATTTAAGATATTGTTATTGTATAGTATTTTATTAATAAATGTTATTGTTGAATAATATAATATACAAGATTCTTTAATTTATTAATAGGTATTGTGCCTCCCGTGCATTGAATTACTTCAGTAGTTACTTCATGTAGGCACTTGCTAAATTTAGACTGGGACATATTAAATAAAAAAGAGGCACCCACATTACGCTGATACGATCCACTTGCGTAAAAGTTTATTAAAGCGGCCAAAATCTGGAATAAATATGAATTAATTTGTACTTATTGAAAAAAATTAAGTGTCTAATAACCATATAAATTATTAAATATGCCTTAATTACTAGGTAACAGTTACCTAAGTGTACTACACTCACTTTTAATTCGTTGGACCCAGCCGTTCTTCGCCGATTTAGTGAGGACAGAGTTCTGTTACAACCTGTCGGAATCCAATCTTATTTAAACGAAAATGTCCAACAAATTCTTTCTCTGGCAACTGCAATGGATCACTAGCGTCGCGCAAACGGCGTCTTGCTATGCGCAAAACCTTTTTCCTCCTCTCTTCTTCAGCAAATCCCAATAAAATCGATCGGAACATAATTTTGGAAACGTAAGCCCTTTTTAATACGTAATCCTAATATATTTATTTTTATAACAACTTTCAAACAATCTAACACAGGTCCATACGTACAAGAATGTAGAAAGTGTAAAGCCTGTGTGTATACCCCAAACAAATTCAAAATCTAAAATCGTTTAAGGTTCCTTTATAAATACATCGCAATATTATATGGCCGGATAATAGTGATCATCACTTTACAACTGAAAAACACTACTCTTAGGTCGTGTCTTTCATAAAACGTTTGACAGACAGAGTGACTATTAATTTGATGTCCACTTTGGGTAGCCAATACCAATTTACTAAACATCGATAGAAACTCCATGCATTGATATCCACCGTGACGTCTGCGGTGGCTATCAATGTTCATAGACACCGGTGACGTCATTGTAGTTGATAACCGAAGTTAGCCAATACGAAATCATTAGTTTGACAGTTAATTGATGAACACTTTGAATAGTGCCTATCATTTTGCGTTGTCAACTGAGATACGTGATAGCCCCGCAGATACGGGAATAAAAAAAACGGAAATTATTTTTTTCTAATAATTGTAAAAATTATTATGATAATAAAAACATAATCTATACATAAATCTGCCCATGTACAAAATTTTATAAAAATCAATGTGACGAAAACTTAAAATAACTGTTTACCCTTTTATAGGTTTGAACTTAAGATTATCCTAATGGAGACTTTCTAAGTGGGTCCCGTTTTCATTATTTAGTTAGGGAACCCTAAAAACAATTATCAAAACGTCAGATTTGCCTATGATTTTATTCTTTTTAATTTTTGTTTAACTATGGCTTCGCACTAATAAGTATTTTGCCAAAGACAAGTTTAATGGGAACAAGTGACAACGTGAACTTGTCACATTATTGACTATTTCGTATTATTCCGTGATGGGTCATATTTAGTAATACATCACTTCAACAACGTGACATTGGCGGAATAGCTTTGCAATCGAGCTCGTCGCCATTAATCAAAGAAGAAGAAGAAAAAGAATACATCACTTTGTCTATTATCTAGTCGGTTTCCCAATACGTCTAAATAATGCATAATTTAATAATATACACATATTTCGTCTCATTCCTAACAACAAAAGAAACATATCCCATACATGGGATCTATTAAAAGCAAGTGCTATCACATTTTGTTATGAATTATTTGCCTTGTTTTAATTAATAATTAACAACGTCTCACAATATTATTGTAAGACGTTCGTTGAGGTAAAACCAAGAAACTTAATTCTTGGATGAACCCTATCGACTACAAAAAAATCTCGAAATTGTGCGTAAATATCACACAACAAACTAAATGAAGACGGTTTTAAAACGAAATAATTTTTTATGTGAACTTTTCTTATTATATACACATGCACGAAATTATAGCTACAAAAACAATATTGTACAATGTGAATTAGCAATAAGAAAATCGTCTGAGAAGCATCGTACTGAAGGGAATCAAAAACTGGGCCAAGACCTTGAAATCGATCTTGAAAAGCGTGTTTCGTTTAGAACTAAAAAGAATCTTCTTCTATCACTCGCAGTAGGTCGGCACAGCATGCTTTTTTTAACAGATCCGAAATGAACATTTGTGGATTACACAAACATTTATCTAGGTGCGAGAATCAAATCCGCAGGCTCTTGCTTCACAGCTGGCTACTTGCCCATTGCACCACGGAAGCTGTTAAATTACAGAAAATAAAAGAATAGCAAATAATATCTAAAACCAGCTCAAAAAACAAGTATCCAAGGCTGTAAAAATAATCTAATGACAGTCCTTGACAGCATTGCCACAAAATACTTTAAGTACGATTTCCGTACTATATAATACCATTTAACCAGAGACAAATAAACTAGACATTTAACATTGTATCAGTAGCTTCCCTAGTAATTTGTGATTGTATCATATGACAGGACCGCGACCGGAGCAAAATTGTAGACTGTACTTTTTGCCCCACAAACAAGTTTAAATTAACAATTTTGTTTTTTATGTGTGTGCGATATGCAAACATAAAGCTTTGCTTTTTGACTTATCATCTCATTTCATATCTTTATTTTTTAAACTGTACCTTATTGGCAAATTTCGTACCGTTTCGGTAAATTTATAGTACTTTGCAACACTGCAAGCTTCGTTATCAAACAGGACGATTTTCTTATATTATGTTATTCATTTTCATAATAAATTACTTTATTATTACACAATAATCAAAAGTATACAATTAAAATACATACCTGCTATTAATTGTTCAAAATGAATTTAGAGTTACTTGGTAAGTGCATATGAGTGCAATTTCATTGTGTGTGCATTTAAGTTTTTGTTGATAAACAATGATTTATCGCTGGATTGTGTTTTTCAGAATCATTTGGTCAAAACTATCCGGAGGTAAGTTTAATTACACTTAAACCATACTATTAAGTATGGTGTACCTACAACTACTACAACAACTACTAACTAGATTGTATTTATTTAATCTATAAAAGTTTAACCTAAAAAAATACATTTGAATCTTTTATTTATGTTTTTTTATGAAGGGAAGGTGGTTAATTTAGGGTGTTAAGCCAGTGCAGCCAGTGGTAACGACCTGGTAAAGCCGACCAATTCATGCCAAAACTGTCTTACAGTGTGGCTCTACCACTCAATATTAATGAGTACAATGTACAAAATAAACTTCCTATACTGAAATTATTCAATCCACCCACCTCCAACATCCCATCAGCCTTTAGCTTCTGAAAAACAACTAATACTACTCATTACTAATATTCCATATATTATGACAATACAATAAGAGTGCATTCTTGTTGATTTTTAACAATAAATGCTATGTCAGTCATATGATTAGTTTAAGGGACACAATATTATTACAATAATATGTTAATAATGAAGGCATTATGATTCTAAATTTATTTTAATAAAGTTAACCCAGTTAATTCAGATTTCTTGTTTTTTTTATTTTGTTAATAATAATTGTGTTCAACTATGCTCTAGGTTTGAGATTCTATCATATTAAGGATATTTCTTGTATAATTAATGAATAATTATCAACAATTATTTCCAGGAATTTGATGGAACACTAGACTCAATATCACTAGCAGCCACATGTGCTTTCAACAGACGAGGGACACTCCTAGCTGTAGGGTGCAATGATGGTAGAATTTTTATATGGGACTTTCTCACTAGAGGTATAGCAAAATCAATATCTGCACATGTCTATCCTGTGTGCAGTTTGAGTTGGTCCAGAAATTGTAAAAAGGTAAATTTAAAAATTATTTTAATTAAAATCTATGGGTCCAAATCCTCTTTCACCTTCCCAGTTACTTAATTATTCATCTGGCACTTGGAGAGTGGAACCTTGTTTAGTTTTGAATTAGTGGGTGAAATGATTCCACTAATGTGAGTTACACACCCGTCTGTGTACTACTTGCAGACATCCTCACTATAAATATATACACCTAACAGTCCCACACATAGCCCTGACATCGTACTAGGTTAAGCTGTGTCGTGAGTATCAGGAAGTACAAAGGAGTTGCGATCCCAGAACAACCAGACTGGAGACAAATATTCGTGGATCACACAAACATTTGTCGGTCTCTCGCTTCGCAGTCAGCTACTCGCCTACTGAGCCATGGAGGCTGTCTATAAATGAGTTTTGAACTTCACAAAAATGGGATTGATTTCCAATCAATAATTCTCTTGCAGTTACTTTCAGCATCAACAGACCACAATGTGTGCATATGGGATGTCCTGACCGGCGAATGTGAACAACGCTATAGGTTTCCGACGGCGATCCTGCGAGTTCAGTTCGACCCGAGGAATGACAAGCGGTTCCTCGTATGCCCCATGAGACACGCAGCGTTACTTGTTGATACGGACGGTGAACATAAAATACTTCCTATTGATGAGGATGTGAGTTTATTTGTTCTACTTTCAATTTCTCATGCACATAGGGAAGTGGTATCGTAATTTTTCTATTTAAATCAATAAGTTACATATGATATGAATATGGTTAAAACCCAGTAAATAAAATGAAAATCTTTAAATTAGGATTAAAGGTGAGCAAAGCTGAAAAGTAAACTTCTTAGTTATTTTAAGCAATACCGGTTTGGAAATTTTTGAGTTTTCCAAGCCCTGATATGCACTTCTTTGAACAACTCAACTCTTTTTGCAACCCTCTGAACAATTACCTTATAAAGGCATAGATATAGACTATTCCTATTGTGTTATACTGAGAATAATCACTAAGCAGTATGTTCCATGTTTTTTTTTCAGGGCGATATAAACGTCATAGCATCATTCAACCGGCGAGGCGATTATGTTTATACGGGTAATGCAAAAGGCAAGATATTAATACTAGACTCACAAACGCTGGCTGTTAAAGCGAGTTTTAAAATCACTGTTGGTACATCAAGCACTACTGGAATTAAAAGTATTGAATTTGCGAGGAGAGGAGAGTGAGTTTCTGTGCATTATTAAAATAACCTATTTTTAAATATGATAATAAGTGATCATTACGAAGTCTCGCAGAAATCGGCCATAATGTACCTATATGCATATTAATATTGTATGCTTTTCAAATGACCCATACAAGTCTGGATTTTAAAATTCTTATCGAATTATGGTATTTAATAATAACAAGCAATATTACATTTACGGTAGGCAGTAGCTTGGCCGTGCCCGCTTACCATCAGGCGGGCCGCTTGCTCGTCTGCATATCAAGGCAATAAAACAAGTATTGTCATAAATCTTGTTACTTGTTTAAGTATTCCAGGATTAAAACTGGACACTAAAAATAATCATTTTTATTTACAGCTGTTTTTTAGTAAACACTTCTGACCGTGTCATAAGGGTATATAATACTAACACAGTGCTCAAATGTGGTGTAAATGGTGAACCGGAGCCCATACAGAAATTACAAGATTTAATTAACAAGTGAGTAAACTATTTTTATATGTCGCAGTCGGATTGTATAAATCGCCGTATTACATTACGGCTAGCCGTTTCCAAAAACAGGGCCGTTTTGTATTGCGGCGGTTCAACGATTAACCGGATTGTCATTGCGAAACGTTCCTACAATGCAGATTCGACTCGGACCGGTTAGGTTAGAATTCGTGGTTATTTTGTTTTTAAACAATCCAAAGTCTCAATTCTACTCGGAGGGAGGTTTTGGTTTGTTAAAAAATGTAATTGTAAATGTGTAATGGCGTGAGTGCGTATTGCCCACTAACTATTCCCAGTCTACATTTCATTCACACATTGGATTACACTTATTTGTCAGTTTATGGAGAGTATAATAATTCATCCTTTTCTAGAACGACGTGGAAAAAGTGTTGTTTCTCTGGCGACGGTGAATACATATGCGCGGGCTCGGCTCGACAACACGCGCTTTACATTTGGGAGAAATCCATAGGGAACCTGGTCAAAATCCTGCACGGCACGAAGGGGGAACTGCTACTGGATGTAGTGTGGCATCCCATTAGGCCGATCATAGCCAGTATTAGTGCAGGTACGTATAAAAACATACATGATAGTCGTGCAGGTTTACTTCCACACAAAATGTGCATTTCCATAGAAATAGAGTGGGCCGATACAGAATGGACACATTGCAGTGTGACCCAACCATCTTTATTCCACTCCTCCTTAACTTTCTATTTGATTAATTCGTTGCGAGACAAAGACATTTAGCATTCCCATAAATTCGCCGACTCGGTGCGACTGTTCGGGGTCAACGAAGATGCGGCCACTGATCCTGCGAACTAAATGCCATGTGATTAATGTCCGTTACCCAAACATTCTTCAAGTTGGGTCACGGACGTTTGGTAATCTGCAACTAGTCTCCCTCCTGTAATCGACATTGATACAATGTTTTTTTATTATTTTATTAAATGACGAGACGAGCAAGGCGCTCGCCTGATGTTAAGCGCCACACGCCTGCCCATAAACAGAAGCAAAACCACACAGAACTTTGAATTACGTCACCGCGAGACATAAGATGTTAAGTCTCATAATGCCCAGTAACTTCACTGGCTTCAATATCCTTCAAACCGAATCACAACAGTGCTTACACACTGTTGCTTGGTGGCAGAAACAGACAAAGCGGACCAACCCAGACCCAGTCTCGCATACAAACCTTGTAAAACCTTGTGAATGAACAATGGTTCTAGATTTAATATATTTTTCGTTTATATTCCAGGCGTAGTATCAATATGGGCGCAAAACCAAGTGGAGAACTGGTCAGCATTCGCGCCAGATTTCAAGGAGTTGGATGAGAACGTGGAATACGAAGAGAGGGAGAGTGAGTTCGACGTGGAAGACGAGGACCGCTCGGTGGACCAAGCGGGGGAGAGTCGCGATATAGAAGAAGTCGAGGTAAGAGAGCATTTACAATACGGTATTTGAATCCTATTTTTTAGTGTTGAAGAGAATAGTTTCCTTCCTTGAAGCGAAACTTCTTTAGAATCGTTGTGATTTGAAAATTTGATGAAACGAAAAAAGCGTCACTAAAGAGGTTAGAAAGAAACAAGATCTTAAGCATGTAAATATATGAAATGTAATATTTCGCATTAAAATTTTAAATAATTTTTAAGCTTGGTAAAAGTATTATAAAAATAATAAACTTTTTAATTATCCTAATACCACTGATACTCTATTTTTATCTCATTCTCTTGTAGGCTACTTTTCTGAAGTTTCACTTCTGCCGTGTGTGAATTGCACACACTCTTTTTTTTATTTTTATTTCATTTAATCAATAAGCTACATTCCCCAAAATCTATAATCGAAAGCAGTATATTAATCAATCCAAAGTAATAAAAGTTAGAAGCTATTTAAATCTGTTAGAAGGTGTGATTAGTTAATTTTAATGTGTACAAAAATAGACCAATCTTGTATATAGAAATCCACAAACAGCAAAGAGCGGGCGGGCGGGTTAGTCCGGAACTCATAATAATATACAAAATTTTGTTGTCGGTATAAGTATAGAGACGGACTTGTATCTTCAAGTCGTGAGTTACACGGAGGAGTAAATTTGATTCGCTAAGCAAGCGTGCTTTATCTTACTTAGGCCACAAAATCGCTAACCATCAGGCGAGATAGTGACCAAACCCAAACCCATTATGAATAAAAAAAAGAACATACAGCTCAATATTATTAAGACCAGATACATGTATGGTTGCTAGAAGATTGTCTTTTTTTTTTTTTTTTTTTTTATCCTGGCTCGCCAAAATGACTACGCCACACCTGATGTTAAGTGTAGCCCAATCCAAGAATAGTGTCGACCAACGATAAACAGTGTGTCTATCGTTGGTCGGCACGATCATGACGGCCTGCAAAGGGCCAAAGGGGAGGGGAAGGAAAAAGGGATGGGTAAAGGGTTAGGATCAGGGGGCAAGCCCCCTGGGGAGAACCGGATATACACTGGCTGACCCTGGAACGCGACCCACACAAGGTGAGCCACTATGGCAGGTTTTAGCACCAGTGTACGGTGGTCGCTATCCGGTTGGATACAAGTATCCTCCCACCAGCTAAGGCCTCATAAGTCACAAATGCTTCTCTCAGGTGGACGTAACTACATGCGAGCCCGTGGCAGCGTTCTGCAGCTCAGACGAGGAAGGCGAAGATGAGAATGTGTTACTGTTTCTGCCCATAGCGCCCGAGATAGAAGATCCAGAGGTATGTACTACTCTTACCAATGATTACCATTAAAACATGGTAAACGTCTTCCGGTTACAAGCTTCAAAATTTGGTGACGGTATTTTTCCCATAAGTAATGCAAATTTCTTGAATATAATTCAGGAAAAAAGTGTCGTGTGCAGTAACAATATGTTTTCACTTATGTCTCAAATGAACCATAGCAGGTTGACTTTGGATAATTATATAGTAAATTTCTTTTATTTTGTGATCGAATAAAAACGCGACGTTATTAGTTTTACAACATTTTAAATGCAAAGTTAAAATAACAAATTATAACCGTTAAAAATGTCGCTGCGCTGCATATCGGACGACGGTCGGGCACAATCTATTTTTCACTTTTAAGCACTTTTAACTGAAGTAAAACATTAATTATCGGTTTACAATTACTTATGAATTACTGATATTTTAATTTGTTCTTGTGATTCCTGGGCCTGTTAATTATATACAAACGCTCAATGATATTTCTGTTTCCAGGACGGTTGGGCAGCCACACAAGAAACAGTTACACCTACCGAAACACCAGAGAAAATGGAACCCGCTGCCAAGAGGCCCAAGAGTAAAACATATGATATATCATTAAAAATACCACCACCTGGTAAGTAAATCTATAAGTCTGGCTACGTTTATGTAGAATCAGAGATTTATATTTTTTTCTTGTCCACAGAGCAACCAATATCTTTCGGCGGTAAAAACAAACAAGCGGTCGGAAGCAAAAAAGTCGCCGGACGACCTCGAAAATAAAAGGAGAATGGATCAACATCTGATACTTTTATTTAGCACCCTTCTACACTCGGCAATAGAATACAAAAACTCATTCACTATAGGAGAAAACATTTATTTTGCAAAAAAAAATTATATCATTCTTTAATAAAATTCGTATTCAGAGTATACAGTAAGTACCTATCTCGTGTATAAATAAATCTCACTTACAACGTAAACAAAAAATAATACAACTGCTATTCGAGAGTCGGCTACGCGTCCATGTCGTCCTCGTGCTGGCTGGAGAAGTAGCTCACCAGGCCTCCGAACACGGAACCCTCCTCTCTCATCCCCGACGGACCCGACGGACCCACGGGACCATCCTCCCTCCCACTCGGTCCGGCCACCAGCCGCTGCACCGCATGCGAGGTGAACTCACGCGGAGCCACCCGGCCCGGAGACACCGGACCCGCCGGACTCGAGAACTGTCCGAACTGTCCGGGACCCGGGCTCGGCGTGCCCGGGGGACCGGGCGACGGACCCATCCCGGATATGGAACTGAGAGTTGACGCAGACATCGTCGGCGCTGTCGATAATGGCGGTCCGGGCGACGGTCCCGGGGATGGGCCGTGCGCCGGACCCGGAGACGGGCCACCTGCCGGCCCGGCGGTCGGAGCCGGAGCCGGAAAGCGCGTCGGTGGCGCAGTCTGGAACGGTGGCGGCGCTCGCACCGGCATCCGCAGCTGTGCTCCGATGTAACTCGAGTCCGGAGGTCCCGGGGATCGGTCCGGGACTCCGGGCCGGGGCGCGGGACTCCGCGGCCGGTCTATCCCGCGAGGGTCCGGTACCGGCGAGTACTGCGGGAACGGAGGGCGGCGCATGTGGTACGGCGGCGGGCCGAAGGGCGGACGCGGCCGTTCTTGCGACATCGCCATTCTCTCTGGCGGCATTCCTAATCGCTCCGGTAGCATCCCTGGTCTCTCCGAAGACATTGTCATTTTCTCTGGCGGCATACCCAACCTCTCTGATGACATAGACATTCTCTCCGATGGCATGCCCAGCCTTTCTGGCGGAATTGTCATTCTTTCCGGCGGTATTGTCATTCTTTCCGGTTGCATACTCATTCTTTCCGACTGCATCGTCATTCTCTCTGGTGGCATCCCAAGTCTTTCTGATGGCATTCCCGATCTTTCTGGTGGCATCCCCAGTCTTTCAGTAGACATCCCCGATCTTTCTGGTGGCATCCCCAGTCTTTCGGTAGACATCCCCGATCTTTCTGGTAGCATCCCCAGTCTTTCGGTTGACATCCCTGGTCTATCTGATGGCATTCCTGGTCTTTCTGATGGCATCCCTAATCTTTCAGATGACATCCCTAGTCTCTCAGACGACATCCCCGATCTTTCGGGTGGCATCCCCAATCTCTCAGATGGCATCCCTGATCTTTCGGGTGGCATCCCCAATCTCTCAGATGACATCCCTGGTCTTTCTGGTGTCATACTCAGCCGCTCAGACGACATCCCCGGTCTTTCTGGTGGCATACCCAGTCGCTCAGATGACATTCCCGATCTTTCTGGTGGCATCCCCAATCTCTCAGATGACATCCCCGGTCTTTCTGGTGGCATACCCAGTCGCTCAGATGACATCCCCGATCTTTCTGGTGGCATCCCCAATCTCTCAGATGACATCCCCGGTCTTTCTGGTGGCATACCCAATCTCTCAGATGACATCCCCGGTCTTTCTGGTGGCATACCCAGTCGCTCAGATGACATCCCCGATCTCTCTGGTGGCATCCCTAATCTTTCTGAAGGCATTCCCAGTCTATCGGGGGGCATTCCCAACCTATCCGATGGCATCCCCAATCTGTCTGGGGGCATGCCCAATCGTTCTGGTGGCATCCCTAGCCTCTCCGGTGGCATCCCTAGCCTCTCCGGTGGCATCCCTAACCTCTCCGGAGGCATCCGTTCCGCGGGTGGTCCCGGGCCCGGCGCATACGGACCGTACGGGCCGTAATGTGGAGCGTAAGGCCCCAGGGGATGTCGCGGTCGCCTGTCCTTGTTCTCAGTATGTTTGATCTTCGGATGTCTCGGCGGTTCGTGTGGCGCCGGTCCGGGCGAGGGCGGCGCCGGTGACGAGGTCGGCGACCGGTACTCCGGCTCGACCTTCACCTCCGCCTTGATGCGGACGAACGGTTCCCCGGGATTGGGTGGGACAGCCGGCGGCGTGGAGCGCGGCGGTGATGCCGGTCCGGAGCCACCGGGGGGTTGTGGCCTCGGACCCTGCAGTCCGTGAGGTCCGTGCGGTGGGAAGGCTCTGGGTCGTGGCCCCGCCCCCGGTCGGTAGGCGGGCGGGCTGGCGGGCGAGGCGGCGGGGTGGGGGCGCGGGTACCCGGCGGGCGGGTAGTACCCGGGCGGCGGGGGAGGGTGCGGAGGGTACTGGCGCGGGGTGTGGTGCAGCGGGTACATCACGTTCTGCGGCGCACGACCACCGTACGAGTTGCCGCCGTACATCATCGGACCCCTGTGTAACAACATCATCATTGATATTTTATACTGACTCTTGTTAATGATCCCGAATCAATTAGATCAAGGAAAAAGTAGACGCCGCACTAATCTAATGTTGAAACTATAGAAACTTTACCAATAGCGTAGCTCTTTTTATCCTGGCTCGACAAAGTGACTACGCCACACCTGATGGTAAGTGCAGCGCAATCCAAGAACAGTGTCGACCAACAACAGACGTCTATCGTAGGTCGGCATGATCATGCCAGCCTGCCTAACCGCTTCTTCACACTCAAGAATTACACACAACACATACATGAGTGAGGCATTTTTCAATTTATATTAGAATGATATAGCAGCTACACTTGACCTGAAATGATCAGTACTTCACAACAGATCTACAGTCACTTGATGATCAGTAAAATGCAATCCAAATATAACATCAACTGTCAATAAACATTGTGACCCTCGACGGTCGGCAGAATTATGCCGACCTGAAGTTACTGGATATACACTGGCTGATCCCGGAACGCGACTCGCCTTTTCAACATTGTACTATGGTTGCTCTCCAGTCGGGTGCAAAACAGAGTAGGTACCTTCCCACCAATTATGATGTTGCAGAAGTGTCATAGGGATGGTATAAACAATGTTATGTACGAATTTTCTATTCGATGCCAACAGACATGGTTTTATGGCTTCGGTCTTTAGTATATTGTTTGTTCATGAGATTACAGACCGTTTAAACCAATTTTTTCTCCACTTTAAACATTAACTAACGTATATGACCCATGAAAATGGTACAACGTCGGCGTATTTTTACATAGACCCTATAATGTATTTTGAGCATTAAAGTCGAATTAATAGGTCGATAAAATGTGGCACAAGGGTATCGTTCCTTGGTGTGATGCGAACCTGTACTGCTGGTTGATCATGTGCGGCATCCTGGTGATGATACTGGGCTCCTCGGTGACCGGCTTGAACGGCTGCGGCGATCCCGCCACGGACAGAGTGCCTGCACCCGAATATTAATAACAGAATCATTTACCTAAACTGATAAACCGATTGAAGGCGCCTCAGGTTGTCCGGCAGCGGACATCTTTCGGCTGAAGGAAGAAAAAGTGACATTATTCACATCCATATTTTAAAAGCAGTGTAAAGTATTTGAATTAGATTGTAAACTCAACGAAAAAAAAGTGATTCTATAAAGGTGGAATTTTTTCCTATTATGAGATATGGAACTTAAAAATACATACAATGCAGCCTACTTAAAAGTTGTGAAACTCGTGGTCCTGGGTTCAAATACCAGATCGGGCAAACTCTATTTGTGTTTACAAATCCTCACACATGAGTTGCCCGGGATTGAAATTTGTGCCGAGTATGGCGATACACTTATTAGACGGAAGTTAGTTCTGCGAAACATGGGAGCAACACTAGTTTGCACCACTAGGATGGATGCAGATGTGAGCTTATGATGGATGATAAGGATTATGGTTGTATCAGTATTTTAAAAGTACCACTACATTATACACTTCTAAATTCAGCAGAATGTTAATTTAGTACCTTCTCTGAGTGCGGCGGGATGCGCCGGATGTGACGGGTGCGCCGGATGTGACGGATGCGCCGGATGTGACGGATGCGCCGGATGCGACGGATGCGAGGGATGTGACGGATGCGGCCGTTCTTCAGGCGACATCACTCCGCGCAGTTCCGCACGCACCTGAAACAAAACCACAATACTATACGCACTCTATAATAATATATGAGACATATAGCCTACGGCTTATAACAAAACACATAACAATTAATATTATAATGATTTCTTACGTTTACGCGAATGTTACTCATTTAAATAAAACTAATTTAAACGGATTTTATCGCGGTCCTCCTCGTGACCACGAAGGCTGAAAAGTCTTCGAAACGTCGGGATCAAAATTAATTAATATTATGTTAAATTATTGAAACTGTATCTCTTAAAAAATATATTTAATGTAATTATTTAATTTGTTGCAAATCAAAACATTCTCATGTATTATTATTTAGCGTAAGTTGACCACCAGCATAGCAAGCCCGAAGCCAACCTCATCTGCATGTGGTATAGTCTGCTGACTAACCGGACATGCCGAAACTTGGTTCCCGTTGTAGGTTATGGAGGTCAGACGGGTCGCCCCACTTGTTACCAAAACCATCGATAAATCATGATGGGACAGCAGATCCTGGCATAAGGCCGCGATAACACCAGGCAGAAAGAAGTTATGTTGATTGAAAAACGTCATATATTCTTTTTTAGTATTTTTTTGCAAGGTGTATAACCTTGGTACAAGTACAGTCGAAACATGTGACTCACCTGCAGCCTAGGCGTGGTGGGGAACCTCTGTTCGTGATAGTCTCCCGGATGTCGGATCGGTATCGGCGCGTTGCCGTACATGTTCATGCGTTGGACGTCAGGCGCCAACGGACGCACCTGAACAGAATCGAAATATATTTTTTTATTTGATTAAATGACGAGACGAGCAAGGCGCTCGCCTGGTGGTAAGCGCCACGCCTGCCCATAAACTGAAGCAACACCACACAGAACTTTGAATTACAAAACACTGCATGGCACTGAACTGCGCTCGTCACCACGAGACATAAGATGTTAAGTCTCATAATGCCCAGTAATGTCACTTGCTTCAATGTCCTTCAAACCGAAACACAACAGTGCTTACACACTATTGCCTGATTTTGCACATGAAGTTACTACTCATAAAAATTTGTCCAATTGGTGGTGTCAACTACTCAACCTACAAATGTGGCCCGCAGTGATACCTCACATTGTACTATGTGGCCTTTGACTAGAAAAGGGTGACGGCTGTAGACACTTTTGCCTACAACGGCCGGCTCGACTGGGTTTTTAACACTGTATCCACAGACAACCGGCATGAAGTGGGAGCTTGCATATACCAGTTTTCGGTAAGATAATGAAAGTACATTAGTCAAACCAACCGGCCATATGAAACAAAACAGCAAAGTTTATACAAACACATTGGTTTTTCTACTTCTGTGCTACCACCACTCTAATCAGTTGTTCAAATATTTATAGGAAATTATTTAATATTATTTTATTTAAACAAATTTTTCTACAGAAGAACAAGTAAGCAAGCAAGTAGGCTCTCACCTGTATTCCGTACCCGACTCCCATTGGCTCCACTTTCTCCTTCTTTATTCTTTTACTTTCCTGTAACGCTATCCTCGCGAGTCGCTTCTCTTCTCGCATCTTAGCCTTCTCTTCTTTTAATCTCACTTTCTCTTCTTTCTTCTGCAACCGTTCTTGTTTTTTGGCTTCTTTTTCTGCTAATTTCGCTTCCCGCTCTAGACGTTTCTTTTCGCGTTCCGCCTGTAGAATTTAGTATTTTTTAATTTATGAGTTATTAATATTAATGGAAAATAATATTTCACTTGAACAAATATTGTTTTTAACGGAAATTGTTATATAAATTACTCACTTGATTAGGTTTTACTGGATCTTGGCTGAGATCTGGAATTGAATAGGAATGATATTGTCATTTGTGATTTTTTTATTAAGGACCATATTAGATAAAATCCATAAGACATATTTATATTGCATTGTTTGATTTTAATTGTGAATAGATTTCTGCTGCATCTCATCTCCCATCTCGATTACTTGACTCCGACAAAGCTTACCCTTTTGGGGGTTATGGGCATGAGTGCAATATGTAATAATATGGATAGATAGATATTGACAGCCTCCGTGGCACAGTTGGTGAGTAGCCGGATGTGCAATTAGAGGTCGCGGGTTCAATCCCGTACCGACACAAATCTTTGTGTGATCCACAAAAGTTCACTCGCAGTATATGATGCCCACGATACAGGTTAGCCTAATGTGGATGTCAGAACTATGTGTATGAGTGTTGTGTGTATTTATCATAATTATAATAAGTATGTGTGACCTTTGATCTTGACCCCGACGAGTTTGGCGAGCGCGTCGTCCGTCGAGTCGGGGAGACCGGAGGCGCGCGACACGCGACCGCGACCGCGCCCGCGACCGCGACCGCGACCCTGGCCCTGACCGTGACCACCTCTGCACACATGTACACAAACAATACTAAATAATGACAGCCTCCGTGGCACAGCGGGCGAGTAACCGGCTGTGAAGCGAGAGGCCGCGGGTTCGATCCTCGCACCGACACAAATATTATTTGTGTGATCCACAAATATTTGTTTCGGGGTATGGGTGTTGTGAGACCGAAAGTCTTTCGTAGTTCCTGATACCCACGATACAAGACTCGTATCTTACTGTGGTGTCAGTACTATGTATGTGACTGTTGGGTGTATATTTTGAAAAAAATACACATTACTCACACCATCACATAGATTATTGTCATCAGCAAGTCCGTTAGGTAATCAAAATTTTACTTATGTGTTTCAATTTGAAACGGCAGTCGCCCGGATTTGTTATTTTTACAGAATAAAGCGACAAGCTCGCCTTCTATCACATGATCGTGCTTGTCATACCCTGTGGATGTTGGTAAAAGTGCGACATTATGGACCGATGCTGTAGCGTTACCAGTTTCTATGTTGTGTGCAAATGGATAGTATCACCTACAATTAGTCACTATGCATCCTGCACTTGAATCCACCAAGGGATAGAATATATACGAATAATTCTAATTTGTCATAAAATAATACTTTAAAAGATTCTAAATCTGCTATGAGTGTATCAGCAGAGCAATAGGACGAATATAAGAATTGCTGTATTGCTGCCTACTTTTTCGAAAATCTGTACGCGCTGGACTACGCGCGTCATTACGATACATTGACTGACTATTACGTGTACGGCTTCAATGCCATTCAAATTTCGAATAATAACTTTGAGTGGTAGAGCGACGCTGTAGATAATTTTGTCGACAGCATGAATGGACCAAAAGCTCGATCAGGTAGTTACCACTGTCTCACAGAAAACCGACGTAAAGTAGCGACTTGCTGCTGCGTTTCGTACGGTGAGTGCGATATCCGAAGGCCCAAATACCCCTCCCCTTCCCGATCCTTTATTTAATTATCCCACGTCGGCAACGCGCCCATGTTTTTTCTGTTATCGTGGGCGTACATGGGCGGTGAAGATCACTTACCATCAGGTGACCGACCCACTTACCCGTATTGCCGGCTTATGCTATAAAAAAACCCCTTTTTCAGTCGGTTAAAAATCAAACGCCGCAATAATTACACACTACCCGTTTGACGTTAGGAAACGACGGCGAACCTCGAGCTATTATATATATACATATTTGTAGGCACATGGTGTATGAAATGCACACATCGTCTATTTATAATGTATAAATGTATTTGTGTTTAAATATTAGTCAGTTGTTAGTCGTCAGTCGAGACTTGCTGGTTTCATTCCTCTCTCGAACACGCACACTACACCACATACGTAGTCGCCCTACACTAGCCACCTAAAATTATTTTTAATGGTATAAAATATAAATATACGTGTAACGAACCTGCTACCCCGTCCCCCCCGGCTGCCTTTCCCTCTCGTCGGCCGTGCATTCGGCGTCGCGTCAGGATCTGTCGATCAAATAACGTCACCTAACGTGATGTAATCGATGTTACTGGATGTTTTCTTGACCTGTAGGTCTAGGTCTAGGTACTAGTTCAAATACGTTTTCGAATTCTTATACAATTATTATTGTCAAAGTATCAAAATAGCAATTCGTGCTATTAAAAAAAACAAAGAATTGTTTGAAACTAATTTCGTATTCAATTAATATTCTGTAAAATTAGTCATACTACCAAATTATTAAGAACACATGAATGTAATAATATGAATGTAATGTAGTATTTAATAATTATAATTAAAAGTTATTATTAGCGTTTAGTGGCGGTTCCACTAGAATGTTATTTTCCGGTATAAAAAATACCTTATGTACTAATTAGGCTCATAGTTTACCTGTATGCCATATTTCATCTTAATTTGTGTCTGTTAATGTGTGATAAACTTTCACATAGGGGTGGTGGAGAAATATCGACATACCGATACTTTTTATTAAGCTTCGAAAATATACCTAAATCGTAATTTTTTTCAAACAGGATGCCATGAAATGTGATGGCAAAGTGATTACGCTACACTTGATGGTAAGTGTAGCGCAATACAAGAATAGTGTCGACCAACGATAAACAATGTGTCTATCGTAGGTCGGCAAGATCATGCCGGGCTGTCAAAGGGCTAAGGGGGAGGGGAAGGAAAAAGGGATGGGAAAAGGGTTAGGATCAGGGGGCAAGCCCCTTGGGGAGAACCGGATATATACTGGCTGACCTTTGAACGCGACCCATACAAGGTGGGCTACTATGGCAGGTTCAGTGTTTTTATTGTAATTGGTTATTCAAATACCAAGCCGACATATCGCTATTATTTTTCTGATATATCAAAATCGATAGATACTTTTAAAAATTATCGATTCGCTTTCTTTTTCGCGATCTTGGCGTCTTTGTACTTGGTACATTCGACAAGTCTATTTATAAATAAACTTATATATGTACAAGTAGTCAAGGTGCTTTACCGGTGTGTTCGTTGGTGTCCCCCCCGTCCCCCGCGCGCTCCTCATCCCCCTCCGGCTCGTCCCCGCCCTCGCCGTGCGCATGCTCCGTGTGGTTGTGCGCATGCGCGTGCGCCCTGGCGACATGCTCGGGCAGCTTGTGCAGCGGCACTACGGGCGTGTTGCGCACCAGCTCACAGAGAGCGCGCTGCCGAGCTGCTGCAGCTGCTGCACCAGACTCAGAGCCGGACGACAACTCAGACTCCTCCACTTTGAACTCGTCCGAACTGTCGCCCATGTGCTTGCCGCTCGACTTGTGCATCTCCTGACCGACAAACAACACATATCTATATTATTTACTACTAACTAAACTAGCAAGCCGATCTTTGTGAGGGCTCGCGTAATTTTCTAACGGGTAATAATTTTTAAAACAATCTTTCAATTTAAATCAAACCAACAATGACATAAATTGCACTGTTTTAACTGGAATTTTTTCCAAACAGTTTAAAAAAAAACATCAATAACTTCTTTACATATTCTCCAAACAAAACTTATTTCCATTTAAACACCTTCCAAACAACAAAATCGCTTTCAAATAGATCGATTCGTTTAATGCTACAACGTCATAACCACTCCTCTTTTTGTTATAAATATACACGAAATTTAACCTAAGCAATCTAAAATTAATCACTAGTAACATCATAATTTTTGTTTTCAAGAACCAAAAATTTATAAAACACATAAAGCGAATAACTCTAAGTTAGACAAGTAAATTGTAAAATTCTGTTAAACTGATTATAGGAACTTAACATATTTAATTTAAAAACATTGACCAGCTGTTTGTCAGGCAAACATCCGTATGAATCGCATGGATCACCAACAAGTATAAACAACGTGACTCACATCCTCGGACTCTGTGTTGGGCATCTCCGTGTAGTTGATCTTGCGCTGCCTGGTGCGGTGCTTGGGCGACCAGTCGTTGGGTTCGTCGGAGAGTCCCCCGTAGGTGACCCTCGCGCGTATCACGTTCCCGTCTGCGTCGTACTGCGTGAGTCCGGTCCGTTTGCGCGACTTCTTCCGCTCGCGATCTCGTCGGTCACCGCGACTGCTACGGTCACGCTTCTCGCGACGTTTGTGTGATGATTTCGATTTCGACCTGGAATTATTAAGGAGATTATCATCAGCTGTTTTTGTTTTGGAATCGATAAACACGTTCAGTGTTTATTGTTGGATGTCTTAGGTACCTTTCTAGTTATTTGCCTGAATTACCAGACTAGCAAGTCGCTCGCTTGATAGTAAGCTCTACGCCCGTCTCGTTCGTAATAATATAACATATTGCCCAGTAATTTCACTTGCTTCAGTACCCTTTAAACTGGAACATTCTTGTGAAACTAAACAATAAATTAATTCATGGGCACACTATGAATCAAGGCTAAAATTATAAGAGACCTAAGCTATCCCCTAGCAGACGTATGTATGGTGAGAATTAAAATTATTATTTTAATACCACTGATAACATAGAAAGTGTAATGGTAGCAAAAACAGCATTTTTTTAAATGGCTTGAATTAAGAACATCCAGGCTAAAACGTCATTTTAATGGTTGGATACCACAAAGTGGACTTTTATGACCAAGTAAGCAGTATGACAATCCATGTTTGATACCCTTTTTTTCTGTTGTAATTTTTTTTTATACACAAATAGCCACAGTTATGCTTACTTCTTGTGTGAGGCCCATTCCTTAGCTCCGGTGGACTCACTTGAACTATCTTCTAAAACACCTTTCTTTTTTTTCTTCACCTCAGGTGATGACTCTGTCATTTTGGGACGATCTGTAACATAATTTATTTAATATCTATAATACAGGTGGCATTAGATAATTTGATATTGGCTGGTGGTAGGATATTCATATTTGTACGGACAGCAACCACCATACACATGGTGTTAAAACTTGCCATAGTGATCCACACGCCTTGTGTGGATTACGTTCCAGGATCAGCCAGTGTATATCCGGTTCTCCCGAAGCGGTTGCGACATGACTTGATGGTTGATTGGGGCGAGTATAGGGGTACATCCTTGTATTACTGTGCCTGCATCGGTCATCCGCTTGTCCTGTCGCCGGACATTTCCTTCTTCCCTCTCCAAAGAGGGAAGAACCATTCATACAGGCCGACATGACTCTGGTGACCACCGATAAACTCATTGTTTGTCGGTGGTCGCTGTTGTTTTTGGACTGCACTACGCTTACCATCAAGTGTAGTACAGTCACTTTGCCGTGGTCGTATAAGAAAAAAAATTAGTTCAAGCATATATAGAGAATGTCCCGCCCACACATCCGCTACTGTAACTCCTGTAAGCCAGGATCAACAGTGGCACGCATATTTTAACACTGAGCAATGAAACTCAATGAGTCTCTGGCATGCAAATCTGTCTTTTCACACGCATATAGCTAAGTGTGCATGCACATATAGAAGTATCTATACTATAGTATGGTGTGAAGATACCTTTCTTTTCAGGTCTGCAGGTCCGACGGATGGGCAGCGAGTCGGATGATCTGGAATCATTCGAACTGTCCCGCTCTGCTGACGATGATATGTCTTCTGATGACGATTCCATTCTGACACAACCAACATACACGTCAAACCTTCAATGTCACTTCCGTTATACTCATTAGTCAGGGCAATATACTCGCTACTTCCAGATTTGAGGGAAATAAGAGAAGACAATTTTATAATTGTACAAAGTTGTAAGCCTTCGTATGCGAGAGGCCGTCTTGGTTGGTACCACCGCTTTGTCTATTTCTGCCGCCAAGCAACAGTGTGTAAGCACTGATATGTTTCGGTTTTAAGGACATTGAAGCTAGTAAAATTATAGTTATAGAACGATAGGTGGATAGGTGATGAGCGCAATTCACTGCCATGCAGTGCTTTGTAATTCAAAGTTCTGTGTGGTGTTGCTTCTGTTTATGGGCAGGCATGGCGCTTACCATCAGGCGAGCGACTTGCTCGTCTCGTCATTAAATCAAAAAAAAAATGTCCATTACCCAGTGTCCTTGAAGTCCTCGTCAGTTTCGTCGTCATCCTCGGATGGTACGTCCAGTGAGTTCAACTTGCGAGGTTTCCGTCGCTGCTTCTTCCTTAACTTTTTCACTTCCACCGGTTTACCCTGAAAGTATGTGAAATAGAGTATTATACTTGAATTTGGATAATATTCTAATCAGTAAGTTAACTTACTAAAAATCTGTTATTGAAAGAACTTTATAAATCTGATCAAAAATAAATAACTTATTTTTTTTTAACCAGCCCTATATTATACATGTCCCACTGCTCGGTACGGGCCTCCTCTACTGAATGAGAGGGGTCAGGCCTTAGTCCTGAATAACTTATAAACTTAAAAACCATTAATTTCAGATATAGATAATTCATCACTTGGTGCATTATTATGATGGCTTATATGATACAATAACTAGATTCTATGCCTCCTTTTCAACGTATCTAATCGTTATTACACGAAAACATTTACATAAGGGATACAGATGATACTTTTTATACAAAGATTCAACACCTGTTCAATGGCCTCTCTTTCCGCTTTGAGTTTTTCCTCTTCAGCTGCCTCTATGATAGTGGATATGTCCTTCCCTCGTCCCTGGTTTCCCGCGCTCGTTGTCGGCTCAGAGTATTCTTCCTGCAATTTTTAGTATAATAGTGGTAGCTTCCACGCCCAATAAATCATCCCTTCCCCTTCCCAATCCTCATATAGTTTCTTCAAGATGGGCAACACAACCATGAGTTGTGTGATTTGTTTTGTTGTGTGTGTTGTGTTTGTGATGTGTTTTGTTTTGTGTGACACTATGCAGTGACCCGATTGCTCGTATGCCGGTTTCGTACTATAACAGCTTTCACGCCTGTAATCCTCGAAGAGGTAGGCAGAACAACCAGTACCCAACCCACATTTCGGGGCGAACCTATCGCCATTCCGGGCACAAGTTCAGACACCGAGCTGATACTGAGCATTTCAGGATAGAAAATAAATATCGATATTTTATTTCGGTAGATTGATTTTTATCAACTTCAAACAATGTTTTGATAAGATGCTCAAAAAAGGTCGCCAAATTGTATCCGACAACGCAATTTTTTTTTTATATATCGTTGTCGATATCGATAGTTTTTTGCAGTTCCTGCATGTAATTGGTAGCATGGCGTTACCTTGATGGCGGTGCTGATGAGCCGGTCGTACTCCTGCGAGCGATAGCTGACGGGCAGCTGCTTGCGAGCGCGCAGCCGATACACCGCGCCGTCTGATGATGATGATGATGACCACGAACTACTCGTGCTCTCCTCTGAAACCAGACAACACATCATTTATTGAAGTGATAACTTCTTATGGGAGGGTGAACCGAAACGTTCCGTAACGCGAGCGGCGGCGAGCGGAAGGTTCCAGAATATTCGAATATTCAGAATATTTTTTAGGTTTTTTTCTTATTTGGAAGATGTTGCCGTAAAAAGTACCAGGCTCGCATAAACGCGAAGAGAGTAGAATGTACTTTTATCATGTCGAGCAACATGTCCGTTGCCGTAATTTTGTATTCTCGCATCTTGTTTGGTAAGTTTTCACTTCTGTCGGCACTCCCGGAGTGCAACACGTAATTTTTTTTATTTTACACTTTATATACAAATGTATAAAGGCGGACTTAATGCCAAAGGCATTATCTACCAGTCAACCTTAAGGTAATGCAGAGATGAACAAAGTAGGTGCAAAAAAAAGGAGAGAAGATACATATTATAGAAATATTAAACATTAAAATACCGAATATAACAACACGATCTGGGCGCCTATTCTATAAATCCGAAACGAAGCAAGTTTGGAACATACATGGAGTGCACTAGATATAGAACTATCAAAAAAATTTATTTGTAACTGAAAACGTTTGTTAAAAATAATGAATTCTTCCTTTTTATTGTTGTTTCCTAGAATACTTTTTAATTCTAAAGCGCTTTTAACATGATCAATAAATGTTTGTGTATACTGAGACAAACGCAAATAACTATTTTGGGTCTAGTTGTTATGAGAGCGAAAGACTTTCGTAGTTCGTGATCCCCACGACTCAAGATTTGTATATTACTATGGGGTCAGGGCTTCGTATAACTGTTGGGAGTTTTTTTTATAATCGGTTTTTATTTATAATTTTTAAATGTCTTTCAAACTGTAACAGCAGCTTGCTGCTTGGTGACGAAAATTACTCAATTCACAATTAATATCTCAATATAACCTACCAGACTCCGACTTTACTTGTTCTTCTTCTTCTTTCTGTTTCTCCTCTTCACTCTCTGGCTCGGGTTCTTCTTCTTTCTTGCGCGCTCTCTCCGCTTCCACGTGTACTAACAGCTCATCATACTTCGTCAACTCTTGCTCTAACGATTCTATTAGTTTCTCCTGGAAATGTATTAAAAAATAAGGTATAATTTTGTCTTCAGGCAGGCAAGCTAACGGCCAACCTGGTGGTAAGTCGTTTACCGTCACGGTACGTGTGACGGCATCACCATGGACATCAGCAATGTCAATGTCACTGCCAAATAGCCGTTTCCAAGGTCTAATATGGAATAAGACAACAATTAGAATGTAATGAAGACAATGACGTCGATTGTTTATCTCAAAGGATAGTGTACTCACATGGTTGCACTGGGGACAGAACCAATCTCCTTCTGGTATGAGGAACAGCATGGGCTTGAGACAGCTGGCGTGGTATCCAGCATCACAGCGGTCGCACAGTAGTATCCACTCAGGCTGTTCACCGCTACCACATCGTTTGCAGAAACCTGTGTCCTGCCCTACAACACAAACACAATCTAGGGATTTAAACTGAGCCCTATTTATTTTCTTTTACATATTAGATTTATTCCCCGACTTAAACAAAGTATATGTTTCCCTGTATGTACCAATGTATCCCTTTTTCCTTCCCCTCCCCCTTGGCAGGTCGACATGATCTTGCCGACCTACGATGGACACATTGTTTATTGTTGGTCGACACTATTCTTGGATTGTGCTACACTTACCATCAGGTGTAGCGTAGTCACTTTGCCGAGCCAGGATTAAAAAAAAATAAAAATGTGTGTATATGCAGGTGTTCATTTGTGCGTTCACCATTTACAACACTGTTTTCTTTATTCTAGGTCAGATGCGACCGTTTTTTCTCATGATGGCTGATTATATTGTTAGAAATCAGTATTGGGAACATGATATACGACTATCATACTATGGCTATGACTATTATGTAACAACATACCTTCTTGTAAAGTCCGTGCTCTCTTTAAAGGTTCAGCAGGTTCGCCGCTTTCCAAATCGGACTCCGGCGAGAATTCATGGTCTGACTTGTCGAAATTTACTGTCGAAATAAAAACAATCCTTTTATTCATAAAGCTACTGTTCAATGAAGTTGCATCCCTATAGCTCAACAAGAATGCACAGCGAGGGGTGTCAATGTGTCACCATGTGTATTTGCCACCAGCCAATGCTTGTCGAGACGAGAGGATCAGATAGCTCAGAACAGCTCTGCTGGTGGGAGGATACTTGTATCCGACCGGATAGCGACCACCGTACACTGGTGCTAAAACCTGCCATAGTGGCCCACCTTGTGTGGGTTGCGTTCCAGGGTCAGCCAGTGTATATCCGGTTCTCCCCGGAAGGCTTGCCCCCTGATCCTAACCCTTTTCCCATCCCTTTTCCTTCCTCTCCCCCTTGGCCCTATGACAGGCCGGCATGATCTTGGCGACCTACGATGGACACATTGTTTATCGTTGGTCGACACTATTCTTGGATTGCGCTACACTTACCATCAGGTGTATCGTAGTCACTTTGCCGAGCCAGGATATAAAAAAAAAAAACACCACTCAGAACTCTGAATAGGATATTTGATCACTCTGTCACCTTCACCATCTCTAGACTTCACACTTACTCACTCATCACCTTTTCTAGACCCCACTTGTATCGTTAAATGGTAGAGCTGAGTGGTAGAGCCACGCTGTAGACAGTTTTGTCTACAGCATGAATGGGCTGGCTTGACCGGGTCATTACTACTGTCTCACAGAAAACCGACGTAAAGTAGCGGCTTGCTGCTGCGTTTCCTACGGTGAGTGAGATATCCGGAAGCCCAAATCCCCTCCCCTTCCCAATCCCTAATTATCCCTTTCCTGTAAGGTCGGCAACGCGCCCATCATTCTTCTGGTGGTGGGCGTACATGGGCGGTGCAGATCACTTACCATCAGGTGACCCACTTGCTCGTTTGCCGGCCTATGCTATAAAAAAAAAAAAAAAACATACGGTCCGGTTCTTCATGCGGCACGTCGAACAGTGGCTCGTCGGAGTCGGAGTCGGGTTCTGGTCCGGAGGAGGCGGACCCTCGCCACCTCCTGGCGGCCGGCGCGCCTGATCCCCACTTGCGTCCCGGCTCCCGACCCTCGGCCTCGGAACTGCTGGCACGCCACTCTTCCTCCTCTTCATCTTTACCCTGATAACAATAGCTGTCAATTTTATCTGAAATAATATTTCCTTCGGCCCAACCTCTCTCTCCATATTTATATTATCTAATACAAAAACTATCATACCTTCTTCTTATGTATCATTTTTAAGTCTCTAAGTGCGACCTCCTCCTGATGCCGTCTGTGGGCTTCCTCCTTTATCTTCATCTGCGCGATACGACGTGATTGACGCACCGGCGTCACGTCATCGTCTGATGCAACTTCTGACTTTTTCTCATTCGCCTTCTCTACCTTCTTCTTTTCTTTACTCTTCGGCTTTTTTAACGATTTCCGTGACAGCTTCTTTCCTGCTGATGTATGGATGTTTGGTCTCAAGTTTATTACGTGAACTCTACATAACACAAATTATTTAAAAATGACAAACAGCAAAACATGCTAAAACGGCAATATTAAAAAATGTAGCTATTAGGAATAATAATATGGTTTATTAATTTGATCAATCTGAGGAGGTCAGTCTAAAAATATTATTAGAAAAGAACACACCTAGACTGTACAAAGTTTCCTCATCAGATTCGTCACTTGAATGCTTCTCTTGATGCTTGGCTTCCACTTTTTTTCTGCAAACAAAAATATATACAAACAAGTTTGAAGAATATTTGTGTTATATGGCACCATTTTGTCAATGTGTGCTTACCTTGATGATTTTACAGATTTTTTAGGTTTAACTTTTATCCTTTTACTACTAGTTACTGGCTCATTGTCCTCACTGTCGCTTTGAGATTCAGTTTTATTCTTATCACTCATTGTTGCATCCAAGAGGGACCGTTTCAATGCCTTCAACTCTCTCTTATTACTATCCTTAAGATTATCACTGTCACTTTTTTTTACACTATTTTCTATCGCGTTTTTTCTCTTAAATTTACCTTTACTTGCTTTAACTTTCTTCCTTCGTGATATAGGCTCGTTTAAACTGTCACTTTTCGCGTTCTCTACGGCATCATCTGTCTCCTTGGAATGTGTAACGTTGACGTCACTCTCAGGTGTGGCTTCTAAGCGTAATTTCTTAGGAGGTAGGGGATCCTCGATTGCGAGTTCCTTCTCAGGACTCTGTTTATCTATGTCCGCCTTTACGTCTTCGTGTTCTTCCGAGGAAACGCTGCTCTTTCTCTTTTCTATAATACTTGATTTACTGTCATGACAGTTATCAGTCTCTGTGACGGAGTTTATCACTTCATTGCTTTCTTTTAATTTAGGTTTTCTGACTAAGCCTACTTTCTTCTTCATCTTACCTCTACTTTTCTTTACATTGTTCTTACCGGGACTCTCACTGTCCGTGGTTTTGTCATTAACACTCGCGTCTCTCTTCAAATCTTTTTCATTAGCTCTAGATACATTATTTCTATCATCTGATTTGTCTAATTCCCTAATACAATGCTTTTTAGACTCAGGTTTTAATATTTCAGAAGTGTCATTTGATTGCTTCTTTAAAGATCTTTTCGGTACTGATGGTATACTACTTTTTAACTTTACATTTTTGCCTAATTTAGATTTACTACTTGAATTTACATCATGTTCACCGTTCATACATTCCTCAGTGCCATTTTCTTCTTCAGTATGTTCTCCAGTGCTGTTGGTCTGTTCGATTGCTTCAGGATTCCCGGTGTCGTTATCATAGCCATACCCTTCTCCATAAAAATACATTACGTCTTCAGTTATTTCTTCACCTATAATGTAAGAGCTCTCACATTCGGCACCGTTGCCTTCGCCAGTGAATACCATCAAAGGCTCCTCTATTGCTTCGCTTACTTCTGAGTTTTCTTCGTTTCTGTCTTGTAATTTTTCTTCCAATTTCTCTTCATCTGTTATTTCTGTTTCAGGGCTTTCCACTTTCGGACTTTCAGGTTTCGTCTGGTCTGTCTGTTTATCTGTCAGATTTACAGCTTGTGGACTTTCTGGTTTTGGACTCTCAGGTTTTAGAATGCTCGGTTTAGGGCTTTCAGGTGTTGAGTTCTCAGGTATGGGGCTTTCAGCTTTTAGGCTATCGGCTTTTGGACTATTAGGTAGAAGGCTTTCTGATTCTGGACTATTATTACTAGGACTCTCAGCTACTGTACAATCAGATTCCATATTATCGACTTTAGCACTTTCTGCTTTTGGGCTTGCTGGTTTATCTTGTACATCACCAGTCAAAGTTTCAGTTGCTACAGGTTCAACTATGGGCTGTTCATATTTCTCTACATTTCCACTATCTGTAGTATCTTCTACTTTTGTGTCTTTTAATAAAGCTACCGTTTTCTTATCATCAGTTTCATTTTCAGATTCAGACTCAGGACTTAGGAACTCTTCTTCATGATCGTCTTCGACTTCCGATTTCTCTGGCTGTGAATAAGATTGTTACTTTATTTATTTATGATTTAGTTTTAATATTATAACTCAGAGTAGGTATATTTTTTTTTCTCTTGTAAAGATAATTTATATGTATTGTTAAGAAAATCAAACCTCTTGTGGCATAATTTCGGCACTGCTAGAGTCTTCATTGACATTTGAAGTGTTATTCAATGGGCATACTTCCTCCCCACTTTTCAGCTGTGCTATCACCTTAACCAGCTCTTCCCGATTTCTACGAAAAAAAATTCACTAATAATTATTAATTTGGAGAAATGAATGATAACTTGTGAAATGAAATAAACCAACAAAAAATTAAGATACTGCAATTGCAACTGTTAATCAATTTTATGATCTCAAAAGCCTTATAGAGTTAAAGGTGTCTATTACAGACTTACTCCCGAATTCATACATAACTACTGTACTGTTTCATAGTGAAAGTGAATGTGTAGTTGCGATTTCAGTATATATTATGGTATATCAGTTTTTGACATATACAGAAAGCTACAAGCAAATCAGAATAAGCAAATTACAACATTATTAGAATGAAAAGGGACACATTGACATTAAAGGGATGGTATAGTTGTGGGAAAGGGGAGAGGTTTGAGCATCCAGATATCTCACTCACTGTACAAAACATAACAAGCTTCATGTCGGTTTTCTGTGAGACAATGGGAACAGCCTAGTTGGGCTGTCCCATTCATGCTGCAGAAAAAACTGTCTATAACCATGGCGCCATTGCTTAAAAGCTAAACCATGTTGAATCATCAATGTGCTTGTATGCCGCCATTCTGCTGCAAAAAGTACTCATAGAAAAGTGTTCATACCGTGCCACCAACTGCCACGTCTCTTCATCCTGATCTTCCTTATAAAGGCAGAGGTTTGCGTCGTTGTCAACCTCCAGCCAATACACGCAGCCATTCTTGTCTCTACCGATGGGATCCAGTCGCAGATCCTTGCATGACAACCCATTTACTGCTGATTTGAACTTAGGGTGGCAAGTGAACTGGTACTCTAGGAGTAGCTGTGGGAAACAGATGAAAGTTTGAAATAGTAAGTTTGCAACTAATTTAAACAGATTTTATTGCTGTTTTTTATTTAATTTTGGTCCTGATGTTTCGGAAGCTTTTCAGCCTTCAGGGTCGCGGGGTGGACTGAGGTGTAGGCTGTCCAGAAAAGTTAATGTAACTGTTAAAAATGTTAATGTTACTGTTTATTTTTATTTCAATGTGTAACATTCACATAAACATAAGAAATCATTAGATGACAGTTTGTCCATTAACAATTTAGTACAATTTCTGTAATCCAGGATTTCAGTATGCAGAAGTAT
This sequence comes from Amorpha juglandis, assembly GCA_949126905.1. Lineage (NCBI taxonomy): Eukaryota > Metazoa > Arthropoda > Insecta > Lepidoptera > Sphingidae > Amorpha > Amorpha juglandis. The sequence goes on along the minus strand of OX421374.1, from coordinate 15,327,945 downwards.
ACATTAATCTGGGACTGAAATATGTATATAGGTAGATTTATATTTTATTTCAATTTCTCTTTGTTTACAAATACACAAAAACATATGGAAAGTTTTAAATATTTAGCTAAAGAGCAAAAGGCAATTACAGATTATTAAAAAATGTTCTACTCTTGTCCCAACATTAGATTAATGAGAATATCCTGTAAATTATTTTAAACACTCTATGTTAGTATTGTAACACAAGTAATGGTAATGCAGGCATGTCCAATAAAGAAATTCTAAGAAATTGTTTAGTGCTTCATTTCCAATAAATGAACAGCTGATATTACATTTGTACAGCTATAAATGTTTATGTGCACTTTTATAGCTATTTAATAACTCTGTAATTATGTATGGACCTATTAACAGTTTGTATGTCATTCATTTAAATAAGTAGTATAAGAATTTGAACAACATAAATTTCTCACATTGGTATTTCAAGATTATATGCTAGATAACTCATTAAACAGCCAATTTAAGAAGTACTTTTTTGACATCATATACTTCATAAAAACTTTGAACCCATTACAAACAGAGATCAATTTATTTTTAAAGTATTATGTGATAACTGTGTCTAGTATTATGTGATTTATATTTCATATATTTAATATTAATAAAATGTGTGTAAACATTGGGCACACACTTCTTTGGAAATTCCTAAGAAGAATTAGTCTTGTGGTAAATAAAAATAGAATAACAACAATGCTGAAAAATCCTTCCTTCCACCTGCCTTTACCCCATTTTCAGTGGGGTCAACACAACATTCATTTTTTGAACACATATTACCGAACAATTTGGCTTGTAGTTTTTACAACCAGCTGCCTACCTGACCTCAACCACACTGGGGAGAAAACACAGCCAGATGCAAAACAAATATCTGTGGATCACTCAAGCATTGGGTACAGGAATCGAACCTGCAACCTCTCACTTCACAGCCGGTGTGTGCCCACTGCACCATAGATAGAGATTTAAAACAATGCTTTAAATTACTTTTTACAAAATAAATTTAACTTGATTAACTTTAAAATCTAAATGATGGACATGTATTTGGAATCCATTTGTTTTAAGCTAAAACATTATTTCAATTACAATTTAATAGTATACAAAAACTTCTGAGAATCTGAATTATTTATAGTGCACTATGACACTCACACTAAATAAATTATTTAAATTAAATATATTTAAAAATATTACAACCAACAAAAAGAAGTGAAAATATGTTTTGAACAGAATATGAAGTTATTAAAAATAACAGTAATTACTGTATCAAATAATGACACATCTACTCTAGTTATTCATATTGTGTTATGCTTAGATTTGGATAAGATATATGGAAAATAACAATAGAACATATAGGTATACATAATCTGAATGACATAAAAATACAAATATTACTGTAAACATAACAATTTCATTATTGAAACAATATATTAAATCCTGTTATTAGTTGTAATTAAAAATTATGACAAAAATAATCAGATTCCCAATCCACTAATAAACAACAATCACTCAAGAAACCCAATCTGGTCAACCCCAGTCTGTCAATCATACAATATTGTTATTTTTTGCTCATCAATATCAATGATTGTTGATGACTCATGTATAAATCACAGCAATCAAATGTTATTCACAGTGTGCCAGGTAGACATGAGAGCCACCGTGTAGGCGTCGCTAATTACCTTCAGCACCTTTAGTTTCACTTGCGTGCTCGCTTTCTTATACGAGAACCTCTCTATTTCCCACGCCTCCTGGTGATGACCTTGTTGATGACAAAACTTTATCAAACCCTTCTCCCACCGGTTACTCAACACTGATTTTATGGCGCGACGCAACAACCTCAAGTGTAACTCCTTCAACGGTTCCGACACTGACAACAAAAAAACTTATAAGATGTTTGTTTATCACTCCGCACTAACAATACGCACATCATCACTCACCCTCCTGAGTATTCTCGATGTATTCCTGCAATTTAGCTAAAGTGGGCACTTCCAATCCGTACAATTTGCCGAATATCTTCAAAAACGAATAGATAACAGCGAAATTAGGATCATTCGCGCACGAAATTTCACCATCAGACGCCATCGTCGGAACTCAAAAAGCTTTTTCACTGTACATGATTATAGGGTTCTAAATATCGATATATGATTATTTCACTTAAAACTAACGGGAAATTGTATAACATATACATTATTCACGAAAATATCTTCATTTTAAGTGCACTGAAAGCTTCTTTTTATTATTTTCTACGATAGTAAAATAAAACTCGATGACAGCCATCGCTCCATAAACAATACATTTATTTTTTTATTAAATTCGTGTCCTATGCAATGATGGTAAATTGTGATGGTGATTACTGATTGGTAAAGTGAGTACACAATCCATAGTCAATAGTATGTAACTAATAATACGTTTTTTCGGTTTTCTAATGATAAATTTAAGGTAAGGTAAGTAGTTTTTTGTTGTAATGCATAAAGATCATTGCGATTTTTTGTACAATACAATACCCGTGATATTCCCTATCGAAAAAACTATTTTCACGGATTGTGAGTCGTGCGAGGCTTTTGACAAGTATCGACCACCATGAAATGGGAATCTTCCCTATTACCTAATTAAAATAAGAAAGATTAGTTTGTAAATGGCTGCACAATGTCTTTAACCGTAATTACCTACTCTGACTGACCCGAACGTAACTTACTTGAACGACCCAATATGGTGGGTTTCATCTTTTGTACCGATTTCAGTATGCTCTGTCTACGGATTTCACTATCCAGTCCGGTATTGTTACCTAGTTGTTATTTTCTTTTTGTCAGGTACTAAAATGATTAGATACACTCTAACCATTACGGCGGGTTTTTTACCATTATTAATTCAGCCGTGGGTTCCATCCCGCACCGAAACAAATGTTTGTGTGATCCACATATGTTGGTTTCGGATCTGGGTGTTATGGGACCAAGTAAGCGAGTCCCTCATAGTTCCTAATACCGACGATACAGGTCTAACCTAGTGTGAGGTCAGAACAATGTGTGGGGTTGTTGGGTGTATTTATTTATGTCATTTGTAATTGTATACCGGTGGAGCCATCTGAATTTAAGAAGAGAAAGATGAAGAATGCTTTGTTTAATGTTTTTGTATAGTGTGTAAATCAGAATACCTACTTAAAAAGAATTTAACTACTTAATAACCATGGATAAAAAGAAGTAGCCTGTTAGGTCCCTGATTAATCACGTTCAGGATACAAATAGTAATGGATTGAAACAAATACGACAATGGTCAATATTGTAAAGTTAAATTGATTTTATTGTTGCATAACCGATTGCACGTTACAAAGAGGATTCAATTATCTTTTATGTTCTTTTGTTTTGGAACCAAGTTTGGATCTTATTTGTTTATGGTCTAGTTGTCTATGTTAGTCTGCCAATAAATGTCATGTGTCATTGAGGAATCAGAAATTTTTAATCTGTGGTTGCAAACCCCCATTGAAGGAAACGAGTGTTTGGTTTCGTTTACTTTTGTGATTTGTGTGATTGCTTTTTGGTATATTTAGTATAATAACATAATATCAGCCACCATGTCTTCAGTATGTTGCGGAACTAAGAAACAGAAGCTGAATAACTCATATAGCAATAATATAGAACGACCTTTGAATGGTTACCAAGAGTCCGTGGCTATTCCCGATATGTGTTATTTTTGTTTCGATGTTTTGTATTCTCAGCTACATAGTATGGACCCTCCGCAGACGCCAAATTTCACTAACGACGCATAGTAAGTACACGCTTGTATTTTATAACCCTCGAGGGAATGCTTTGTGAACCATCTCCAAATCTTTTGTTTCGAATGAGGTCACAATCATGAATAAAACCCTCGTTTTTCTTTTTGTGATGTATTTTGTTCTATGTATGATAGCTATTAGCGGAGGCTTTCACCCAATTTGCATAAACTGCATCAATCGTAGTTCTGTTTCTTTCTACTAATTTAAACACCCACACACTGCTGAAATTGTCATAGTATCACCCTTGTTCCAGTCTCGCGATTATCGCCATTATAACTGAGCGATAAGGTCTATATTAGGCCAATAAAACTTGACAGCTCAATTAGTTTTTTTGCATTATGGGCATTTACAAATTAGCATGTTGCATGATAAAGTTAAAAATGACATTAATGTTTGCAGTTTCTATTTTGTTCTGTTATTTTTTTAATATTAATAAATATACAAAGGAAAAATAAATTATCAATGTGTGTTGTAATTTTCAGTCCACTTTTTGTGACATGGAAGATTGGCAAGGAACATCGGCTGAGAGGCTGCATTGGGACCTTCAATGCAATGCATTTGCATTCAGGTATATTTGTGAGCATCTGGAGCAAATGTTGAGAATATTTATAAACATATATGTATCTATATAGCCCTGTTATTGATGTGTATTAAAACACATAAAAGGGTATTAGATTCACATAAGAATTTGGATAAACTATCCACTGATAGTTGGAAATAATAGTAGAAAAGTGCTATTTGACTGAGAGGTCAAATTTTTACTAACAAATTGGAAAGTTTCAGATCAGGAATAAAAATCATATAATACTCTATAACAATCTTTAATTTTAGTGTCAAAATCTTATTGAGACTGATATGGTTTCCTATTTCTGGTATAATTTGTTACATATTCTCCAAATGCTGAATGAATATAAATTTATTCTATTACACTTATGTTATAAATTTATGTTATATGTCGTCAATGGGAGATGTTTTGATATTATTTGCTATGCAAATAAATCATCTTCTATATAAATCTTTTCTTCTAAATATCTTCTTTTAATATAATGATGGTCTTTTGTTATTGTTTATGACTTATCTGGTATATCCATGTGATTCATTGTTCTTCAGTCGTAATTTGTATCCTTTTGTGAAATGTCAAAAACTGAGTGCCTGTCATTTGTATTATTTTCTATAAATGACCCAACATCATCGTCCTACTTAATTGTTCAACCTAGTTATTGCTAACTTTCTTTTAGATATTGTTCTATCTATGTTTTGGTTAAATACATTGGTATTTAACCAATGTTGAATTGTTAGATATTTTTTGTAATAAAACCTGGGTAGGTACTGTTTTATAGCAAAATAGCTATAAAAGCCCACCTGTATAGTTTCTGCCTTGAAAGTTTCATATATTTGTTTTTATATTAGCACTGCTTGACAGATAATTTATGTTAAACCATATTAAACAACTTAACGAGAATAATAAGAGAGTAAGACTGGAAAAAGACATACTTTTAATAGACTTTCTGAAGGCATTTGTGGCATACAGTTCTTTGAATATTGTGCAATACATGTACAAGCCAGTTACCAACTCTCTGGTCAGGTGAATAAAATGTATGGACTGAATTCTACCTGATAATCTAATCACCTGATCCCACTAAACTGAATAGTTTGTAGCAAAATCTTTTTATTCCTGCCCTAATAAATCTAAAAAAAAATTATTTACAAGAAATGTTGTCTAAATTATATGCTCATGTTGGAATAGTTTAAATTAGTAGGCAAGAAATACTCATGTAGTTCTACCATGGAATACCTAAAAATTTGATCTTGTAACCAATGCCTATTACAGACATTTTTAATAATAGATGGTTCTAAACAAACCATCCTATGTGTAATATTCCTTCTTGAAAGAAACAAACTCATACACGGTATACTAAGTACCTTGATCTAAATGATCAATGGGCATGACCTTACTTCTCAAGGCTCATACCCTACAAATGCATAAATGTAAATGTATCTTTAATCTAATTATTGTCTACAATGTGCACCTATGTAATGGCGTGATTTATTTTAATTTATTTATACAAACATAATGCAAATACATACTTTATTCAATAATTTTGTTTACAACACTAAGCTGCTTTTTTGGAGCAGGTAAGATAATTTGTTAAAGCCCTGATATCAATAAAGTTTCATTATAGTTGTATCTATAATTAAGAATACAGGCATATTGGTCACATACAAACGTTAGGACTATCATAATGTTACTTTTCTGTTTTTTTGACATATTCATATTTTTTTAACCTTCAAGAGCCTGGTTGGCTGAGCTACGCTAGGATGAAAGAAGTTCGAACCGTGCGTGTGCCGCTAGATGTCGCTATATTAAGGTTGGGCTGCATACAAAAACTCTGAAAGGAGAATGCCCATTTTTCTATTGAACCCCGTTGCGCTACACATAATTTAAGCTCACGCCTGTGTCATCGAAGGTATAAGTAGAGGTGTAACTAGTGCTACACCCACGGTTGTTTAATGAATAACCAACATTACCTCAAAGTTATATTTTATTATTTGAAGGGGAATTGGTAACTATAGATGTTTAAATAAAGAAGCAGATGGAACATAAGTTTCACAACATACATAGATGAAAATAAATAATATAATATTACCTACTTCTGTTCTCCAACCAAAAATAAATGTGCCTATTTTTGTCCATTTCGTTGTTACAACACTTACACACAGAGAGAGATAATATTAAACGTTAGGCAAAATATTCATAATAGGAAGTTACATTGTGCAACAAATAAGTTTGTTGCCAAGCTATAGATGTCATATAAACAGTGTTTTTTCCTTTCTTTTTCGTTTAACTCGTTTGAAAAGCGAAAATAATATAAAAGTGAAGTATAGTGGATCATGTGTGGCAAATGTTCCTAGTAATTTCATGAAACACCCGAAATTACTTGAATTGTCACAATGTGTGAGTGAATTTTGTATGCAGGTGTAATTGCCGCGCTTTTTTGGCCCAATGTCAAGTCTGCTTCCGTATAGATGTTTGTGACGGTAACAACGCCAGAATGAATAAAATGTACATAATTAATAAACATAATATTTAATAGACTCCACATAGGTACTATAACAGTCAACTGAACTGGGAAAAGTTAAAAAAATATTTCATCAATAGTACTTTGAGTTCAAATAGTATTTGAACCAAGCCTGTACATAATACGGTCGATTTTAGTATAAGTGGTATAAAACAAAGAATTAACCGCATGTGCGATTTCGTCAAACTAATATGAGAAATTATAAAAATATTTCATGATTTATTGATATCATATTATTATCAACGCCATACACATAGTATTGTTATTATTTATTAGAAATGGTAACAACAGCCATAACGATTCTATGCTAATATGAAATACAAACCCCATATACGATTTCAATGAACTGAACTAGGATAAAGTTATCAAAGATACTATGGCCACACTCGCAATTCTTTTATTACGTAAAAGCGAGACGGAGTTTGGGCATTGTCCTTTCTTCAAGGACGTACTTACCTTGTGTAATATTAAAAAAACTGACGTGTATCGCTTTCTAGGGTTACGTGAGTACGCGATAACAAGCGCGTTGAAGGACTCTCGGTTCAGTCCGATCACGCGGGAGGAGGTGCCGCGCCTGACGGTGTCCGTGTCCATCCTACAACACTTCGAGGAGGCCGAGCACTACCTGGACTGGAAGCTGGGCAAGCACGGCATCCGCATCGAGTTCATCAGCGAGCGCGGAACTAAGCGCACTGCTACATATTTACCTCAAGTTGCTACTGAACAAGGTGACGATTTTTTTATTTATTGGAATGATGAGATGAGTAACTCGCTCGCCTGATGGTAAGCGCCACGACTGCCCATAAAAAGAAGCACAGGACTTTGAATTACAAAGCACTGCATGGCACTGAACTGCGCTCGTTACCCCGAGACATATAAGATATGAAGTCTCATAATGCCTAGTAATTTCACTGGCTTCAATGTCTTTCAAACTGAAACACAAAGTGCTTACGCATTGTTGTTTGGCAGCAGAAATAGGCAAAGCGGTGATACCAACCCAGACGGCTTCTTGCATATGGGGAAACTTGTCAATTTTAGTGATCCCATTCGCCAATACTTGTCGAATTTACTGTTGATTCTTATCTAAAGAATTATTAAGTAATGATTTCTTACGTTTACGCGAATGTTACTCATTGAAATAAAAATAATTTAAACGGATTTTATCGCGGTTTTTTATTAATTTCGGGGGTTAGTCCCCCCCGTGACCACAAAGGCTGAAAAGTCTTCGAAACGTCGGGATAAAATTTTGAAATTAATAAAAAACCGCGATAAAATCCGTTTAAATTAGCTTTATTTCAATTATTAAGTAGCCCTATTATAAGTGTTAAAAGGTCTATTGTTTAGGAAGATTTCATTAGTGTGTTGTCTTGTATACGAGTTACGCCTTTTAACCTTCATTTTACACCTGGATATCTAGTATGTCCATGCTAATTGTACACTTATGAGTACACGATCTTTGTAGGTTGGGACCAAATCCAAACAATCGACTCGCTCCTGAGAAAGGGCGGGTACAAGGCCGCCATCACGGCCGATCTGCGGAGAAGCATCAAGCTGACGCGCTACCAGTCCGAGGAGGTGTCGGCCACCTACGGGGAGTACATCACGCAGCGCTGCTAGCAGACACCCTGCGCGCCCGCCCACCGGTACCCGCAATACCTGCAATACCCGCAATACCCGCAGTACCCGCAATACCCGCAGTACCCACAGTACCCGCGTTACCCACGATACCCACACCAACGCAAACACACGCGGAGCGGCGGGCACAGTGCTTACAGATGTTGTGTTAATAACCTAGTATCTAAGTGTATGTCGAGTTTCCATCAGCCATCGGTCGGCCGGCACGCCCCAATAAATACAATCTCAACTCAGAATTATGCTCAAAGTGACGTGGAACCGCACACGGACAGGACGTGGCGACGCGACCTCGATATTGTATAACAATAACATTGCACTGCCAACGACATTCCTGCGGGATAGCAACGGTGCCATCTTTAAACAATCAAGTATAACGCTTATGAACTAATGTTACGTGCAGTGATACGTGTGGACGTGCGGTGATTTGGTACGGTATATGCGTTGGTGCAACCATCACTTGTGGATGTGCACTTTGAACAAAATTTTGACTCGGACGTGTATAATTTTTTTTACATTTGTGAGTCTCAAAAACTTAAATATAATCATTGGTTAGTGATATCAGACTCATGGTGGGCTTTGTTGTGTTTGAGGTCTTTGCCCATGCTTCCATGAACGGTGAATCAATATTTCTATTTAAGTTCATTTTCTTTCATAAAATTGCAAGTTACTTATGTTAGTGTGATAGTTGTATTGTATGTAACGAAGATGCGGTAGCGAATTGCAGACGTTAGGGTATAGTTTAATTTCTCTTGGATTTAAATAGAATGTAACTTGCAAATTATGAATTTTAAGATCTCATCAGATCTCTGAGACAATTTGGGGGTACATTTATCATAAGTCGAAGTACTTACAAAGAGGCATATATGTTCGAAACAATCATACCCCAAATGAGTATTCGTAAGTTTAGATGGGAAACAGTAGTTTTCACATTATCGAAGCGTAAATTCTAAAAAAAATCATAAAATGTTAAATTACACAAAAAATACAAAATTACCTTTAAAAAATAATTTGTTGTAGTTGATAAGTGTATGTAGTATATTTTATTAATATAATAATAATAGAATCGACATGATACGTTGTTATTTACAAATGGGGTAATTGTGTTACGGAGCATGAGAGAAGGTTGTGATGATTTGATATTTTGACTGACATATAATGTAGGCACAATGCTTTGACGCCGAATATGTAACTTTCAGTGTGTATGAGACACAATCAGCAAAAAAAATTGCTGGTGGTAGGATACCTGATATTTTTGTACCCAGCTGGATAGCTACCACCATACAAATGGTGAAAAACCCACCATAGTGGCTTATTCAGGCGAGTCGCGTTCCTGGATCAGCTTATATACAGGGTTAATTTTAAAACACCAGCAACCTCGCAGGACCAGATAGCTGACCCCATACGGAACAACTTTTGTTCTACGAGTTTGTATATAACTCAATATATTTAAAAAAAAATGATTTTACAAGTTTTTGTTGTGTCGTATTTTTCTTCCTAGCGTTCGGCGTGCGCGCGCGACTCAAAGAAGCCGCTCAGCTGGCTCGGGCGATGACCTTCAACGCTAGCCCCGTTCCCCACGCTTCGCGTGTTTGCTTACGTAATCTGCGATGCGTGTAGGTAACTTTCAAGACGGAAATTAAATGAATACTTATTTTTGTATGAAAATAAAATCTAACAAATTATCAAAAGTCGTAGAACAAAAGTAGTAGCTTATAACCTTAGGTATCTACCCCTGCGAGGTTGCTGGTGTTTTAAAAATAACCCTGTATATCCAGTGAATTCAGGCTGGCATAATTCTGACAACCATTGAGGGAATCAGTGTCTTGACGGTCGACATTATGTTTGGACTGCACTGTACTTAACATCAGGTCCAATGTAGTCACGTTGCCTTACCAGAAAAGAAGCATTCGTAATTTAACCCACTATTGGGAATTTTCCTTACATTCAACTATCCACGAAACGCTTTTAAATGGTATAATTGATGGTATTTATTTAACAATCGAGTGGGGCCCCCTCAAAATGTTGAGTATTTTTTTTTCTTTTGAAAAAAAATCTTTTATTATAATCTACAAATCCAATTTTTTTTTCTTTTGAAAAAAATTCTTTTATTATAATCTACAAATCCAATTTTTTTTTCAACCCACCTTAATATGTATCCAGCAATGACACGATTCGGCCTCAAAGTACGTTTGTGTTACCCAACCATATTGTAAATTGTGGTAGTGTATATTTTTGATGTCGACTATCGAATCCTTTGCAGGGGCCGCGGCCGCCAGAACAACGAAAGGATACGAAACGTCGGCATCAAAATTAACCAACAAATAAGCGTGATGAGATGTGAATATTGCACCATCTTATGACTTCGTATAATGGACGTAAGACTGACTTATCAGTGCAGGGTAGTCGAAGATTTATGCGAAACCTCGCGTTGACGAAAGGTAAATATAACGATGTTCTTTTGACAGTTTCGTGTATTAATTATTATTTCCGTTGATTGTTTAGCTTCATTATGCTTACTTGGCGGGCTGCGACTTAAGCCTTGTCCGTCCAATTTGAAGCGAAATGTGATTTAGACTAACATGGAAAAAAAAACATCGAGGTAATACAATTAATAGTTTTAAATGTTTCGATAAATATTCTATTACCCTGTTTATGTAAATAGAAAAGATGTTGGGTGTGTAAAGGTGCAGTCAAACGAGGCGTGATAACGCGAGCCAAGCCATCGACGGAGACTTAGCCTACTCTTAATCACGACGCCATGCGGTAAATACCGAAATTTTGAGGAATCACTATGCCTAAAGTTGCGTGATTAGATTAGTGATAGTGGCGGCGTCCTAAGGCTGAGAACTGTGAAGTCCTGGTTTTAATTTCTAGGTCGGGCTATCACAGTAATAATATGTGTATGAATTTTCAATTCCAATAAAAATTTGATAATTGCACAGGGTTAGCATTTGTGCCCTGCATAACGATAGGCTCGCCGCTTATCACGTCATGGGACGGAAATTAAGCTCGGCGAAACGTGGGTGCACTAGTTGCACCTCTGCCTATGCTTCCAAGGATAAAGGCGTGAACTTATGTTACTATACATGAACGGTGTGCGTGTTATGTTACTGTAATAAATGTACATAAGTGGATTGCGCCACGCCACGTCCGTGACCCGGCTCGGGTAATCACGCTTCGTTTAACTGAGCCTTAATAAATCGAAATAGGATTAAAATAAATGTGCAAATGTCAGGTCAGATATCAAATTATCGGAACTTTGAACCACTAATATAAATAATATCAACAATGCGTCACGAATTTCGGGTGATCATTTATGGAGCATTTCAGTTTGTTATATTGTGGATATGCTTGGATTTATAACATTAATGGGTTTTAAATGTTATTGTTGTCGATGTAAATGATGCAATGACAGTGAAAGAGTTGGGACAATAGTTGATGAATATCTAACAGGACAAAAAATATTAGTGATTTATGGTCGACACACAACATAAGTAAATACGTCGCTTTTAACGAATTAATATAGCAATAAATATTTTTAATAGCTTAATGCACTTTATAGAGTTGTGGATTCGCAATTTTACCCTAAGACTGCGTTGGCACGTTATTCTTGACTTGATTAATTGCTTAGTTTTGGTATTTTGCGCGCGTCGTCTTCCAAAGACAGCAGAAAAATACCGCCATAGAGTAAAATATTAAGGCCTGGTTTCTCAACGATCCATAAATATGTTTACTGATGTCAAATTTTCATACATTTCATTTGATGTCTGTTACACGATTGACTTACACAACGATACTTAATCGCATTTTGCCTTTAAACATGTTTAAAACACGTCAAATACGATTAAGGATCGTTATGCAAGTCGACTTTAGTCTTTGTTAGAACTTCATTGACTGACCGGCAATTATGACGTCACCTGACCATTTATAATGCTTCTGAATGTAATTTGTGTGATGTTTCTCCATACCATTTATGACGTCACTGGTTTCTATGTACAATGTTACTAGGTGCCGTTTAGAACGTCACTGGGTGCCGTTTGTGGAGATACTGGATGCTATTTATGACGTCACGTTTATAACGACACTGTGTAATTGATGACATCACTAGATGTCATAATTTTGAACATTTATGACGTTACTGGGTGTCATTTATGGCGTTATGGATGCCGATAGACAAAGCAATATGCTGCGTCCCATTTTTCGATATAAATCCATGCTCTAACATTATCCCTGTTAGTAAACAGCTAGATATATTTGTATAAAACAAATAATATCATAAATATTTCTTAAATATATAAGGTTTGTTTTGTTATAATAACGTTTGTTGAAAGGGCTCTAAGAGTGTTTTGATATACACTATGTATCATTTGCTGATCGCATGTAACGAGTATACAGATATAAGAGCAAAAATAAATAGGGTTTGTGGTATATGACGGATCAAACTAATACAAATGTTTGTGTGATGCAAGTGTGGATGTAGATTCATTACGATATAAGCAATACACTGCCTTTATCGTTTTAATACGGCATAATATGTTGTATCGCATAATTCGGTCTATGAAGGAATGTACGATATAAATGATTTCATATGTAAACTCTCGTTATTGTGCTTTTCACGTATTCGAGATGGTGATAAAAATCATGTTAGTTTTTTGACTTGCAGCATTCAGAAACAATTATGGGTACTGTTGTAATCAATCAGTTGATTCGTAAGCCGGGTCTTTTGGACCAGTGTGGTATAAAAAGATATGACGTTGTGAGGTTGGGAAAATGAAATCTATTGTAATATAGAATATCTTTTACAATAATATTCTGAATATAAATTACTATGATTAAGATAAAGCCGTGGCGTTTTTGCTTAATCGGTACTTTAACATGTTTGTCATAACTAAAGTAAATTGGTACAATCCAGATATCATGTATATTAACAGATTTTTTTATTTCGTCATTCCATTTTACGAATAGTTTGTTTCCCATCTCGAAATGTGAAAATCAACCATAGTTTCTTTATTAATTAAGTTCAATTGATATATTATGGCACCTATTTTGAGCATGAGAATATTTTCACCACATACTCTGTAATTAAAGAAGTTTATGTCTTTAACTCAACTTATTCTTATATTTAGTTGTCTCAACATGGCACGGAATTGTTGTGTCGAGTGTTGTGGCAACTAAAATGAAGAAAGAAATGGTGGACTCAAGTTATAATTTTCTTTATTATAACGAAGGCGCAATTATCAGATATTTTATCGCAATACGTATACTCCAAATTAAAAATATCCTACCTACTAGTAAGGAGAAGTTTGAATGTGTTCAAAAACTTAATAAAAGGAATATATTTCTCTGAGAGTTGCGTGCAGTTTGTTGTCCATTTTTTGTAATTCTTAAAAGTAAAAATATAGGTTACTTTAAAAAACGATTATGTGATTTTTCTTTTTCCCTTACCTACATTTTTATTCTATTAGTTACAAAATTTGTAATGATTAAAATATTTGCTTAGTACTTGAAAATGGATCCTAAACACGGCTTTAAAAGTGAAATACTGTTGTAACCATGATACTGACTAGACATGCGCAAAACAGTACGCTATGAAGTAATGCCATATGGCATGTCATTTCGTACGGCGTAATATGGCACTATAGCATGGCATGGCATTACTCTAGGCATGACCTGACATGACACGCTATGTGAAGTAATGTGTACGGCCCACTATTACTAATATGGCACTATAGCATTATTCTAGGCATGACCTGACATGACACGCTATGTGAAGTAATGTGTACGGCCCACCATTACTTGTACTGTTGTGTACTGTATGTTCAATCAGGACTCAGGTGTAATGTAATAGCAATATTAGAGAGATAGACCTTTTATATATTTTTTTTAATTGATTGTATGACGAGATGAGCAAGGCGCTCGCCTGATGGTAGCGCCACGCCTGCCCATAAACTGATGCAACACCACACAGAACTTTGAATTAAAAACACTTCAAATTCGCCATAATAAACAAATACATTCATACCCAAATATATATTTATACACCTAGCAATATTTTTTCTAGTTATTTACAGTTAGAATTAAGTAGGTAACAAATTAAGTCCTTTCTTCACAAACACACAAAACAAACACTTTCCAAAACAACAATTTTTTTACCATACCGCATACAATAACCTTGTCCTCGTAAACAAATGTGAATTGTGAAATAATTCAAAACAATAGTAAAAGACGAAAGAAAGCGCGCCAGTTGAGTTATTATTACTTACTGGGCGGTGCCATAGAAATGTAAACCCTATGGACAGTATTTTATATACTGCTCTAAATCAAAATTCTACTAAGGGGCGTGACAGAGACAGAATCCCGACCCGACAGTCGACACACCTCGATCGCACAATTTCTCGAACGTTTCCGATTGCGCGCCCGCTTCACCGAGCCGCCCGGCCCGTGTATGTACTATGGCAGTGCGCACGTCATGCCATGCCATGTGCCATGCAACATTACGCCGGGTACTGTGTACTGTTTCAGTACTCGGTCGTGTTATATAACATGTCATGCATTACTCACAGTACTTACACATCTCTAATACTGACTATGAGATGTAGTGGGTTCAAATTACAGCTAAAATAGTAAAATTTACAAGACTCCATTATGTAAATTAAGTTAGTATGTATGGATCATTTCTTTCGAAGTTTATTTCAGTTTTTTTTCGATATCCAGTCACGATTTGCCTAGAGTTTAGGATATAGATAATGAATAGAGTAAGACCACTGAATACAAACAAAAACATATAATTCTAAGTCTATACATAATATACATCAATCAATACCTACTTCATACATCATCTGCTTTCACCACTCTCGGCCATAATTTTCCGTTCAATTTCAGCTATTTTGTGCCTCAATGTGAAATTATTTTTCATTTCAAAATGAGTAATAAATGCCGCTGCGATAAGCTGCACAATCGTCATAGTTGTTAATGTGCTGGTGAAAGGCTTCGTTAGTTTAGAAACAAATTTGAAAAGAACTTTTGGACCTTCAAATAAACTGGGCATCCTGGCAGTTGAGTATCTGTTGGCCAACTGAAAGAATAAAATTAACATATCATTTTTCTGGATAGTTTTTTATGTAGTGTAATAAGTATACCTCATGTATACTCATTAGGTGCTACATATTTGATTGATTGGAGGGCAAATTCAGATTGTTAAAGTAGAAGATGACCTTTGGCTCCTTTGCCAAGAGACACTGCTGTTTAGAATTGTAGACAGGTCTAGTACCTATCTACAATTCTAAACTATTTAATTAATTTTGTTCAAATTTAATCTTAATGTTATGATCTTTTCTGTGTAGTCATTTCACAATTCTGGCAGTATAATTTATGGTTCAGTTATGGATTATGCTGTTGCTATGTAAGTAACCTATTATCTATTATGACATAAAAATAATGGAAATCAACAAGCCACCATGGTTCCCATTGTGGGTTGTGGGGGCCAGATGAAATTCACCATCAATTGATTGGGAGCAATAACAACACCAGACAGGAAAAAAGAATAGGTAAGTTTATAAAACTTAATATGAAGCATATTGTCTGTGCCTAGTTGAGAATGTAATGTAGGTGATTAATCATTCACCAAAATCTTCAAATACTACATGGTAGATGACCGTTTAGATATACCTATTGTATTATGTCTTATTAAGGATTTAACTTCATATCATTGTAATAAAACAGGACTGCCTCCATGGTGCAGTGGATGAGTAGCCTGTTACGAAGCATGAGACTGTAGGTTCGATTCCCACATCAAGATAAATTTTTGTGTGATCCACAGATATTTGTTTTGGGTCTGGGTGTTGTGGGACTGTAAGTCCCTTATCATTCCTGATACCAATGAGACAGGTTTAACCTAGTGTGGGGTCAGGACTATAGGTGTAAATGTCAGGTGTATTATAAAAAAAACATACCATAAGTGAAGATATCGATGCCAGCACCAAGGGATACCCAATACCTAAACTGAGTTGTATAGCAGAGGCCCTCATCTCATAGCATATTGGACATGCATCATTCTTCATCAACAGTATCTCAGTGGACACCAGCTGTTAAAAAAATAATAAGCTGTCACTCCTCTATCCCCGAGGGGATAGCCAGATGCATCTAGAGCACCCACTGTTCCCCGAACTTATTTCCTTCCTATAATAATGTATTAGGGACCAAGCCTATAATTGTACTAGGCACAAATTTTAATCCATGAGGGAACTCATGTGTAAATATATCAATAAAAAAAAACATAGCCTTTTTTTATTATAAAGAGGAATTTGACAGAAAAGGCATGGACACTTTTTAAATCCATATCCATATGATAACCCAGCTAGAAGATGGAATAAATAAATAAATAATCCCAACAAAATAACAGAAATGATATTTGTAGCCATATCGCCAAACAAACATGTCATTGAAATGCTTTTAGCTTTAAAAAATGCACTTTTTGGCTAAATGAGTAAAATTTATGATAAACTTCTTACATGTCTGTGAATTACAGGAGTCATCATCCCTGGCATAATGGAAATGGGGATAACAGACGCAAAGTACCCGTAAGTACCCAATTTCAATTTATTTCTGAAATGCCGGTTTATGAGCACGCCTGATAAGGCGTTAATCCCACCCAGCACAAATGGGCCATAATACAGAGCCCACCTGTAAAAGAAATTCGAAATGAATGGTGTACATATTAAAGTAAATACCTAAAATCAAGTCTTATTATTTGCAAAATTGTATAAACTGGTAATATATGACGTTAGCTACTCAGGGTCAAACAAGCGTAAGTTACCAATAAAAACGAAATGCTTACTTATCCCCCTTAGCTTTCCAATTATTAACCAAATCCCAAACATAGGCGGTGGCTTCAATTTCATCTATCATTACCGCATCCTTAGGTATTTCGGTTGATTTCATTAATGCCATTATAAAACACCTATTTATTCAGCACCCTAGTTAACTTAATTTAAACTTATATTTTATTCATAAATACTTAGGGGTAGATTAGGTTTTAGACAATTTCGCATAACCTATAAAGCGGCATCTTGACAGCTGTCAACTGGTGAAAATAACAGCTGTACTTGATAGCTGTAGCGATGCGCGATTATGAATGATTCTATTCGATTCATTCGAACACTTTACAAAAATTGCTAATTAACTATGGAGTTAAAGTCGAGTAGGTATGAACTTTACCTGGACTGAATACTACTACGGTATTCATCATTCCATTTCGAATACAATACAAATGAGTCTAATCCACAGTTTATGTACTGGTTACTGCGTAATTTCTATCTAAATTAGTATTTTTTTTAATAAATTATTCATAGCCGTATACATTTTTGTATTAATAAATGTTAGTGCCTAGTAACCATACTATTGTTGTAAGGGGCCTTAATACTAAACTAATAAAAAAATAAAATATACAATACAGTAAGCGACTATGCTTGCTAATTGTAAATTATTCGAGTAGGCAAATTATTAAGATTATAAGATAGACCCCCGTCGGTATATGTCAATATGTTTATATTGCGTAAACAGTCTGTCTAGGGGTCATTGGATTCAAGTTAAGTAGATATGTTGAGGTTAATAAAAAGCCAATTATTTATGGTGTATTTATTGACGTTGAATTCATGACATTTTAATTCTACTTGCTATAGCTGTAAGTTACAGTTAAGTACTATATTTACAAATAATATATTAAGGTATAGTAATTAGTCATTTAAGTTGGCTAAATTATAAATTACCTAATAATAATAACCATATAAAATGTATAATAATATGTCATAAACGACAATAATAGGTATCGTAATATATTCTTGTGCTGTTATCATAATACTTAGTTCATTAGGTACCTAGATTACTTCAATATTTACAGTAAATCTAAAACAACACATTTCAATAATGGGTAACAAGAGAAATGTACTTTTTTGGTGTTATATTATACCTATTAGTGTTATTTATTATTTTTGTTATGTATCATAAAATCGATTTACACTTTTACAAGTAGTCAACTACAATAGCGGGTTTAAGAGTTAACCATGGAGGCGGGGCAAGAGTTAGTTAGAGTAGTAAGTCTTCTTCTAGCTCTTGCCCTTATCCCACTCAGAGTGGGGTCGACGCTAGATGCTTTTTAACTCATGTTACAGAAAGTATGACTTGTACTTTTTCAAACCGGTCGCCTCCCTGACATCAGCCCCTCTGGGGAGAATACACACATAGACCCAAAACAAATATTTATGTATCACACAAACATTTGTCTCGGTGCGGGAATCGAATCCGCTTCTCGCTTCACAATCGGCTAATAGCCCACTGCGCCACGGGGGCTGTGCCTGGACACCGTAGTGACTAACCGAACATTAATATTCTTTAAAATGACGGCGCTTTATTCGAAATACCCGTGGTGCGTAAAATTATACAATTTTGTTTCTGCTCCGTGACGGACTGATCCTTTTTATTTACTTTCGCTGGCTTTGCCCTCCTTGAAGCAAATCGCGCCCATCACCGAATTAAATCTTGGCTACGCCCTTGGAGCTAGCTCGCAAGTATGGCCAATTGAGAAACTGTAATATGGACGATGATCAGCTTTATAACTTGACGCAAAATAGAGCTTCGGTCTATTATTCGGTGAGTCAAGAAGGAAGTAGCCCACGTGTCACGTCCGTACGTCTCCTTTCTCTGTCACCCTAACTAGCCGACAATCTATTGCCGTTATTACTTTAAGCTATTGCCATAATAATGAAAATATAATATGTAAAATATATTATTGACTCATACCTTCGCTATTGTTTTTGTGGAAATGTAAATCGAAGAAGAAAAGTACCTAATATATTAGTAATTCTTTTATACTTGGCTGTCAAGTTGCCCCTAAATAACCTTAAAATTTAATAATGGGCCTTATTATGATACATATTCCAACTTTAAACTAGGTATATACAGTGAATTTGTATGGGTTACCATAGTTACTAGTTGTTAGAAATCTAGTTTAAAGTTAGAATACATTTTGTAATAAGGCCCAAAGTGTTTTATTAGTAAAATTAATTTAACTCCTTTTGTAAAGGCAAAAGTACTTTGTACTCTAAAAATATTATATCACATTTACACAATATTAATATTGATAATTTAAGAATACCCGCATCATGCGCTACACAATCACATTACATCATGAATTATATCATAACATATAACAAATTCGTTGTTTGTTTCTACTATCCTTGCTTGGTTACCAAGGCTAGCATCTTGAGCATTCTCAGTAGCGAGACTATTGGCTCTCATATCTCACTCCAATACATCAAGTGTTTTTTCGACCGTCATGTCCCCGGTAATTCAATCAGGCAATACGTAGTATCTCTAAAGTCTAAGTAGTGTGTCATCAGGCACCAACCTACGGTCTCCGAAACGTAACCAAACTACTTCTTGTTTTTGTTCATTTAATAATAATTAATGTGTACTTAACTACGCACTCAGAACAGTCATATAAGTATATTTGTCATTAAATAGTTACTTATAATTCAATTATATCAACATTCAGAGCCAGTTAATGTTCTAAGGACCGTTACTGAATACAAAAATCATCTTGATTGATGTCTCTTAGAAATAATGCAATTTTTTTTGAGTAAATACAACAGTAACTATAAGTAAGTATCCTAACAATGAACACAACTATTCTATTATTCCTATACGTACCTACTTCATAATAAAAGTAAATTTATTTACTTAATCTAAAAGGAAATTAAATAATTTGATACCTACTTACATGTTATATTATGTCATATAATATTATAATCATTATTTTAGTCTCTATTTATATTTTTTTATTTGTTAAATACATACGTACCTAGGTACCTAAGTAGATACCTTTTCTCTTGGTATAACGTGTTTTAACAAAACGATATTCTCTGCTTTTATTTTGCACGTCGAACATAGTAACCTAATTATTAGATTTGTTAATTTTAATAATTTTTATTAAGAAATAATAGGTACAACATATACAAAGTTAGTCAGAAAGGGTGTACTAAGTCGTGTACTAAAGTATCAATGGTAAGGATTTCAACCATGAACATCTTATCTAATAAAAATAAATATTGTTAGTTTTATGAAAAAAAAGACTTGCTTTTTAATTTAATAAACGCACCATGTACACGACTTCACGTAAAACGAATCGCATCGCTGCCGCGCCATATCGACTCCCAAGTGTAAATATATCTGGGGACTGGGTCACGTGTGCGTATCTTTTATAAACCTTTATACAGCAATATCTTTAAAACTATTGGACTTATTGAAAAAATTATAAGTACAAAAGTCCTTCAGAGTAAGAGGTACTTTTTGTTTTTGCAGTTTAGAACACCTTTTCTGCTTAATCTTGTATACCATATGGCATAATATATCGCCTTTCATACCATTCAAATTATGCAAAATGGCATTAAATAAAATAATAAAACTAACTATGTAGGTATATAAGTCCCATGAATACACACGTAACTTCTAAAGCTCAGGGGCGCACTACTCTCGCGGCTGGTTTCAAACCTTCTACTTTCGTCTCAGCACTAGCAGTCCATACGAGTCCTAGCTGAGCTATCGCTGCTTTAAATAAAATATATAAATACAAACTTTACACGATGTAGTCCAATATTTATTTAAATTAAATTTATTGTCCTGATTATTGTCATTTATAAAGTTCGTTGTTTAAATATCTAAATTATCATTTAAAATTGTGAACAACATTGTCCACACAGTATAGTATTGACGGCCACACGGCTTGGGCCCCAAAACCCCAATTGCCTTGGCAATGTTGTCAGCGCATGCACGCGGCGCGCGTTAAGTAACTACTCATATGGACAGAACCCGTGTTGTGAAGGTTGATAGTAAAAGTTCTGCGACGTTACTCGACAACGTTTTACGTGTTACCTATTGTTTTGTTCATACCAAGAACATTCATTAGACGACGGCTTTTATAACGCCTACCTATATCCATGGTACTGTGAAGCTATGTGTAGCTCTAGGCTAAGTTTAGCTAACATAATTGACATTAAGAGAAGTGACGCTTTCCTCACACCATGACAAACGCCATCGTTGCAAACCGTAATCATAAGTTGTATATGAGGGTACAACCATAGATAGTTATGACTTGTGAATACTATGGCCTCTAGGTTGAGTAGATCCGACGAAGCAGATGACAAGACGTGTCGTTCTCAAGGTTTGTTAACGAATGCGGGCCGTGTTCTAGCAGCCGTTTGACACTAGTCTTGAACAGTATTTTGCTGCATTGAATGTCCTTAGAGCGTAGAGACGAAAGCCACCCGTGTTCCACCCGTCTGACACAAGCCGGTCATGGAAGCGGTGTATAGTATTGCCGCTAGGTTGATTACACAATAAGTCGATGTTATGAGACGTGATGTCTTCACAGTCTGGTGATGAATGCGGGTCGCGATGGCGGCGAGGGTGATGGTGTCGAGGCGAGGCGCGGTCGGCCCCACCCGTCCGACACGAGACGCACGCAGTAGTCCGGCGCTAAAGTACTCACCACCACCAGCAGGTTCAGCAGACCGAACGCTGCCGATGATAGCAGCCGAGTGTACGTGCCCAATACGTCGCCGTCGATTTGGCTGTGGAACGAAATTTACAATTTACAACTGTTGTCAGACTTTTATCCTCGATTACGCTAATGTGTGGTAATTTAGATTCGATAAGGTGGGAAAATGAAAGGTGAAAAATAGTTTGACTAGGTACCTACTTGTTTTGTCTGGGAATAACATCGGTTACCTCATTGCTATATTTCGCGCGCAATAACTTGAAAACAACAGCCGAGAAGCTACAGGTAACTAATCTGGGCCAAGATGTTTTAAACGCATATGGTAGCTTATATCCAGGTCTAAATATACATATAATTTCTTGTTAAAGATCTATCTGACTAGTTAGATTTTTAATTTGTCCATAATTCGTTATTGTACTGGATTAGGGCAACAACTCAACTAAATTTAACAAAATACACTCACAAGTAAAATAAGGAGTAAATGGTATTGAAGATAATGTATGAGAGCATCGAGAGCACGAGTGACAGTACAAACACGACCGTGTGGTATCGCGCCTGCAGCCACAGCTTCAAGCTCACTATCAGCATCATCAGGTGGAACAGCGCAGCGCCGAATGCCCTGGAATCAGATCATTTCAACTTGTTTGGATACGTCTATACATATAGCAATTATTAGAGGATATGACACGCACAAGCATCCACGCTTATTTTCGATTAGTGTTGCGACTCGAGTCGTTTTTTACTCGAGTGACTTGAGTGAATTTGTTAAACTCGTATTCAAGTGACTCGAAAACTCGAGTACAACTCAAGGACGTAGTAAAGTCACTCGAGTCATAAATTTCTACTCGAGTCGCATCTCTACTTTCGATTTACGATACTTCAATTGTGATTAATTTATAGTGGGAAGTCGTTTCATTTAATGAGTCGCGCCGCATCTGACGAATATTGCATCGCAGATCATGGTGCATGATTGGTACAAATCATTCCATACAAACAGTTCATATTTTTTTATTCTCCTGAATGATAAAAGGAATAGTTCGCCCGCCAGATGGTAAGCGCTACGCCTACGCATAAATAGCAGGAACACTACACAAAACTTGAAATTACAAAGCACTGCATGGTGTTGGACTGCGCTCGTTACCATAATGCCCAGTAATTTCACTGGCTTCAATGTCCTTGAAACCGAAACAAAACAGAACCGAAACACACTGTTGCTTGGCATGAGAAATAACCAAAGCGACGGTACCTACCCAGACGGCCCTTAGCTTACGAGCATCCTACCATTTAGTGGTATCATACTATCTTAGTCATAAGGTCACCGAAAGTCTCTCGTAGTTCCTGATACCCACGACACAAGATTCGTATCTTACTGTGGGGTCAAGACTATGTATGTGACTTGTTGTATTTATTTATTTAAAAATAAAACTAGATCACCATCCCTCCAACCTTGGGTTGGGAAGGTATCCGTAAAATATATACCTGTATTACATAATTTGGGCGAAAATCACAAGGAATTACGCGAAGGACGGCGGTGGCGGCTCAAATTGTACTTTTTTTTTTACTAGCCCAGTATTATATTATATATGTCCCACTGCTGGGCACGGGACTCCTCTACTGAATGAGAGGGGTTAGTCCATCACGCTGGCCTAATACGGGTTGGCAGCAAATTATACTTACCACAAATCAATCGTCTTGCCATCCGTGTTGATGACTGATGAGGAGATGGTCATGTCGGTGAAGAAGTAGATGATGACAGAGTGGTATGTGGCAGCGAGAC
This sequence comes from Amorpha juglandis, assembly GCA_949126905.1. Taxonomy (NCBI): domain Eukaryota; kingdom Metazoa; phylum Arthropoda; class Insecta; order Lepidoptera; family Sphingidae; genus Amorpha; species Amorpha juglandis. Next base: position 15,304,111 of record OX421374.1, on the reverse strand, counting down.
ACCACGTCCCAAAATGTGACCACGACATCAACTTGTTTCGAGATATCTCCCGATATAGGGTTGGATTTCTGAAACAAAATAATTTGACAAACATAACTTCACGCATCTGGGTAGCTATCATTGTAAGAGTCGGTCTCTGGATATGTACTCGTAGATACGGTCAACACCAAAACTTGTAGAACCTAGATTTCAAAACCCTTATAAGTATAACATAGCAGGATAGATAGGTTATTACTACTACTAATGTTATTGACAGCCTCCGTGGCGCAGCGGGCGAGTAGCCGGCTGTGAAGCGAGAGGCCGCGGGTTCGATTCCCGCACCGAGACAAATGTTTGTGTGATCCACCAATATTTGTTTCGGGGTCTGGGTGTTGTGAGATCGAAAGTCTCGCTTAGTTCCTGATACCCATGACACAAGACTCGTATCTTACTGTGGGGTCAGGACTATGTGTGTGACTGTTGGGTGTATTTATTATTATTTATTATAATATTTATTTATTTGATTGGCACTTACTTGAGCAGCATATCCGCCGGCCACCTCTGTTCGGTGACGGACAGCACGAGACAGGGCAGTGACGTGAACACCAGGTTGAAACACGTCAGGTACATAGAGTCGTATATCGATTGCGTTGAAAACGCACTGTGTATTTGGAATATGAACTGGAATAAAAAAATGCGTGCATTTTATGTCGTTGTCTCTGGCATCTTATTGCATTAAAATGATTACGGGAAAATGTTTTAGGTAGGTAAGGTAAGGTATTCTGAGTGTACCAACTAGCGACCCGTATAAGGGCTCCATACAAGACTACCATTAATACTCCTGTCATTAGTAAAGCAGGTCTGTTCTCCTCTGTATGAGGGGTAGTATTATACAGAGTATGTTAGTAATTATATGTTAATATGCTATTTCGCATCCCCTTGTGAACCACACTAGTTGTGGCCCCGCGACTTTTTTGAGAATTGTGCCAGACAGATACATAATATGCACAGCTAACAGTAATTGTTTTCTAAAAAGTTGTCGAAGTCTTTTCGTAGGGATCCTGTTTTTACATTCAAGAATTATAGATTCCCATACACGTTAATACCTCAAAATGCACAAAATTATCAAAATCAACAAAAATATAACAACAATTACCATAATATTTCCTAGGATTAAGTTTTTATAAAAGAAATAATGTATTAAAGTAGCTAATCGCTGATAGTACCAGTGTCCCATCACTAGTAGAACTTTCTTAATCATAGAGAATTTTGTAAATGCAAAATCTGCTGACCTGCAACAAAGAGTAGGGTAAACAGGGGGAATGGCGCTCATTGGGTAATGCCGCGCACCTCTATAAGTCTATGAAGATAGTGCATAACAATATGCCACCATACGTAGAACGGGGGAGGTGAAGTGCCTCTAACACATAGCAACCCGCATGGGCAGTCGGCTGGTAGCATGTGACTGTGAAGTGCATTTGTTTGTATGCGGCTGCGTTGAACTAATTTTCGTCGAGATCTTTTTTTCGGTAAGTTCAGAATTTTGATATTTATTAAATTGTTAACATAGCTTTCCTAGGTATTTAATCATTCTATTTTGTGATGAATTATTCTATTTTCAACAATTGCTTTTCAATGTTTGTTTAATTTAAAGTTAAATTCAAAACGACCGTTTGGGGTTATCCCGCTCACATGAGCGCCATTACCCCTTAGTGACTTCTTTTTTTTATTGTTATTGACATGCACAGAAATCGCCAATGAACAACCGCTAAAGCGGCTGGGAACGAAGAAAACCTTTAATCTGCAACTACTATGATAAATATTTTACAAGAAAAAGAAAATAAAAAGATTGCCAAACTTAATAAGACTGCAAAGAATAAAGAAATAAAGCCAAAGAATTAAATAAAAATATGAAAAAATCTTACAAGAGAAAAATATTCAAAGAAAGTTGAAGAGCAAGAAAACATTTGTGACGACGACAGTGACGACGAAATGAATGTGGGCGATGAAAATTATGAAAAATGCATTATTTGCGAGGAATTTGGAAAAAATAACGAGATGTGGTATCGTTGTACAACATGTGGGCTGTGGTCTCATGCAACATGATCTGGATGAGATTCGGCAGAAGGATACATCTGTGATTTATGTGCTTAACGATAAAATCTTATCATTTCTATTTCTCTTTTTGGCTTTGTTTACCTTTAAAAAATCTGATCTCAGGTATAAATACAAATATTTGATGCAATTTTATGATTATAGACTGTATTTTAATTGTATACTTTGATCTTATGCTTATTTGCTAATGATAATGGATCTTACTTGTTATATTGCAAAGAAACAGGTTTGGGCGTCATTACTCCTTCGCCTGAGCGGCATTACCCCAATGACAGGGGTAATGACGCTCAAACCTTCTTTTTTTTTAAATGTTTACTACTGCTAATGATTTTAAGTTAAATACGATTTCTTTTAAAAAGATGATTAATTAATAGTTAAAGTTTATGTTAATGTTTTAAATTTTAAAATTAAACTTATAATTAAAAAAATATAGTGTGTTTTTCCTTAAGTGAACGCCATTCCCCCTGCTTACCCTAATAGCTGTATAATTGCTAATAACACAAATCTGTATAACGTATTATTATCCAAACTTATATTATAATAAATAATTAACACAGATACAAAATTCCTAGTAGCTAACTATTAAACGATAGAACAGATTTTCTTAAAAGAATGTTGAAAACTATCTCTATTAGACTAGCTTTCAAACACAATGAAACGCATTTTAATCGTTCCATTCGTTAGCTTTATAGTCTCTGGTTGTACGTTGCCACAGACATATACACAGATATGGCTATATCCTATGATATATCCATACAGCAAAGGGATGAAACTTGTAGCGACAAACACCCCTCTCTTTGTCGTGATCAATAAAAACATAACCCGGAAATTGAGAAAGTATCACGCCTGTCTTCAATTTCCGTTTTAATTCTAATGATTAGAAAGGAGAAAGAGTGCAATAGCCCTCTTCCCCCCCGTCAAGTAAAACCAGCGTAAATTTTAAGTCTCCATACAACAGAACAAAAGAATTAAGTAATCATAATATTTATCAGCCCGAGTCGGGATTATTGCCACTAAGAAATGGTGGACCAAATATACCGAGTTTTAATGACAATATAACATAAATCAAAACAGTCACCTAGCGGCTTGATGCCCTTCCTTGCCAAATATCCCGAATCCAACGTGCGCTTCTTGTATCATTGATATGTCGTTGGCTCCGTCTCCGATGGCCGCTGTTATTGGCCTTCGGGGACTGTTTTTAATTAATTTTACTATCTGCAATATTATAAATTAGTAAACGGACGTCAAATTAAGCCTCATTGTCACTCTTGTAAATCAGTACCAAATAGCAATAGATACACGCATATAAAATACCACGGAATGTCAATGATCGATAAGACAGAATAAAATGAAGTAAACAGAAATAAGATACACCTACACAATAGTATGCTTACGTCTTTTACAAATTGTGAAAAAAGAGACGTTTTAATTAATCTGTTTATTAGAGATGTCAAACTCACTTTAGCCTTCTGTATAGGTGACAATCGACAGCACAGCACAGCATCACATTTAAGAGATATATCGACAAAAGTCGCTGCTGCCGGCGTGTCTAGAACCTGAGTCATACTAGTCCCGTCGACGATCAGCGTGAGATCTTTGTAACTGGGCTCTGTCACTATCCTAGAGCATTCCTCCATATGCGCTTGTAACGCTATACTGTCCTCAACTCCTATGAGGAACAGTCGTCTGTCATTCTCTGAGATGTGCGCACATGATTGTGCGACGTTTATTGCTGTTTCCACCTGGTGATAAATAATTATGTGATTAATTATTGCTAGATAGCTCATAATTCTACATAAGAATTATGAAGGTATTTCAAGTCTATCAACTTGTATTGACCAGCGTGATGCACCCATAATCAGGTCCTCGTTATTTTAGTACCTATTCATCTAGTGGCCTGAAGTCAAGTAAATTGACCAGGTTTAAGAATTAAGAAAATAAAAACATACGTTTAAACAAAGAAATAGTGTATTGAGCTTACAAGATTTAGATTAAGGTGCGATAACCAATCTCGGAAAGATAATTTGCTAAGATGGATGAGTTTTTATAAGTAAGAAAGTCTTTCTTATCTCGGAGAGCTCATTATGCTATGATTCCAGTTACTATCAAACTACAACAATAGTTAATCCACAAAAGATAAGTTATAAGTATTTCATCTTTACGGCTTGAAATTTATCAGTCTAGATTGGTCACACATTCTACAATTTTTTTTGGTAGAGCCGCGTTGTAGCCTATTTTGTGCACTGCTTTTCTTGTTCATGGTTGGAAAGATGGTGCCCTTTAAAGGTAAGATAGAAAGGTAGGTATAATATATTAGGCTTAGTAATAGGGCTATGTTTGTATGTTTTGTAACTACGGCATACGGAACTCTTAAAACAACTGTTGCACTAGTCGGCACTAACCTTATCTCCTGTAAGCACCCAAGTTTTGACACCAGCTCGTCGTAATGACGCGAGAGTATCTGCGACGTCGTCTTGGAGACAGTCTTCAACACCAGTGGCCCCCACCAGTGTCAATTGCTTCTCCAGTATCCTGTACTGTTGAGTTATTTGTTGTAGGGCTTCTGCGTTTTTTCCATCTATCCTTTTTATGCCTATTGAAAGTATTTAGTTTTAAGTAGTACATAACATAAAAAAAAATAATATAAAGTATATGAATATCGCCACACCGCCCATTTTTGGGTTTTTATAAGATAACCAGTAACCCGCTTCCTTGTTTAGCTGCCATATCCTTGTAATGTTATAACAAAAACCGGCTTTAATGCGATTTTACTACTAACAATCCTCTCGTAACATAAAAAAAAAATGCGCAGTAACTTACTTTCTGCAACCCTAGAATATTCTTCTTCTGGTATTTCCCTGTAAGCGATAGCGAGTGTCCTAAGCCCTTTATTCGCAAACGCATTAATATCTCTATTGGTATCTTCTATAAGTACAGTGTCCTTGCAGATGGGGAATACTGAACTCTCAGCACCCTTGCAGAACAACCAAATCTTGAAAGAAAAACATTAAGGATTAATATTATGGGTTTTCATAAATGTAAGATTAAAATAAATTGTGTCAAGATAAGAAAAACAATAACTGTGTCAGTCTTTTAATATCATTTTAAGACTCTTTAAAATAGTTTTCTATAAAATTCCTGTATATGATTTAATGACTATAATATTATACAATCTTATCAAATCTTGATTACCTTGCCATCCTTATCTTTAACTATCACAGACATACGTTTTCTCTCCGACGTAAACTCAATCAACTGTAACCTCTCATACATTTCTGTATTTTCACCAACTTTTAACAGCAGATTATTCCCTTCTTCACCGAGGAATGTAACCCCTACTCTGTTAGCTGCTTCTACTAAAGCTTTCTCATCAGGACTACTGCCTTGGTAATCCATAATAGCTCCTCCATTGCTCATGAGGTTATTCCAAGCGACATTGTCTAGAACTCCATTTGGTCCGTTGGTACCGTTGGAACCATTAACCCCGTTAACGCCAGCACTTTTTAACTTCTTTCTTCTAAAGAAGTTCATGAGCTGAGTGTCCCCAGTACCCGAGAGCTTTGCACTCAGTTTCTTCATATCCTCACTAGACACTTGCACTGAATGGCACAGAGCGAGAATTGTGAAGAAAAATTTTATATCTGTCTGGAATAGAAAACAATTTGTGTAAGTGAAAGTGAGCTCATTAAATATTGAGTAAAATATTATCCATGTTAGAATATTAGTCTACAAACACACTGTCAATTCATTACCACCTAGCTATCAGTAATGGGTTTCTCCAAGTATCAGATATAAAAGTCAGTTATCGTCTATTTAGTGTCAATAACAATATCACTATTTATTTACACTATCATCATTTTAAAAACATATAAGGCGATAAAACATTCAAACATGAATTTATGTGCGCGCTTGTGTGGGTATGTGTACGTGCGTGCGTGCGTGCCTGCGTGCGTGCGCGAGCTTGTGTAATGCCAAGGTGTAACGAACAGAATTGTGATTGGGACAGAGAGGTCTAGTCTGGTGTATCTGGTAAACATGTGTCATATCTTAATCGAATGTTTATTGTTACAGCTACGCGGGCGAAGGGTAAATAAAGATAATAATAATACACTAGCTCGACCTGTATCGTGGGTATTAGGCACTACGAGGGACTTGCGGTCCTACAACACCCCGACCCGAAATTTTGTGGGTCACACAAACACTTGTTTCAGTGCGATAATCGAACCCATGGCCCTATGATGACAATAATATGAGGCCGTGGTCTATTTTCATAACGTGAGAAGCAAAATAATGTAAACAATAACTGACCTGAAAAGTATTCACGGGCTCCTCGAATCTCTCAGTATCGTAGAGTCTGGCATCTCTCTCCTCATAGATATGGCCTTTGATGGAGCAAGCCTTGAACACCATTAGATTCTTCGTCAGTGTACCGGTTTTGTCAGAGAATAGCACTTCCACCTGACCGAGTTCCTCGTTCAAGTCGGAAGTGTTGGCCATGGCTGGTCGGCCTGTCTCCTCACATCGAAGGTCTTCGTCCCAGCCGATGAATAGGGCACCTACAAATTATAAGTTGTTATAAACAGGGAAAAGTTTCGGAAAGCGACAGAGACAGATTATAATTTAATCAGTTTTGTCTACAGCATGATCGAGGGTCGTACAGAGTGGTGGGAATGTACCAGATATATTTCTGTACCTGGCTGGATAGCGGTCACTATACATATACTACATATATGATGGAAAATCCAGCATAGTGCCTCGAGCAGGCGAGTGACGTTACGAGATCACCCAGTCTAAATCTAGTAATTTCAGGTCGGCATAATTCTGTCAATCATTGACTGATATAATATCTCTAGAAGGTTGACACTAAAAGACTTTGGACTGCACTGTACTTAATATCAGGTCCACTGTAGTCACTTTGCCATGTCAGGATGAATAAGCACTGAACCAAACCCACAATTCATATATCGTGCGGGTATTGTGGTGGATAGTCGTCAATTACCATTAGATATTCCACTTGCACGTTTGCCAACTATGTAAAAAGATGGTACTAAAATATTCCAAACCTATTAATATACTCACCAATAAACTTATACAGCTCTATAGTAACATATAAGGACATAGGAATAATATAATAATAGAGTAGCAGGAACGAAAATAGATCTTGCAGTATGTAGGAGATGGTCGGGGGAAATGGAGGTCCAGGTCCCAGGTACAGATCCCGCTCAGGGTTCCGTCGCTCGATGATGAGCTTGGCTGCGAAGGAGACGAACATCTCCACGACTAGGACTAGAATGAAGAATAGCAGGAATCCGTTGACGGCCAACTCGCATGACGAGAACTTGTTACCAGCGTACTTTGAGTTCAAAGCCAGTTTGGTTTCCTCCCCTGGAAGAGAAAGCAAATCATGGAATATAGCTTTAATTACAAAATTAAATATTAAAGTAGAAGTCGTAATTTTGCGTGGCTTTTCAATTAAAAATATATTAATTACTTCATATAAGATACTCCGCAGCGACACAACCTCGAAACTATTCAGCTCACGGCTGCCAGTATCCTAAATTGAATGAACGAAATGAGAATAGTGCTAAAAGTGAGTCGTAAAAGTATTGTAAAAAATATAGACATGAAATAACTTTACTAGAGTAGGCCCACAGAAAGGTTAGAACCATAGAAATTAATGAAGTTTTATTACAGTCCGAAATAATATAAATCATAAATACCATTGTTTTTAATATCTAAACTTACCAGTATATACAGCACAACCGATGGCCCACTCGGTGTTTTTGACCCTGGAACCCCTCAGCATTAGGTTGTCAGGTGACAATGCCAAGCTATCCATCCCGGGTATTTCAAATCGTCCGTAGAACGTGTACAAATCCGCCACAGGGTTCGGAACTTCGATGCGCATGTGCTGGGGCAAGATGTCTGAAGAAGAGAGTGCCATATATTTACTTTATTAGTAGTAATGAAGTTTTCAATATCTTTTTAAACAAAACATGGTATAAAAAGAAGTCGTTTTCTGCGTCTATCTGTCTGTTTCTCCCCTATGTTCTTCTAAACTATACATAGGATTTAGATGCATGTTTTCACTATCATTTAAAGATTTTTCCAGAAGGTTTATATATATTTCGCTAACATGTTTGTGGTGAAACTGTGAAGGACAACTAATTTTAAAATTATTAAGATCACTTCATAAATCAGAATAAAATTTATATCTTATCTACTTCTAAAAATTTACAGGTTAGTGATATTGCTTTGGGTTCAAAAAGTACCAAAATCACTATACCTTTCTTTAAAAGTTGGCAAAACACCCAGAATTCCTCCGACATGTATATTTTATCATTCGCCTGAAATTTGCAGTCCGAAACGCACTACTTACCCAAATTGAATTTCGAGTCTCGCATAGGAGGCACCTATCACCTAGTTAAAACGTATAATACCTATCTGTCGTAGCACCCTTTATCTCACAATGTCAACTCACCTGGGGTATATCCGACCAAAGGAGGTGGTACCCTCAGGGTCTTAAGATTTGTCTCTCCGTCCAAGTTGGCGGTGGTCACGTAGCATTTCCCCTTCTCCCCGGCGGAGCACAACAGCACCAAGTCAGCCGGCACTTCCTTCCCCCGCTTCACCCTCACCAGCGTTCCGGGAGCGATAGTGGAGTTCTTTACTTCTTTTATCACACCTTTGTGTACTACTTCCACTGTAAAATATACCTGCTTAGTATTAAAAATATATGTCTTGGAAATAAGTAAAAGAATATGCCTGCTTGTATGCAGTAGTGTAGCTAGGGGGGGTCGGGGGGTGGAGGCCTGCCCCGGGTGTCACCGGTTTTAGGGTGACACCCGACCTAAAATAACCCGATATAAATACTTAAAAATGGGGAACCCCTTCATATTTTGCAATCGGTTAAAATACATTAAAAATATTTAATATAAAGTTTTTATTCTTTGGCAGACAACCAAATCAAATCCGCCCCAGATGCCACCGGTGTTAGCTACACCATTGCTCGTACGTGATATGGTATTTTTAATAATAATAATTAAATAATACTACACTCAACAGTCACATACATAGTCCTGACCTCACACTAGGTTTACCAGTATCGTGGGTATCAAGAATTACTAGTCCCACAACTGCCAGATTCCAAACAAATATTTGTGGATCACATAAACATTTGTCTCGGTGCAGGGATCGAACCCGCAGTCTATTCACAGCAAGCTACTAACCAATTGCGCCACGGCCCACGGAGACGCTCATAATATGCATACAGTACATGTCAAACTAAAGATATTATTAATATTTATTCAAATTCCCATCTAGATTTTATACCAAGTAATTTTACTGTATTTATCCAACAACTAAGTGTGGGTATTTAGATCTGTTATCTCCTAAAGAGAAGTAAAATTGTAATTTCAAATTTTCAAATTTCAAAAAGACTATGTACTCTATTTGGGCACACAGATGCTTGAGGAGGAATTCTTGATACTAAAATAGGTACCTACTCGTTTCTATTTGAAACTGTCGAAGCATCCAATACATGTACATAGTAGTTTTATTTTGTGAAACAATGTATAACGGTCGCTCGCGAATTCGATAATCTACCAAGGTTACCGTACAGCACAAAAATGAAAATCGCTACAATATCTCCAAACCTTGGTAACAAACAAGTCAGATATGACCTAATCTATCGAGATGAGATAACTATAAAATATTCTATTGGGTCCAGTTTCTAAACGCAGTTATAGCATGGTACGTTATCAATTCAGTTTGCGTATCCAGAATAGTATGGTAGCTATCCACGCATTTACTCGTACTGAATTTACGTTTGCTAATTCTGATTCTCACTTTCTTTTTATCGTGCTATTTATTGTATGCTCTCTAATCACATCTTAGAACAGCAAAAAAACTGTATTACATATTTGACTACATCGAAACATAAAAGCGAGAAGTTCAGCATCATATCTAAATAAATTTGAATTATACTATTCTACCGAGTGTCTTAAAGTTATATTTCTTTTGGACAATAAAGTGAAACGCTGATGATAAAATGTTTTATTTATGTGGCTGAGTAATAATTATTTTCTTCAGTAGAGATTTATCAGTGGTTCCTATTCCCTATCTGTCCCGAGCTTCTCCCTCGTATGAAGCATGATATTGAATCCAACATATTCAACATTAAGCACGATAATCATGTCACCATATGCTTGGTGATAGATATAGAAATCAATCACCAAGCATAAATCATCCTGGGATAATCAGGCAAACGAACAAATTTGCCTAGATTACGAAACAGAATAGATTCCTAGACTATGACTCAGTTTCCATCCGAAGATACATTGTGTTACGTTATCACTTACGTATTATTATTGATTGATTAGAAGTCAATTAATTCTTATCTGTCAACCAGCATTATTTACGTGGCCATTATTACGTACAATAAATAAATACAACTTCTGTAAATAAATAACAGCTGCATCGCTTTAAATGGATTATATTTTATTGTTTCAATGCTGATAGCTTAAAACATATCTATACAGGGTTAATTTTAAAACACCAGCAACCTCGCAGGACCAGATAGCTGACCTCATACGGAACAACTTTTGTTCTACGAGTTTGGATATAACTCAATATATTTAAAAAAAATATATTTTACAAGTTTTGTTGTGTCGTGTTTTTCTTCGTAGACTGCGGCGCGGCGCGGCGTGCGCGCACGACTTCAAAGCCGGCCGTCAGCTGCTCGAGCGTTGACATTCAAAGCCGCTAGCCCGGTTCCCCACGCTTCGCGTATTTGTTTACGTAATCTGCGATGCGCGTTGTTAATATTCAAGACGGAAATTAAATGAATACTTATTTTTGTATGAAAATAAAATCTAACAAATTATCAAAAGTCGTAGAACAAAAGTAGTAGCTTATATCCTTAGGAATCTACCCCTGCGAGGTTGCTGGTGTTTTAAAAATAACCCTGTATATTTACAAACACGTAACTTTATACTAAATGCCCTGGGTACATTCTGATAACTTGTCATGATATCAGAATAATTGCTGCCGTAAAACTAGTAACAATCAGACCCTATACAATATTTTGCGGATCAAAAGGGGTAAGCGGCTGTTGAGGGCCAAATGACAGCAGTTAAATCTAGTGCAATTAGGTATCTCCGTTACGCGCAAAACAACTTGCTCGGCATGAAGGCTGAAGCTAGTCGTAAGCCATTCTTGTTCCATTTCGTAGAGACAAGCCACAACAAGTAGACCGTAATCCAAATTGTTAACACCATTTTGGGATAACTGTGTAAGATCTTGGAGAGTCCACTGCCACGTGCGTATTCGCTTTGATAAATTATCGGACAATATCATAACATCTTTACGTAGTATAAAATGAAGTCGCTTCTGCTGTCTATTCGCTTAGATCTTTTAAATTATTCAACGGATTTTAATGCAGTTTTCAGCAATAGATAGAGTGATTCATGAGGAAGGTTTACCTACATGTATATCACGCTATGGCCCATGGGAGCAGGGCAGTAACATGCAGGTATGCAGGCATGCTGCGAGACAGCATAGTTAATAAAATAATTAATTAACATTATGCTGATTTATGGCTCATTTTCTAGCCATAGTTTGGAACACGATACATATATTATTTAATAAGTCGCTTTGGCGATTCCGTAATATGGTATTTCTTTTAAATCACAAGTTACAACATGGGTACTCGTATTTTTAGCTGCATAATCGATGGAAGACCGATTGCATATCGACGAATGCCGTGTTTCCGTAATGAGATAGCCGCACTGATTGTGTCGTCCGTGACTGATAACACTCGCGGATTTATCAACTAATATAGGTACTATCACTAAAGTTCACCATAATTCAATCCATCATATCCAATCATCTCATTAGTTTTGTCCAACAAAATTTAACTTTGCTGTTATGTACTAGTTTTCCCAGAAATCACCTACACTTAGCTAGATAGATTTCTCGGCTCTGTATTTTTTTGCAATCGTTGGGGCCGTACAAAAACTCGATCTTATAAAAAAAAAGTGTGCGTCTCGGGACGCTCGACAGAAGTGATAACTTAAACTAATGTTAAAGTGAGAGCGGAGGAGCCTGCCTACTGCTGCCTATGCGTGAGAGAAAAGGAAGCCAGACAAAGTGGCTTCCCTTAACGCGTTAAGTTACGAAATCCGGTTAAAGTCATGTCAAAGTCCTATCAAAGTTCTGTCAAAATCCGGTCAAATTTCTGTCAAAGTCAGGTCGAAGTGCGGTCAAAGTCCGGTCGAAGTCCGGTCAAAGTCCGGTCAAAGCCCGGTTAAAGTCCAGTTAAATTCCGGTAAAAGTCCGGTCAAAGGCCGTTCAAAGTCCGGTCAAAGACCTGTCAAAGCCCTCCCTGTCAAAGCCCTGTCAAAGTCCGGTTAAAGTCCCGTCAAAGTCCGGTCAAAGTCCGGTGCAAGCCGACTGGTCACTGTGTGACGCCATATGGGACTTCGAAATTATTTATGTTCCAGGGAAGTCGGCTAACGCTGGCTGGTCGATGGACCGCTCGCGTTACGGAACGTTTCGGTTCACCCTCCCATAAGAAGTTATCACTTCAAAAATATTATTGGATATGATTACTTATTTAACAGTATGGGGTCGTTGTTAAAATATTTGTAAATTATGTATTATTAGTGTTACTCTAGCCTCATAACATATCAATCCACAGCCGATTTTTTTCTGGCACGGCAAAGTGACTACACTGGACTTGATGGTAAGTACAATGCAGTGCAAATATAATGGAGTTATTACGTCCTTCGACGTCCGTCAAGCACAATTATAGAGGCCTAAAGCTGCGAGCAACTGTGACGGGTTTTTCACCAAGACGTCATTCAATCAGATAAGTACAAAACCGTAGATATCAGATACCATCAGATTTTATATCTGTGGTCGGTGTATCAAACTAATATTTCTCTGGTTCACTAGAACATAGGAATCATTTTTCCTTGACGCTCCAAATAAAAGAACTAAAAATGGACCCATAGGTATTTCTTTACCTAGAGATAAATATACTTATGGAAGGTGGTTATTGGTATTATGACATGTGTGAGGTCCACCTTGGCCTTCATCTTGCTAGTATCTATATTATTTCAAGCGTAATCTAAAGTAGACGATGAGGGTCTCTTTAGAATCCGTCAGTTGAGCTTAGGACACATTTACGCGACAGGTCAGAGTATCTCACCATACTTACTACAAAATATAATGACATAAAATGTTTACTTAGGTATTGTTTTTTAAGGATCTATAAATGTGCCAGTGGGTTACCTTGAGATAAGAGATCTACACCGCCTATGAATACCGACAAATCCAGAAGAATAGATTGATTGATAGAGAATAGAAAATATAGAATTTAGCAGTAGGCAGCGGTTTGGATGTGCCCTGTCATTGCCGATATCCATCGCTTACCATCAGGCGGGCCACTCGTTAGTCTGAATATCAAGGTAATAAAAAGAAGAAGAATGGATGCGTTGCTAACTCTGATCTGCCATTGTGAGTAATTGCAAATAGTCACGATGACACGACAGTTTCTAGGAAATTGTACATGATTCAAAATGCTACGTATTTGAAATGTACATCACTTGTGAACGATACGTACCTAATCAATTCTATGAAAGCATTATTATGTAAGTAAATTCGGTGATAAGACAAATATAAGACATCAAAATGATCACTATGCAGTCGTTTAAACTATTTTACTGATAGCAAAATCTTTAGAATAAAAAATTAGGTTCTCATTAGGCTTGCAAGAAATCCAGCGCCAGATGTTTTCTAGACGCTATACTGAAACATCACGTTTTAAAACGTGTTTACAAATAAACTATGTTAGATTTCGTCTAGTGACACTGGAGCATAATCTTGGATCAATGTCATTGCCTATTCTCTGTAAAATAAGAGAAGCATGTCTGCGACAGTCGAAGTGCTTTGTGTATAAACATTTTTATCCTTCGACATGCAATTCTCTAAGCCCTTATGTTGGATCTATCCTTATCCTATTTTTTCCTATTCCATCCCATGATGCGACCCTATCGCCATACCGGGCACAATTTCAGACTCGGGGCCGATACTGAGCATTTTGTGAAAGAAAACTCAATACTATTTGACCCGACCCGCGGATCGAACCCAATACAATTGCGCCACCGAGGCAGTCTTAATAAATAATCAATACTCTAATGAATCGACAGATTCGTCATCTTTGTTTCTACGGAATACGGAATTCCCCATTATCTTGAAGTGATACAACATAAGGCGCTTGATAGTAGTATTTTGAGTATAATTTGTTACTCTGTCAAACTTATCCTACAAAAATATCATTAAAATTCAGTACCTACTTTATATGGATAGCTCGAGGGTAAAACAAGCAAGTACATATAGGGACAAACTGGTAAGTTATTGACATTCTTGAATGCAATTAAATATATCTATGCCACAAAAGATGGAAAATTCAACTAATTGCAATACGGCTTGTTGGTATCAGACTATATTTTAAAAAGTATGATTTTCACTTATGGAGCTATGAAGTCTCCCGTTCTAACACGGAACATAGAATATTTTGTCGACATTATTCAGAGTATTCGTGAAATATCATGATATGACACGTCCTTTGCCCGTGCCATCGAAAAGAAAATCTTAATAACTTTGTCTGAATGTCCTAAGTCTTACCAAGAGAAAAAAGTTCACTCACCTATTTGATTGTTGACTTTGTTGTCAGCTTTATGTCGGAGCCAGTCTTCGTAGCCTTGTTTCACAGCAGTCACGAAGACCATGAACGACAGTGGTAATATGCTGGTGAATGGTGACACTGGGCTATCTGTAAACATAATAAAATACATTTCAATTTTGTAATCAGTTAGGTATCATTATTAGACTAAGTAGTTAAAAGCCTCCTCAGAGGAGTCGACGTCAGGCAAAAACTATAAGCCACATATTCCCGTAACATGGTTTACAAAGCATGTTGCGCCGACGCCGTTGCACTTTTGCATGTTTCTATGTGGATAAAGGGATGAGGAGTGAGGTTATATGTTATTTTATAGACTCTCGTGGCGCAAGCGAAGTCCGAACGCATAGAGTCGGTAAATCCAAATATTTGGCTGTTTAGTACTTACACTTACGTGTTGGTAACTACTTAGTTAGTTACTAATAATAAATAAATACACCAAACAGTCCCACACTTAGTCTAAATAAGGTAGACTATATTGAGGTGATTAACTTATTCTACAAGTCGCGTGTAATTACATATCTTATCATATAGTTTAACAACATACTTCACTCAATAGTTAAGTACTTGAAACTTATTCCTTCCTATATCTATTTATATTCAAATTCAAATTCAAATTCAAATCATTTATTCTGTAAATTGGATCATAAATATCACTTTTACATGTCAATAATTTTATAGTATAATACATTTATTTATCTTTTTTCGGCATTTCGTGGCTAGCCATGAGAAGAAATGCCGAAACAAACTCATGGGTTATGGCCTCTTTTAATGTCCAGACATTGATTTACTAGATTTGTGCGAGTATAATGTACAGGAATTCCAGGATTGACTATAAAGAAGTAGTCCTGAGTATACCTAACATACATGGCACTCGCACTCACAAATAAAAAAAAAAATGGAAATAAACAAATTTAAATTTAATATTTTTCTTAAAAAATATTAAAAATGTCAACTTTACATCTGTACCTTAAATACTAAAAATGCGCCAAAAGAGCAGTCAAGTATAATAATTTACCAGAGGACCATGGACAGCCATATTTTGTATGGAGTGAGCGGCTCAATTCCAAGCCGTTTTGTCTTCCAAATAATCTTTAACATTATAGTAACCTTTTCGGCAAAGGTTCTGTTTAATAAATAATTTAAATTTATTTAGACTTAATTGTTGAATATGGCTAGGAACTTTGTTGTAGAAACGTATACTTTGACATTTGAATGAATTACTAATTTTTTGAAGTCTGGTCATGGGCAATATCAGTTTATTCTTATTTCTAGTATTTAACATATGAATGTCGCTGGTTTTTGTAAAAACATTAATATTTTTTTTTACATACATTAGGTTGTCATATATGTATTGAGAAGCGACAGTCAAAATATTTATTTCTTTGAATAAATCCTTTAGAGATTGCCCTCGTTTAAGATTGTAAATAGATCGAATAGCTCTTTTCTGCAGCACAAAAATAGTTTGAATGTCGGCAGCATTTCCCCATAATAAAATGCCGTACGACATTACACTATGAAAATAACTAAAATAAACTAATCGCGCTGTTTCTACATCAGTTAGCTGGCGAATTTTGTAGACTGCGTAAGCTGCAGAGGTGAGCCTTTTCGACAACTGGTTTATATGTGGTCCCCATTGAAGCTTAGAGTCTAAAGTTATACCCAAGAACTTGGTGGTGTCCACAAGATCCAATTCTTCTCCATTTAAACTAACGCAGGTCTTAATAGTTCTAACGCTAGGTGTCAAAAATCTAACGCATTTAGTTTTATTCTCGTTTAAAAGTAAATTATTGACATTAAACCAGTTCACTACTTTTAAGAGAGTATTATTTACATCGTCAGTAACAGGTTGTTGTCGTTTGAGTTTAAATAAAAGTGAAGTATCATCTGCAAATAACACTATCTGTTGATTGTCATTAATAACATGAGGTAAATCATTTATATAAACGAGAAATAGAAATGGGCCAAGTATGGAACCCTGCGGAACACCCATAATCACTACGGATCCCAAGGATCTCTGGCCATTTATATCAACTTTTTGAATCCTATTATCCAAATAAGAAATAACAAGATCCAGAGCAGTATTCCTAATTCCATAGTGATGTAACTTCCTGACCAATGTATCATGAGAAACACAATCGAATGCTTTTGATAGGTCACAAAAAATGCCTAAGGCGTCGTGGAAATTGTCCCAGGCGTTAAAAATATTTTCTAAAAGTTCAACCCCGGCATCGGTGGTTGAACGACCCCTTGTGAAACCAAATTGTTTCTTGTGTAACAAATTATTCATGCTAAAGTGAGTTTGCATTTGATCAAGTAGTAATTTTTCAAATATTTTACTAAATGTGGGTAGCACTGAAATTGGTCTAAAGTTAGTGGGGTCGGATGTGCTACCTGATTTAAACAACGGTATAATTTTACTACTTTTCATTAAATCAGGAAATACGCCACAGTCGATACATTTATTAAAAATTATGGCTAGTTCAGGTGCTACTATGGTAATTATAGATTTTGTAAGCTCAACCGAGTTACCCCAAAGATCAGCTGTTCTTTTAACATTAAGGGTATTAAATGTTTTTATAATAGTTATGTCATTAATATAATGAAATTTAAATATATTATTACAACAATCTATATTCTCTTTCAATAGTGATTCAGCAATAGTAGGGGACGAATTCAAAGATTTTGTGGTAGAGATTGGAATGTCAGTAAAGAATTTTTCAAAAGCAGTCGCTACTTCAGAATCTGATGTGACAGTCTTATTTTCAATAGCAAGGCTATAGTCCTTCGTTTGATGTTTAACTTTTCCAGTCTCCTTATTGATTAAGTCCCAAGTCGTTTTAATTTTATTACTACTATTTTTTATTTTAAAACTTATATAATTACACTTTGCTACATGACAAATCTTTTTAAATAATTTAGAGTATTTTTTTACATACTGACAAAAGGCATCACTCTTATTATAGTGTCTCTCTTCATACAAGTCATAAAGCCTTTTTCTACTTTTACATATACCAATAGTAGCCCATTCACTGAATGTTGTAGTTCCTTTAACAGAGATCTTCTTGGGGATAAAAGTAGAATTAAACTCTGCACAATACATTTCAAAAAAGGAATTGTACAGCTGGTTAGGATTGTCACTGTACAATAAAGAGGGTAATTTACTTAAGAGTTTACTTTTGAAGATCTCCAAGCGACCTGTAGTTTTAGGTACCACAGTTATAACATTATTTGCCATATTTTTACTTTCTTTCCGAAAAGTAATTAACTGTCCACAATGATCCGAGTCTAGTTGATTAATAATTTGTTTAATATTTGGAACAATGTTAGTAAATATATTGTCTAGACATGTTGCTGATGTGGCAGTTATCCTAGTTGGCTCCAAGAAAATATTTTCGAGATTATAGGAGTTAAACAATTTTTTAATTCTAAGACACATGGAAGATTCTTCTAACAAGTTAACATTAAAGTCACCACATACAATAACATTTTTATTTAGTTTACAAATCTTTGCTAACACTTCATTCATGACATTTTCAAAAGAATCATATAATGCCAATGGTGGTCGGTATACACTCAATACAACAAGCCGCTCTAACTAGTACTACTATAGTATTTTTAACCCTAACAAAATGAGGGGAGCTACATATGAGTCTGACCATGTCTCTGACCCCGTTTTGTCTGTCTTCGGGTGTGTATATATATACGTAAGATAAGAGTATCGGTTAAATATATAATATAATAGTGTATGTCGAAAGTATCAGATTTATGGATCACACACACACATTTGTTTCGGCGCGGGAGTCGAACATGGGGTTTCTCGCTTCACAACCGACTACTCGCCCGCAGCGCCATGTGAATGATCTTTGGCAGATTGGGATTAAACCTTGGGCGTTTTTGTATATTTTCAATAATTTTGAGTTTAACTAAATTAAATCTATTGTGTTACGGTTCGACAATTGCGGTGTAGGTATAGCTGACGTCACCCGTCCTTTAGAATCCTAAGCAAGGTAGATACCTAAGCTACCTATACCTTTTTATATAGGTAAAATAAAAGCCACAGAGTGTGGTTTTTCCCATTACAATTAAACATATTAATTGAAAATGAAAGAATTGTTAATTTCTTAATAGCTTTGTGCATGAATTGTTTCGTATTGAGTGCAAGTGTGTTTCATTCCCACACTTGAAACAATATCGCAAGGTTATGTCATGGGTATTGACTACGAGGGACTTTCGGCCTCGCAACGCTCAGCTTGGAAACAAATATTTAAAACAAACATGTGAAACGAAACTGCGCCCTCTCATTTACTATTCTTTATTCATTCAATGTGTCATATTATATGTATATGTACCTATAGCTATAGCTATCATAAAGTTAAGGTAACGTATCCATTTGCTTAAATTTAATTATTCGGTAACTCGAAATTTCATTTTTACCTCGAAATTTTATTTTATTTTTACCTAAATACTTTTCAACCAATTAAATAAACATTGCTCATTATTATTTCACTTTAAAATTGAAACACTAGGAGCTTTTTATCCATATACGTGGTTGTAGGAATTATGAGAGTTTACTGGCTTTAATGTCCTTCAAACTGAAACACAACAGTTCTTACAGACTGCAGCTTAGCGGCACAAATAGAAAAAGCTTTGGTACCGAGGCAAACGGTCTCTCGCATACAAGGGACTTACCACCTAGTGAAATCAAGTACATTATAATCCAAATTTCTGAATGATATAGCTATTGGTTGTTATCAAGCGTAGCGCTTACCGATGCGGATGTACTCGTCTCTTCATTCAGTTGTATATTAGGAAAAATAACCTGCCTTTAAATAAACAAATATACGCAACAGTCACACACATAGTCGTGAACCCACACTACGTAATCCCATATCATGGATATCAGAAACTACGAGGGACTATCGATCCCACAACATTCAGACCTACTAAAAATTGTAACACTAAAACAGTTGTCTCGGTGCAGGGATTGAACCAGCAGCCCCTCGTATCACAGCCGTCTTCTCGCCCGCTGCGCCACGAGGCTGTCACGTTACTATGATGTTTTTTGTTTTTTGACCAAAGCTTAAACTCACCTATAACAACAGCAATGACTGTAACGATCAAGAAGTAGAAATTGACAACTCTTCGGAACTGCTCGGCGAGGTTCTTGGGTAGGAACATGAGTAGCGTGTACTTGGAAGTCTTGATCTTGTTGTGTTTCTTCCTGCCGCCTTCCTCCACCACGCCGACCTCTATCAGCCGGGTCTCCTGTGACGCGGAGACCTTGTTTCCCTGTTCAACAAAAAACCTGTTAGTAGCTATTCAATAGCAGGTAGGTATACACGACTCAATATTATCAACTACTGAATCGCATGTGATTTTAACCATCTGAACAGACTTTCAATAGAATTGATCAATAAAAACTATACAGTTTTTGTTGATACAAGTCAGTTGATCAACTAAAATAGAACCGTGTGAACCCGCTATAAACGAGGTATGCAACTGGTCAAATATCTTTGTTCTATATTTCATAATACTTGTCAAATATCTTTGTTCTATATTTCATAATACTTCTTTGTTAGGTGCTCATTGTTTTTTGTGTGAAAATATTTGATAAATAATCGTATGAAGTCATCAATTATCTCTGACCAAATGGATATCTCTTATCCTACATATTACAGATTCTGCTTACTAATCCTTCACTTCTATATTCGTAAGCAATTATTTCCCGTGAAATATAATGTTGCGGGTAAAATAGTTTTTCCTGCAGTGTCCGATAGTGGCTTCAGAATCAAATGGGTACAGAAACTTTAGCAGTGTCACAGGAAAAGGCATTTTGGGTGACACTACTGGTTCAGACAAACATTGTTACATTGTGTAACGAAGTATTATAATATTAAAGTATCTTTATTAAATTTAGTAAACAGTTGTGACAACGTACAAGTTTTAATCATTTGTGGCCCGTAGAAAACTAAACCGACATAAACTTTCAAGCCTACTGCATCACGTTTATTTATAAGAGCATGACTGTGGTTCTAGTAGCATTAAAGGTATCTTTTGATATCCATTGTACGCGACAAAGGCATTTTTCCATAAAATGAACTGTCTAGGTATGACTCTTGTTACCCCGACCGACAGTGGATATAAATACTCAAACAAAAAACAGGTTATATTGAGGACTTAACAGGTTATATTGATTTGGATTGAGAAGCCTAAATCTTAATACCAATTTGATGACATAGATTTGATAAGATAAACAACTGTAACGTTAAGATCCTTTTAATAGAGGTAGTTGCAGGCTGCAGTTTGTAGTGTCTCGTTATTCGTTACCGCAAAATAATAACTAGAAATTAAATACTTATGTATCAATCATGATTCGATAATAATTGGTTATGGAACATTATAATTAACAGAAGTTCCCTCTTTGGTTTAATAGCAGAATATGAACCGTAAATCCTGGGCTCTATTCCTTAACAGGACAACACATCTTGTGATTTTCTAATATAATTTAGGTACCCGCGACTGGATGGACTTATATCTATGCCCTAAGGTCAGACATGATTAGCGCTGCGCAGTACTATGTAGTGTTTAAAGTTCTGGGTGTTTCTGGCGGAAATAAAATCTTCGATATTCCTCAGTGGCTGACGGGAGAACAAAAAAATGAACTATGGTATAGTAAAAAGCTAAAAATAAAACTATGTAGTCAACTAATTTAAATGGAATTGAGAACTTTGATTTTTTTATCGTTTAAAAAGATTTTTAACGATCGAAGTTTAAAAAAGAAAATTATTACCTAATGCTACAGTTCATAATGTATCAATCATTCATTCATGAGACAGCTCGTCATATTGTGCGAAGCAAAGTGTGAATCCAAGGTTTCAACTTTTTTCCAATATCCAAGCAATCAATATATACCTATTGTAGTTGGCTCTTTGACATAGTTACTCTGGAAAATGTACACCTACATGGGCTCACATCTGTAATCGCGGAGGGGTAGAGAGAGGTGCAGCAGCTGAAGCCAGTCCATCCACGATAACGTTGGTGCAAAATGGGTCGACCTTATCGCCATACCGACTAATAGTTAATACCAAGCAACTCATGCGTAAATTTGGAATTGAAAACTCAAATACAAATTGTGATTGGCCGACCTTGGGATTGCAGGCCAAAATTGAGTCGGTGCTATACAGCACTAACTCATAATTGTTTCGAGATTTTATTTCTGTTTTTTAGGTAACTATGCGGCCGCCACAGGAGAGTGCTAGTGCCTATCCCTCACATTTCATACAGAGTGGTCGCGTCGCTAGTCATCGCCTGACTCCCGTCAGATGTTGCGGTCTTCCTGTCTCGATCGCGTTTCTCAAAACGTGCTTTCAGAATGTGACGTGTTTCACGCATCAGACACAATGTAAAGTTTGAAACAGGAGTTGAAGAAAGATTACGTTCACGCAAGCGGAGCCGCCAGCAAAACGTATTTGGCGCGTAATGGCTTTTATGCCATTGAAAACGGATGTTCTGGCTTGCAAACATATTCTTCTTTCATCTGCCCATATACTCACAGTGGGGGTCGGCGCAACATTCTTTTTTTGTAAATACTTTATAGAAAAATTTACCCGTGTTGAAAAAGGGCGCGAGTCTACTTAACCGGTTTTAACCGACTTCAAAAAGGAAGAGGTTCTCAATTGGATTTTAATTTTATGTACTTAGGTATGTTAGATACGCGTTTTGCGATTCGCCAAATATGTATAATGCGTTTTGATGATATTTGTGTCCAACAAGGTTTACATCGCGGGGGGTCCCATAAAAAGGTTATATAATAAAATTGAAAGTTATAACAGTTGTCATGATGTTTTAAAAACCAATACTTTTTAAACTTTTTTGAACCATCGATATAATATGGTTGTTTATACATTTAAAAGAAACAAATGCAGGAAGATCATACGAGAGAAAGTGAGGCAGAAGGGAGGTCACGACCCTCAATTCTGAGTAATACAACGCAAGGAGGAGGATGAGGATACATTTAAAAATGGGTGTAGCACTAAGGCGTAGCAGCAATAACTAGACAAATTCTTGAAAAAACAAAGGTGTTACGTTTATCGCACCTATATCTTGAGATAACACTTGGTAAACATTAACAAAATTAATCTATAATTTAGCTTTTTTATCCTGGCTCGGAAAAGTGCCTATGCTATCCCTCATGATAAGTGCAGCGCAATCCAAGAACAGTAACGAGGGGCGTAGCTATAACTTTCACATTGGGGGAAGGTACGGGTCCAAAATGGTATTAGATAAATTAGTTTCCAGCATGATGATTACCAACCGTACTGCCGTTCATTCAGGGTTAGCGAATATTGTAAGTAAATGGGCGAACAGCTCTTTTGCAGCAGGGAAAATAAATCTTACCGATTTTTTCAGACAGCCCCCGTGGTGCAGTTGGCGAGTAGCCGACTGTGAAACGTGCGCCGTGGGTTCGATTCCCGCACCGAGCAAATATTTGTCTGATCCACAAATATTTGTTTCGGGGTCTGGGTGTTGTGACACCGAAAGTCTCTCGTAGTTCCTGATACCCACCACACAAGACTCGTATCTTATTGTGGGGTCAGGGCTATTTGTGTGACTATTGGGTGTTATTTATTATTTATTTATTATTATTTATTTTTTTAATATGATCAAGACTGGGCAATGTGAAAAGTTCTAAGTAGGAAGACGGATCTTGGCCATAAGTTAGGATTACGCCAGGTAGAAAGAAAAACACACTGAAGACCATACTAACAAATACAAACCGGAGAAGTAAATCCAGGCGTTTTTTATGATGATGACAGGCATATGTAGTAATCATAAATTACACAAGTGTCAAAGTCCATATAATTCCAAAATGTTGGCATTTGCATTATATGATAATCTTGTCTTAAGCAGGTGATAAAATACGAATGTATCATAGCTACAATAGCAAGGTGATATGCGTACAGACGAACTTAGGTTAATATGAATGTTGTAAACTAATAAAGAAATAAATTTTATGAAGTGCCAGTGAATTTTGAATATATTATACATAATTTCTCCGCAAAATGTATGTAAACTCTGCTCTACAGTAGCTGTGTAGAGCACATAGAGATACATATAATCTGATTCAAATATATCTAATAAGTGAAAATTGCAGTATCATTTAAAATACCAATAAGAAAATATCATCAACACAAAATCATAGAAACATCGATAAAAAAAATGTTAAAACATCACTCCGCACATAAATTACCTTCATCTGTCACAAGTATGATCACCAAAAAAAAGTTGTCTACGGCCGAACCACGAATGTCATTTTGCACTCATTGGCGGTGCAGTACCGATTGCCAATGTCAGCATTGCTTCAGTGTCAGAGAGTGCAGGCGGCGCGTGAGAAGTAAAGCATCTGACAGTCGCAAATTAATACTACCTCCACATTACTGAAGATTACCAACTGGTCGATACTCTTCAGCTATCAATAAAATAAGGCTTAATTATAGTAGTTTTAAATTATACAGTCCTTGCGTCATGACACCTTGGTAATTATGGCGATTGGGTGTTAAGTTTAGGGATTGCTTCAGGAAGAGGGACATGGCGTTGTTGTAATGTAGCCGTGGCGATTAATGATTCTGTGCCCTGTTCATGGTTATTGTAATTTTTGGGAATCATGGAACCACTCATCCATGAGACTGTGCTTTGCTGACGTTACACGTTGGCGCCGCGTTGAATCCAGCGGTAAAGGAAGCCCATTTGAGTTTGTTTCGCCGGGTCTTCTCAAGAAGGGTTGCTTTGGATCCGGTGGTAGTGTTAAAACACGTGCCGTTTCGGTAATGCCTGTGGTCCATATCGACACCCCCCCACCCCCCAAATATATAACAATTCTGGACAATTCCATAGTAAAAATATGGAAAAATAATAATAATAGATAAATAAATAGAGTTAGTGTAATTGCCGAGTGTATTTTGATGATGCTATGTATGCCATATATACATTAGTTGATACTACATATATGTTTGAATGTTATGATTTCTATACCTATATGTTTCTTCTAATTTTGTACTGACTTGTCATAAGCGCTATTTCAATTGCCTAAATGATTAATAAACTATTTCATTTGATTTCAATTATAACGATTTTCAGCATTAGTTCATCAGCGACTAATGGATCATATGAAGAAAATATCATATATTATAATATTTATATTATTTTAGGTAATTACAGTATGTTTAAAAAGCAATAGGTCAATATTTAAGAAAAGTTGTCAAGTACGTATTGGATTCAAGCACCGAGGGTTCCGCAACCCATCCTTTATTTTTTTTACTTTTTATTACATACACACAGACGCACTCACTCCTGTAATTCCCGAAGTGGTAGGCAGAGGTGTAACCAGTACGTCCACATTTCGACGAGCGTATTTCCATCCCTTGTGAAGGGGGGAGAGTCAGTCCAGACTCCGGCAATACAGAGCATTACGTAATAAAAACCCAATATCACTTCGATTACATATCGATATTTAAAACTTTTATAAAATGTTCGTCATGATTCCAGAAGATGGTTAAGTTGGATTTTGGGTTGGCTTTAGTATCCGGGTGCAGGATTTTGCTGATAATTTTTATAGTAAACGTTAGACACTAGTCCGTATTAACAAATGCTAGCAGTTTATTATGCGGAAATGTATAGTTTTTGTGAAATTAATTTTTAAAGTTTTGTAGGTTATTACAGTTGTAAACACACTAATATTGAATTAGAAAGAGACAAATGTCATTGAACGTGGAACGCGACTAATTCTGTCTCTTTCTGACAAGTAGTTATATAAAAACGAAATGCTTAATATGTTGTGCTCGCGTTACTGGAACTTTTTTTTCTTTACAATACTACTATAATTATTATTTTCCTATTCACAACTACCTACTTTCATTGTTGTTGAGTGCCGGCTGTGTTTTTATTGTGATCTTATTATCTCCCATTCGACCTGCTTACTTTATTGATATTGGTGGTGGTTATTTTACCTCACAAACCGAGGCTTATGCACGCGTGAGCGAGCGAAGCGAGCTCGGGATTTGGAGCACCCCGACTCGGACAAATTAGGTTAGAAGGGGATGGCAGGGTCAGTGAGCGAGCGAAGCGAGCGAGCAGACCCTGCCATCCCCTTCGTGGTTATTTTTTTTTAAACCACCCAAAAAGTAGTAGCCCCGGCAACTACGCCTTGTTATTATTACTTGCCTCATAAGCAATTTTTGTTACAGATTTTTTTTAACATTGAATATAAAGTAAACTGTGACTTTCCTCCTTCTCCCGATGAAAAATAGCCCGTGACCACATAGAAAATATCAATATGTGCTAAAATATTGTAAGCAGAAACTTGGAAATTTAAAAAAATCATATCTCCTATACTATTGGTTTCCGCACCTCCCCCTTTTCAGGGGGGGTTATACCTCCCCCCCTCAACCCCCTCCCACCCCTCCCGCACTATTTCGCTTGCAACCGGATACTAAAGCAACCCCTGGATTTTTTAAAGATTAACATGTTGGAAGTGCATGTGTAGGGCACAGCTTTCTAGGGCACCAATAAACTTTAACACGCAATCTTTTTTAATTTGTTTGAATGACGCGACAAGGAGGTAGGTACTTATATACCTACGCTTTTATCCGCTGATATTTATCCAAAACAACACAATGCATGATATTTCAATTAAGATAATTTATGCCTAATGCTTTTTCAGGTCTCTTTAGATAACAGTAATCGTGCTAAGTAGGTATATATTATAGACTATTTTAACCATTCTGAAAGATTCTCGTAGTTCCAAAATTGAAAGAAGTTTCGAACATAATTAACAATACTACTGCCTCAATATTATACTCATAAGTATTAGGAATTAAAAGTAGAACTTAGGAGGTTCACAAGGTGGCAAAGAAGATAAATAAATAACCTATTATATACATGAGTACGAAAATTTAGTTACTCATTTAAATATTAAAAAATATTTAATTATATTTTAGTCTTATGCTAAAATTTTAAATAACCAATTTACTGCAACACTGAAATGCATCAGAAAAGCGCGCGGAAATAATCGCTTCCTGTCCTAAATTTTAATTAACTAAGTGCAACTCACAAAGCAGCAGCATAGCAATAAGAAACACGACCGCAGACATTCGTACAGCCTCTCCGTCCAGTTGGACACAATTTCACCACATTGTCTCATTTTATCACACAATCACGGCACATTTTTCATTTGAAACAAAGCACTGACCCTGTGGAGTTGAGAACTGACACGACAATGGGTGTAGGAACGGCTAATCAGATAGCAAAATGTATCTTATCGTCGTTCAATATGGTATCAATAAAATGCCGATGATACGGCGGTCTTGTGACGTCGCACCTAGACCTTCCACCTGTTTTGTTGACAATATTGCCGGATACAGATTATTGACGGATAAAGTTTTGGTAGTCTGCCCTTCCGAAAATGTATAAAGTTTTTATATCGGGGATAATACCTAGTGATATGATTATTTTGTTGAGCCTCCATGGCGCATTTGACGAGTAGTCAGCTGTGAAGCTAGTGGCCGCGGGTTGGATTCCTGCATAGAGACAAATAGTTGGGTGAACCACAAATATTTGTTTTGGGTCTGAGTATGTAAGTAATCTCATCAGTGGGTTTGACGTCAGGCGGTCGTAAAAACTACAAGCCAAATATTTCTGTAAGCGTGTCGCACCGACCCCATAGCGGGTGGGATAATGACAGGTGGTAGACGGCCAGTGGAATTACTGGGCATTATGAGACTTAACATCTTATGTCTCTGGGTGACGAGCGCAGCTCAGTGCCATGCAGTGCTTTGTAATTCAAAGCTTTGTGTGATGTTGCTTCTGTTTATGCTTGTGTTTATTCCGTTTATTACAAATAATTCATTGGCTACAGGTTACTTGCGTGGTATTTAGATATGAACAAAGGGGACATAAAGTTACAGAAAGTCGAAGGAACGTGTCAGTTTGTCATTAGCGGGGTTCTAACCCCCCACCCCTTCCTAATCCTCAAGATTCTCTAAAATCAGAATAGAACCATAATTGGATGCAAATAGGCAACAACATTTCAACCCCTATAAATTATGGTACCGATATCGAAGAATTTGGGTTATTTTTAAGATTTTAGTTACCGCTATCTTGGTAACCAAGATAAATAAACATGTTAACACTGTTTCAGGTTACCATTTTAACAACGGTAACCTAAAAATGACCTTAATACACACAGAGGTACCTATTGCCCGTCCTTTATCTTATGCCGACGACGCGTGTAAGATAGAGGTAATGATTATTTCGGTAATCGGTATTAAACCGGTAGGTTAGGTTAGACGTTAGCGGTGAGAAATTTAAGAATAATAATAATAAATAAATTACGGTTACCTTTAAAATACTGGCAAAGTTATTATAAGTTATCTAACCGGTTTCGGTCCCTGATTTCAACCCACATCAAGAAAAAATTGAGACAATAATTTTAATTTGCAAAATTCATCAACTGAAATCAATAATCAAAAATTCTATTTTGCATAATCGTACATGGGGAATATTTTATTTATGATTTTTAAAAAATAACGGAATTTAATCTACTTAAAACTAATGAATTTAGCAAAATAAAAACAATATTTCAATTTTAACTTGATGGTTGAAATGTTAGTGCGTATTTACATCTTATTCATCTAGTATAGGCGGTGGAGATCACTTACCGTCAGCTGACACACATGCTACTTTGCAAGCATCTGCTATAAAATAAGTTTAACGTAAAAACTGACGATGGATATTAATAAAACCACTACTATTCATATATTATTCGAAGCACCTATTTTCATTTTTCATCACTTATACGAATCTAAACTCTAAAAGCTATCTAAACTCATAGTCCTAGATCACATTCATGTATCTTGGTATGTGTACTAGAAACTACGAAGGACTTTTGGTCCCTAAACATCCAAATCTATGAGTGGTAGAGCTACGCTATTGACGGTTTAGTCTACAGCATAAATGTCCGGTACCACTATCTCAGAGAAAACCGACAAAGTAGCGGCTTGCTTATCGGCATAGGATAATCGGTTAGCCCTGAGCCCCGATCTAGCAGTTTTCGGGTGCGAGTCGGTACTTGGTCGGAAGGCTGATTATTCCGCCACAACCATCCTTCCACTCCCATGTTAGGAAGGTTTCCTTAAGATGCTGGGTTTTCCCTGCAGGATAAAACCGATAACAAGAAATTACTAGATTTGCTGGCTTCACAATCTTATCTAAAAGTAGGTACATATGTAGGTTTTTCATTTGAGCTATCTAATTGGATAAGTTTGCCTCTGAACTCCCGCCAATATTTATGTTTAGTCCTTTCCATAACAGTACCACGCTTGCTGGTTTGCAACAGTTTAGTCGTCGTCCGCCGCGACCCGAAAAATAAGGCAATACCATACCTTCATTATGCTGAGGAATAGTTTACCGGCTCGTGTTTCGAGCCTTCTAAACGTAAAAATACATTAACTTACTATCTCGCGGGGCTACTTGAGCCGAGCCAGAACGACGAAAATTGGTGTAAACCAGTATTATCTTATAAATTTACCTTTCGAATTAAATGAAATTATTCAATGTAGCTCCTTCTAAAAGATAGAAAGAGAGTCTAAAATTAATTTTGCAGCCAGCGCGGCTCTCTATTATTTTATTGCAAACTGAATTTGAAGGAATACGACCATAATGCAGGTAGTCAGGCGACAGCGTCCCAGTCGTCGGAGCAGACCTCTTGCTACCATGGTCGTCATAGCAAACGATGGCCTTCTTCCACGAGTGCGTCATCTTGCAGGCGAGCGCAGAGCGGGATCGTGAGCAGAACCAGTTGTAGATACGACGGGACGCTACCACGGCACCGTGTAGTTTGAAATTATTTGATATAATACCGTCTGCTTTACCTGTGATTTCAAGCGACCCTGTCGCTTGCTTCAGTTACGCACCGCAGTCTACCATTACGGATGTATAGATATTGTATACATAGTAGCTCTACCTTAGGGCTGAGGGCAACAAGCAGCATGTCATAAGAAAGTGTTCATTCTCTTGGTAAAACGAAGGTTTGTGGTAGTATGGTTGGAAAACAAAGTACCTTATTCTACTGGTATTTTTTTCCGAGTTCTACAGTGCAGGTCATTGACCATGTACAATATAATAAGATAAAAACAAACAATACCTCAATTTGAATATAAAGATTTATTTTTGATCTTATAATAGAAATTAAATACATATTTATTGTCATTGTAGTACGGAACAGTCACAACTAAACAGCAACAAATTAAATACATACAATACACACAAAACAAGTGGTAAATTAACCATGTCACAAGTTTTCTTTTAATGTTTAAAACTCAATGTTGACTGAGACATTTTAAATTCCTGTTAAAATTTTATTGACTAATTATCTTAAAGACAACAAAATGTGTATAAAAAAGACAAATATTTATTCAATAAAATTAACAAATATTTAATTTATTAGTCAGTCACTACCATATTTCAGTCCATATTCTAATGGCAACTTCAACTGAATTAATGGTGTAATCAACCCTAAGAATGTGACTATAATATTTGTAGTTTCATCTTGTAGAGATGCCAGTAGCTCCTCTGTGTGACACGGATGTACTATGAAATATGGTTTGTGGAACAATGGATGCTCCTGTTGAGTGATCACTGAATAAAATACTTTTTTATCTATGCTGTAACAAAATTTTGGGGTTAGAAGTATGCCTTATCACATACCTATAATAAGTATTTAAGAAAATACAATATTGTTTTTAGCTAACACTAAATAAGATTAATAATATAAAGATCTACCTCAAACTGTCCTTATAAGTCATGTCTTACTATCTTTAATCCAATACATAACTTGGCTTTTCTAACAACTGTGTTCTAATCTCAATACAAAGTAATAGGCCAATAGATTTTATTGTTCTGTAAGAGTAATGAACTGAGACGAATGTGAAAAAGGAAAGGGAGACATTTTCCAGCAAGTGGGGCAAAAGCAAAAATAAAAACAAAAGTTGTCTATATACTATGTCTTTATTTAATGGTAGGCAGTGGCTTCACCCTGGCATTGCTGAAACCGATGGGCAGAAGTAACCGCTTACCATCAGTTGGGTTGCATACTCATTTATCTACCTAGGCAATCAAAAATATAATTTCTTAATACCTACCAAATTTTATAAAACAACTTTGGTCATTTAGACAATGTTATAGCATAATACTTACCCCATAAAGGACAATTGCCTTATATCATCTAATGTTAACAAAACTCCTGATGAATTCCAAATATTGAAACTAAATGATGGCACACCATAACTAAGGTTGTAGAATATAACATAAACCACTTTTAATAAATAAATTCCATCACCCATACCATGCTCAATAAATGTTTCTTTTGAAATATACGATTTATTTATATCCTGTTTGTCTTCTAATAATTTCCAACCATCACACAAGCTGTCGGAAATTTTAACGAAATTTCTGGCTGCATTACAAAAATCTTCGACTGTTATCATATTTATTCTTAAAATATAGATTTACGGGCTCAGTATGTCACAGAATAAATCAAAAATTACTTCATTAAATTATCTGCAACAGATTTTACATATTTTGTCGTTAATCTTAATATTAATCAAAAATGAAGATAGTGTCCAATTGGTAGGTTAATATGTAGTCACAAACAACAGCCATGTGTACCAGAGTTTATTATACTATTTAAGGAAATGTGTACATACTTAGGCTACATAATAGATCTTTAAACTATTAATAGACGGAAAAGGATTGTTTTTATTGCACAAGGTTTGCTTTAGTTTTTTTTGTTTAATGGCGACGAGCTTAGCGTGTAGCTATTCCGCCAATGTCACGTCGAAGGTAATGATAAACCAATGATAAAAAAATCAATGTGATAAACGAAGGAGATAAAGTTTAATAAAATATTTATATTTTCGTCTGTCATTAATATTTGTCAACAATTGACAGACAAGTGTCAAGCATAGCTGTCAAGTGTATTTTTTTTATTACCAAATTCCAAGGCAAAAGTGCTTCATAACATAAAGGCTATTGTTCATAAAAAATCGTTATATTAAATTGCAGCATGAAAAGCCACATAAATAAATACTTACAGTCAACCTGGGTAACTTTGGCTCACTTTAGAGGTAATTTATAGTAGTACGGATTTACTTTTATTGTTATTTGTCCTAAATGAGTGTTTCTAGTGGGATATTGGCCTCTATAATCTAAATTCCTGTGTTATTTATCAAAACGATAAATAAAAGACCCTTAAATTACCAAAAATTTGGTGAGCCAAAGTTACACTGACATTTGGGTAACATTAATAAGTATGAGGAGTTGATGAAGAAAATCTCTAATTTATGTAGTTTTTTTTACTCCTCGGTAAGATTAGCCTGTCATATTGATAAAAAAAATACATTTCGTTTATATCACTATCTCCTTTTTAGTGGCAACGTAGGGTTGCCATATTAATACAATATTAAACTGCCTGGTTTATCGAAATCAACTTCTATTTTATGGACCTCTTAAATCAAGTTATTATTGTATTAATCAGGTTTTGGTGTACTTATAATTATTGAGCAATGCCTAAAATAATAAAAAAATAATAAAACAAACTCAATCACATATAAAAAAGAAACATAATATCGGCTCTCAATTCCCCCATACCATGTATAGAAATTGATCATCAATCGCATAAGAATCGAGATCCTCCAAATCGACTAACTATATTTCGGGGGTGACAATTAAATATGTCAAGCTTTGATGGCCACTTCCACCCTTCAAAACTTTTTTGCATAATTGAAATTTTCACGCATTGTCTGTCCTCGCCCCGAGCTAATGTTACCCCAAATGGTCTGAAAATGAAACGGCTCGAAGATTAATTAAAGATTTTTTTAAAAAATCTATTAATATCGCGGGATATTTCAGTGTTATTACATAAAAAACATATGATTCTTCAACATAAAACTGAACTCGCCTTCTGTAGTTCTTCTGTAGTAATTGCTATACACAACTTTTTAGCAAGTATATTTCTAACTCTGTTTACCGCCCAAATTTTGAATGGTGAGAAAAAAATATATATTTGATAAATATCAATTGTCACTGCAGGTTTCGTTTAAAAACACTTTTTACTTTCATAATTTAAACAACTTATTATTATACAGTGTATCAGTAAGAAGAGAAAAAATTAAACGTTCAAATACAAGTTAGTGAGTCAATGTTACATTGAAAGCTTAAGTTACCCAGGTTGACTGTACACATTATTGTATTTATTTTGATTATTACAAATAGAATAATGTGTAATAAATCAAAATTTTAATGAACTTTGACCATGACACCGTATTTTATTGATTGGTCAGAAGTCTGAAGTCTGAACTCAGAGTACATATCATCAGCAAGCATACAATTACCAACGAATCTTAGATTATTTGCAAGCATATGACGATACGTGCCATAATCATGCCATTTTGGCAGATTATTAGTTCCTCATTTTATCCTGTGGTTTTTATTTCTAGTTCTACTCTACTCTAATGAAGGCAAACAACTTGATGATAAGTAATCTCTACCGCCTATTAACATACCTTCAAATGTCTTTTTACACATTTTAATTTTATATAGCTTGAAATTGCTTTTTGGCAGTTTTATATGTTTTAAAGTGCAAATTAAGGCCAGGCATTATTTGTATTTAGTTTAGATAATGTGCATTATTATTAACATTTATGACTATTTCGAGAATTAGGCATAGTTATGTTTCATATTTCTAACATTGCCCGACATTCTTAATTTAAACTAATTATAAAGAGGAAACATTTGATTGTTTATTTGCATTGCACAGGCTCTGAAACTACTGACCTGATTTGAAAAATTATTTCACAATTACAATCTTACATTGTTCCTTATGAACATAGGCGATAGAATATTTTCAATAAGTTAGGGATAATGTAATGTAAGTGTATTATAAATGTGGAATTTTGGATGTTTGTAGATCCACCACTGCACCGTAGAAAGGATATATAATTTATAATTGTTCACACCGAACGTCGTCAGTCAGCTTAAAACGACTTGACTGCTGACTGTGCTTGACAAAAAGAGTATAGAACTACAGCTTGTAGACATGCGCAAAACAGTACGCTATGAAGTAATGCCATATGACATGACATTTCGTACCGCGTAATATGGCATTATAGCATTACTCTAGGCATGACCTGACATGACACGCTATGTGAAGTAATGTGTACGGTACACTATTACTTGTACTGAATGTTATGGCATGACATTTCGTACCGAGATTATGGCATTATAGCATTACTCTAGGCATGACCTGACATGACACGCTATGTGAACTAATGTGTACGGTCCACTATTACTTGTACTGAATGTTCAATCAGGACTCAGGTGTAATGTAATAGCAATAGATAGATATACCTTTTATATATTTCTTTTTTATTTGATTGAATGACGAGACGAGCAATGCGCTCGCCTGATGGTAAGCGCCACGCCTGCCCATAAACAAATGCAACACCTCAGACTTTTGAATTAAAAGCACTGCATGGCACTGAACTGCGCTCGTCGCCCCGAGACATAAGATGTTAAGTCTCATAACGCCCAGTAATTTCACTGGCTTCAATGTCCTTCATTGAAGCCAGTGAAATGTTGTTGCTTGTTGGCAGAAATAGACAAAGCGGTGGTACCAACCCAGACGGCCTCTCGCATACGAAGGACCTTGTCAAACTTTTTTCACAAAAACAACATTTATTTTACACTTTACCCACCGCATAAATAACCTTGTCCGCGTAAACAAATGTGAATGTGAACTAATTCAAAATAATAATAATAGACGAAAGAAAGCGCGCCAGTGTTAATGTTATTACTTACTGGGCGGTGCCATAGAAATGTAAACCTTATCCACAATGCATACTGTTTCTAAATCAAAATTCTACTAAACGGCGTGACAGAGACAGAATCCCGACCGCCCGACACACCTCGATCGCACAATTTCTCGAACGTTTCCGATTGGGCGCCCGCTTCACCGAGCCGCCCGTGTATGGCAGTGCGCACGTCATGTTTAATGCCATGTGTTATGCAACATTTTGCCGGGTACTGCGTACTGTTTCAGTACGCGGTCGTGTTATATAACGCGTCATGCATTACTCACAGTACTTACACATCTCTAACAGCTTGAGTCTTGACTCTTGACAGTTGACTTGACACGTCTGATCTCTGAACTCCCGATTCGTCTAAATTGCTTTAAAAATTCGGAGTTTCGTAATTTGTTATTAAATTCTTATCAGTATTTTGATAAAGACCATTGCTCGAATTATCTACTACTCAATTTGGTCAAATATCAAAACCATATTTCCAGATAACACTGAGTTCGTTGCCTTGGGTTCGTCGGAGGACAAAATCAAGATTGAAAGCGAGTTGTACGCCGCACTGCGCTCACGGCACAGAATATTTTGCTTGAATATTGTGTGTATTGTTTTAGTTAACTATATCCACGGGTGAGTTTAAACGTGTTAAATTGTACACAATTATTTAATATATTTACCTTTAATGTATGTATGTATTCAATAAAACACTTTTCTGCATATTATCGTGATTCTTATAAAAACAAAATTGAATTATTTTAAATACAAATTATTATCAGATCTGAATATCATCAACATATTAGATACTTCTAAAATGAGTAAAACAATCTGTTTATTTCTTTGTCTTAATATTATATTGATGATGGACTGCAACCTACACTGCAGTTTAAAATTATATATTTTACTAGCTGTCCCTCGCGGCGTCATCTGCATATTACTGGTGTGCTCCCATGGGTCATAGCGTGATATACATATGAACCTTCCTCATGAATCACTCTATCTATTGCTGAAAACTGCATTAAAATCGGTTGATTAGTTTAAAAGATTTTTTTTTTTTTTTTTATTCTTAATTAAGGGCTTTTTCACTGTAGTGAAAACGTCGCCCTGATTATAAATACATAAATTGAATCTAATTTATACTATATATTAACTTGTACAACATTCTGGCCGAGTCTGATTGAGGTTCGGTCAGAATGCTGTTACAAGCCCCCACTTGGAGATTGTTAATGCCGCATTGCGAGCGAACAACTCTTGTACCGACACACTCCATTAAAATATGCTGAATGTCATGGACAACATTGCAATCTGGACAGTTAGGTGACGGTGTTTTCCTCATTAAGAAGGCAAATTTATTCTAAGTGATAAAACACCAGAAACAACTTTATTTTATACTATGTAAAGAAATTGTATTTAATACATTATGTTATTTTAAAATTAATAATAAAATAATACCTTTGTTTAATCAAGGAGAGATATATAGCTTTATAGCAGGAAAAAAGTTATAGGTAACAAAGTATCACAGATGTGCATTTAATTACCTTGAATCAATAGATATAATTGATAATACCTAAGTTTTTCCTAAGAAATTACAATCACATAAGACATATGACACCGTCACAGGAATCTTACTCGAACTAAAAATTTTGATTGTGACAAATATTTTTTCAAAAAACCATATAGTTCCCAAGATTGTTTTTGTGTCTATGGTTTTGTTTGGCCTCAGGTACAACCATGGATCGTTTGAAAAACAACTGGTTTACGGAGTCGTGTGAGATGTGGCCGGGCGGCACCTTCTCATTTGAAGTGAAGGAAGTGCTTCATTCAGAGAAGTCAGCCTATCAGGATATCAACGTGTTTGACACTACCAGCCTGGGCAGGGTATTAGTCTTAGATGGCATTATACAGTGCACACAGAAAGATGAATTTTCATATCAGGTATTCTCATGTTTTTACTTATAATCTATTTTAGATGAAAAATGGCTGACACATTCATAGAACATAGTGTTAATGTTACGAAATAACACTTTTGGTTAGCACAAATAGAAAAATGACTTGTAAATAAAGTACTCTAAAATTGAAAATATGTTTGAGGAACAGGACCTAAGAAAATTTATAAGAAGATTTTGAAACATATTTTTTTTATAAAATATTCATAATTATGTGCATATTTTGGCTCATACAAGACTTGCTCTACATTCTGTACATAACTTCTATGTTTTGTAGTGATGTGGTTGAGAATTACATAATAATTAGTAGGCAATCAGAAATTGATTAATATATTATAATACGAAATATGGTATTTACGGCTGATCTTTCTATCTCCGAAAAAATTTAATAGCCAAATAACTTGTAAGACAGCCAACTAAAGACTACTAGAACTCGGAAAAATCTGGGCGTACTGGTGAAACCTCTGCCTACACCTTTGGGGTCAGGCGTAAATGCGTATGTAGGTATATGTTAGAAATCAAACATTACACGTCATAAATTATTTCTTTCCAGGAAATGATCACCTTCCTACCTCTATGCTGTCACAAAAACCCTGAAAAAGTACTTATAGTAGGCGGAGGTGATGGTGGAGTGGCTAGAGAGGTCGCCAAACATCCCAAAGTGAAGGAAATTGTCCAGGTATATATTGGAACTTTATAGTTCTAAAAGTACCAATCTACAAAACAGTTTACGAGGTGGTGTATCCCTCATATGAGAAAGGTCGTCTGGCTAAGTACCATTGCTTATCTATTTCTCCTGCCAAACAGCAGTGTCTGAGCACTGATATGTTTCAGTTTGAAGGACATTGAATAAATTAAAACTATTGACATTACAAGACTTAATATAATTATTTCTTACGTTTACGCGAATATTACTCATTGAAATAAAACTAATTTAAACGGATTTTATCGCGGTTTTTTATTAATTTTGATCCCGACGTTTCGAAGACTTTTCAGACTTCGTCCCCCCCGTGACCACGAAGGCTGAAAAGTCTTCGAAACGTCGGGATCAAAATTAATAAAAAACCGCGATAAAATCCGTTTAAATTAGTTTTATCTTAATATAATTTCTTAGACAATTGCTATGCGATAATAAAAACGAATGCAGTCCCGTCACATGCATCAAATTCTTAACTCAGTAATAGTAGTAATAAGGCGTTCAAGTCCACTTCAGATAGGTTTAGAATCTATCGGGGCTTCAGAAATGCCAGAGAGTGGTAGAGCCACGCTGTAGACAGTTTTGTCTACAGCATGAATGGGCTGGCTCGACCGGATCGTTACCACTGTCTCACAGAAAACCGACGTAAAGTAGCGGCGTGCTGCTGCGTTTCGTACGGTGAGTGAGATAACCGGAAGCCCAAATCCCCTCCCCTTCCCAATCCCTAATTATCCCTTTCCTTTAAGGTCGGCAACGCGCCCATGACTCTTCTGGTGGTGGGCGTACATTGGCGGTGGAGATCACTTACCATCAGGTGACCCACTTGCTCGTTTGCCGGCCTATGCTATAAAAAAAAAAAAAAAAAAAAAAAAAATGCCCACTGGTCTGAGAAGAAGCACCAAGGAACTCGGCCGTAGGTTTGTTGACCTTATTTTAACAGTGCTTAATAATTCAAAGTTCCGTGTAGTGTTGTGTTTGTTTATGTTACTTACTTAGGCACTAAGCCTACTACTTATGAAAAGTTAAAGCTCTAATCAAGCAAGTCTTCATTAGATTTTAATTACGCGTTCATATTTTCGAAACAATTGAAGATCGTCGAAACACATAACTCTTATTGTAGCACTGTAATTTCCTTTAATAATTACATAAACGATATATAATTTTCAAAATAACCAATTTTCTATGATACCCGGCATTAGTATAATCAGTTAGATTCGTCATAAACATAGCTGCTTATTAATAACGAAATAATAGAATGAATGTCCACACTGTAGTCAGTGTATGATAAAACTCTCATAATTAACATAAACAATATTGGAATTGTTCTAATGATTATATTGTTATCGTTGGACACTTTGTACATATTGTGTTTGTGTGTCTTTGGTGATGTACAATCAACTAAGATTACGGTCGACCACCCATAAGATCAAAATCGCTTGGCATAAACGTTCACTCTCTGCGTATGCGCACATACACACAGCCATAGTGGCCGGGAGGCGGACCTTCGATTTGTTTTTATAAGCGCAAATGTAATAATTAAACTTTATCTATCATAATTAACTCATGAGTATTTTAATTTTTAACGCAAAGGACCGAGAATTATTTTTTGTTATGCCTTGAGAAGAATAACGGGAGTGTGTGGGTAAGGACAGTTGGAAGAATAATTTTTCAATATTGGCCATAGTGACAGTTTTAGAATTGCTTTACGACTCATAATAATATGATTAGTGCATAGTATGTATGTTTAGTATTAGAGACCAAAATTTCATAAGAAATATCCAACCATAGTGGCACACGTGGTATAGGCAATTAACAAAAGCAAGGCGGCTGTTTACGACCTCATGTATTTCTTTAACATTTGATCACCTCAAAGATTTATTCAACACCTTTTGTTAACTTATAATACATTTGTACGTGAAGTACGACCACGTCTGCACTGTTGCATTTCAGCACTATACAGCGCATTTCTACAAGGTGGTAGGTACCTCGTATGCGAGAGGCCATCTGGGTATGGTTCCACCGCTTTGTCTATTTCTGTCGCCAAGCAACAGTGTGTAAGCACTGTTGTTTCGGTTTGAAGGACATTGAAGCCATTGAAATTACTGGGTATTATGTGACTTAACATCTTATGTCTCGGGG
The DNA here is from genome assembly GCA_949126905.1 of Amorpha juglandis. Taxonomy (NCBI): domain Eukaryota; kingdom Metazoa; phylum Arthropoda; class Insecta; order Lepidoptera; family Sphingidae; genus Amorpha; species Amorpha juglandis. Next base: position 15,264,583 of record OX421374.1, on the reverse strand, counting down.
TGGCGAGCGCAGTTCAGTGTCATGCAGTGTATTGTAATTCAGAGTTCTGTATGATGTTGCTTTTGTTTATGGGCAGGCGTGGCGCTTACCATCAGGCGAGCGCCTTGCTCATCTCGTTATTCAATCAAATAAAAAAAGGCTACATGTAGCAGTTGTACCGTTGCGCGAATGTCGTAGTCTTAGTGAATCTCCTGATGATAAATATCGACCATTCGTGCTGCACGCTCAGCAGTTAAGATGCGTGGAATGTTTTGAAGAAAGAGAAAAATGTTTCTTTACATACATTAACTAAGTTTTGTTTTATTCCCAGGTGGAAATCGACGCGAAAGTTATAGAAGTATCGAAAAAGTACCTCCCGTTCATGTCTGTGGGGTTCGATAGTCCGAAACTGACCCTTCACGTGGGTGATGGGTTCGAGTTCATGAAAAACCACAGCCAAGAGTTTGACGTCATCATAACTGACAGTAGCGACCCTGTGGGACCCGCTGTTAGTCTATTCCAGGAGAATTACTTCGCGTTGATGAAAAGTGCGCTAAAACCCGGTGGAATTGTCTGCTCCCAAGCCGGTACCATATGGAACGATCTGGAATTAGTATCGAGTACTTTGAACCACTGCAGGAACCAGTTCCCATCAGCTGCTTACGGTTACACATCGGTCCCTACCTATCCCTCAGGACAAATAGGCTTCGTTATAGGCTCTCTAGACAAAGACATTAAGTTCGATACTCCACAGCTAGTGTTTACCCGCGAAGATGAAAAGTCGATGAACCTACGGTACTACAATAGTGATGTACACAAAGCGGCGTTCGTTTTGCCGACCTTTGTCAAGTATCAACTAGTTTGATTTATGTGTTCTGTTACATATGTACTTAATCGAATGCATTTATTATTACATAATAATAATTGCCAGGTTTTTTCCGGATGTTTTTAATGCATCTATTATTAAGTGCTACGTGACATTCAATTTTAAGCGCAAACTTAAAAAACGATCTTATGAAAATTTCTCGAAATTGTTTATTTATTATGTTTACAAAATTAAAAGTCTGCTGGCCAATAGGTACGTAACAATGAATTAATGAAAATGTATACAATTTCTATATATTTTTGTTATTGGTACTGATATCGGTGAAATAAAAACAATTAAAAAGTAACAACAATTTATTGTAGTGTTGCCAGCAAATAGCTTTTTAAAACTTACATTAATATATCTTAATACCATATACATTGAACATATAATGTTTGGTGCCTTACATTCCCAGAGACATTCTAAAACTTTTATTTTAATTAGTAGTCTTTAATGTTTATATCTGTAATACTCTGCAGGTTTAATTTCAAAAATCCATTTAAGGTTGTGCAAGGAAAATTATATTTAAATATTTTATGTTAATTTATTTGTATCCTATGATTTGGAATATTTAAAATACTATGTACGTGTATAAACTAAAACAGGCGTACAATAATATAAGAATTTTTAAAGGTATTTTAACATTTAAAGCCAATTCAACCTTTTGTCATTTAAAATTACCTATTCGATATTGAGCACTGAAAATATATTATAGTATTCAATCGAGCAGGCATTTTGATGCGGCATTAAATAACATTCGCCAATTTACGCAATATTTGCTCAATGTAGAAATAATTTATAAAGGAATGTATATTTTTTACAATATTTTTGTATATTTTTTATGAATGTTGAAATCGGGGACATAAAATATATTTTTATAAAACTCATAATTGGATTTAAATATTTATGGTGTTATTACAAAACATATTCTAATTTTAAAATAAGTGTCTAACAACTTGTAACTATGGTAACTTGTACAGACTGGCCAATATAAACCTAGTTTAAAATTGGAATACGTTTCGTATGATACTTATTTACCCCTATCCTTAAGGCAAGCGCCTGTTTCACCCGTTCCGTTTACCTTTATCCACTAGATAACGCAGTAAACAGCCTACTCAAGAAGGTACAAATATGACATAATCATATAATAATTAATAATATTTAATTTTATCTATGTGCCCCATAATTTGGTGTTTATTAACACAATTCAGTTTTTTTAAGTAAGAAATTAAGACATACCGCTCATACAAAAGAACAACGTTATATGTAATTGCATTTTATCAATTATTCAGGAGAACGTTTTCAAAGATTGGAATTGAAAATATAAATGTATTTCCAATTATTCTGTTTAAATTATTCTGTTATATTTTAATAATCACTTGACGTAAACGACGTCGTTGTTCTTTTGTATGAGCGACTACGATTTCGATCAATCGTAAAAGAACAATATAAGATTGGCAAAACCAAAGCGTAAAAATACTAATAAAGTGCGAGTCCGACACGCACACCGAGAATTGAATACTATCCCCCATAAATACTTCCTTTATATTATTTGTTGACACAGACAAACTGTGTAATACAACAGGCTTAATAATAGAATTCCGTTGAAACCCTTCGGTACGGAAACCTAAAAAGCAAGCCTAAACTTCCCAGAAGTTTTTACTTAGTGTTGCCATATGCACAATGAAACAAACCAACAAAATATTTAGTAATTTTCAGCGAATTTTATATCCAATATTATTCAATAAATTGAAAATAAACTATGGATCAAATAGGTAATAACATTGAACAGCCGCACTGTCAACATTGCTTCTCTTTTTTTCTGGTGCCACAAAGATATTTGAAAATTAAAATGAAACATAAAACTAAACTCACAACAAAAGCGATTAAATCTAATCCAGCCAGTTGTAATATGCTGAGCCACCGTCCATGCGAAGACATTTCAACGCCGCCGAATCGCGCTGTCCTTTCGATGTGGAAAATGGCTGTCTCCATCGGAGGATTGGGTCTATCGTTCCATATCTGGCGTAGATATTTGGCACGTAAACGCTTTCTGTTACAATAAAAGTATGCACTGTTATTAAATATATACCATAAAAGACTCAAATACAACCGATTTCCACTTGCTATGATCCTTGTACACCTCATTGGTCAGCTTCACTCTCATTAAAATCTTATTTGCTACATCTATTTTTCTAGATAGAGATGTAATGTTCACTTTTTTTTAAAGTACAAGTAGATCACCTGATGGTAAACGATTTAGTCCACCCATGATCACCCACAACACCACATGTGTCATGTGTGCGTAGCCCACCTTAAAGCATAGAAATAAGGCTTGGGAAAGGAGATGGGCGTTTTGGTCTTCGGAAATCTCACTCACTACGAAACCACAGCAAGCACCATTTTACGTCGACTTTCAGTGAGACTGGTACTACCGTAGTCAGATGGGCCCATTCATGCTGTACGTTAAGTTAAAACTGTCTTCAATGTGGCTCTACTATTTCTAATTCACTTACGGTCTGACGACTAATTCGCTAGTTTACTTTCTATAAAAAATTCAAATACACCCAGTAAAAGAATGGTTTCCGAAAACTAACACAGGTGGTAGTGCTAATGATTACAGATATGATACTACTAAAATAATCGCGAAATAAATCCACCTATTCTTTTTACGACTACGCGCAAGCGCCGCACGGGCATGTCTAACGACCTTTCACCCCGAGCGTCAATGGTATGATGTATAATCGTTGTATTTATCTATACAAACATGATGATGCGTAAAAAATGAAAAAAGAGGTACACGCGCAATCACGACTAGTCTTAGTTTTCGAAATTGATTTCCTTACACCCATTATTAAACTTACTCCTCCGACAAAACTTTGCTCAATGTTTCAAACACAGTGTTGTCTTCGAGTTCCTTCAACTGCAATACTTCTGCTACACCAGCGCGGTACGCATGCGCCGCGTTTCCAAACTGATCTCCAAGGATCGGGATGATGAGGGAAGGCACTCCTGCCGCCACTGCTTCTGTCAAGCTCAGTAGGCCTCCATGTGTGATAAACGCCACACAGTTAGGGTGATCTGTTGGAAGGAGAAAAAATATTATTTTCAGGACAACGTTGTAGGTGTTCAAGACTTTTTGTTCCTCTAGGTGGTAGGTCCCTAGGATGTAAAAGGCCATCTGTGTAGGTACCACTGATTTATCTATTTCTCCCGCTAAGTAACAGTTTATAAACATTGTTGTGTTCCGGTTTGAACGGCATTGAAGCCAATGTCTTAACACCTTATATTTCGGGATGCCAAGCTTTTTTTTATTTTGAGGGGAAAAGGACTTATTACACCATATTAGTTACAAAAATATTTACCAGATGGCATCAAAAAAATTATATCGTATTTCTTTGGAGTTCAGGATTCTGATAAATCATGCCGACGAAGTAGGTACCTATTTACGAGGTAAATAATACTACAATACGACAACTTAAGCATATGATATATAGATATATACACTACACGTGTAATGCTTCAAATTACACCGCTATAACGTGAGGATTTTGCAACTCTATAGCCCATGTAGGTAAGTGTAGTATTACCATCTTGTCAATCCGGAAGATTCCCAGTGTTAACACAACCGATAAGGTTGATTTGTCATATCTTTATTATATACATCGTTGTTACAAATTCCAAATTTTCCTAACCCCGTAAATATCGGTAAAGGACGACGTTCTAAGAATCGAAGCCTTCTGAGTATGCCCTTTCAAATGTATGATCAAAATGGTCTTTCATTGTTTGCAATGCAAATCTGTTTCACTTCAGCACAATGATGACTTGATGTTGTATGTACTTAATCAGTAAGCACCTAGATATAGATGTTATAAAAAAAAACTATCTGCACATTAAAATTCATACGACCGTGGCCAAGGATAAGCGGCAAATCAACTTATGCAAATGTGACCGCGAAAACTATGGCGTTTAAAAATAAATACGGGCAATAAATAATTATTTTATTAATAGCCTAAATTCGAAATTATGCTTCTTAAAAAAACTACTAAGAACTTACTTAGTAAATCATATTGTGGCAACCACTTCACCATCCGAATATTATCAGGTAGATTTTCAACTGGATCTGTCTCCCATTTCCACAAAACTCGTTGTGTTATGCGACCCAATGCCTTCAATATGGCGTCAAATCTCTTCTTCGGAAGTGAAGAGCCACGAATCAACGAGCCGAGACTAAATAAAACGAATCCATCTTTGGCGTCTGATACCCATTTATCCAATGACTGAAAAAGTTGAGACATTAAAATATTTGAGCATCATCATTTCACGTAGCTCTGCTGGTATCTACTGCTGATCTTATGGTCCTCATTAATGTTTATACCCGGCTGGATAACGATAACAGTAAACATGGTGAAAATCCCACTATAGTGGCGCGTTCCAGCGAGTCCCTGGATGGTTGACATTTTATTTGGACTGCACTGCATTTACCATCAAGTGAAGAGTAGTCCCTATATTCTTATATACATTTATTAAATTATCAAAGATAATAACAAAGCTATGAAATAATAAATCTTGTTCGAAGGGCCAAAATAATCAAAATATTATGAGATTCACTTGTTTTGTTAAATTTAATAATGAGTCTACTTTTATACGAAATATATTTATTTCAATGTAAATCTCACTCCTCTCACTACAGGGGCCCCGTGTCTAGCTGTGCGACATTATGCAACATTAGTATCAACGTAAAACGAACTTTTAAATGTAACTTAAATATTATCTTGTTTATTAAGGCAAATAAATATTCAGATCCACGGAATAATACCTAAGATACGTAATCTTGACCAAGGAAGTGTCAAAGTGGCATCCCGACCTATTGCGTGTGACAAATTACTACAACCTACACTGTTTGTTTAAATTATAATGGAAAACCAATTGAACTATAAGTACCTATTTAATATAACTATACTCGTACCTATTGGTTGAATATGTAGTTATTTAAAGCATCTATATTTATTTGTAAAACACAATATTTCATTAAGAGTGACCATGCCCTGTGTGTGTTCAAGTGGCAGTGGGCAGGCCACATAGCTCGCAGAACCGATAACCGATGGGACAGAAAGGTTCTGGAATGGAGGCCACGTACTGGCAAGCGCAGCGTTGGACGTCCACCTACAAGGTGGACAGACGACCTGATAAAGATCGCAGGAAGTCGCTGGATGCAGGCCGCTTCCAACAGGTCGGTCTGGAAATCTTTGGGAGAGGCCTATGTTCAGCAGTGGACGTCTTGTGGCTGATGATGATGATGATGATGATGACCATGCCCTGTGTCCAGTGACGGACAAAAATTATAGACTGATTGAATAGTGGTTAGATATTTGAGTTTTTATTAAGTTATGCGTTGGTCTCACCACATATACCTTCGGAATTTCCATGGTGAACTCTGAAGTATGCGGATTTTCTCACGATGTGTTCCTTCACCATTAAAACCAATGATAATTAATAATGAATACATTCGTAACTTTAAGAACCGGCGTGTGCCCTGGGGGCTGGGTTAGAACCTGCGACCTCTGTCGAGGCAAGCCGTTCCACTCACTGCTTTGCGATCTCGAAGATTGTTTTACAAAGTACTTTTGTTTTTTTTGGACCATAGGTGCTGATAGTCTGATTAAGTAGAATTCTGAGTTATTTTTTTATGGCGGAAGCCAGCAAACGAGCAAGTTGGTGAGTGATCTCCACCGGCCATGAACATCCACAATACCTGAGGAATCATGGATGCTTTGTCGACCTCATAGGAAAGGGATAATTAAGGGATTGAGATGGAAAAGGGGATTTAGGTCTCACATATCGCATATACCGTACAAAACGCATTAGCAAGCTGTTGCTTCACGTCGATTTTCTGAGAGACAGTGGTAATGACCCGGTCGAGCCGGCCCATTAACGCTCTAAACCATAACTGTTTACAGCGGGGCTCTACCACTACACTTGTTATGTTCTTGTGATATATAATACCAATATGAATTGAATGAAAAATTCAATGTGTTTCAGATTACTTTTATAGATACATAGTAGAGTACATCTCAGTGCTGTACACTTAACCATAGACTTAGCTAAGTTACACGAGACAGGTGAGGACCAATTTGTAAACTCATTACTCCATAATATAATTTATAAACTTAAAATAATACTTACCAGTTTTTCCAATAAATTCCCGAAAAGTATGCGAATATGTTTTTCATGGATTATATAGCAACAACAAACAACAACAATCATTATTTTTGTTCATTAGCAACTGTAGTAATTAGGTTAATGCACTAGTCATTTACATAACTATTAAGAACTTTTCGGCCCACAAAACCGACCCCTTAACTCAATCGGCTACCCACCAAGTCTACATATATCTGTATTATAAATAGTCTTCATTATTTATCTTACCTCTGGTAAGGGTTCGACATTCCTATTATGAAGATGGATCCCACCAATCTCCACAACGGAAGGAGGTACAACCCTAACGCCGTTCACTGAATAATGCGTGTTTACGAGCACAACACTAGTGTTCCTCCCCACATCACTCAAAGGCGGTAACTTCCTTCCCAGTCTCTTCTCCAGGATTTTCTGCTCTTCCCTCCAAATCACGAATTCATACCATGTATTGTAAAATAGTAATACGAGGGCGTTTTCTAATCGCTCGTAAAAGTTCATTTGCTCTGTGAAAGGCAACGTCATGCCAGGGACGTATGCAGGGTTGTCCGGACCTCCAACTCTTGATGGTGTCCATGGTAGCATTGCCGACGACATTAGCCCAATAGACGGCAACCCGTAATTATGCACTATACCAAGCATGCAATCACTGTTGAAGTGTTCCACTAAAATCACGTCATAATCTCCTTCCGCGCGCACAAACTCCTCAAAGACTTCCGAATTAACGATCTTTTCGCATAATTTTAAACATGATTTTGCCAAAGCAGTTACTAGAGGTATGTGTTCGAAGTATCTTTCCAATCCAAAATAACTTTGGTCTACATCGTTCAGGTCAACGACTTCCACATTCAGGGATGCTAAGTGGGCTAAACTCACGTCCCGGCGGTTAGGGTCTGGCTTCGATGCAGGAAAGAAGGAGACCACTGTCAATTGGTGACCGCGTTTCGTTAACTCTTCAAGAATAGGTTCGAAAACCATGTAATGGCTCTTACCGGGGTAAGGGAGTAAACACAAAATTCTGTAGCAGTCACTAGGGACTACGAGTGATAAAAATAATAAGAAATACATCGGCCCTTCGTCGATGCGCGTGTTCGTTCAGAGAGTACCGATTGAAGACTGTCAGCAAATTGCATTATGCTCTTTGCGACTATTATTAGAGTGACATGCCGTAGGTACATAACAAAAGATAGCCGTGTACATCAGTACGTGCTCAATGGACAGTTAGCTTGTACTGTCTCAAACATCTATTCAAAACTATTATCGATGTAAACTTGTTGATAAAGTACGTACTTACGAGGAGCAAGTCTTCAAGGCGTGAGTAGATACCGCTTACAGTTAAAAATATAAAATAAAATATGGCAAAAACGACCAAGCCTCTCCTGAAACAACACTACAAGATCCTTTTCAATATGCAGTATTATGGGAAAGTTTAGGGAAAACAACTCTGGGTTCCATTCAGTCGACGCTCTTCTAGAATTCCGTAATATTAATAGTTTACAATTAGGTAAGTAATGTCTGGGTACTTATTTGACGACATTCAAAATTATATGTAACCGCCATTAACTTGGACGTTATTTAGTTAATAACATGTCATTTATGTTCTGTGCAAAGATGTATATACCTACATACATAAATTTTAACGAATCGTTTTTAAATGTTTTGGAAGAGAAAGATTTGGCTTGTAGTTTTTACGATCGGCCACCTGCCTGACGTCAACTCCTCTGGGGAGAAAACACAACCAGACCCGAAACAAATATTCGCCTCCACCTTCGGTGATAAAGACGTGAGATTATGTATGTACTTATCTGTGAAGTAAAATTATTTATTCGTGCCGTTGTACTAAGTTTCTTAAGTCAACAGCCAATTAACTAATTATAGTCACAATCTGGAAGCAGTGCTTGCTTATTTTATATAATAATTAATAATACCACCCTTTTATACTGTTCCACTGCTGGGCACCGGCTTGGGAAATGTGGGTCCAATCACCAATGTCGTTTGGTAGTCCTCATATTTATTACTCATATTCTTATAGAGAAATCTAGTGATAAAGTATAATATTTGATAAAGTGAGATATAATAATTCATTAACAATGAATACAAATAGGAGCTTGGCTAGGGGGGTGGGGTCGAACCTGTGACCTCTGTCTCGTCCGCCGCAGTCTGTTCCACCTACTCCCTTCTAAGCTATTACAGCTGATAATTATATGACCTTCAGCAACCTCTGTTTATCTCAGACAACCGAAGGGTTTAAGTGGTACAGCTACGCTGTAGACAGTTTTGTCTACAGCACGAATGGGCCGCGCCGGCGCGACTGGGTTGTTACCGCTGTCTTGCGACCTTTATCAGGTCGTCTGTCCACCTTGTAGGCGGACGTCCAACGCTGCGCTTGCCAGTACATACAAACAAAAAATCATGCCTTTATCGTGCAGTTCAGTTGAGTTGAGAGTGAGTACTAAATAAATATACTTAATTTATAAGTTTTCACTTCTATCGGCAGTACCTATGACTGCAATTTTTTCTTCAGCAAGAAGTACCAACTTTTTTCGCGTAGAAAAAGTTGGCAACAATTATGGGATCTTACGTTACGCTTGCTACTTGACTACTGTATGTGATTGTAGTTTTCAGTTATATAATAATGTACACTGTGGTTGTACTTCCCTACACAACAAGCAATGCATTATGTCAAATGTCATTATGATAATTATTAGAGCGGTCATTTAAGCAATTAATTATGTATTTATATTGCCTCGTGTCTGTCCGTATCTGACATATATTATGTGTCTTATTGTATTTTATATATTTTATAAGAGAATTATTTATTGTATCTTAATAATTTATCTTCATATTAATTCTCTTAGTTATCCAGAACTTATGCGGCTAGTTATTGTTGATGATATTTATTGCATAGTAGCTTTTGCTCGCGGCTCCGCCCGCATAAAGGGCCATTTCAGGGATAAAAAATAGCCTATATCCTACTTCAGGTCATGGTATATCTGTATGCCAAATTTCATACAAAACTGTTTAATCGTTAGGGCGTGATTAATTAGCATTATTTCTTCTGCCTCGGGTTACCCCGGCTAAATGCCAGGGTCCGCATAACCATAGATTTGATATTATATGCCGTCTGCCCCCACAACCCCCAACCTCCTCTCCATTTCCTCATAAGTTAATCAGGATAGTGTCCCATGTGCAAGTGAGGTTGGATTTGGTTTAAGATGTTGGTGGTTCACTTATACTCCCATTTGCGTGATTAATAAAAATCCAAACTTTCATATTTATAATTAATAGTACGTAGGATAATACCTACTTATTAGTCACTAGTTTTGCTCGGGGCTCTGCCCACCTCAGTTAGATGGAAAACCACATACACACACACACACAGTTATTTGTGGTAGAGCCACGCTGTAGACAGTTTTGTCAGCATGAATGGGCTGACTCTAGACATGTGTAAGTACTGTGAGTAATGCATGACATGTTATATAGCACGACCGAGTACTGAAACAGTACACAGTACCCGGCGAAATGTTGCATGGCACATGGCATGGCATGACGTGCGCACTGCCATAGTACATACACGGGCCGGGCCGCGGTCGGCTCGGTGAAGCGAGCGCGCAATCGGAAACGTTCGAGAAATTGTACGATCGAGGTGTGTCACGCCCCTTAGTAGAATTTTGATTTAGAGCAGTATATAAAATACTGTTCATAGAGTTTACATTTCTATGGCACCGCCCAGTAAGTAATAATAACTGGCGCGCTTTTTTTCGTCTTTTACTATTGTTTTGAATTATTTCACAATTCACATTTGTTTACGAGGACAAGGTTATTGTATGCGGTATGGTAAAAAAATTGTTGTTTTGGAAAGTGTTTGTTTTGTGTGTTTGTGAAGAAAGTACTTAATTTGTTACCTACTTAATTCTAACTGTAAATAACTAGAAAAAATATTGCTAGGTGTGTAAATATATTTTTTGGGTATTAATGTATTTGTTTATTATGGCGAATTTGAAGTGTTTTTAATTCAAAGTTCTGTGTGGTGTTGCATCAGTTTATGGGCAGGCGTGGCGCTACCATCAGGCGAGCGCCTTGCTCATCTCGTCATACAATCAAATAAAAAAAAGTGTGCGTCTCGGGACGCTCGACAGAAGTGATAACTTAAACTAATGTGGGTTAAAGTGAGAGCAGAGGAGCCTGCCTACTGCTACCGTATGCGTGAGAGAAAGGGACGCCAGACAGAGTGGCGCCTTAACGCGTTACGTTACGAAGTCCGGTCAGTCATGTCTAAGTCCGGTCAAAGTCGTGTCGAAGTCGTGTCAAAGTCGTGTCGAAGTCGTGTCGAAGTCGTGTCAAAGTCGTGTCAAAGTCGTGTCAAAGTCGTGTCGAAGTCGTGTCGAAGTCGTGTCGAAGTCGTGTCGAAGTCGTGTCAAAGTCGTGTCAAAGTCGTGTCGAAGTCGTGTCGAAGTCGTGTCGAAGTCGTGTCGAAGTCGTGTCGAAGTCGTGTCAAAGTCGTGTCAAAGTCGTGTCAAAGTCGAGTCAAAGTCGTGTCAAAGTCGTGTCGAAGTCGTGTCGAAATCGTGTCAAATTCGTGTCAAAGTCGTGTCAAAGTCGTGTCGAAGTCGTGTCAAAATCGTGTCAAAGTCGTGTCAGTCTTGTGAAAGTCCGGTTAAAGTCCGGTCCAAGCCGACTGGTCACTGTGTGACGCCACCTGGTACTTCGAAATTATCAATGTTCCACGGAGGTCGGCTAACGCTGGCTGGTTAATGGACCGCTCGCGTTACGGAACGTTTCGGTTCACCCTCCCATAAGAAGTTATCACTTCAAAAAAAATATAAAAGGTCTATCTCTCTAATATTGCTATTACATTACACCTGAGTCCTGATTGAACAAACAGTACACAACAGTACAAGTAATGGTGGGCCGTACACATTACTTCATATAGCGTGTCATGTCAGGTCATGCCTAGAGTAATGCTATAGTGCCATATTAGTAATAGTGGGCCGTACACATTACTTCACATAGCGTGTCATGTCAGGTCATGCCTAGAGTAATGCCATGCCATGCCATTCCATGCTATAGTGCCATATTACGCCGTACGAAATGACATGCCATATGGCATTACTTCATAGCGTACTGTTTTGCGCATGTCTAGCTGACTCAACCGGGTCGTTACCACTGTCTCACAGAAAACCGACGTAAAGTAGCGGCTTGCTGCTGCGTTTTGTACGGTGAGTGAGATATCCGGAAGCCAAAATCCCCTCCCCTTCCCAATCCCTAATAATCCCTTTCTTTTAAGGTCGGCAACGCGCCCATGATTCTTCTGGTGGTGGGCGTACATGGGCGGTGGAGATTACTTACCATCAGGTGACCCACATGCTCGTTTGCCGGCCTATGCTATAACAAAAAACCTTGTTTTATATACGTACCTACTGAAGTAATACGTATGCATTAACCTAGAATTTTATGTGTTCAAGTTCAAAACCAACCGTCTTCCACGTTCTAAAATTCTTATTTTATTTTTGTAACTGGTATTATCCCGTCTACTGCCAGGATCCGCCTTCATAGTAAGAGGCCTACACTTCGCCCGATCTTGAGCATCCTCAGTAGTGAGACCATTAGCTTTCATGTCTCCCTCTAATATGACAAGCCAGCGTTTTTTTTTACCGTCCGCGCGCTCGCACTCCTAGTATGTTCTGGCACAGGCATTTGCAACCAACATACTCCTGTGGTTTCCTCAAAACGCGACCAAACCACCAAAAGCGACTTTCCCGACCTGCCACTAATATTTGTTTTGGACGAGGGTGTTGAGAGACCGCAAGTCTCTCGTAGTTCCTGATACATACGATACATGTCTTACCAAGTGTGTACTTAGTCTTAATCAATTTATACTTTAATATAATTTATAATTTTATAATACTATGCGATTAAGAACCGCTTTAATAAAACATTATAAATTATAATTAACATAAATAAATATACAATATACCCAACAATCACACATAGTCCTCGTCATTCAGACGAATAAAACAAGCATCTCTGTATTTATTAATAATAAAGAACTGGTAGTGGACTGTAAATGAGCCTGAGAACTCTACCTCTATAACAGTCCATAGTACTCGCAAAAATAGGGTTGCCATAAATAAAAAACAAATTAATTTAAAATATTATTCGCTATTATTTGTTTCATTCTCATCGTATCCCTTGCTTCTCTTGATGTTGATCCCCTGTTGTTCTGCATCTTGTATAGCCGAGAACGCTGCGCCTGCGTGAACTTTCTTTAAAATCCTTTTGTCGTGGAATGGGTGGGTGTGAGCAGAAATCCTGAGAAAATAAACAAAAGTATTTTCTTATTCGCGGCTCCGTCCACGTCTATGCCTTTTTCCGGAATAAAAAAAAGTAGCCATATCCTTATCCAGGTCATTGTCTACGTGTATTTTATACAAATTTGTTCAGGCGTTAAGGCATAATTGATCAATAAACATACAAAATGTAATATTTATATTATTAGGTTGACGTACGTTGATTTATATAGAAGCCAAGCGTGCCAATGTTTACTAGGTGAATGCGATGCGCATAGATTATATGGATGCAAATACGCAATAAAATTTAAACCAACATCAAATAAAAATTGAGATATTGATATTATTTTGCTAAATTCATTAGATTTATGGAGGTTAAATTCGGTTTTTATAACAAAAAAACATAAATAAAACATTTCCCATGTACGATTATGCAAAATAGAACTTTAGATTATTGCTTTAAGTTAATGAATTCATAATGATTTCTTACGTTTAAGCGAATGTTACTCATTGAAAAAAAACTAATTTAAACGGATTTTATCGCGGTTTTTTATTTTAATTATGGTCCCGACGACGTTTCGAAAGCTTTTCAGCCTTCGTGGTCACGGGGTGGACTGAGGTGTAGGTTGTCCAGAAAAGTTAATGTTACAGTGTCTACCTTCAGTTTACAATTATTAATATAATTTAATGTTTGGTCCGATCTACGCAGAAAGACCATAATTAAAATAAAAAACCGCGATAAAATCCGTTTAAATTAGCTTTATTTCAATTAATGAATTCAGCAAAATAAAATTGATATTTTAATTTTTTACTTGATGTAGGATGCGTTGTTATTACTTTTTGCATCCATATAGCGTCGGCACGTGTCACTGAATATTGCGCCCAATACAGCACGCACAGGGAGGGTACACATACGATCTCTATATAAAAAAAGATGGCGCGTAACGGAAAAATGTGACGCGTAACCAAAAATTTGACGGTAAGTTTTTTTCCAACGCCGATAAAGAAGTTTCACTTCAAAAAACCTACCTAAGTACAACGACGCCGTTCTTAGTAAGGACATGCGCTGGACACTTCACGTGGTTGAGATAGTCGACGCATCGCCATTGCTGTGAGTTGTTCCGATTTGTGTGCTTCAAGTAATACATGTATCTATTCAGTATCAACTGCAACGAGCCTTGGTTCGATACCGTGTACTGCATCGCTGTTACATCTGAAAGGAACACGGGTGAGTGGTAGAGCCACGCTGTAGACAGTCTTGTCTACAGCATGAATGGGCTGGCTCAACCGGGTCGTTACCACTATCTCACAGAAAACCTACGTAAAGTAGCGGCTTGCTGTTGCGTTTCGAACGGTGAGTGAGATATCCGGAACCCCAAATACATGTATATGGCGATGGTGATGATTACTTTGTAATTCAAAGAACAGAATCAGAATCATTTATTTGTAAACACAGGTATATTATAAATAGATTTTAAAATTAAACAAATTTCCCCCTATGTTTGCCATTTCCAAAGTTCCGGATGGTGTTGCCGCTGTTCATTGACAGGTTCGGTTACCAGTAAAAGAGTACCTCTGTTCGTCACGTCATATAGTCGAATAAAAATATACTTACTGGAGTTGTCGTTATCGGCGGCCGCATGAGATACACTGGACATTGAGCCGGTACAGTCCACTGTTTCGTCCATGCCGTCCCGTGAATCTTCATACGCCTCGTCCATACTTTCATTCAGCGAATGTTGCGGTTTTGTTTCTATTAAACTATAGTTCAATGTTACATTTTTAATAAACGATATTAGTCTGATTATCAAACATACTCAATGAACACTCAATAAATCCTTTTTATTTTATGGATCCCTATGTTAAATGAGCAAATATATCCGAACCATTTAGGCTGCCTGTCCATTGATGCGGTGCGAGGCAGCGCAGTGGAGCGGAGTTGCGGACTGTGTCTGTCCATTGACGCGGAGCGAGGCAGCGGAGCGGAGCGAGCGAGTATTGCGGAGCGGAGTTGCGGACTGTGCGGAGCTAGGCCGAGTTCACCGATGGGCCGATGGCTCCGAGGCTCCGCCGCCTCGCACCGAGACCTCGCTCCACTACCCCGCACCGTTACCACGCGCCGCTTCCGAAAATGTATGAATTTTTAAACTAGCTCGCCAATCCCTGTCCACTGGAGCTGAGCGGAGATTGTATGCAATCCTATTGGTTAATATTTATCCGTTTCTCCGCTCCGCAACCTAGCTCCGCTTCAGTGGACAGGCAGCCTTAATCTGTGTATTAGTGTCTTCAATGTGTAAGAATATTTTGTAAAACAAATTATGTAACTAAGTCACAGAACCCTAGTTAAACTACTCAATTGATAAACTCTTAAATAACCTTAACTAATAATTACCTTTTAGTGGATACTGTATACGGCTTTTCATCTTTCACTTTACAATTTGATATTTCGAAGTAACAAATCTCATCATCGAGTGCCTCCATGGTGCAGTCATTCTCTGCCTCTGTCTGACGGTCAGTTATGTATTCAGAATGTTGTGGTGTTGGTACAGCTTCTGGAATTTTCTGGAAAAATCATTAATAATAAGTAGTGTACAATCAGCCAGTTTCGGCTAAAATATGGCTGAATCGTCTGCTAGGTCGAAATTTGAAATATATTTATATGGATGTTTGGAAATATATGTATTGTTATGGCGACAAAAAAAAAATGTATAATGAAAATAAACAGGTGTCAATAGAAACAAAACACATTTACCATATCCTCCAATCCTTTAATATGTAACTCTTTGGCAGCTTCTGTCAATTCAATCAAGTCCTCAACAGCCACATAGACTTCACCAGTGTATATGTATTCCAACAATGCACACAGTGTTGTGTATGAGATTTTCTAAAAAGACACTGTGGAATTAATTTATTTCACATACATACTTAATTTTACCAGATACCCCCTGCCTTTTTCAATACCCATTCCTTTTTATTTATAGTTGGCAACACTATGATTCTGATGATATGGATGTTTATGGGCAGTGGAGATCACTTGCTATCAGGTGGGCCACTTGCTAATCTGCTGGCCTCTACAGTATTGTATGTACTGGGGCTTATTATTGAGCTGATATTCCTGGGAAATCCAGGAAAATTAAAGCTGTCTTGCTCCAGATGAATCACATTTTTAAAAGTAAAGTATCATTAATTCATTTGGAAATTGAGTTTTGGTAAATCCTGACAAAATGTGAACAGATTTGTAAATAGTATGAGTGGTAAATTAAACGGTCATGAACAGATTATAATAAGGGAATCACCACTATACCTGAATAAAATTAGAGAATTTCGGGATTTATGGGGGAGGTAGCACCTAAATATGTTATGTTGTCAAGAACTCACATTTAAAAACAACACAGGATGGGGACATGGTGCTGAAGCAAGCAGTTGTTTTATGAAAGGGCTTGCTAATGCTACAATCACCTGGTGGACCTTCACGAAGTGCCCGTCTGCAGCCAGCGTCATGTCAACAAACTCACCATTCTGTAATAATAAATATACACACTCATGTTCGTACACCCATATTTTGCCAAGCCCATTTTTGTCCCATGATATGATATCCTAATGCCCAATGTAACTTTTACCAAACCTGGAGATTGAACCCAAGATCTAAGCACAGTAGTTGTACCACGCACGCAATACAACTAGTCACCAAGGCAGCCTATAATAATATTCACAACCAATTATGTTCATTGTGAAGTCTTTTTTTCCCACCTACCATTGGCTTTGGCGCAACATGAATTTTCACGCATTACTAGCTCATGCCTGTTGTCCCCACATAATACGCATTTACGTCCGTGTGTAGGTAGGTGTAAAGATTCTAATAACAAATTATTAGCCTATATTTGAATTACATACATATTCCCTATGGTATGAAGCCTTAGATTAGTACTTTATGAAAACTTGTTTCGCATAATTTTTGGGCAACTACTTGAATGAGCAGTTCAAAAAATCTTGCTACAAAGTAATTTTTACTATTTAGCGCCATAACAGCAGATACTGTAGAATTCTTTAAACATGACAAATTAAACAGAAAGGAGCCGTGGCACAGGTCGTCAATGCTATATCATATAATGTAGAAAATCCCTACTTAAACCGGTACATATTTACCGAATTCAGAGAATTAAATATACCTGTTGTAAAGAACTTAGTCCACTGCACATATTTTTTCGATGCGCGTCCCATGATAAAGCGAATTGGGACTGTGCCATTGCGTATAATACTTATATGTTTCTTATTTCTTCTAATAATTAATTTACTTTCTGGTTCGTACCGACTTCAGATAAATAAAATATGATTGACAATCATAAAATCAACTTTATGCATTTTTTTGGTTGTGGTCAGTATTTCCAGATAAAGTTTTCGAAATTTCCCCATAACAGACAAAAAATCCCCGAAATCAGGCAGCCATGGTGGATATCGTGGTATCATGTCACCCCAATAACTTGAAAATAAGTAAAATCGCAATAAACGTAAATTATATTATAAATGTTTTTTTTTTTGGCTGGTGATAGGATATTCATATCCGCCCGGATAGCGACCACCGTACACATGGTGCTAAAACCTGCCATAGTGATCCACACGCCTTGTGTGGATAGCGTTCCAGGATCAGCTAGTGTATATCCGGTTCTCCCGAGGGGCTTGCGACATGACTTGATGGTTGATTGAGGTGGGTAATACAAGGGTGTACCCTTGTATTACTGTGCCTGCATCGGTCATTCGCCTGTCCTGTCATAGGCCCCCCGATTTGCTTCTTTCCTCTCCGAAGAGGGAAGAAGCATATATACAGTCCGGCATGACTCTGGTAACCACCGATAAATTCATTGTTTGTTGGTGGTCGCTGGTTCTTTGGATTGCACTACGCTTACCATCAGGTGTAGTGCAGTCACTTTGCCGTGCTCGAATATGTTTTTTTTCTTTAGAAAGAAAGTTTAGCTGTTAAATGGTCCAAGTCTCCATACAAAGTTAGTCTGACATTATGCGACTTGTTGTTCTCTTAAATGTATTTTGTATTGTTACATAGGTACATAATGATTAAGAACAAGGTTTAGTGTATGAGATTTTTTGTGTTTTGTACACTAAACCTATCCTAAATACGGTAACTACTAATTTGTTTAGTGTGGTTTGCACCATCTGTCTGTTAAAGTTAAATTTATTATAACAAGCAATAGTTCTCGTCACGGGCGTAGATATAGCTTTCCCCATGAGACGCCCTCGGTTTCATGGGTCCAAAAATGTACTAGATAGACTAGTTGTCACCCATGACTTCAAGGTGGACTTTTACAAGGTGGTGGGTCCCTCATATGCGAAAGGTTGTCTGGGTTGGTACCACCACATTATCTATTTCTGCCGCCAAGTTGTATAAGCACTGTTGTATTTCGGTTTGAAGGACAATGAAGCCAATTAAATTACTGAGCATTAAGAGACCTAACATCTTATATATCGGGGTGATGAGCGCAGTCCAGTGCAATACAGTATCTCATAATTCGAGGTTGCTTGATGTTTATTCTGATTTTGGGCAGACGTGAAATTTAGGATTTCGTTTCCTAAAAGTTCCCTAAAATATGTTTTTTCCAAGAATTTTGTACAATTTGGTATTTGGTGGCTCCTAGCTTTGTGACAGATGACATATTGACAACATTTTACCAGTGCTACCATTAACTGATAATAAAATAAAAGTCATTGCTCAAAAGTAAAAAAAAAGTATGCGTCTCGGGACGCTCGACAGAAGTGATAACTTAAACTAATGTGGGTTAAAGTGGGAGAGGAGGAGCCTGCCAACTGCTGCCGTATGCGTGAGAGAAAGGGAAGCCAGACAGAGTGGCACCGTAACGCGTTACGTTACGAAGCGGTTTACCTCCCATAAGAAGTTATCACTTCATTGGATTGTTCTGCACCGCACTGCACTGCACTCCAATCCGGTCCAAGCCGACTGGTCACTGTGTGAAGCCACCTGGGACTTCGAAATTATCGATGTTCCAGGGAGGTCGGCTAACGCTGGCTGGTCGATGGACCGCTCGCGTTACGGAACGTTTCGGTTCACCCTCCCATAAGAAGTTATCACTTCAAAAATAGCATTCTTAATTTTAGTAGCAATGGAACGTTAATTTAAGCGTTAAATGAGCACCTGCTGCATTTTTTCCTCATTTAAAGTAGTCGGTTCTTTATTCTATTCCGTATATATATGTATATGTATGTTTTTAATAACTTGGCACGGCAAATTGACTACATGAAACATAAAGTGCATCGAATTTTAATAGACCGCCAAGATATAATATGCGTGACTTTCTCGAAAACTAATGATAATTGTTACACCGATAATCTTAACCCTTTCAAATCATTCTTATTTCAATATCGTTTATGATACATATTTGATTGAATATCAGCTAATCTCCTCCGTTACCAAAAGCAAGGATACCTCACATATTATCATCAATGTTTTAAATATTTTACATAGTACCTCCCGGCTTTTGTATCGGTAACATGGCAGTAATGCTACAGGACCAAAAGGAGAAAAACTTATAAATTATGTTCCGCGACCACAAGCAACGCAAAGTAACTTTAAAACAATGCATTTGACGTTTGTGCTGGTAGAGAGTTGTGAGGAAAGACAGCGTGGTAAAGCCGCGGCGGCGCAGTGGTAATTTATGAAACAAACTAAAATTAATTTGTAAAAGAATATTCTGTCAAAAATTAAAATGTAAACCGTATGTTAACCCTGAAACCAGTTTTTTTTTAGGATTTCTAAGTTAAGAGTTGGCAATACTGGTTATCGATCGGATTTTGGCGTTTATTTATTTTTAGTGATAAAACTACTTATTAAAAATAAATCATTTTACAAAATAAACGATCATCGCAGACGAAACCAATAAATGATAATTCAGTAAACATGGATGGGTCTCAATTTTCTGTGTCATGGCAAGCACATCAGAAAAGCATTTGCAATGGACTGAGCGCTCTTCAGCAGGTATTGTTTGTTTATTTCCTGTCTTCAAACCCAGTATGTGGGAAAAATGTGATTTTAACAATTGTGTTCTATAATTTTCGTTAATAAATTCAATGCCTCCATATAAATACAGATACTTATTTGTTATTCAGTGTACTTTGCTGAGGTCTTGGGTTCGATCCCCTAAGCCGTGTAATAGTAATGTTTGTTTTTTCTATCGCGAAAAGCTTAATATCAGTGCAGAGTTTAGAATTGTGCCTAGTATGGTGATAGGCACTTCCCCTATCACATTATGTGATAGAGATATGCTCAGCGAAATGTGGGTGTACTCTTTTCACCTCTGCCTGCTCATTTAGGGGTTACAGGCGTGAGTGTGTATGTATTTATGCTAAAGTTAGTCAGTTCTCTTATCTACTAGGCCTCCTGCTTCCTTATAGCTTCTGGAAACTCAAACTGTAACGGTGCTTGTGGAGTCATAACTTACATGGCCAAACTGACTGTGTGTTTTTAAAAAAGTTTTTTTTATCTTTATTATTTAGAAAGGGGAGTTTGTGGATATGACGTTAGCTGCGGATGGTCACTTTGTGAAAGTACATAAAATGTTGATGTGTCTCGCAAGTCCATACATCAAGGAACTAATAACTTCTGCCGACTGCTCACACCCAGTTTTATTCCTCAATGTAAGTTATTAGTTGGAAAATACATTTGTATTTTATATGATAATACTGATTGATGTGGGTTTTGGCATCACATACTTTCCATAATCTTTATAATTTTTATTTTCTCGCCCAACAAGTGACTATATTGACCCTGATGTTAAGAACAGTGTAGTCCATATATAGTGTTAACAATAGAGAGACATCAAATCTCTCAATGGTTGGCTGAATTATGCCAGACTGAAATTACTGGATATGCACTGGCTGCTCGATGAATGTGACTTGTCTGACTGAGCCTCTATGGTTGACCACCATATGTCTCAATTTGACACAAAAAGGAGCAGCTAAACTGCATACCATTCTTTCTCAATGTTTTCCATCACAGTTTAGTGATAATGTTAACATTGGATGAAATTAAGTCACTGAGAGCTTGAAAGTACTATTTTCTCTAATTTATCCCTTCTTTTGACATAACAAGAGGAGTATAGTATGCAACCATGTTGGCTTTAATAGACATGTAGAGGTAACCAGATAAAGCTAAAATGAGTCAACAAAACTCTTCCATTGCATATGCTAAGCTCACTGATGTGTTTTTTTTTTTGCCCCAGAATGTGTCATACCAAACACTATGCAGTATATTGGAATATGTGTACACCGGGGAAGTTCTTTTGGCCAAAGACAAAATGAATGAATTTATTGATGCAGGAAAGGCACTTCACATCAAAGGACTCACCAATATGGTTTGTATTAATTAATATTACTACTTGAAAACAGTTTTTTAACAAGTGTCGTTACATCTATGCTTTGTGCCTGCTTTGTGGTTACATTTATAGAAAGTTGATAAGTTTGTGTTGATGACTTTTTTTGTTGAGGGTTATGAAACTACAGATCTAATTTGGAAAGTTCTTTCTCTAGGAAACTATATTATGCATATGACTGAGAGGCTGTTTTTTTACATTATAAATTAAGTTTTCAGTCAGAAATCTCAATATAATGCTATACAAAGAAATAAATATAAAAATATTTTCATGAGGACGAAGTTGTGAGCAAAAGCTTATATAAAATATTGTTTTAATAATATTTCTAACATTGCAATATATATTCCTTTTAGAACATATCATGCGCATTACCTACTCAATCAGGCTTCGTACAAATACAAAGTATGGAAACAAAACCGGCCAATAAAATCAACGAGAGCAAAGCAGACATCCATGGCAATGAAGTAAAGAACGAACGACACCAAGAGAAAATGCATGAGTAGGTAGACATTATGTTTTATGCTACGTTTACACATTGGCTACAGTTGGGTCAGCCTTAAGTAAATAAACCAGAAAAATGTTTGTTCTCTTCTCATTCGTGTGAATGGCTTACAAATGCGAGTCAGCGTTGGTGAAGGCTGGCCTAGCTAAGGCCAGCGTGTAAACGTAGCATTAGACCAACTATTAAATATGGCAAATCGAACTAAATTTCTTTCTTTCCTTCACCTTCGAAATTCTTAATTGGAATTCGCCAGGTCTTAGAATTTAAAGTGAGTGATAACTATCATTATTATACAAGATAATACGTTATTATTAAGATAAGAGTTACAATCATGCCATACGCATTGTGAGTGGAGCAGTTCATAGTGCATCTGTCTTCGAAATTCTCAATTTTTTTAACCATTCTCTAATAAACATTTTCATTCTACTAGGCGTTATGCCGGCCTAGTGTCAGGTTCCTATGGTATAAATAAAACTAAATTTAATTGCAGAGTATTTATACATGAAGACTTGACACTGGATAACCCAATGGACTCAACATTCGACGACGCTTTGGACGACGATGTAGAGATGGATGATAAACAGAAACAACAGCATTCCATATTACAACAGCCTTCTAGCACATCGAGCAAAACACAAGACCCTAGTAAATTAATTATTTCTTTTTGAAGTGATAACTTCTTATCGGAGGGTAAACCACTTCGTAGGGTTACGGCGCAACTCTGTCTGGCTTCCCTTTCTCTCACGCATACGGCAGCAGTAGGCAGGCTCTCCTCTCTCACTTTAACCCACATTAGTATAAGTTATCACTTCTGTCGAGCGTCCCGAGACATACACTTTTTTTTTACCTGCCACGGCAATGTGATTACACCTTACCTGATGTTAAGTACAGTGTTAGTTTAAAATATATAATGTCAGCCGTTAAGAGATATTGCATCCCTTGTTGCCAGGATTATGCTAATCTGAAATTACTGGATATACACTGGCTGATCCCCGGAACACGGCTCGCCTAAACGATATATTATGGTAAAAAGGCACTAAGTGTCCATAGACATTTTTAAGACTACAATGCGTAATTTAGTCAATATCATTCGACCAATTGATAGTTCCTTATAATATATTGTTAACGTGCAATTCAGTCCGGCTCGAAGGACCAACACGATATCAGATTATGGTTGCCTAATGGTCAGGGTAGAACTGGCGATGCATATTTACTACGAATAAAATCTCAATTTATTTGAACGTAATAAGATTTAAATTTTATTATAAGAAGAAGAAAATTCCGTAAGCTTGCTCGAATAGTCTGAAGATTTGCGCCGACCCTTATAAAATAGTAGTGGAGAGTCATTAACATCATATCAACCTGTTGCCGACCACTGTTGGACATAGACCTCCCCAAGTGAGCGCCAAACATCATGAAGAGTAATTACCAGTAATATGTTATTGCATATAACTAATAACCGAACACACTCTATAATAGGATATTTGGCTAAAGTTTTTTTTAAATAAAGTTACCCAACATTTATTACTTTTTTATAAACCACAATATATGCGCCGATATTTTTTTCGATTCGTGGAAAACTGGTTTTATCCCAACGTGTCTATCGAAGATATGTAAATATCGGCTCGATATTCACTCTATGACAAAAGTTGCCATCTCGTTTTCTCCTATCTCTTATAATATCTCTTATAATAATAAATCATTCAAACC
Organism: Amorpha juglandis; assembly: GCA_949126905.1. Taxonomy (NCBI): domain Eukaryota; kingdom Metazoa; phylum Arthropoda; class Insecta; order Lepidoptera; family Sphingidae; genus Amorpha; species Amorpha juglandis. The sequence continues at coordinate 15,240,646 of OX421374.1, read as the reverse complement.
TGATGTAGGGGGCATTTGTCAAATAACAGACGACGCCAACTTTGAGGTCACCGTGATAATTGGCCATTACGGTGCACGGGTGCGAGCGAGATAGTGAGATGTCGCCACTACGCGCCCACCTTTGCTCATACCAATATTTAAAATCATAATTGCGGGCTCATTTTTAAACCGATTTTGACTGTGTTTTAACAAAATGATTTCATTTTCGTATTATTCTCTGTTGCATATAAAATAGTGTGTAATATTCAACATAAGAAGTTTCCTAGAGTACTTACCCTATTGAGTGTAATGTTTATATTGCAGGCAAAACTCCATACATCCAGTACTCAGTATCGAATCAAGGCAATCTCCAGATGGTATTGAACAGATATCTCTATTATCTAGTGTATACAGGCAAAAACTCAGGACATAGACGCTGGCAATGTATCGACAATCATATGAAACGGTTTAAATGCCCTGCTGCTGTTGTTACTAAGAATGGTGTTATTGTCCAAAGGTGTGTGTTAAAATATATCTACAGACGCATTTTAATATGATTGACAGCCTCCGTGGCGCAATGTGTGCCTAGCCGATTGTGAAACGAGGGGCCGCGGGTTCGATCCCCGCACTGGGACAAATATTTGTTTCGGGTCTGGGTGTTGTGAAACCGAAAGTCTCTCGTAGTTCCCGATACCCACGACACAACACTCGTATCTTAATGTGGGGTCAAGATGATGACTGTCGGGTGTTATTTATTACAAAACAGTATGGATGTGCTGAAGTTTGTCACGAGTGGTGTCACACTACTTTTCTTCGTTGTCGTACTTTTCTTAGTCATCAAGACTAGATCGCTGCATTTGTGGCGGCACTGCTCCGCCATCGTTATATTTCACCTTCTTATCTAGTATAAAACTGTTTACGCTAAAAAACCTAGACGGAGTTCGATAAAACTTTTTGTGTTTAAAAACTTAAATATGATAGAATTAAAAATTTTATTATGTAAGGCAAAGCCCACTACTGTACAGTTTTGCCTAATCACGCAGGCCAAACTGTGTTCTAAAAGATAGAAAGGCTATAAAAATATTAATATAATTTCAGGATATCAGCGCACAATCATCCATTCCACGACCAAAAGATTCTAAAGAAAGTACAGTCGGGTGCAATATTTTCGGCTCTTCACGAAGCTCAGAACCACGGCAAGACGATGCAAGATGAGAGAAATACGAGAAGTACGTCGTCTAGTCAGGATAAAAACGACGATTCAGACGCTAAATAGAATTTAATGTTATTTGTTATTTTATAATATGCGTGAAATATCGACCGTGCTGAAGTTAGTCAATTTACCCGCCCTCTACGCTTCCCGCCTCCTTTAGTCTCTGACAAATTACTGCGACGCGGTTCGCGACTAACTTCAGTACCAACGAGTTATTTCGAAAATATTTTAAATATTTCATTGTTTATAGACAATAAAACAATCTAAGCTCATTTTGTATTAATTTATTCGTTTTTCGAATATCAATCTTTGTTGTATTAATTTATGGGACAGATCCAAAGTTTTACAAAGCGATGGGTCACGGTCAATTTCTGCGAAATGGCTGCTATTTCTCTCAACTTATGACACCTGTAAGTTCCTTAGTTGCGTCCACACAATAGTTTTTACACGCTTATCACGCTAACGGCGTCAACGACTGGCCTACCAAGATTTGCAGCAATCGCGTGACTTATCTCAAGTAAGTGTCGACTTTTCGTCATTCTTTTCATTTGACGGCTGGCTTGCACGTCTCTAGGTGATAATGGACGGCATTTATGTTCGAATGAATTCCCCTGATGTTGCAGAAACTCATGGTAGACATGGAATGGGTGCCGTTGACTTTCTGCCTTTTTGAAGTGATAACTTCTTATGGGAGGGTAAACCGTAACTTCGTAACGTAACGATACGGCAGTAGTTACACATAGCTTAAATTATTTCTGTCGAGCGTCACGAGACGCACACGTTTTTTTTGCCCCTGGCAAATGAATCAACAGTGGTGTAAATTTGTGTAATTAACATTAACGAATATGAAAAGTGTATGAACGCAATGAAATAAGTGAATTTAGCGTCCGTAGTTATTAACCAAGTTCTTTCTCTAGTAGGGTAGACCGGGGACAATTGTAGCATATTTTGGTTAGCGTTAAATTTTGAGTTTATTATTAATATTGTGTCAAAAGTGTCAATAACCATTGATACGTAGTTTATTCGGCTATAAGTTCGCATTATCTTTAGACGTGTAGGAATAATACAATCATAGATATTAAGCATTAAAGCGGACTGAGTGAACTGGTACAAATGTCCCCGCCAGTGGGTTAATTGTACCAGCGATGTAATTTAATAAAACTCAGTGTTATCATTACATAAATATACTTCTCTAAATGGTAATATCCCAACAGAATAGCTTGTAATCTAATGACAAACAAAATACAGCAAACTTCGTAAGGTTAATCAATATAAAAATTAAAAACATAAAACAATAGTTTTCTCACCCTAAACGATAATAACTAAATTAAAGATTACAACAAAGTATTCTTATAAGTTCTTATTAAGTATTGACCATCATATTTGTGGTGTCGTATACTTATAATTAGTCAAAAACAACGAAAATCACAAATCAAAATATTGTATGGTAAAGCATTTGGAACGATTGTCCCCATGGTACAATTGTCCCTTGCATACTTAATTTTATCAATTTTTTTATTATGTATAGCTACTCAGTCCAGCACAATTTTATCCCATCGATGCCAAAGCTCCGGGTGTGGATTTTTCTCTTTTCTTTTTACACGCTTTTTATTAACTTCACCTGTATGTTTGTTTGTATGTTTATAACCGACTCCTTTGGGCGCGATTTTGACCCACTTTAAACGGTCAGATTTCGTTCAAACTTTGTAGATTTATCGAGGACCGATGACAATACACTAATTTGAAAAAAAAAATTAATAATAATAATTTAATTTAATTAATTATTGATATTCGGGTTAGGAATTAAAACTATACTCTCTGCTACAATATATTTTTATTTTAACTAAAAAATGAAAAATAAATAATAGTTTAAAAAAAACTAAAAAACACGCTTTTATAGTGTCTAACTAAAAAATGGAAAATAAATTTGAAGAAAACAATGTATTTTATTGTAAAAAAAAGCGTGGGGTGCATGGTTATAAATATTGTATTGACAGATATGTGTAGAAGGATTATCATTTAGATAGTATCTTAAAAAGCACCCCACGCTTTTTTTTACAATAAAATACATTGTTTTCTTCAAATTTATTTTCCATTTTTTAGTTAGACACTATAAAAGCGTGTTTTTTTAGTTTTTTTTAAACTATTATTTTATATCTAATTAGAGAAACATGGCACAACCTAAACATAGACCTAAACATAGCTGTGTGTATAGATTTTCCGGTTTGGATTTCCTAATATGCTTTTTCGTAGAAAAGTATCATTCGACGTTCTATCAGTCTTTCTTGTTCTATAACGCGGCATCTGTTAAAATATAAACTTTATGAATAACAATGGAAAGTATAGTTCAGCCATTTTTTTATTTAAGTTTTAACTTGAACAATTCTTAAGACGACATGATACCAATACCCAAACCGAATGCAACTATTTTTTATAAATTCGTCAAAAAATTTCGTCATAAATTCCAAACCACTCCTATGAAAGACACGTAGTCCGATTTGTAAAAAAATAAATAATAGTTAAAAAAACTAAAAAACACGCTTTTATAGAAAGTCTAACTAAAAAATAGAAAATAAATTTGAAGAAAACAATGTATTTTATTGTAAAAAAAGCGTGTTAAAAAAAGACTATTATCGCTGAATTGCGTCTCTTAATACTGCAGTTCCCAATTGTTAACAATAAGTACAGTTACACATATTTAATCCCAATGATCTTTATCTTCTAAATTCTAACTGCTGGTGTGCCTGTCTCGGTCATCCGCCTGTCCTGTCGCATGCCTTTCGATTTGTTTCTGCCCTCTTCGGAGTGTGAAGAAGCATTTCTACAGGCCGGCATGATTTTGATGACCGCCGATAAACTCATTATTGTCGGTTGCCGCTGGTCTTTTTGGAATGCGCTTCACTTACCATTAGGTGCAGCGCAGACACTTTACCGTGCTCGCTAAAAAATATAGTTAATTAAGTTATGAATTAAAGTTATAGTTAAAATAAATATATATATTATAAATAAATATATATATAATATGGGGTCAATTTTACCACGGGGACAATTGTACCGTTACAAACGTCCCCGAAATATTGCTACAATTGTCCCCATATACTCATTTCATGGATAATATAAAAAATATCCTAAATTTAAACTTGAATCTAAATAAATACGTTTACAAATAAGAGATACAATAGTGAGAAATGTTTAAACTTACACTGAGTTAAAAATGATGGTTTGATTTCCTGCTATGACCAATGATAATAGATGGAAAAAACTTACTTTGACTGCACCAAAATTTCATCTCGCCGTCATAAGCGTCTGCGTCGAGCCACACGCGCGAGCAGCTGATAGTTAGTCGGCAAGCAACCAAGGGGGGCGCCAAGGGGAATGGAATGTGTGTGTGAGGTGTAGTTAAAAAAATATTCCCCTTGGTACTACCGTACCCTGCTACAAATGTACCCGGTCTACCCTACGTAATTCAAATAGCAATATTCAAAAAGATGTTTCAGGAATGTATTGCGCCTGGGCCAGAGCATAAAAATACAACTGAAATATGTAGAAACTAGAATCCTTTTTTACTATCTATTTACCAATAATGCTTTAAAGTTGTGTACAATTAATGTACTTCGGACAAGGATTGCAACACAACGGAATAAATATGGCGGACTACATCCGTAAACCTAAAAACTATTTATGGTGAGGTAAGTTCCTATTTAGTAATTTAAATTACATATATAAACTTAATAAGTATTTATCCATAGATTTAAGAAATATCTAAATAAACAAAATAGTTAAAAAAAAAAAACGGGTTGCACTCCGGGAGTGCCGACAGAAGTGAAAACTTACCAAACAACATGCGAGAATACAAAATTACAGCAACATGTCCACTCGACATAATAAAAGTACATTCTACTCTCTTCGCGTTTATGTGAGCCTGGTACTTTTTACGGCAACATGTTCCAAATAAGAAAAAACCTAAAAAGTTTTTCTTTGTCCAAATCGTCATTTGTTTATTAATTACGGCTACTCGCCATGAAAAATGGACATTTTACTCTCTTCGCGTTTATGCGAACCTGGTACTTTTTTTCCAAATTAGAAAATAAGTAAAATATCGTCATTTTATTATCAATTTCAAAAACAAAATTACGATAACATTCTATTCGCCATAAAAAAAACGAGCACAGTCCGGTCAAAGTCCTGTGAAAGTCCGGTCAAAGTCCGGTCCAATCCGACTGGTCACTGTGTGACGCCACCTGGGACTTCGAAATTATCGAAGTTCCAGGGAAGTCGGCTAGCGCTGGCTGGTCAACTGACCCGCGTGGCATCTCACGGAAGGTTCTCGAATATTCTGGAACCTTCCGCTCGCCGCCGCTCGCGTTACGGAACGTTTCGGTTCACCCTCCCATAAGAAGTTATCACTTCAAAAAACCGTAAGTTATTTATGAACATAGCTTCCCGCAGTTTTGGCGCGAATAAATCCTCAGTCCTCATTGTGGCGCGATATGCCCAAACTGTGCTGCCAAAGCTAACTTTGAAAATCCCCGTGGTATGTCGAAAAATTCCCCTTTTCGTATTGAAATGCCTTTTAACAAAATCCAATGAATGCGTGTTTGTTTAAACACTAATTTTTAATAACTAAATATAATACATTTTAAATATCTAAGATATTTCACAATGTTAATTTTGAAATTAGTACAGTACCATGTTTTATAATATGCTGTTGAACAATTTACGTCGTTTTGTTACGAATAAGTTAGTGTATTCGAGCCGGTCAGTTACTCCAGACAAAAATAAATGTTAATCTAATTAAACAGGTTCACATTACGGATTTCACAGATAGAAACGTATCACCGCACACGTTCAATCAGTCTGTTTAACGTTCTCTGTGTTGGGTTGTGTCAAAAGATTGACGATTGAAGTAATCAGAACGCCTTCTATCACCTATCTGTTTGTCGAATTACAAGACTGTACGGCGAAGAAACCGCGTGAACTGTAACTGCCACCTGTCCGCAATATTACTTAGGTCATCATCATCACACGTTCGTACTTCTGAATTCGCAGTTTTATTTCGAAAGGGAAATTCCCCTCATAACGGCAAGACTGAGAAAAATACTCCTGAATCATAGCAAGCCAAATCTCCGGCGTATGACTTTATCTACAACCTATAAAAATCATCTAAATAAAACTTTTGTCTCCTCTAAACTTTTGCTTCTTATTTGTGGAACAACAATATAAAAATGTTTTGGGCGCTAAAATGTAAAATAGAACAAAGTTTTGTGAATAGTATATGGCAGGAAACCAGGCTGAATTAATTTTCAGAGATTTAACCGAGAACCTTACCACACTCACAACTAGCTTAAAATCTACATTGCGTTGCAGTTACAGAATAAATTAAAAGAATATTATATCAATAAATTGATCTATTTTTCGCAATCCCCAGTTTCTACCCTTCTGGACCCGGAATTCCCCATAAAAATGGAATTTCCCTCAAAACGGCATCACTACCAAAGTTAATCTCTGTAATGTCAAACTGTATTTTTGTACCCATCTACTGTATTTTTATATCAAAATCTTACATCACTGTAAATTAGTGTAAATTTTCAAATCTAATCTGGAAATACTGTTCAAAACTATCAAAACAGTAAAAAAAGGCTTTAGGCTATTAGACGTCAGTTCTCTAAGTAGTCTGTGCTATTAGACGAGTCAAAAACAAGCCAAAACATAAGATTCATAACATTTATTTTCTGCAAATTAAACTATTGAAGCACATATTACGATTACAATATGGGAGATTTAAAGTACTCACTATCGTGGGAAGCGTATAACAAGAATATGTGCAAAGGGCTAAGCTTATTGCAGCAGGTTAGTAAATTTTGTCTTATTACTGTGGAGTTGTTTGGTGTTTATGAGAGATAAAGTGAGTTTCATACAGCGCGGAGAGTTCGTGGACATGACGCTGGCGGCTGACGGTCACTATGTGAAGGTGCACAAGATGGTGATGTCTCTCGTCAGTCCGTACATCAAGGATCTGATCTCCTCGGCCGACTGTCCACATCCAGTAATATTTCTAAACGTAAGTCTAAAATTCTAACTATATAATAATTTAAGACAGGCTTAAATAAAATGTACAATTGAATGGTTTTAGTAACATCAAATTTGTTTTCCAGCAAATTTCTTATGAGACATTGTCATCACTATTGGAGTATGTGTATACTGGACAAGTGTTAGTTGCTAAAGATAAATTAACAAAGTTCATTGAAGCATGTAAAGCTTTGCATATCACAGGATTTGAAGAACTGGTAAGAAACCTTTATATGTGTCCTGGGACATAGTGTATTTTGAATCACTAAATATTTTTCCAAAATGACAATACATACAGTGAAACATGGATAAGTGGGCTCTAGATATGTGAGAAACCTCTGTTATTGATAATTACTACGAAGTCCTGACACCTTTGCATTGAAATACCTCTATTACTGGGAATTTTCAAACCTTTGTATTCAATATTTGATTTCTTAGATTTTTTCGATGTTAACCTCTATAGTTGGAACTTTGTAGCTCAATAGCCCGTATAAGTGGGACAATTCATCAGGTGTAAACATTTATTATTATTATGATGCATTTGTTTTGAAACCTCTTTATGGTACATTTCAACCTCTCATGGTGGGACCCTCTATAAATAAGACAACTGTCATGTTAACCTGCCTACTTGGGAAACTGGGTAAATGAAAAGACTCTATAAGTGATAAAAAAAAATCAGATCCCACTTATCCAGGTTTTACTGTACTTGGAAACATTTAAAAAGTCCCTACATATTTTTGTAGATCAAAATTATTATTATGGCTGTAAATATGGTAGAAAATCTGACATAGTGGCTTGTTCTAGCAAGTATCGTTTGGGGGTTAGTCAGTGCATGTCCAGTTCTTTCAGGATAGCAGAAATTCAACTGAATAGAGCTACGCTGTTGAAAGATTTATTTACAGCATGTTTGGGCTGGCTTGACTGGATTGTTACCACTATCTCACAGAAAACCGATAAAGTAGCAGCTTGCTGCTGCCATTCGTATGGTGAGTGAGATATCTGGAGGCTCTGATCGCCCTCCCCTTCCTAATCGCTTAATTATCCCTTTCGTTAAAGGTGCACAATATGCCCATGATTCTTTTCTTCTGGTATTGTGGCTATTAATGGGTGGGTAAGAACACTTATCATCAGGTAGCCCACTTGCTCATTCGCCAGCCTATGCTATTAAAAAAAATATATAATGTTGACTCTTAACAGTCAACAGTACATTTTGCATTATACTTCTATTAAATCATTACTCTTTCAGGAGCTTATGCATAAAAATGATGATAATAAAAGAAAAACAATAAAAACAGAACAAGAACATGATGAAACATTTTCAGATGGAGATGAGCTTGAGTAAGTAAAATATTTTTTAGGCTTAGGTGCTTTAACCCATATTTTAATTAGTCCACAATGACATAGCATGCTCATATAACATGTCATTAAATAATTTAGGTTTATTTTAATGATTTATACATACATATTAGAATGTCATGTTTAATATGTATTTGGACAAATACTTTTTTACTTTTGCTGTTGGGTGTGTGTGTACACCCTTGGGTGACCACCGATAAACTCATTGTTTGTCGGTGATTGCTGGTTTTTTCAACTGCACTATGCTTACAATGAGGTGAAGTGCAGTCACTTTGCCATGCTCGGATAAAAAAATATATATATCTTAGTGTCGTAAGGTACAGGGCCCCAGGAGGTCAAACTATACAAAAAGTCACCGAAAGCCATACATCTCTCTTCTCCAGAATAGTCTAGATATTGTTTTTAATGGTGTCCCCTGGTCATAAGCACATGTTTTATGTTTCTTCTACGTTTTTTGGGCATGTCGATCATATTATTGGGAAATTTCCTATAAAATTCAATGCTACCACTATGACCATATAACATTACTCATGATTTTAAGAATATTATGGGTCTAAAAGGATATTGAATAATACCTTGAGTGGTAGAGCCACGCTGTAGACAGTTTTGTCTCCATCATGATTGGGCTAGCTCGACTGGGTCGTTACCATTGTCTCACAGAAAACCGACGTAAAGTAGCGGCTTGCTGCTGCGTTTCGTACGGTGAGTGAGATAGCCGGAAGCCCAAATCCCCTCCCCTTCCCAATCCCTAATTATCCCTTTCCTTTAAGGTCGGCAACGCGCCCACGATTCTTCTGGTGGTGGGTGTACATAGGCGGTGGAGATCACTTACCATCAGGTGACCCACTTGCTCGTTTGCCGGCCTATGCTATAAAAAAAAACCATCTTGTAAATACTAATAAAATAATTATATTTCAGTAATAGTTTACTTATTGAACACCATCAAGATGACGATATTGAAGCTGAGGTATCTACGGATTATTTGAATGTGGGAGCCGAAGATCATGACACTATGGAACAAGTAGTCATATCAGAAGTTTCAAGTCGGCGTAAGATAGTTTGTAATTTTAAGAATTATAACAAACGAGCACTAGTGCTCAGTATTTAATGTAGGTTTAATTGATGTGATGTGCATTCGTCAATGGCGCGATTTACGCGAAGTTACGCGAAGTTTTCTTCCCCGGATGGCATCCTTATGGAATCTGCTTTCACCTGCAATTTTTTCAGACCTATACGAATTAGGAACCTTGAAGAAAATGAGCCTACACTTTCTACCACCATTGCGTCGTCTCCCATGGTAGGTCTTTGCTATAAAAAAATATGGGTTGTCTGGAAGATATGGTATCGCTTAAAGCGACAATATTGCCGATTGTGCATTATTATAACTTCTTTATGGTTGTCTCTTGTGCAATAAATAGTCTTATATTGAATAGTTTTTAAAACATATTTTATGGTTGAAATGAATGAAGCATCCGCTAATGTCCATCCATCTGTAAGTATAAAAAAGTAAAAAAAAATCACCTAGCTTTTAATTTTAGCAAGTAAAAGAGCAACAGTACAGTACAGCCTCTCGAGCCACGGCAATTTGCAGCTTGTCCTTAACAGATATGTGTACAATATGAGATACTCTGCGAGGAAATCGGGTCAGCACACGTGGCAATGTGTAGACGGACATTGTAAGGGTAAAAAATGCCCCGCGCGTGTTATCACCTACCGTGACACCGTATTATCGAGGTAAACAAATATACTAATAGAGTTAAAATTTAGATAGAGGACTGTTGTGGCCAACAATACCGAAATACTTGCAGAAAATTAAGAAGCGAGTGTGTCAGTGTGTAGTTTTTTTTATAGCATAGGCCGGCAAACGAGCAAGTGGGTCACCAGTGGTGGGGAAGTGATCTCCACCACCCATGTACGCCCACCACCAGAAGAATCATGGGCGCGTTGCCGACCTTAAAGGAAAGGGATAATTAGGGATTGGGAAGGGGAGGGGATTTGGGCTTCCGGATATCTCGCTCACTGTACGAAATGCAGCAGCAAGCCGCTACTTTACGTCGGTTTTCTGTGAGACAGTGTTAACGACCCGGTCGAGTCATCCCATTCATGCTGTAGGCAGAACTGTCTACAGAGTGGCTCTACCACTGAAAAAGTATTTCGTAGTATTTCGCTTTATGTGGAGATAGAGAACCGTTTTAGCAATCGAGTGAAAAACTCGCCACTGTTGTCGATTACTGTAAAATAGGGTACATAGAACTCGACAGGTAAACAAACAAATTAATATTAATACCCAAGTAAACAAACTTAACGACAGTCTTAACATGAACATACATTATCTAATCTGATTATAAGTTTTCAGTTTTTTTTACACATTGGTTTCTATTCACCCCGTTTTACTGATTACCTACAGTTTTTAATTACTGAAGCCTATCGTGCGTTTATTTATTTAATAATTTTCCTTCCCTTTTATCTCCGAGCGGGCATGCTGGAAAAATATCGATATTCATTCGTCGATATATCGATATTTATTTATTAAGTACCTATATCATATCAATTATATCTTTAGATAGGATACCATAATGGTTCGTTCAAATTGCAAGCCGATATTTTAAAAGATGCCAATAAAGTCGTTATAAATTATGAAATATTATGCCGATATATCAGCTTTTTATGTAGCGTAAATATATACTTTTTACAATATTTCTGAGATATGCATCGATCATTTTTTGTACTTCTGTACTTCTCGAACGTCCATTAACCGCAATACGATAAATATTTTTCTAGGACTAAACCACACAACCATCCACATCATGATAAGAAAATACTGAAGAAGGTCGAGGCGGGTACGATATTCACAGCTCTACACGAAGCCGAGAACCAAATGCACCTCATACGGCAACAGAAAGAGAAAACATACGAAGATGCAAATAAATGAAGTGGAATAATATACATTTATACAAAACATTATGGTTTTATTTCAATGTTAGGTCTCAAAGGGCTTACATTCAACGAACTGGTTCTAAGATTATACTTTATTTAATTTACGGCGATTTGATTGATTGAATTTATAGGTGAAAATGCGAACATTTTGCAAGAACAAAATAACGATGGGTATTTAAGGATTTTCCATTTTTTTATGTCCTTCAAAGCGAAACAACATTGCTTACTTACACGCTAAATAGCGACAGTAATAGACAAAACCGTGTTACCAACCCCGACGGCTTTGCAAACGAGGTACCTGCAACCTATTTTTGTGGAACATATGTCCCTACTATAATAATATTAATACGTTGACTGCGTCGCAACAAACCTGTTGTTTTCAACGCGCTCTGCATGTGTCACCGCATAGGAATTCATTCATATTCGCATCACGGCTCACGCCTAGCGTGTTACCAGTCAATTCATTATTGTAGGGCCGATCCCAGTTAACTTGCCTTCGTGGCGCAGTGTGCGAGCAGCCGGCTGTGAAACGAGAGGGCGCAGGTTCGATACCACACCGAGATAAATATTTGTGTGATCCATATGAATATTTTTTTTTCTAGTCAGGATGTTGCGGTCATAAGTTCCTCATAGTTTCTGATACTCACGATACAGTTTAATCTAGTATGGGGTCAGGACAGAGGACTGTGTGTGTGTTATTATGATAGAGCAAGAGCCAGACGGCCAGACTTTCATTATTTTATAGAAGCTGAAAGTTTCTCTGCTCATATCCCAGACACAGGTAGAAATGATCAGTGACTATAAAGTTTGGATCATCGTGGCTTTTGAGGGTAACAGGTAACAAAAGTATATACCTAAAATTATTCTCCAAAATCGTCAACGTATGTATAACATGTAATTTTATTTAAATTTTCTTCCCAGTAAATAGAAATACTTCATCCATTGCCCGAAACATATTGTTGTGGCAACCCACTGCGAAACCCACATAAACTTTAGTAATTTGTAATTATACCTACTTAAGTTAAAGTATAAAAGCTGAATTTTAAATATGTTACTTGGGGAGCTATTTGAAGATGGTTTCTTAGAAGCCAAACAGTTTCTAAAGTTTTTACATCTCGCCAGGCAAGTTAACAGTTGCCTTACCTGCGAGCGCGAGGAAATACAAGCAAAGAATTTATTACTGTACCGAGTACATCAAGCGGATACGACTTGCATGACGCATGTGAAATGCGCTAGAAATAGTACATTTACTCATTCACACGCATTCACAAGGTGGTAGGCCCCTCGTATGCATAAGTTGGTAGGTCCCTCGAATGCGAAAGGCTGTCTGGGTTAGTACCACCGCTTTGTCTATTTCTGCCGCCAAGCAACAGTATGTAACTACTGTAGTGTTTCGGTTTGAAGGACATGGAAGGTTTGAGTGGTAGACAGTTTTGTCTACAGCATGAATAGGCTGGCTCGACTGGGTCGTTACCAGTGTCTCACAGAAAACCGACGTAAAGTAGCGGCTCGCTGCTGCGAGCCCAAATCCCCTCCCCTTCCCAATCCCTTTCCTTTAAGGTCGGCAACGCGCCCATGAATCTTCTGGTGGTGGGCGTACATGGGCGGTGGAGATCACTTACCATCAGGTAACCCACTTGCTCGTTTGCCGGCCTATGCTATAAAAAAAAAATATTGAAGGCAGTGAAATTACTGGGCATTATGAGACTTAAAAACCTTATGTCTCGGGTGACGAGCGCAGGGAGGCCCATTTTAAGGCATTCTTTCCACCCACACGGACACAGTACGGCTAAAATACCAAACTAAAGTTGCTGTAGTAATCTTAAATCTATAAAGAGCGATACTCGGGATTTTTTAAGATAAAATTAAATACAAATGAACAGACGTACCTATTAGGAGTTTTTGGCGGGAATTCTGACAGTGCGGTTGATCTCATATTTTTTTTTTATCACCAAACTTGTATAAAGTTTTGTTTGTTATTTAAAAGTGGTGTGGATTTGTACAATAATCACAGATGAACAGTGTATAAAAATGTTGCAATAACCGAATATAAATGATTTTTGACAAAGTGTAATGATTGACCTTGTGCATTTAATTTGTTTGAAGAAATTCTTCAAAGAAGCATCGAACAGAAAGCAATTAACACCAAAACTCCAACAAAACCTTGAAAATCACTCACACCCGTGTTTCATCTTACTTGGAAAATAAGGAAATAAAAAACTTGTGATTTGGCAGCATAACCTCTGACCTTAGCCGGTTCTGTAAACAATTAAAAAAATATATTGTTTTGTTGACTTAAAACCAAAATATAAAAAAAAGTTGTTTTACTAATAAATAACACGATTGAATTGCATTATGGGAGACATAAGATATTCACTAATGTGGGATGCGTACAACAAGAATATGTGCAAAGGGCTAAGTCTATTGCAGCAGGTTAGTTTCATAACTGCTTACTGAGGATTTGTTTGGTGTACTTGAAGGGTAAAGTGAGTTTTACACAGCACGGTGAGTTCGTCGACATGACGCTGGCTGCAGACGGTCACTATGTGAAGGTGCACAAGATGGTGATGTCTCTCGTCAGTCCGTACATCAAGGATCTGATCTCCTCTGCTGACTGCCCGCACCCTGTCATATTTCTCAATGTATGTATAAAATTTTAACAGCTCAAATAGATATTTACTTAATACAAACCATTTACGAAACTTATCAACTAGATGGTAGATGATCCCCCATATGCCGGTTGTTATCTGGGTTGGTATCCACGCTTTGTTTATTTCTGCCGCTCAGTTGCAGTAAGTCAACACCTTTGTAGTCCTATTTAAAGGGCATTGATACTTGAGAAATAACATACAAAACTTTTCATTTCATCATGGGGTTACAAGTGCAGAGCAGTGGCAGTGCTTTGCAATTAAAACATCTATGATTTTGTTGTGAATGTTTATGGGTAGCATACCACTTGCCATCATAGGAGCAACCTGGTATCTTCATCCAGACTAATAAATGTTAAAAACAAGATATGAACTACTTTTCTTGGTTAAATAGTATTTTTAACAACAGCGCTTTGTTTTTCAGCAAATGTCTTATGAGACATTGACGTCTCTGTTGGAGTATGTATATACCGGCCAAGTGTCAATTGCTAAAGATAACTTAATAATGTTCATGGATGCATGCAAGTCTTTGCATATCAAAGGATTTGAAAAAATGGTACTGTACATAATATTTTCACATTTAAATTACTTTTATACACACCTGTAATCTCTGAAAGGGAATACAGATGTGTAAACAGTATACCCATATTCCGCATACCTTATTTCTGTCTCAAGATGTAATAAGTAGCAAAGCCAATGGCCATACCAGCCACTAGACTCCAGCTGATGGTGAGCATTTCATTATAGAGAAACCCAATATCCCTTTTACTCCACTTAGGCATCGAAAGTCGTAACTAGTATGCATTACAACTACACCACCAAGGCAGTTTCTTAAAATTATTAGTTAAGAAACATCTTGAATAAACAAGCATTCAAATAAAAATAACTGTTTTTATATTGGTTAATTCCTTTAAGGTATGCGTATACCTATTTCATCTACTGCCCACTTTGAGAATCAATTATTTTCTAGCACCCCTTGAATTTCCTTTCATATGAGTATGACACATGAGTCAGAGGAATGATTAATCAAACTTATAGCACCCCACTTTTATGTTGGAAGTTAAAAATAGTTTTCTTTTTATGTATGTAAAATAACTTGTATATTATTATGTTTGTGGTGTCATTAATTGGACGAATTGGGAACCTGTATTTGCCTTGTGGATGATATGTATGTTATGTACACAATACCCTTATTTGTTGTTATATTATGTACTTTTGATGTAATAGAATATTATAATTAAAATTATAACTGTATGTGAAGTTTATTTAAACATTGCTTTTTCAGGATGCTATGCATAAAAACGCTTCTGAAGTTGATATTGAGGAAGAACACAATACAAAAATCTTACATAAAAGTGACGATTATATGCATGAGTAAGTATATTAGTCTATTCTATTGAATAATGCATTATTAACTTGACCCTGTTGTTATTATTTTAGCATGGAACAGTGACTATACTGGACCCAATGTTAAGTCCAGTACAATCCAAACATAATGTCGACTATCAAGAGATATCAAGTCTCTCGACAGTCGCCGTCAAGTTTCGGACTCGAAGTTATTAGTAGTTAGTAATTGTTAACTTGTAGTTCTATTTTAAAACCTTATTAGGTCATGTATAATTATAACATCAAAGAAATTCAATTCATTTCTTGGTTTGATAGCAATCAAAGAAAGTTATTTCACACTTACAATATTTTATTGTACTGGGTCAAGGATATTTCAAAAAATCCTTAATGCTGTTTTGAATGACTAAATGTGCAGGTTGTTCGCTTGATTGTAAGCGCCCCACCTATATATAGACACATAACACAAAATTTAACTTTATAAGTGGGTCACCTGATGGTAAGTGATCTCCACCGCCCATGTACGCCCACCACCAGAAGAATCATGGGCGCGTTGCCGACCTTAAAGGAAAGGGATAATTAGGGATTAGGAAGGGGAGGTGATTTGGGCTTCTGGATATCTCACTCACCGTACGAAACGCAGCAGCAAGCCGCTACTTTACGTCGGTTTTCTGTGAGACAGTGGTAACGGACCGGTCGAGCCAGCCCATTCATGCTGTAGACAAAACTGTCTACAGCGTGGCTCTACCACTCATAAAACACTGGACTGTGTTCAGCACCTCAAGACATCAGTTCTTATGTATCATAATGCCCAATAATTATACTGGAAACGCCAGTGCTTGAATGCTGCTCCTAAGAATGTATCTTATTTTAGTTATAGTTCAATATTTGAAGAAGACAAGCAACAGGACGATTCTGAAATTGATTTCATTACGGACGACATACATGACCCGGACGATGACGACGATGTACTGACGGAACAAGTGATACGACATACACCAAGTCATGGTAAGACAGTTTGTCTACCTTGTTTCCCAACCTTTTTTACCCCATGCCCCACCTTAACATTTTTTTGTTAAATTTGTCACCGATATCTAGCATTGCATTTAAATAACCCAAAGCGAAAGGGTTAAAGTCGTGTCCAGTCTATTTTTTAATTGTCCCCCTTAACTATCTTGCCCCCCTGTGGGGCGTGGGCCCCACGTTGGGAAACACTGGTCTACAGATTATTAGAAAAGTGTAGTAGTCCAAGACATATTTATACAATAATGATTTCTTACGTTTACGCGAATGTTACTCATTGAAATAAAACTAATTTAAACGGATTTTATTACCTACCACGTCCACCTTCGTGGTCCTCCCCGTGACCACGAAGGCTGAAAAGTCTTCGAAACGTCGGGATCAAAATTAATAAAAAACCGCGATAAAATCCGTTTAAATTAGTTTTATTTCAACATATTTATACCTTAAATAAAGCTAATTTAAATTTAATTTTTTTCTCTTATCATCCGACTAAACTACTTTGACAGCCTCCGTGGCGCAGCGGGCGAGTAGCCGACTGTGAAGCGAGAGGCTGCGGGTTTGATCCCCGCACCGAGACAAATGTTTGTGATCCACAAATATTTGTTTCGGGGTCTGGTTGTTGTGACACCGAATGTCTTTCGTAGTTCCTGATACCCACGATCCAAGACTCGTATCTTACTGTTAGAGTCAGGGCTATATGTGTGACTGTTGCGTGTATTTATTTATTTAAAGTGATATTGCCTGTCGTTATATGGGACGTTGCCAGGTCCACCTTTCTGCTTAGATGCTGCCATTCCGTCCAGTCTTTGGTATTCTCTGTAGAGAGAATAGTGATATGCGAGGTTCAATTCGCAAAAGGGGCATTAATAATTTTTCGAAAACATACAGACACTCAACAAGCACAGTGCAATAATATTATTTGCACTTCTGCTCACCCCTCTTGCGATAAACTCGTAAGCTTAGTTACAATAACTGTAAGAAAGACTATCGATATAAATATATTATTTTATGTTTGCAGGTAAAAAGTCAATGATCCATTACAGTCTATCGAACCACGGCAACCTACAACTTGTCCATAACAGATTTGTGTACAATTTGAAATATGCTTCAAAGAGATCTGGTCGGCGCAGGTGGCAATGTGTGGACGGAGTTTGTAAAGTACTTAAATGTCCTGCGCGGGTCACCACCTGTCGTAACATGGTGATGGGAAGGTAATCTAATAAATATATTATTATTTTTATCCGAGCATGGCAAAGTGACTGCACTACACCTGATGGTAAGCGTAGTGCAATCCAAAAAACTAGCGACCACCAACAAACAATGAGTTTATCGGTGGTCACCAGTCATGCCGGCCTGTATAAATGCTTCTTCCCTCTTCGGAGAGGAAAGAAACAAATTAAGGGGCCTGTGACAGGACAGGCGGATGACCGATGTAGGCATAGTAGTACAAGGATGAAAGTGCACGAGGCAGTGGCGGATTTATAGATTTGCCGCCCGTAGGCTATTCAATTTTTGCCGCCTCTAAATTTTGATATCGTAGTACACAATCATATCAATTTTCTATCAATAAAATTCCAACTTTATCATTTGTGCTCCATCATCCTCGTTACATCAACTTTTCCTCCTCCAACAGAAAAAATAATTTTTTCACTTCAATTTTGCCCCATCAATGGGTCATGCACAGTGAACGTGTTAATATACTTATTTAACTGGAGAGAAGCCGTTGAATAAAAAATTGCAGCTGAGTATTGTTTTATCTTATTATAATTATGTAATTCATTCCGATTGGCATTTTCTGAAAAAGTTGGCTTTGCGAAAAAGTTATCAAATCTACTGATGTAAACATTTAATTTAAATAATTCGTGTACGACATGAGCGCTTAAGGCCTGCTCATTTGGATTTTCCAAACTTTTTCTTACTACAAATAAAATAATTAACTGTTAAAATGTATAAATTTTCTAATGAGCAAATTGTCTCACTTCATATTTTGTGGAGGGATTTTTTTTATTGTCAAGTCACAGTCGTTCAACTATCAGTTATTCGATTAATATGATCTCTATAAGATATTGAACTAGTTTTTTATTTAATAAAAAATAGCCAATTTTAATCAGTATTTTTTACGCATAAAGAAATTACTTTCTGAAATTGAATTTGACAAGTTGCAAATTTGCTGCAGCAATCATGATTAGAACATCGATATTATATCAAGATTGAATTGGGTAAGCAGATATCATAATTATTAGGTACATGGAGAAAAAATTATAGCAGTTATCAGTGAAGAATATATGTAAAAATTACTAAATTTCGATTATAATATCGAATCACTATTGAGATATTCTAAAAGTTCATAATCATTAATGTATAATTAGTAAAGCGTTTAGGAATTGTTCATGCAGAGATGTTGAAATATTTATTAATTAGCACAGTATATTAGAATATTTCGATTTATGTTAAATATTTTAATTTCTCTCCAATTTTCGAAATTCGTATTATGTGTGTGTATAATATTTTTTTTTTAAATTTGTAAACCGAAATAAATAATTTATGAACGAAATTTGCCGCCCCTTAAAATTTGCCGCCCTAGGCTCCAGCCTACTCAGCCTACTGGTAAATCCGCCACTGGCACGAGGTTCTTTGGAAGATGTCTTTAATAAAAAGAATAAATATTTTTTTAGAAACCAACCACACAACCATCCACATCATGATAAGAAAATACTGAAGAAGGTCGAGGCGGGTACGATATTCACAGCTCTACACGAAGCAGAGAACCAAATGCACCTCATACGGCAACAGAAAGAGGAAGAAGCTCATGCGACTAAATAGCTGAACTGGATTAAATATTATTTGTCCGAATACTGATACGCTACTTAGCTGTCTGACGGCTAACGGCTACTTATTTTCATACAATTTTGACAGCTAAGAGGGACTTAACTTGTTTAAAACGATCTTAAATACTTAAGTAGCGTTTTAGTATTCGGGCGTATGTGGTTTTATTTTCATTTCAGCCTTACAGTACCTACTGAGTTCTTGCCACCAAACAAAAACGAGAGATATTTTAAGCTTGTCCCCTTTGTCTCTCTGTTCGTGACTATCGTAGGGACTAATGAATGGACCGATTTGTATGTGGTTTTTATTATTTGAAAGCTAATTTTATAGGATATTTTTACTAGGTAACATTCGCCTTGACCTGGTGCTGCAATAAAGCCGTCTGTAGCTTCCAATTTATTTAATAAGTTTATACTTTCAATAATTAGTTGGCTTATTCTAATGTGACGATCCGCAGCTCGGCCGGTTTTTTCTCCTAAATATATACAAGTTACTTGCTGAAATACATTTATGGTTGTCTCTCACTCACTTGTATACTATTTGAGTTCCTAAATAGTTCCTAGCCAAGGTAAACGTAGAGCCGTATCTACTACAAATTACGATTAAAATAAAAATTGCGGCAACTGTAAAGATCAATCGATCGCATGACTCCAGCGTACCTATAAACTTCGATAAGGGTTGCCGAGACCTTCCAGATTCGGCAGCAAGCTTCCAGTTGCGATGTGCACCAACTTCGGTACCACGTGGAAGTGCCACATACTGTCCAGACTCCAGGGTCAGACCAAGGTACTTTATCCTCTAACTGATGGGAATGATATTTATTCAAGTTTCCATATCCTACTAATATTATAAATGTGAAAGTTTCTTTGTTTAGATGTTTGTCCGTCAATCACGCTTAAACTACTGAACGGATTTTGATGAAATTTGGTATACAGACAGGGTATACAGCTGACTTGGGTGATAAGCTACTTTTTATCCCGGAAAAAGCAGATCACGCGGGCGGAGCCGCGAGCAAAAGCTAGTCTAATATAAAAATCGATTGCCGTTCATTAGCCTCGCAAAAACTCCTAAACGGTTGGATCAATTTCGTTTTTTTTTTGGGTGTTTGAGTGTGTCCCGGGACGGTTTACATTTACAATTGGACCCGGTAGGTGGCGCTGCATTCTGTTGAAACTTTAATTGTATATTGCTGGTCAAACCGCGCGAGACAGCTAGTAGGTAATAAAACAGGTATTGTTAAACATTTATTCAGTATTATTTGTCGGGTGTGGTCGTAGCTTTTTTTCTTTTGTAGATTTCCATTTGCAATTGCACGTCTTTGAGAACCGAAAACACTCTGCCTTTACGAACTTTCCGCAATATATGCTTATCGTGAAACGGGTGATTGTGTGTGCAGCGCCTGGAAAGCAAAATTTAAATATTATTGATCGAAGATTCACAAAGTTAACAAACAAGCCTTAACTAAATATTTTAAGATATCAATATCTGAATCTGAAATACACCATTCAAACTTGGTAGTCTGTAGTGGTCAGTTTCTATTGTTTACTAGCAGACCCGGCCATGGGTTGCTGGGGCTAAGGTAGGTATATGTTAAATTATATTATAGTAAACTATTCAATACAGTATGCGCCATGTATTGGATACTTACTCAATCCAGCCAATAAATTACCTTACACCGCCATCTGTTTATTTCCATTAAATGCTTAATTCGGTTTCAGACGTAAAAGTATTAAGACCTTTAACGCTTGGTAATATACTGTTATGAGCTAAAGGAGGTTCCGGATATATTATTATTAACTAGCTTTGCTCGCGACTTCGCCTGCGTGAACAGCCATTTCCGGGATAAAAATGTCCGGATACAAAGAAGCATTTAACCGTCTCTACAGTCCCATCTAACTCTGTACCAAAATTCATCAAGATCGGTTCAGCGATTTAGGCGTGCAAGCGTAACTAGTTAAATAACGAATTTACCTCTCAATAATATAATCGTTTTCAGTAATGACGTAGGCGGGACACCTCAGTTGCCTCGGATAGGACATGCACTTCCACATCCTATAGTTTGAATTTTTGTATATATAGCGTATATTGTATATATATCGGTTCAATACTATCTGAAGAGTGCCCTGGTTCGACATCGTGTATTGAACTTTAGTACCGGGTGCTATAAGAAACATATTATTTAGTTGGAACCGTCACCAGCGATAAGACATGTCAATTAGGCAGACTGACTATATGACTGAAGACAATGATGAGCACTCATTTCCCGGAATGCACAGAAACAATAGAAGGAGCAGTGACAGTGAGAGCGAAAATCGTCTACAGAGACTAGAACAGTGTTTCCCAATCTTTTTTAGGCCATGCCCCACCTTAACATTTTTTTGTTAAATTGGTCACCGATATCTAGCATTGCATTTAAATAACCAAAAGCTAAAGGGTTAAAGTCGTGTCGAGTCCATTTTTAAATTCCCCCCCCTTAACTATCAAATTGCCCCCCTGTGGGGCATGGGTCCCACGTTGGGAAACAATGGACTAGAATGAGAAAACTTATAGTCATTGAAGAATTGATAATATGGAGTATCTCAACGCTCGCCATATAAGACAGCGGGATCCGACGGGATATTTTCCAAGATGGTACCAAGTGTTTAGTTAACTGATGGTAGGATATTCATATCCGCCCAGATAGCGACTACCGTACACATGGTGTTAAAACTTGCCATGGTGACCTACAAGCCTTGTGTGGATCGCGTTCCAGGATCAGCCATTCTATATCCGGTTCTCCCGAGGGGCTTACGATATGATTTGATGGTTGGTTGGTGTATAGGGGTACATCATTGTATCCCTGTGCATGCATCGGTAATCCGCCTGTTGTCGCAGACCCCGTGATTAGCTTATTCCTTCTTCGAAGTGTGAAGAAGCATTTATACAGGCTAGCATGATTCTGGTGGCTATCGAAAAACTCATTGTTTGTCGGTGGTCACTGGTTTTTTTTGAGTGCACTGCATTTACTATCAGGTGTAGTGCAGTGAGTTCGCCGTGCTCGAATAAGTCAAAATCAATATTTTGTTGATCAGAGTTGTGTTATGCGATGAGCGCATACCAGAATGACCATGATTTCTACTTGGAATACGCTTGCAAAAATTATACTAACCTATTCTACATGTTTAAAATTATAATATTTACCTGCATTGTTTTCATTTGCCTTTAGAGTAGATATATTATGACTCTTCAGCTTTGAAGTCCTGGCTGGTCTCTTTTCCGCAAGAGGTTCCTCTGTTTCAGATACATTCCTAGTGTCATGAAAAATGATTAATTTTTTTGGCATTTCAAAATTACAGCACTGCAGTTATTGTACTGGAATTGCAACTATGAATTGGGTGCAAATACGCTATAATAACATTTAACAAGAAAAATATGAGACATTGATTTTATTTTGCTAAAATTATTATGAAAAATACCCCATGTACGATTATTGATTTAAGTTAATGAATTTAGCAAAATAAAATTAATATCTTAATTTTTACTTGATATGTCGTTTTAGTTAAAGACTATCAAGACACAGTTCTTTGATTAGATTTGTCTTTTCAAAGTTGAAGGTATTTTTTGTTAATATCTTCGTGGCATTAATTAGTTTATTTAATAATTTAGAGCAGTGTTTCCCAACGTGGGGCCCACGCTCCACGGGAGGGGGCAATTTAAAAATGGACTCTACACGACTTTAACCCTTTCGCTTTGGGTTATTTAAATGCAATGCTAGATATTGGTGACAAATTTAACAAAAAAAATGTTAAGGTGGGGCATGGCCTAAAAAAGGTTGGGAAACACTGATGTAGAGCTTATTGTACATACATACTTAAGGTAGACTGTTTCCTCTATATTATCTCCAGAATCATTATCATGCATCTCCATGGAAGCATTACTAATGGTTTCAATGGTTGTGATTTCATTGTCACCAATTTGACAGTCTTCAACCTAAAAAGTTACCAAGGATTATCATAGTGGTGAGTTTTGCAGCGGTCAACCTTCATCATTTAAATTCTGCCTATGTGATATTGGTGGAATTGTGTACATATCACCGTTTTATTGGTTGCCTAACGATAAGCGCCAAGTCTGCCAAGAAATAGAAGCAGCAACACACAGTAGTGAATTACCAAGTACTACATGGTACTCACTGCATTACATACACAGTAATGGTGCTGCCACACCGGTGTTAGAAAATGTTATATAACATTTTATAACAGCGGTGTGGCAGCATCATTTAGTAAACATTTCTTAACAATTTGTAACATTTTTTAACCGCGGGCGGCGGTACTTTTGAGAGCGGCGCCGTCAAAGAAGCCGTCAAAGAAGGGCCGATGTCATGTTTTCAAATGTTATAAAATGTTAGAAAATGTTAAAAAATGTTAGAAAATGTTTTTGTTAACATTTTATAACATCGGTGTGGCAGCACCATAATACAACAAAGAATGTTTGTACATTCCTGCTTGGAGTCTAAAAGTGACAGTCATAGTACCTACTCAAAAGGCTTTCTACCGAGGGACCTACCACCAACGTCAAACAATGTAGTGGCCAGACAGTCTTTCTAAGTTTGCTAATTAAATTATTATTATTTTTTCTTGGTCCTTTGCACAATTAAATAGTAAGTAAAATTAAATAGTAAAATGTCATACCATATCAACTAATCCATTAATACAAAGTGCCTTCCCAGCCTGTATAAGGTCACTCAGACCATCCTTACTTACAGATACTTGGCCAGTGTAAATATACTCTAATATTAATGATAGTGTCTTGTAAGATACATTCTGAAATTAAATCAATTAATATATTAGCTATTATAGGAATAATATAGAGAATGTTCAACAAAAAAAAATATTATGTCACCCATAATAATAATTATGTAAGCCTAAATACCAAAGAGTGGTCTTTTAAGTCTCTAGTGGCAGCACACTTAGGCTGAGATAACATGTGGTCCTTAGTTGAAATCTCAGGTAGCACAATCGCATTTTGTGTTTTCAATTTGAACAAACACAAGTGATATACCCGGGTTTGGCATTTGTGCCAGATATGGTGATAAATTTGCCTTCTAAGCTTCCTCAGTGGGTAATAATAAGTTTACCTCCACCTGCACCCCTCCGAGTATACCAATGTGGAAGCCCATATGGATGCAAAAATGCAATATAATTTCAAGCTACATCAATAAAAAATTGAGATGTCGATTTAATTTTGCCAAATTTATTAGATTTAAGTAGGTTAAATTACGTATTTAAAAAAAAAACATAAAATGAACATGGTTTATGGGTATTATGGGTAATGATGGTTATGCAAAATAGAACTTTAAATGATTGATTTAAATAAATTAATTTAGCAAAATAAAATTTACATTTTAAATTTTGCTTGATGTGGGTAGAAATGTTATTCCATTCCATATCATGTTATATTTATGGGCACTTAAATATGTCTAGAAATCTTGAGGTCTTACATTTAGAAATATGACAGGGTGTGGACAATCAGCAGAGGAGATCAGATCCTTGATGTACGGACTGACGAGAGACATCACCATCTTGTGCACCTTCACATAGTGACCGTCTGCAGCCAGCGTCATGTCCACGAACTCTCCACGCTAATATACCAAGCAGAAGTGTATTAAAAACCTTATTATACCATACCCTATGTTATATTGCACATTGTAAAGATGTTTCAGGAATGTGGCCTCCATTCCAGAACCTTTCTGCCCCATTAGCTATCTGTACTGCGCAGGGTTCGAGGATATATATCAATGGATATATATTAAGATATATATCCGATATATATCGAGCTGGGTTTGACGATATATATCAATATTTTTTTTAATAACATATTGCAATTCAAAAATGGTTAAAACATACTCCCTAATGGTAAGTTCTAATCCATAAATGGCAATACTTCTGCCCTAAAAGAAGAGGTTATGGTTTTTAGTTGATTTTGCCTCATCCAAAAACGAGTTTTTCTTTTTTATAACTTTAGTATGTGTATGTAACACATATGCAAACATTATTCATAAATAATACAATAAAATAATAATATGGCTTTCATACAAAATGGATATATATCAAACTTGATATATATCGGATATATATCATAAATATCCGATATTTTGATATTTATAATAAATATCGGATATTTTCGAACCCTGGTACTGCGAGCTATGTGGCCTGCCCAATGCCACTTCAGCTTGCTAATTCACTGGGCTATGCCGGTAACTTTCATTCTTCTATGGATTATATCATACATTAAATAATTTTATCCGAGCCTTAATATGCCTAATGGTCTGACGTAGTTATAAATGATTGCCGCTATTTACCTCTTGTAGAGCACCAAGTCCACTGCAAATGTTTTTCTGGTAAGCATCCCAAGCGAGCATGTATTGCGAACTAGACATAACTGTAAATATCACTACACTAGTGTGTAAATATTGGGTTTTATCACACCAATTATTACTATTTACACAGAAAATATAATAGGAGAAAATAGATATGAATATGGAAGTTAATGCATCAGTTAAAATCAGGTTAGGACCAAAGTATTACTTCACTTTTGGATAGAATGGCGTTCTTGGCGTGTTACATAGGTAATGTTCTTTAATTACTTTCAGTGGTTTTGACGTAGATCTTATTGATTGTTATTTTATTTTGATAACAGACACAATCACAAACAAATATGTGGGAAATTATGTATTTATGTAAACACAATGATTATTTTTTAATTAAATTACCCTTATTGGGAAGGCAAAGGGATAAAGCCCATACAGCCTTGCCATAAGTGATAGGTATTTCAAGAACGATGAAACACGCACATACAGTCAACCTGGGTAACTTAAGCTTTCAATGTAACATTGACTCACTAACTTGTATTTGAACGTTTAATTTTTTCTCTTCTTACTGATACACTGTATAATAATAAGTTGTTTAATTTATGAAAGTAAAAAGTGTTTTTGAACGAAACCTGCAGTGACAATTGATATTTATCAAATATATATTTTTTTCTCACCATTCAAAATTTGGGCGGTAAACAGACTTAGAAATATACTTGCTAAAAAGTTGTGTATAGCGATTACTACAGAAGAACTACAGAAGGCGAGTTCAGTTTTATGTTGAAGAATCATATGTTTTTTATGTAATAACACTGAAATATCCCGCGATATTGATAGATTTTTTAAAAAATCTTTAATTAATCTTCGAGCCGTTTCATTTTCAAACCATTTGGGGTAACATTAGCTCGGGGCGAGGACAGACAATGCGTGAAAATTTCAATTATGCAAAAAAGTTTTGAAGGGTGGAAGTGGCCATCAAAGCTTGACATATTTAATTGTCACCCCCGAAATATAGTTAGTCAA
Source organism: Amorpha juglandis (assembly GCA_949126905.1). Lineage (NCBI taxonomy): Eukaryota > Metazoa > Arthropoda > Insecta > Lepidoptera > Sphingidae > Amorpha > Amorpha juglandis. The sequence goes on along the minus strand of OX421374.1, from coordinate 15,213,882 downwards.
TTTGGAGGATCTAAAATCACAAAACGAGGCGATTCTTACGCGATTGATGATCAATTTCTATACATGGTATGGGGGAATTGAGAGCCGATATTATGTTTCTTTTTTATATGTGATTGAGTTTGTTTTATTATTATTTATTATTTTAGGCATTGCTCAATAGTTATAAGTACATCAAAACCTGATTAATACAATAATAACTTGATTTAAGAGGTCCATAAAATAGAAGTTGATTTCGATAAACCAGGCAGTTTAATATTGTATTAATATGGAAACCCTACGTTGCCACTAAAAAGGAGATAGTGATATAAACGAAATGTATTTTTTTTATCAATATAACAAGCTAATCTTACCGAGGAGTAAAAAAAACTACATAAATTAGAGATTTTCTTCATCAACTCCTCATACTTATTAATGTTACCCAAATAGTGTAACTTTGGCTCACCAAATTTTTGGTAATTTAAGGGTCTTTTATTTATCGTTTTGATAAATAACACAGGAATTTAGATTATTAAGGTCAATATCCCACTAGAAACACTCATTTATGACAAATAACAATAAAAGTAAAACCGTACTACTATAAATTACCTCTAAAGTGAGCCAAAATTACCCAGGTTGACTGTATGTGATCGATTTCAAGGTTTTGAAAAATATCTAAGTTGGGCTCAAAAGACAAGTATCCACAACCGTAAAGTAACTTTAAAAGTATGGAATCTAGTCATGTCGAGAGTGCAAAAAATATCGATTTATATTGTATCGATGTTAAGAGAAGAGAATGATCTTTTTAGGCACCTTAAATGATTTTTTTTGGTTCACATATCATGCGATCCCATTTTATGAAGATTGATAGGTAGGCAGGCAGATGGAGCAAATTAATCGTACACAATTATAAAGTTAAAAAAAAATGTGAAATTTGTAGTCAATAAATAATATACTGTTAGGTGTCAATTTTTATTAATTTATGCGAACGGTGTTTATAAAATGGTCGTCGGGTAGATCCGCCTAAAATAATGTATAAAAGAGTGGCGTACGACTTGACAGGGACAGTTCGCATTCAGTCGTCGCGTAGTAAAGACCTTAACACCAGTCGTAGTCGTTATTATAGTAGCCAGCATTCTGCTTGGCTGACCGTTACGGTAGTGGTAATTCCGTCGTGGTTAATCATACTAAGCGTGTATACAAGTGCAGTTAAAGTAAAGCCTACAATTGGTTACTCCTGACACGGGTTTGTTCTCTGTGAATAGAATGAATTGGTTTGAAAGTGATCATGTTATTTGTGTCCTATTATTTTTATAATTCATCTCACATTAAATTCCTAATATCAGAAGTGGGATAGGCTCCGCAGCCTATCATCATCTTCTTCATAGTTAAATTTTCAAGGCATTACTTAAAAACTAATGCTAGAACTTTAAATGCACTTGTGTTGGTAACTACGTGATATGTCAGTAACTACGCGATGAACTGCGACTGTATACGAGTGGTTTGAATTTATCCATGGACTATAATGGACGAGTTCTACTGATGTGGCTCCGGCGCGGGCATGGAGTGCAAGATATTGGTGCGCAAGAGTTCCCGATCGTTGGAGCATAACTACGCCGCACCCACGGTGTGATGGTTCACCCGTACGGCTTACACAGCCGCTTTGCGGGAGAGACGACCGTGTTCGGATACATTTACGAGCGTTGAGTATAACAAGAATTTGGTGAGTCCGTTCCTGTTTATGAGATCTGGTATAAAGGTATTTGCAGTAGGTACCTACGGTTTTATAAAATTGTTTTGCTGACGAGGCGACACGGATTTCTCCATGGAACAATGCTGTGTACCCACCATGCGCTAAATGCCTAATGGTATTTGCTATTTGTAGTAGATGTGAACTATTTGAACATCATTCAAATGACGTAACTGCAAATTACTGTAACCGTAAGAGTGGACACTGGCTGCAATGCTGCCTGATGTCCTGGAGAAGGGCTTATGATGCCCTTGGATTCTGACCATATTTGTTTTGCGAATTTACTGAGGGCGTATACCCCGTGGACATATTCTGTTATAGGATATGTCAGACATGATCATATTGTGCGGAACTGCTAAACTCGAAACAGTTCAACCTTTTAACGAAATGCCTTTCGGGTCCCTAACCTAGCAGACTTATTTCCCAATACGTGTCAGGCTTCTGTCTGGCACACTTTAGTGTGGGGAGAATTTTATAAAACTTATTTTCATGATAATCGCGTGCCTTCTTGTTTTATGATTGTTTTCAGAAGTAGTGGTGACGAGTGGTGCTGGGCGCCGCTTGTCGGGACGCGTGTGGCGGAGTGGTACCGTGTGCCGGCTATCGCTACGCGCAGCGGCCGTCTGCCAGCGACGAGCAGCAGCCGTCTGCCAGCATCGGGCAGTAGCCGACTGCCTGTGACGGGCAGCAGCCGACTGCCTGTGACGGGCGGCAGCCGACTGCCTGTGACGGGCGGCAGCCGACTGCCTGCGACGGGCAGCAGCCGTCTGCCTGTGACGGGCAGCAGCCGTCTGCCTGCGACGGGCAGCAGCCGTCTGCCTGCGACGGGCAGCAGCCGTCTGCCTGTGACGGGCAGCAGCCGTCTGCCTGTGACGGGCAGCAGCCGTCTGCCTGTGACGGGCAGCAGCCGTCTGCCAGCGTCGATTAACACTAAGCTTTTTAAACTTGAAACCTTCACAAGGGCTATCCCAAAAGTGATTGTTTCAATTAGTCAGGATTGGTCGAAGCGGTGCATAAAGCGCAGCTAATATGTTCCTGAAATTTTGTAATATAAGAAAGTGTCACATGGGTATAGCCATGGTGGCGGATAACAGAGCCTCCGCAACACAAGCGGATAGGCATCAGGCTGCGGGTTCGATTCCCCCGCACCTAAGATAAAATGTGATTATACCCATGGTGCCAGATGACGGTCAGTATCCGCAACATAGCGGATAGGCATCAGGCTGCGGGTTCGATTCCCCGCACCTAAGATAAAATGTGGTTATACCCATGGTATTGGGTGACAGCCGACCTCCATAACGTAGCGGACATGCATCAGGCTGCGGGTTCGATTTCCGCACCTAAGACAACTGTTTTGTTGTGTGACTATGAGCTATGTGATTCTGCCGTGTATTTTTGTTACCCAGGAGGTGTAAGATACTCGTCGGGTGCGTCATGCAGGCAGACGAAAGCTGAGAAGTGCAACGACAGCGGTTCTGATGAAGAACACGGCACGACGTGCGTGGTGCGGAGTGGCGTTGAATAACAGCTCCACTTAGAAACGAATCTTTTGAATTGTATTCTTCTAAACTCATTGTCCGTTCTGTAAACACCTAATGTGCTCGGGACGCGCAAGGCTGTGTTGGCTATACCCCTACCCGCCAAACCACTTTTACTATAAAAGCGGTGGTATTTCCTTAATTTTATTCATTTGACTGTCGTCGGTCGAGCTAATCACAAGCTTGTTCACGTCCGTGTCTGCGTGAGATGCATAGTTGGACTTCCCGTGTCTGCACAAGATGCATAGTCGGGATGGTATTGGCCTACCTACTTATCTGTGTCTGCACTATGTGCATAGTTGGACTTCCCGTGTCTGCACAAGATGCATAGTCGGGATGGTATTGGCCTACCTACTTATCTGTGTCTGCACTATGTGCATAGTTGGACTTCCCGTGTCTGCACAGGATGCATAGTCGGGATGGTACTGGCCTACCTACTTATCTGTGTCTGCACTATGTGCATAGTTGGACTTCCCGTGTCTGCACAGGATGCATAGTCGGGATGGTACTGGCCTACCTACTTATCTGTGTCTGCACGATGTGCATAGTCGGATCACCTCAGTCGAAGAAACTACTAGTACTACCAGTTGAAGTACCCAGAGAGTGGACGCCTACCACTGCGAAGAACTTAGAAATTTTCTTCTGTGTAAACAGGAACCAAAAGGCCTATTTTCTTATTTTATTACTTGCGAGATGAATGTGAGAACCGAATAGGAATGATTTCATTCAGTGTGAACGATGATGTATGAATTGACCGAAAGGTGAAAGGGTGAAGGAAATGTAAAAGGTGAAAGGAAAGATGACGGCAAATACTGTTTATTTACATGAGGTTTACATTGTCGCACTTTACAGATGATGACACTGATGATTCCGAAGTCTACACACCAGGTCAAACAACAGTGGACCAGCCAAGTCCCGAAGTTAGAACATCTACGCCCATACCCGAACGGGAAGCTGGTCCCTCTACGTCTAACATGGAGGTTGGACTATCCATGTCCCTTCTGGATGAAGAATAACATCAGAAGGCGACATCCATAAGAGTCGAGGACAACTCTTCGCCAGGAAAGGCCGTGTTAGGTGTCAATTTTTATTAATTTATGCGAACGGTGTTTATAAAATGGTCGTCGGGTAGATCCGCCTAAAATAATGTATAAAAGAGTGGCGTACGACTTGACAGGGACAGTTCGCATTCAGTCGTCGCGTAGTAAAGACCTTAACACCAGTCGTAGTCGTTATTATAGTAGCCAGCATTCTGCTTGGCTGACCGTTACGGTAGTGGTAATTCCGTCGTGGTTAATCATACTAAGCGTGTATACAAGTGCAGTTAAAGTAAAGCCTACAATTGGTTACTCCTGACACGGGTTTGTTCTCTGTGAATAGAATGAATTGGTTTGAAAGTGATCATGTTATTTGTGTCCTATTATTTTTATAATTCATCTCACATTAAATTCCTAATAATACTATACATATTATTCCGGAATTTTAACACATAAGGCTTACACTAAAAAGCACCATAATAGTTATATATATATATATTTATAGCGTGCGCCCATATGCGACCTCCGTGGTCCAATGCGCATAACCATAAAAGGTTACCTCCGCGGTCCAATCATGGCAAAGTCACTGAAAGATTCCTGTTGAGAATGGTTATTCAGAGAAAAGGCGTTGCATACGGGTGCGTAGCGTTTTGCACGTACGCACACACGCCGCGCCGATGCCGATGGCCAGTCGACTCACAGCTTCCGGGTAGCACATACGAATCCATGCTTACGCGCGCCACGGCTCGCCCACCGTTGCTTTTATGTAACTGTAATGTGTACCTAATGTAAAGTATTGTTGCCATTATTAAAGCTTCGGTAGGTTACAGAACTCGAATAAGTTTGATTTCCAATCCCACTCCCACTACATATTATTACTTTTAAACTGTGTTGCAGCTATTAGGCCCTCCACAGAACAATGAGGTTAATTTGTGCATTAACAAAATATGTACTTAATTATATAAAGATAAAAATATACGCTATGAGTAATATAATGTAATATATTAAAACCCAAAAGTATGTGTATCCAGTGGAAATCAATTTTTCACTTATTAGATAAATAAATAAAATAAATACACCCAACAGTCGCATACATAAATAAGCCTGACCCCACAGTAAGATACGAGTATTGTATCGTGGATATCAGGAACTACGAGAGACTTTCGGTCTCACAACACCCAGACCCCGAGACAAATATTTGTGGATCACATAAATGTTTTTCTTGGTGCGGGGATCGAACCCGCAGCCTCTCGCTTCACAGCCGGCTACTCGCCTGCTGCGCCACGGAGGCTGTCTTCACACGGAGATCTTTTCACACTTCAACGAAAGTTTTTCAAAGTTGGATTTTTACCACCACAAATATCCAAAAAATGAATAATAGATCTATTGGAACTATGTATCAGACATGTCGTTGACAAAATATCTGTAGCGAATTTTAAAAAAGCTTTTTTCTGATATCACTTTATTTAAGCTCTCACTCCTGCTTACCCAAAAAAAAGTTCCAATGTAAATTGAGAGAAACAGTTTTTTTATATTCGGTCGGCCCACGAAAGTAAGCTTTTACTTTAGCCGAATAAATTACAAAGTGCAAAGCCCGCTACTGGATTTCAATGATAAAATTTAACGACACATCGATATATCGTATTAAAATAGAGCACCAACAAATATCGATGTTTCGCAGATAAATGATCGATATTCCAATATTTTTTTGACATCCTTAATTGTATTTGACAATAATTGTCTTCGCGCTTCTCAATTACTGATCTGTGAAGATTTATTTTTGTTTTGTTAAATCGGAGATTATCTTTCGCATTTACCCATTGCAGTATATAGAGTAAAAAATTATATAATTGTATGTAGTGTCAATTTATAGACATGGTTATTCCACAATACTCGCTCGCTTGGGATGCTTACCAGAAAAACATTTGCAGTGGACTTGGTGCTCTACAAGAGGTAAGTGGCGGCAATCGTTAACAAAGTGTTGTATAAATCAGATGTTCCTCAACTTTTAAAGCTACGGAACACCCGACAGAATTTAATCTGTGTATGAGTTCTTCAATGTGGTCGGATATTTTGTGAATCTGACTGATTGTGGTCCCGATTAAACATACTTTACATGTATTTACATGTAAAGTTGTACCTGGACTTACGCGAATTCGACTTACACGTTTATCGCTCGGTCCCACCTATCGCGTAAGTGCGGGGTATTACTGTATCTAAAAATATTGTATTATAATTTGTTATTTATACACTTAATAATGTCCTTACAGCGTGGAGAGTTCGTGGACATGACTCTTGCGGCAGACGGTCACTATGTGCAGGTGCACAGGATGGTGATGTCCCTCATCAGTCCGTACATCAAGGATTTGATCTCCTCTGCGGACTGTCCACACCCTGTCATATTTCTTAATGTGAGTCTCAAAATTTTCACACTATTAGAAAGTTTACACATCTTGGTTGGCATATGGCAGCCTCCATGGCGCAGCGGGCGAGTAGCCGGCTGTGAAACGAGAGGCCGCAGGTTCGATCCCCGCACCGAGACAAATGTTTGTGTGATCCACAAATATTTATTTCGGGGTCTGGGTGTTGTGAGGCCGAAAGTCTCTCGTAGTTCCTGATACCCATGACACAAGACTCGTATCTTACTGTGGGGTCAGGACTATGTATGTGACTGTTGGGTGTATTTATTTATTTTATTTTATTTATATGTGAATCTATGGTTATAAAATTATTATTGCATTCTGTGTTCTACACATATGAAGGTAGTTTATTTCTTTTCAGAATATATCTTACCAGACACTATGTTCCATACTAGAGTATGTATATACCGGACAAGTATCTGTGTGTAAGGACTCTCTGGGTGATCTTATTCAGGCAGGAAAAGCACTCTGTATTAAAGGGTTGATTGATATGGTATGATGAATTATTGTTTATTTTAATCCTAGTTTAAAAAGAGTAATACTAACTATATTTTAGTAGAATGTCAGTGAATGAAATAGTGGCTCTATTGATAGTAAATTATCACTATTGCTCATAAACATCCAACATGCCAGAGGATTGTACAATGGACAGAGAGGGGAGGGCGAATTTTCTGCCACTTTATTACTGATTGTGAGGGAGGCACCAACCTGAGCTGGTCCATTTAGGATATAGACCAAACTGGCTACAGATAGCTTCCACAATATTGTATGTTAACAAATCATTAGTTTATTGAAGTGAAACTTCTTTATCTGCGTTAGAAAAATAAAATCGTCACATTTTTATTTCTATATTTATCCCAAAATAGATTTTTTATCCTACCACAGAAAAGTAACGACACTGGGTCTGGTGTTAAGTACAGTACAGTCCATATATAATGTCAACTGTCATGAAACAAAGAACGCAACCTTCGATGGTCGACAAAATTCTGCCGGCCGATGATTTCTGGATATACTGGTTAATTCCGTAAATTGACTCGTCTGAGCCATGGTCGTATGTCACCATGACTATAGTGGTTGCTATAGTCAGGTATAAAAATGTAGAAAACCCAATATATTCTACACTTTTCAGTGTAGACTCGGTCGGTATCCCTAGAGGTTATCCCTATTTTAATGTTATTTTAGGTTGATGCCTGTTCTGCAGATACAGGTGAAAATAACCTCGCAACTCTAGAGGAAGTTGATTCTGCGGACATACATGATAACAATTCCATATCATATACTGAAGAACATATAGAGGAAAATGTAGAGTTAAGGTTTGTGTGTTTACCTCACAATTATGTTGGCCATTCATAACTTGTATTCATTCAGACAGTCTTCGTTGTGCAATGGGCGAGTATCCGGCTGTGAAGCGAGAGGCCGTGGGTTCGATTCCCGCACCGAGGCAAATGTTTGTGTGATTCACGAATATTGGTTTCGAGGTCTGGGTGTTGTGGGACCGCAAGTCCGTCGTAGTTCCAGATAGTCAGGACTATGTGTATTTATTATTATTAACAGTTTTTTTTATACACTTCAGTGATATCAACCTTGTATAAAATTGTGGTATAATTTTAGACAATCAGAGACCGAAACAGTTTTAAATGAAACAAATGACACCATTGAAGAATCATATCTCGAAGAGAAACCAGCAAAGACTCCCAGAGTGAAAAGTCGTGTTTCTAGTGGAAGAAAAAGTGCAGGTAAACATTTTCTAAAGAAATAAATTTTGTAACAGGATTGGTGAACAAATTATTGAAAAATTTTGCAGTGTCATATGAAAAACCATTTTAACCGTGATGCTAGTCCCACCCACGGGTTGTTTAACGAGAAATAATATTTTCTTAAAGCACTACTGATAGTGCCAAACAGTTTCGTCCTGGGGGATAAAGGAAAAAACTCATGGTTTACGAAAATACCTAATAAAAAACTATACAACGATCCTCAGAAATCGATTTATATTTCTGCATAGATCTCAAAGCCCACAATTCGAATCGATTTAATTATATCAATATTAATTAATGCACGGAAGTTCAGGTTACTGGTGACCACGACTTGTGCGCGGATTTTATTTTTGGATGGATTTATAATTTGTAACGTTGACAGCCTCTGCGGCGCAGTGGCGGTAGCCTGCTATGAAGCGAGAGGCTGTGAGTTCGATTCCCACAGCAAGACAAAATATATGTTCTGGGTTTGGTTCTGTTTTCGCCCCAGAGGGGTAGACGACCGGTCGTAAAAACTACAAACCAAATCTTTCTGTAACATGTGTTTAAAGAGCATGTTGGCTCGACTCCACTGCATGTGGGATACGGGATTGTTATTTGTGTAGTTGACACGACCGATAACCCTATTTTTTTTTAATTTTAACCGACTTTAAAAAGGAAGTTCTGTATGTATGGTCTGTTTTGTTCCGTCATCTAATTAATTTTAATATTTTTTTTTAGTAATCGATTCCCAAATTCAATACACGATGTCGAACCAAGGCAGTCTTCAAATGGTTCTGAACAGATACGTGTACAATGTACGCTATATGTATAAGAATTCGAACCGTAGAATGTGGAGGTGCATATTCTATCCTAAGCAATTGAGATGTCCCGCCTACGTCATTACCGAAAACGATGATATTGTCGAGAGGTAAATTCGTAACTAGGTTTTTTCGTAAGAACTATATAAGAAATTTATTTAATATTTATATTAATACAAGCTATACCTACAATTACATATTACTGCCGTTTTTTGTTTTATAGCATAGGCCGGCAAACGAGCAAGTGGGTCACCTGATGGTAAATGATCACCACCGCCTATGTACGCCCACCACCACAAGAATCATGGGCGCGTTGCCGACCTTAAAGGAAAGGGACAAGTAGGGGTTAGGAAGGGGAGGGGGATTTGGGCTTTCGGATATCTCATTCACCGTACGAAACGCAGCAGCAAGCCGCTACTTTACGTCGGTTTAGTTGTAGTTACATTGTCCAAAATCCGTCTAGTTTTTTTTTACGGGCCGGCAATGACTATGCTGCTCGTAATTGTAAGATACTTGTAAGTGCAGTAGTTTCAGTGCTTATTTAGATCACCTCGTGAGTAAATGTTATCAAAATTAAAAGAAATGTGACATTCAAAGTCATACTGAGAATTTAGATTATATACCGCAAGAAAGATGTCTATTGGGTTCTTTCAAAAATAGCTATTTTTATGTGTAATTGGTGGTTAAATGTTGCATGAATAATGTACAATATCTTAGTATAATGTCAGTCAGCGAAATATTTCAATTCTTTTCCTCCGTAATAATAATAGAAAGAAAGAAAGCATTTATTGGCCTGCATTATACATTAATAATACTAGCCTTGTGCTATAAACGCCACACTGCTGGGTACGGGCTTCCTCTATTGACTGAGGGTTTTTCGGCGTTAATCCTTGTGCATGTTTATCTTTGAAAATATACTTAACTTGTCTCGTTTCAAAACGCCATGCCACCTTTCTGGCTACCTCCCCTTTTACAGGGCTTTAAAAATTAATATCTGGTTCGAAACAGTCAATAGTTGATTTAAAATTTCCGCCTTCCAGATGCTGCACACACAATCACCCGTTCCATGATAAGAGTATAATGCGGAAAGTTCGTGAAGGCAGAGTGTTTTCGATTCTAAAAGACGCGCAGTTGCAAACGGAAATACTCAAAAGGTCAAAAAGGTCTACAGTCACACCCGACGAATAGAATGATACTGAATAAAATTGATTTTACTACCTCTTGTTTTTTTTACTATACCTTATTTTACATGTCCCACTGCTGGGCACGGGCCTCCGGGTTAAAACTGAATGAGAGGGGGTTAGGCCTTAGTCCACCACGCTGGCCTAATGCGGGTTGGTAGACTTCACATACCTTCGAAAAATCTTATCGAGTTCGAAAGTATGCAGGTTTCCTCACGATGTTTCCTTCACCGTTAAAGCAAGTGATAATTAATATACACGTAATTTAGAAAAGTCGGAGGTGTATGCTCTTGGGGCAGGTTTCGAACCTGGGACTTTCGTCTCGACAGTCCGTACTACTCCTCGCTGAGCTATCGCTTGAGCTTATCTTCTGTTTTAATAAGGCTTATAGATAAACTGTTTATAAACCTTGGCTGAAAATGGTGAAATTAGAGTTTTTATTTAGGGACATAATGAATTAACACATACATTGACATTGATTTCTGAGATATTTTTGCTACAAATCACATTATAAATCAAGGCCATCTCAAAGGACATCTCAAGTGTGCTAATTATACCACACTTAATTTTGCATAAATGTAGATAATTAAAACAAAAATTATAAATCACAATTTATTTGATGGTAACTCCCTTTTGCGTGAGTGTGTTATCCTCATAGGTCTCCAGTACATCAGCCAAGTGCTCATTATCCCTGGGCTTTTTGAATTGTCGCCGCTTCTGTGCAGTCTTCTTTCGCTTAGGCGCTACTGGTTTCCTGGGCCCGTGGTCCTGCATGGACTTGATTCCTTGCTTCTCTAAATATTCCTCTATTTTAGCGTCATCCATTGCATCAACTGCTGTGGCACGCCACAATTTCACGAATTCTTCATCCACCTGAAACACACAGAGTGTATATTATTAAAAAGAAGAAGTGTCCTTAATAACAAGGTCAGTAGTAGGTACAACTAGTACAGATGCACCCATGGTTCGCAGAGATTATTTCCGTTCCACGATATCAACCCTTTCGCCATACTGGGCACAAGTTCCAATCGAGATCAACCCAAGTATGCTTTTTTACCGAAAACTCTCAACAAAAATTGTGTTGCTCATTCCATGATTTGAACTTGAACCCAGGGTCTCACGGTTTCTCAGGATGAGTGGGCTGCCAATAGACCAATGAAGTGATCTCTACAATACGCCTAAAATAAAATGTTCCAGTAGCCATAAAGTTTGATGAGACCTATACATACATAATATAATATTTGTGGAGTTTGTAACAAGATATACACTAGACAAAATAGTAATAACTACAGATAGAGATTAAAGTACTTGTGATGTCTATTTAGATCGAGTTTTTTTTTGTCATTTCATTGAATGACGAGACGAGCAAGGCGCTCGCCTGATGGTAAGCGTCGCGCCTGTCCATAAACAGAAGCAAAATCACACAGAACTTTGAATAATAAAGCACTGCATGGTATCGGACTGAGCTCTCACCCCAAGACATAAGATGTTAAGTTTCATAATGCCCAGTAATATTAATGGCTTCAATGCTCTTCAAACCAAAATACAACAAAGCAAAGAAATAGACAAAGCGTTAGTACCGCGATAGCGTCGTGCATAAGAGGTACCTACCACCTAATCCGTCCTATATCTGAGATATTTACCCAAAAAAATTAAACTCACATCTAAAGTCGCCGTTTTATCATTGTAAAACAATATTTTCTTCTTGTCCGTCGGCCTGGTTATGTAGAGTATCTCTTGAGCCAAGTTCTTCAGAGCCCGCTCGCAGTGCGGTAACGATTCTTGGACATCTTCAAGTAATATCCCTCCGAGGCCTTTCAGATCTTGTTGTTTCAATAATCTGCGCATAATATAGTCAGGTCGCTGTAGTGTTTTTTTTTCTATATAAAATAATTAGAATCGTATTTTTCATAATAACAGATGTAATGACAATAAAAAAAATAGCTGACGCATGGCTTGTTATATCTACCGAGTATTGAAGCGCGGTAATGCGCGCAGGTCTTGACCCCGTCTTTAGCATTCTTTACGCGTTACTATACCGTGGCGTTACATTGCGTTTCCAAAATGACAAGTAAACAACATAGTATAACACGCAGAAGTTAACTAGGCACGTCATAGGAATGTACTAACTGCATAAAAAACTCAAGTACCCTTATAAGACCCATCGATACAAGTGATTGTGACTGCGAATGTGGATGGGCACGTTTTCAAGCGAAGTTCACGGGCGCGGGTTCGCGTGCGTACCTACTAAATTGGTTACTAAAATATGTTGTTACTAAAAATGTGTGACTGACGCTAAACATATAATAATTAATCAATAGATACCTATTCAGCGTTTATCAATAAGGGGCTTAAATGTAGGTATATTTTTTGGTAACAGTTCTATATCCATAAAAATAACAATAATAACAACGAAAAAAACACGAAGGAGGCGCGTGCGTAACGGTGATATTTAATTTACCGACCGTAATGACGCGTCGAGGGCGAGAGCGGTAGGCGGTGGGGTGTGGTGGGAGGGGACGCGCATTCCACTGAGGTGCCAAGTTGATTTCTGTGTGTTATAACAACATATTGAATGTTATATGTTGTTACTATGTTGTTTACTTGTTTATATAATTTTGGTCCCGACGCGTTTCGAAAGCTTTTCAGCCTTCGTGGTCACGGGGTGGACTGGGTCTGCGTTTAAATTAGTTTTGTATCAATTGAACAGTTTAATCAATTTAATAGGTATTTAAAAACAATTTTTTTTCCTATGCACCCCATTTCACTGTTACATGTTTTTTCTTTGAAACTTTATCTTAGTAGTAGTAATTTAAATTAAGTTTTAGTAATTTAAATTATAAATGTTATTACAGTCATAGTTCTATGTTATACTGCTGTCACAGCTCATAAGATAAAAGGCTCTGACTCACATTTTTGACAAAAAATTGTCAAGGTCTGCCAATGATTTGAAATTGCCCAAATTCTGATTAAATTTAGACAAAAATTTGAGTTGACCTTGCTACACCAAGTGACGGCAGTATAGTTCTTCTACATTGCTTCGTTTCGATTTTGTAATTAGTCAAATTCTATTGTATACAAAAATGAATAGCAATGCATATAAAAATACATACCTCAATAACGATTTTTTGTCTTTTATTTTGTAAACAGGTTTAAATATGTATTTACTGTCTGATGTGCACTCTATTTTAGGATTATTCTGTAGTGCTTCTGTTTGCAGCCACTGAAAAAAAAATGTTTGTTATGAATGTTATTGGGGAATGATATGACATTATTATGTTTAGTTTTTTAAACAAGTGTTCTTTCTTATTTAGTTAAAATTTTAATTTAAAATTTTCAGGGTACCAAGTTCTTTTATGCCTAATGGATTACTTATTAGTGAATGAAACCATGATAGTAAATATGTATATTTATTAACGCTTCGATAAAATACAGCACTTACCTGTTTGACTTTATTGCCAACATCCAACTGGTTGGTTTCGTCCAACACTTCATCCAATGTTAGAGGATGGTCATCGCCTTCCTGATGCCTTGCTCTCATGTGTCTTACGATGCGGGCCAATACTCCAAAACGGTATGAGGAGCTGCCTGTCATCGTTTTATAACTGGAAGAAAAGAAATAATTTTTAACGCCTGCTTCACTAAATCTGAGTAAATGCTACTTACTAAATATAATATGATATGTTCAATTCCAAGTCACATTCTGGCATAATATATGTATACCGTAGATGTTTACTAGGCAGTTTCGAAAACAGCTGGCATATATGATAATTGGTGGTTAAATTTTACTATGAGTTGTTGAAGAAATTTGAAAGCAATGGACCAAACTACTGGCTTGATATATTAGAAGTCAATGGTCTCACTACAGATCATGCTCAAAACCAGGTGAACTTGAAGCATCAAGGTAGGAAAGCAGACGCTGTCATCAAATTAGGATCAGGAATACTTATTTTAAAGGAAAAAAACATTGTATAGGTTTGATATTAACATTTTTTTTTATATGTTAGACTACTAGATCTAAAATGTTTATACTGGAGAATAATTTCCAAGTAATTGGATATTAAATGTAAACTTCATAATATTTATTGTACATATTATAAATATTGAAAACAAGTAATACATAACTTTGTACTTTTTGTTTACTTACTTAGAGGCATCAAGCTTCGGTCCGGCACTGACCGAGCTTGACGATTTTGATTTCTTCTTACTGTCATCTTTGGATTGTGATTCATCTTTCTTTTTTTTCTCAACACTGGAATTAAAATGAATAATATTAATTTATTCATTGAATTCAGGTAGTGTGTAGGGTGGCTGTCATAATAAAGAAAAAACAGTGTAAACCCTAGGAGGAACTATACAAGTGTAATTTTGATTTTAATTTGCATTTAATTGGAGAATCCAACTTTAATTTAAACATATTTTATAAAAAAAATTGTTATAATTGCTTATGAAATGTGGCAGCATAATGTTCCTATACATTTTTTTTTTATGAACAAAGCAATCAAATGACAAAACAATTTAATATGTTTAGAAATTGCACTTAGGCCACTTTGCTACTTGTGGCCTAAATTCAATTTGGAGTTATGTGTTATTATTTTATGGTTTAGACAAACGTAATTTGTAGGTACATCCAATATGATTTTAGCTTATGGCTCCTTCTGTTTTCAATTAATTTGCCTAAGTTGTAGCTTGCCTGTAACCAACTTGTTTCACTCTCTCAACATACATAATAACTTTATAAAAGTAAATATAAAAAAACTTAAGCTTGATTTACAAAATTCTGAAGGCAGTGAAATTCTTGCAGTAATAAAATATTATATCTCACTTAACTAAAATATGTATACAAATATTGTGACTTTTTAATACCATGTAAGCTACCAAAACTTAGGAAATAATTAAAATCCTAGCTTAAACCAATAATCTGGGCATATTACAATATTAGTCAATCATAACTAGGCTGTATGGCTCCACCTTTGCATGAATTCTTTTTTTTTGGGCACCTTTAAGCAGGTTCCGAATTATGTGAAGACTACAGATTAAGACGGTTTACATTAAGTTTGATGAACTATGAAAATTAATTAGTGAGTTTGTTTTGATACTGAGTGAAGATGGGTTGTGGGAGCAGCCAGCAAATGGCAGTCAAATAAATGTGATAGAATAAAATTATATTGGTTTATATGTAGACACCCTTATGGTAAGAATGGTTTCATTGGATTTCCTAAAATGGTGCATTACCTTGCATTAGAAGTGGCATAGTTGTGATCGGAAAACAAAACTCTACTTATCACATCCTTTTGGTCCCAAAATCCAAATCCCTTTTTCGAGATCGCACCTTAAGTATTGCTATAGCGATATCATTCAAATAATGTGAAGCAAATCAGTCGTAAACATCCATTTATGGCTGATAACTTATATCTTACAAATAATCTGGATGTCTACAACTAAGTCCTTTGTATTATCGACCTTCGCGAACTTAATTGGTGCTTTATGCATTTCGAACGAATTGTACGTGTGTGAAAGAGAAAGTGAACGAGTGACATGTCCAATGAAGCAGTAAATGTGGTACACAAGTATGCAACATACGTCGGTGTAGCGAGTGCCTTCTTTTTAAACGCCTCGCGCTCCCGCAGCAGCGCCGGATCCATCGTAGAATATCGTTAACACAGCAACGTTTAGAACGTAAGTTTAGAAAACATTGTTTATTATTTTGAACGAAGTTTTCACTACACTTTTCCAAAAAAACATTTCATTTGACAGTTGTTAACAGGGTTGCCAGTTGAGTCACCTTCTTTATACCCTAGGGTCTATGAAATTATACAAAAAAAAAAAAAAAATTCAGAGTGCAAATAAAAAAGTGAAAAGAAATACATTATTTATATTTTATAACTTATGACGCGTCAAATGAACATACGTTGTCGTGATAGGAACCGTCAACTTTTATGAATATTAGAATATTAAGCATTGGCATAAACGTCAGTGTTTGAGAAATGAAGGTTACGAAGATTTTATTTTTGGGTAACTATTTAAATGATGTATTTGATGAAAGAGGATAATAACCCAATTATACAGTTTTTGTATCGAAATATATAATAAGGCAACCCTGATTATTTTTTAGTTAATAAGTATGTAATAAGTTGTTTTTATTTGGAATTGCAAAATGGTCTTTTAAGTCAAAACAAAGTAATAACTATGTTTAATAGCATTCAAACATAAAATTATGTCATTTTGTTTCGTCATGATCCTCGTGTTCACATAAAGTATTTAAAAAAATTGGCGGTTACTCATATGTTCAGGGCACACTCATCATTACAATATATTGATTCAGAACATAAGTAGACAATAGTACATAAGTAAGGCAGAGATAATTAAAGAGAATATAATAACTACTACATTGAGAGCCACTGAGTTCTTTATAGACATAATATATCATTGG
Source organism: Amorpha juglandis (assembly GCA_949126905.1). Lineage (NCBI taxonomy): Eukaryota > Metazoa > Arthropoda > Insecta > Lepidoptera > Sphingidae > Amorpha > Amorpha juglandis. The sequence continues at coordinate 15,196,990 of OX421374.1, read as the reverse complement.
GTACAACTCTATCCAAATTCTGTAGATAGTTTGTCTATCGAATCAAACCAAACCCCGATATTACTGATCGATAATATTACAGCGTATTGGCGATTTATGTTTTAGTATAAGGATCCTCGCTGCGTTATTAAAAACTTATATAATAATGAGAGTAGTAGCGTAATGTGGAAGATCCCACACGTCTCCATACAAAACTAATAACATTTACATGTTACCACCCACCTACCTACTTAACTTTTGATAATTATCACTGGTCTTTAATATTGCGTCTTTGTTGGAGAGATTTAACTTGAAACAGTCATCTACATGTTCGTAAAGGGGAACTTGTTTCATAAAAATCGTTTTCGCAGGACCCAAGACAAGTATTTTAGTGCTTGAGTACAAACTCTGTCATGTGGGTAGAGTCGCGGGCCAACAGCTAGGCCTATAAAAAACCATTAATCTCGCCGCATACGAAACCAACTCACCATGAAATTGAGAAAACCTGATAAATTTGCGTATGCGTAAACTCATAACCAAAAGTAATTAATAGTTCGCCAATCCGTTAAATTGTGAAAGTAGTTGCATAATTGATTCAGTAATCTACAAAACAATGAAATGGACGTTATTAAATTTCCCCTACATATGGGCGGCAGTTCGGTTACACTTGTATTGCGCTCACAAAAACTGGTTTTCCGTAGTTAGTAAGTACGGTGCGGCGCTTGGCGACCGATTGAATTGAAATAGCGATCGCCGTTGTCACTGCTGTTTCCCCCGTGTGGCAGTGTGGACGTTTTATAAACCGGTACGTATTTATATCAACTTTATCTCGTAGCTCTTGAGTACGTCCACTTATGATTCTACGTGTATGTATGTAGGTTAATAATTGGGTTTTATTTAATTTTATTTAATCTGGTATTATTTATTCGATAAATACATAACGTGGTGGTGTATGGTGTTTTCGTGAAATTTTATGTGTGTAATAACAAATATTTGTCGTTAAAATACTTTGTTAAACGTTATTGCTTTTACCGCTAAATTCTTTTATATGTAATTACTCCAACTATTAGCCATTGTTTGTTAGGAACTATTCAATAAAAGGATTATAATGTGGTATTGCAAAGATACAGTCAACCCATTGTAAATTGGCATCTGCAACTAATTTTTTAGTTCAGTGTCGCTACGTTTTTATAGCCAATGAATAATCTCATTCGACGTGTTACGAATATTATGTCATTCTATCGGCTAGGCACTAGGTAGTAGGCATTATCAATGGAAATGATATATCGCTTGATAGCAAATCGGGGATTAAAAAACCCTTTGGACAACATGTTTGTTTTGTCAATAATGAGTGTTGTCCTTTATAGACATTCCTATTTGAGTAACTAATAGTTCGCGCTATGTTTTCAAGCGACGCAAGCTCTACCTAACTTATTTGGTTGAAATCTTTCCTACAAGTACCTATTTTAACACAAAATATGTTGATAACTAGTTTCAGAATTTTCTTTTGAACAAAAAGTATTTTTTTTGACAAATAACTTTTTAAACTACATAGTTAAAAACGGGTTTGCAATTAGGACTCGTATTAAAGTCGTTATAAAAATCGTATTAAAGGATGTAAAAACAAATTTGGTTAGCATAACTAGAAACTAATAACTAAAGTTGATCAGACAATATTTTTTTTGTTACCATACCAGCACTTACTATTTTTTTATTTCGTCGACAGCAATTTACGCTCGTTAAACTTCGTATTGTAGCTTTAGAAATGGATAAAAGGAGGAATAGCAATTAATTTGTGTTTATTTTAAATCTTGTTTCCTAACGTCCTCCTTTTAAATTGTATCGTCCAGTCAACTCATTTTAGGATGTACCAATTTGACGTATCTACGCTTCTCTGTATTAACAGCATGATATTCTTATATTTCAGTACCTTAATATTTTTTTATTTGATTGAATCACGAGACGAGCAACGCGTTCGCCTGATGGTATGCGCCACGCCTGGCCATAAACAGAAGCAACACCACACATAACTTTGATTACAAAGCACTGCATGGCACTGAACTGCGCTCGTCACCCCGAGACATAAGATTTGATCAGATAGACAGTATTTACTTGGTCATGGTGAAACTTTATGGATTCAAATGTAATACCAGCTAGGACTCTGAAATCGTGTAAAGATTCTGAATGCATACCTTACTAGTCACGACTGAATTAAAACTTAGGTAAAAGAGCAGACTGTGCATTGTGATATATAGAGGTGGTATTTCCCGCGTTCTGCATAATAGCCTACTTTGAGTCATGGATAAAAACTGATTGATATGATCAGTGCGGGACAGTATTCAAGGTATTTGCGCAGGCGTGTATTCAATTTTACATATGGGGGACTATTTTTACGTTCATACACAATGATAAATATTACATCACGAAAGAGACCGCTTTCACGGACCTATGCTTTAGTCTAGTTGACCCTTATCGGTCTGCGCGACGACAACGCGAAGCAACGATAAAATAGACTGATATTACACCATGTTTTAGTCACAAGGGCTCAACTGACGGCTCAAATAAACATAGGTCGATTAAAAAATAGTTCATCCCAGGAACTTTGGCAGGCATTGTTTAACGTTGGTTGACACTATTCTTGGATTGCGCTACATTTACCATCAGGTGTAGCGTAGTCACTTTGCCGAGCCAGGATAAAAAAAAACAGACATGAGTGTAAAGTTGACATTTTCTCAATCCACATTTTTAGCTCGCCAAAATTAAAACCCACATCGCGTTGATTCATCGTAAATAATAAGGCTAAATATTCAAATATTCAAATATAATGATTTAACTAATTACAATTTATATTTAATTAAACATATTATGTAGATATTTGTTTTGTTATAGTGGTACAATAAAAAAAAAAATATCTGATGATCTGAAAGCTCCATGACACAAAAAGTTCTATAAAACTTGCACGACGGTCGTGAATCGAGTTTTACCACGATATTTGTTTACTTATGACCAATTTCATACGATTTGACATTTCATAAACAGGATTACTAGGTTAATGTAGAATCGTCGTGCAAGTGGGACAAAATCAATAAGTTACCCAAACTTATTGCAGAAGGAATCCAAAAATAAGTCAGTTACAAAACCCTACAAATCTGATGGAAGCTGCTTATCAAATGACAAAGGATACAAACCTTGACGTCACTGTGCAATACGGCCAATACATTACATTATAGTGGAAAGTATTGTGCTCATAGAAGAATGCTGTCACAATACATAAAATAATAAAATGATTTGATCCAACCTTCAGTTTTCAAAACTTACGGTTATACAGCCTATGTAGATGCAGGGATTAAGTTTCGCGAAGTACAAGTTTATCGCAATGTGTCGAAGGCGGTAACAAAACTGGTTAGTACAGTGAAAGCAGTGTTGCATTTCATTGATACCTAAACCCGAGTGCATTTAAGATTTCAAACTAATAATACCTGTGGTAAATGCTAATACGCGTTCGGAACAAATCCGGCCCTAAAGGGCCCTATTACCCTCTGGATAAGGTTAGTCGTATAAGTACGCAATTTTTTATGCCTAAACGACGCGACGAGTAGGTAACTCGCTAATGGTAAGGCTGAGGCTACAGTAGGCAGCGATTTGCGATGCGACTGGAAGAGCGAAACGAGATAAACCTAGCATGGCTACATTATAAGCGTAAATCTGGCGATCAAATGGCTACACTGCACATGCTTCGAAACGAATCAGCAGGAGCGATTTATGCGGCTACACTAAAAAAGAGAAAAGCAGCGATTTCGCTGTGAATTCGCTAATTAATAGCATGTAAAGTAGTCGCAAAAATTCGCGGCGATTCCGCGTCAAAGTGGCTACATATGTACAAACGCACACAAAGGCGACGCAAGCGCGGCGATGCGTGCGGGCGCGGGAGGGGAGCTCGTTTAGTTCGCGGCATTCATACAGTCGATATTTAGCTGTAGTTTTGCGTACGCGTGTATTATTCAATGGCTTTATCAAAACCGAATATTATATTTTTGCTTGAAAGCTCTTACGTCAAGTACGAACTCTTTTTAAAAAAGAGGTTGTGTTGGATCGATGAAATTAATAAAGAGCGCGGTAAATATGGAGAATTTCATGATTTGTATGAAAAATTACCATCCCTATTGCAGGAGATGTTTGTATTTCGGACACAAATAATTCAACATCCATATTAGATAACCTGTTCAGAAGGGCGATCAAAACAAAATAGTTTGAACGCGTCGCAGCGACGAGAGCGAGTGCTGCTGGAATCGCGATTGTGTAGCCACTTGACTGCGAACCCAATAAAATTTAACTTTGATTTCGTCGCAAATTAAATCGCTTATTCATTTAAATTCGCTAATATAATGTAGCCATCTAGTATTACTGACGAATATTTGTTTTTTCAAGTTCTCAAGTACAGTTGTAATGTAGCCGCTGTCATAATAAAGACTAAAATTGAATCGGTCGCTTTTCTAATATGCGATCACTTCAACCTTCGCGGGTTCCTTTACGTATAATGTAGCCACACTCATATTAAGTAGCACTATTGAATTAGTCGTGCAAGTGAGAAATTTTCTGATAAGTTCGCTCCTATTTCGCTGATATATTGATGTAGCCGATGCGAAGATTACAATAATTTTGTTTCTGTCGCATAAATAAATCAAAGTTCGCTAGTAATATTTTACATACAGTGTAGCCATATACGTAAGCATTTATTAAGTTGTTTTAATCGCTCATGTGTCGCAGTTAACGTCGCGGCTTAATGTAGCCTCAGCCTAAGAGCCACGTCTAGTTTGTCTATGATCAGCAGGTATAGTACGAGTTACAATTAAGTACCTTAATAGTTCACTATAGTTCCCACTAATGGCTATTGACTGCTACTTGATGTATGGAGAGTAAACAAAAACTGTCATCGTTTTTAAAACTATCAAAACTTGTATATACTAGGCTCGCATACGAGCGACCTGCCATCTATTAAATGTACGTGTACATTTAAATCCACTGTCTAAAATAACATTATTTTGAAAGGATAAGTTACAAATTGGGTCTGTTTTAATGCAAACCACGGTGATGGCATCAGGGACTTCGAGGGAATTGCGGTCCCACAGTATCAAGACCCGAAATCAATATTCGTGGATCACATAAACATTTGTGTAGGTGCAGGAATCGAACTCACATCTTTTCTTTTCGCAGCCGGCTACTCGCCCACTGTGCCTCGACAAAGCAGTACACTCCGTACTGATGCAGGACACAAGTATTGTCCAAATTAGGCGTGGCCAAAGTAAAAAAATAGATATAGTTTATAGAACATGTCATCATCATCTCAGCCTATTGCCGTCCACTGTTGGACGTAAGCCTCCCCAAGTAAGCGCCAACCATCCCGGTCTTGGGCAACCCGCATCCATCCGCTACCGGCCATCTTTTTCAAGTCGTCGGTCCACCGTGTAGCCGGGCGCCCTACACTACGTTTGCCTTGGCGTGGTCTCCACTCTAGCACCTGTCTGCTCCACCGACCATCTATCCGTCTGCAGACATGACCAGCCCACTTCCACTTCAGCGTGCTAATTTTGCGAGCAATATCGATGACTTTGGTTCTCATAGAACATGTAATTAGTTATTATTTTTGTTCACAGGTAACGATGTGGCTTCGTAGGTTTTACATATACAGCATTTACATCATTATATTAGCAAAATGGTGAGTAATATATTTTTAATTAACTTTAAATGCTGCTCATTAGTATAGTTTTGTTAAATCTAGGCTATTAGGTAATAGGTACATATATAATGACTGCTTCTGAGACCGTCTCGGTATGTCTTCGCATGCCGCAGTTGTAATAATGTTGGAACGACTGCTGTGCTGTGGTCTCGGGTTTGATCACCGGGTCGGGCAAATTGATTTTGGGTTCTTCTTCTATCATAGAATGCCAAGTATAAATAAATAAATAAATACACCCAACAGTCACATACATAGTCCTGACCCCATAGTAAGATACGAGTCTTGTGTTGTGGGTATCAGCAACTACGAGATACTTTCGGTCTCACAACACCCAGACCCCCCAAACAAATGTTAGTGGATTGCGCAAACATTTGTCTCGGTGCGGGGATCGAACCCGCGGCCTCTCGCTTCACAGCCGGCTACTTGCCTGCTGCGCCACGGAGAGTATCAGTCGGGAGTTTGAAATTGTGCACGGTATTGCGATGGGCTCGCCCCCTATCACATCATTGGACGGAGTTAAACTCGGCGAAATGTGGATGTACTGGTTACACATCTGCTTACCCTTTCGGGGGTTACGGGCGTGAGTGCATATATATGTATATAATGGTTTAGGTTTTAATCTAGGTTTTATAAATTAAGTCTCTAAAGCCATGCGCAAAAGTGTGTGGTTAACTTACCACTTAACTCAATTCTTCTAGATTATCTTTCGTAAATGGAACCTAGGAAAACTAACTCATTTTTTTGATGTCTGAGGAGTAAGTGATCTCCACCGCCAATGAACATTCATAATACTTAGTTGCTGACCTTCAAGGAATAGGAAGATTAAGGGATTGGGGACGGGGATGGGGATTTGGGCCTCCAGATATCTCAGTCGAAATGCAACAGCAAACAGCTACTTCACGTCGGTTTTCTGTGAGCCAGTAGTAACAACCCGGTTGAGCCGGCCTATTCATAGAGACCACTAACCAAAAGATACCACTTTTCCAAAATGAACTAATCTAACCTCAGACCCCCATAGCCAAATCACTTTAAAAGTCCTATCTCTAGGTTTTTTCCTATTGATACAAAATACTTACTAATTTAAAAACTTTGCGGTTTTCGTTATATATCGACCCCGTTGGGAATCCCTGCGGTAGAGAAACCTGTCTATAGCGTAGCCCTATCACTTTAACACTATTTAATATCAAATATCTTTATTATCAAAATAAATTATATATCATACAGTATACCTCACATGTTTACAAATGTATCATCATCATCATCAGCCACAGGACATCCACTGCTGAACATAGGCCTCCCCCAAAGATTTCCAGACCGGCCTGTTGGAAGCGGCCTGCATCCAGCAACTTCCTACCTTTATCAGGCCGTCTGTACTTGTAGGCGGACGTCCAACGCTGCGCTTGCCATTACGTGGCCTCCATTCCAGAACCTTTCTGCCTCGCCGGTTATCGGATCTGCGAGCTATGTGGTCTGCCCACTGCCATTTCAGTTTGCTAATCCGCTAGGCTATGTCGGTGACTTTCGCTACGCTGACTTTCGTTCTTCTACGGATTTCCTCATTTCTGATTTGATCACGTAAAGAAACACCGAGCATAGCCCTCTCCATAGCTCGCTGAGTGACTGAACAGTCTTATACGAATGTGTAATAGACGATTATCAGAAGCGATGCATTTACAAATTCAAGCCAATGAAGAACGTGTTGTTTCCATTAGTTTGAAGATGCATTTTACTGATTAAAAGATGAACTTGTTCCTGTCATTTATGCGGAATATTCAATATAAACAACAATATTAAATGATATGCGTAACGTACGTGGGAGGATTAGTCAGATACGAGTATAATAATTAATGTTTGTTTGGCATGACATTGTAATATGTCATATAAGCTTTTATATGGTAATAATAATACTAACCCTGCATTATACACGTCCCACTGCTGGGCACGGGCTTCCTCTACTGAATGAGAGGGGTCACGCCTTAGTCCACCACGCTGGCATATTTCAGGTTGGCAGACTTCACATATCTTAGAAATTCTTTAGGAGAATTTCTCAGGTATGAAGGTTTTCTCACGATGTTTCCTTCACCATTAAAGCAAGCGATAATTAACGATGAATACACACGTAATTTGAAAAGTCAGAGGTGCATGCTCTTATGGGACTGATTTCGAACCTGCAAGTTTCGTCTCGACAATCTGTACTATTCTCCGCTGAGCTATCACTGCTGAAGCTATTATATGTGAGGATTTTAATTTATTTATGTGACTCGTTAGTCTTCTAATTTTTGCATCGATTATAAAATAACTGTTTTATTCTTACGTCGGAGAACCTAATTAACATTTCTTTATAGCGTTTTGGATATTTATAGATAACTGTTAAACCGTCTACAAGAATTTATAACAGTTTTATTCATTTTGTTGTGCGAAAAAGTTCGTTATGACTAATGTTAATGAATGTAGCTTTTTCTACTTTTATTATTCAATGAAACGTCAAACCATGAACTACAGAGAGTATGCTTTCGTTTAGCGAAACATATTCAACAAATACCCGCGCGATTTGAATTTGACATTACACAATATACAATATGTATAATTATATATTTAAAGTTAATAGTATAATGTGTAGATGCAGATGCACCTCCCTGAAAGTAATGCTGGCGGCGGCCATGGTTACATGCGTCAATATTGTAGCGTAGTGAATTCATGGCGTATAACATACCTATGCCGCCATATGTGTAGGCAGCTGGTCTAGATATTTCTGTATTTGCAATTAGCTCTTAATTTATGTACTTTATGTTGGACACGTTTGAGTGGCGACAAAAAGTGTTCGAGAGACTTGTGACCTTTTATTTCATAACTGTTCTATTTCCAAAGGTTTGTAAAACTTATATCTGTCTATGGATGTCAATTTATTATGAGAATTGTCAGAGAAATGTTTAAAGCGAGTAGTAGTATTAGTAGAAGGGTTTTTTTACGGATATATGTAAGTAATTTTAATGAGATATTTAATATTTCACCATTTGAGACGCTTGAACATATTGACTTGAGTATTTACCTACTCACTTTTCGTACATCTGGCAGTTGGCACCACAATAAAATGCCATTGTAATGTAAAAACATATTATTATCATTATCCACTATTCGAAATTATTTGTTTTCTTGACTGACCCGACGCCAATGACCTTGACCATTTGCGGCATATAGAAATCTACCGGAATTCGCGCCACCAAGATGTAGCGGGACGACGCGAATCGAGACGGCAGTGTTTTTAATGGTTTTTATATTTGTTATTTAAAATTTTTGTTTAAAATGTAAACTGCTACGTCAGGTTTTTTATTCGATGCCAAGGGTTATTTTAGCTAAGGATTCATTTCAATCGATACATCGATTCACTAGAAATTATGCGACAAATATTACAAAATAGCGGTTTTTTTTTGAGAGCACTTATATAAATTCTGTTGCGACAGATAGTTTCGTATCGAAGCTATGCTACACATATATTTTTTACACAATGATTGGGTTGGCAAATTTGTAAATCCATTTTTTTACGATTTTGCTTTAGTTATTTACGTTAAGATTTTGCCTTAGTACTGTAAAAATTTACAGAATTAATGTCCGATACTTTTTACGACGCGACGTTCGTTTGGTGATAGATGTATTGTGGGCAAGTAACAAAAGTCTTAAAATTTCGCTAATCTAATGTTCATCCGAAGCATAGATAAGATATTTAATAGACAGTGCTAACAACCCTGTCGAACCGGACACTTCATGCTGTAGACAGAAGCGTCTGCAGCGTGGCTCTACCACGTACATATATGTATATCGTTTTAGCGAATTTAATTATTAAATCTTTCTTTCTTTCTGCCTTGCGTTATCCCGGTTTAGTGCCAGGGCCCGCCTACGAATTTAATTATTAAATAAAAAATAAAATTATACGTATAATATGGTTATTTTTAATTTATGCGGCGCTGCCACTTGTTCGCAGTTCCGTGTTTCATATTTTCCAATATTTGCTCAAGTGTAAAAACTTTCACATAAATTTAATATGCTACTGTTTGTCATTATTTTTCAGCTGCTGAGAAACAATATTTAATTCAACTTCAACTCAAGAATACTCACTTTATTATTCTTGATTAATTATATATTCATTTAACCATGACAATGAATGTTTATTTGATATATCAGAGGTCCCTTTTTTGTAATTTCGAATGTTTTACCCGACTGCGTGAAAGCAAGGCCTGGTTTATGTTATTTGATTGTCGGAGGCATAATGTGCATATAGTAACCCTTTGAGTAACAATACCTGTTTTGCTAATGCTGATAACAACTATTCGCAAAACAGGTTTGTTACTCATTTTGATTTTTTTGTCATATTGTTTCTTGATCTTGAATAAGTCTTATTCTTCCAAATATTCTTATACCAGTCGCAGTGGAGTCGGCGCACCATGCATTTTAACACATTGTTACAGAGAGGATTTGGCTTGTAGTTTTCACGACCGACCGCCTGCCTGACGTAAGCCCCTCTGGGGAGGGGGCTATCTGACATCAACACCTGTCAATTCCACTGTCTATACTGCCTCTCCTAACTTATTTATTTCGTGATGGTCACTGTGTAGGCGACAATAATTTTAGGAATAAAGATTTCGCTAGGTCTAAATATTACTCTTATATTTGTAGTCAGTAATATGAAATCTTGAACTCCCAGGATACACATGAGCTTGAGCACCTCCTCCCTCTATTCTATAAATCCGAAACAAAGCAACGGAAGTTCGGAACACATATCGATTGTATGCAATAAAACTAATATTTATGATACCGTGAAGCGTCAATTAGCATGATAATAAACATTGGTTACCATATACACCATCTTGATATATTTTGTTGCTTATTGTTTTGACATTGTGTAGTGGCTGCTCATTTAGACTGTCATGATGAGGTCCTGGGTTTGTTCCAACGCGCGCCATTAACATTTGTGTTGTTTTCTTTTTGCTAAACGTTAATTGCCTTTGAGTATGATTTAATAGATAAAGAAATTGCTTGGGCTTGGCTTTTGTACGATAGGCTTGTTATATTTAATTGAATCATATTTGGATATGACGAAAATTTACAAGAAATCCCTCGTATGCGAAAGGTCTTCTGGGTTAGTACGTAAAAAGCTAAGATCCATCTCAATAAAGATCGTTATGCCTCATTAAATTAGGTTCGGCTTTATTTATAAACCTCGTTTTATGTGTACCATTTAAGAGCCTTGGTTTCCGATAGGGTCACGCAAAACTTTTTAAGTGACTTATGGTACGTACACAAATAGAGTACTTCATGCATGAATCAGTTGTTCCATATGAAAAACAATAAAATGAGTAATAAATATCAAGATCTGCATTTTTTTTCTAATTATAATTAATAATGTAAAATTTAATTGAGGCTGCTAGAACCAGAGTGGCCTAACTGTATTTTGATGACTTTTGACCAATTTGTATTTTCGACAATTTCCCTTTTCTTCCCCTTACATCCAGTATTAAAAATTATCACGCCTGTTCTTCATGGGTAAGCAGGGACTATTATGCTATCCTATGACCCTTTAGTGTTATTTGGTAGTCAATGGTGTTAGTTTATGGAACTTTTTATACATATTAGTTACTCTTTATTGAGAAAAGATTCGTTCTGCATAAGGTTGATTTGGGTTTTTACTTGCATATGATTCAAATATTTTTTATTTCTTGAGTTTTTTCCTGTCTCAACTCTCCTTATCTTTTTCTTAATAACACTTTAGATTCTGAGTAATGGAGTTTTAATGAAATTTTGTAAAATTGTCCTGTACGGTGTCGCATAAAAAAAGTGGATGTTTGCTAGTTATCCACTTCGATATTTAATTATCTAAAGGCCATAGTATCCTGATAATAAATGACCATTATTATAATGATTGTTATCAAATAGCTTTTGCTCGCAGCTCCACCCGCGCGAATGTCTTTTATCGCGACGAAAAGCAGCCTAATCCAGACCATAATTTACCTGCGTGCCAGATATCATTAAAATCCGTTATGGCATGATTGATTATCAAACCTCCAAACTTTCACATTCATAATATGAGTAGTATTATAATAAATGCATATGGACTCACGCCTGTAATCCCCGGAGGGGTAGATAGAGATGTCACCAGTACACCCACATAATGCCGAGCGTATTTCCGTCCCATGATGTGATAGGGGGCGAGCCTATCGCCATATCGGGCACAATTGCAAATTCCGGGCCGATTTAAGCATTTCATGATGGAAAAACCCAATATCATTTGACCCGACCCGGGGATCGAACCCGAGGCCTCAGCATAGCAGTAGTAACGCATATGCAAAACAACCACCCCAGCGACGCAATCATTATAATGTATAAATATTTTTTTATGGTCTAGGTCGTCATACGGGCGAGCGGGTCACCTGATGTTAAGTGATCTCCCCCGACCATGAACATTGCCAAGTATCCGGATATCTCATTCGTCGTACGAAACGTAGCAACGAGACGCTACTATACGTCGGTTTTCTGTGAGATAGTAGTATAAACCCGGTCGAGCCGGCTCAATCACACTGTAGACAAAACTTTCTACAGTGTGGCTCTACCACTAGCACATAAAATTAGAAATAGATACATAGACAAGTTTCCTTATAATTTTATTTATGGTGTTACCTGCGAATGTAATTGAGTAACATGGGGCATCATTCCGACAAGTGCGAGTTTCGAAGTAACAGGTTATATTACAAACCACGTAAAGTTGAACACGTAGATGCAACTAGGTAGCCACAGATGCATGAATGAAATAGGTCGCAATCGTCATACCTGTTCCAGAAATGTAAATATTGTACCAATGTAAACATATTATGTGTGCAGCTTTAATTCAAATAAGTACATAAATACAGAAACTTTTCCTTCCTGATTTAATAAATTTAGGGGTGGTTTTTTAAATTGATCGAATCGATTGAATCGGTATCCACTAACCTCGAGTATAACCCGATCTTAAGAAAGAATCAACAATATTATAATGCAAATTCGAATTCTAATTCAAATTCAAAATGTTTATTTATGAGATTGGGTATATACATTCTATTAGTAATGTTCGCCGAAATCTACTTCTGGAGCATATAAATATATTTTATTTATTCTGTTTTATTTCATTGAATGATGAGACGAGCAAGGCGCTCGCTTGATTGTAAGCGCCACGCCTGCCAATAAACAGAAGCAACACCACACAGAACTTTTAATTATAAAGCACTAAATGGCACTGAACTGCGCTCGTCACCCCGAGACATAAGATGTTAAGTCTCATAATGCCCAGTAATTTCACTGGCTTCAATCTCTTTCAAACCGAAACACACCAGTGCTTACACACTGTTGCATGGCGGCAGAAATAGACAAAGCGGTGGTACCCTCGCATACAAGGAACCTACCACCTTGTAAAATATTTAGAAAATAGTTGCTTATCTTGCTTAAAATTAAAATAAGTTAGTAACAAACAGTAAAGCGCTAAGAAAAACACTGTATATTGCAATTAAAACAAAACTATAATTATATGAATCTATATATTATAACCCTTTAGTAATAAGAAATTACGTAGTTATGAGAGAATCTTGTGTAGAATCAAGAGTAATAACAATTTTCTGTAAGTAGTATGTATGTGTAGCCTTTTTTTAAATGAGTGGAAGACTTTTAATGTTTTCAGGTAATTTATTATAAATTTGTATGGCCAAGCAGTATATTATACTTTTAAGTTTTAATGTTGTCTTCGCTTCGTCAATACTTAAATGATTGTCTCCTCTTAATTTGCGGATACGTTTTTGGGAGTTAGTAATAAATAAATTAGCGTTATTTTTTACGAATACGGCAACTTCAACATGGATGCTAGAGGTAAACGTTTAAGTTATTTCAAGTAAGATATACAAATATCTCTAGATTTAATGCTGTATATAGCGCGAATGTATTTCTTTTGGGCTATGCCAACTGATTGGTATTCAGTTGAGTTACACTAGAATCGTAGTTTAGAAACAAAATCGGATCATATTTAGGAAAGATATGCGCGGTCATATACAAAAAATACGGAATAAACTGTCGAGATAAGAACTTTCTCCTTTTTGGGTCAGTTAAATGTACATCGTTGTTATTTTACATTTTAACGTGAGGACAAATTGTTGCAGTAAATAATACGAATTTCTGTAGGAACTGTAATGTAGGTACATATTATAATAGAAGAAAAAACTATGTGGGATATTTATATTACCTACGCATTTACTAAGTGACATTTACAATGATAAATTACCTATGTCAATAGTGTGATTTATAACAAATAGGCGAGGATTATTGCCGTGATGTGTTAAAAAGGACCTTGACAAAATATTTAATAAAAATCACTTTAAATGGAATTATCGAACAATTTGTATTCCTATATAATGTGTGATAGGATATTATAATATATTCAAATACCATATGTTATTTATTATGGCGTGTTATATTTCACTTTGCTTATAAGCATAGGTTTTGAAAAATTTTTTTGTTCAAAAATATGTAGGCACAAGACAGATCTTGTTACGACTATATTCGCGACAGCCTTGGAGTTCGTGACTTAGCATATAAACCAAAGGAATGTTGCCACATTTTGTGGAAACCGCAGGAGTAGGTCTGGTCGCTCGCAAATCCCTGTGCCAAACCGTACCGGAGTACAATTCTGCGGACGGCCCAATAAACATGAGCTTGGCGCTTTAGAGGGACACATGAGAGCCATTAGTCTCACTACATAGGTTGCTTAAAATCGGGTGAAGTGGAAGCATCTAAGTAGGAAGACAGATCCTGGCACCAAAAAAAGTTAAATTTAGAATTATTTCTTTTATGCTCTACAAGTTAATCTAACTACGGCGACGCTCTACCACTTATAAAATATTATGTTAAAGTTGTCTGGAAGAAATCGATGGTTGCGATAAGGCCGCCCATTGTATGCTCCTTACTTTTAAGTAACTTTATTTGGTATGCAATGAAGAATATTCTATTTATCAAAATTTTAGTTAAGCATTCTCAATCTGGTTTGGAATACGTCTTATAATGATGTTTATTTCAGTGTGACCACAGCGGAGTCGCCATGGCGGTGGTCGTGCGAAGACAGGCGGTGTGTGAAGACACTGAACGATCCGCAGAACACAGACCCCGTCCTTTGTCTAGAGGCCTGCAAGATGTTCTGCGATGACTATGGTATGCGTTTTAATCTTTTATACTTTATTATTATTATTATTATTTTTTATTTATGTTAACGTTATTCTCCCATGGAATGGGGTAAAGCAATTTTCTGCGGGCTTTTGGGCCAAGCAAAAAATCATTGGGTGTACGTTTTTTTTTTTTTTTTTTTTTTTTTTTTATTAATTATTGGACTTACGCAAACAGGTCCCAACCCACATCAGATTCAAATGGAGATACCGATCCCGTTCCGATAAATTTATCAATTTAAACCGATCTTAATACCGCATTGTCTTACAAAATCATACATAGAATATATTTCACGCACGAATTTCCAAAAACTACGAGATAAAATCAGTTTCAACTATTGGTTCTAGCAAAACAACATCAGCATCCCAATTCCAACCCGCTGCGGGCCGGATCCCCCTCGCGCAACTAGGTCCAATTATGCTACATCTATGGATAAAAATTTTCTTACAATTCTGCAAGTATTAAGAATTGTTGCTTTTTGAAGTAGAGTGTACGACAATTTATGCATACCAAGAGTTTGAAGACTGGTGTGCAGGGTATAAGGTATGACGCCCGTTGAAGAAATAATTATAGGAATTGTTTTCACTGTATGTACTTTCCATTGGTTCTTAAGTTCTATAGATAGGTCTATGTATTTGGCTATTTTTTCGGTGTAGGTACATGCAAGGTTGTGCGTGTTGGGTATAGCTATGTCTATTAAGTATATGATACTATTATTTTTGTCGTAGAGTAAGATATCCGGTCTATTGAAATGTATTGTTTTGTCGGTAATAATTGTGCGATCCCAGTATAATTTATAGTTAGCAGATTCTAATATTGTCGTTGGTTTATATTTATAGTATGGAGTTTTGTGTGTAATGAGTGAATGCTTAAATGCCAGATGTTGGTGTATGATGCCAGCAACTTGATCATGTCGGTGTTTATAATCGGTTTGTGCGATGGATTTACAGGCACCGGTTATGTGCTGTATCGTCTCCGAGCTACTATGACAACGTCGACATTGATCAGTAGGTAAGTTGGGAATGCGGATGATGTGTTTTTGATAATTACGGGTGTTTATTATTTGATCCTGAATAGCCGACATAAAAGCTTCCGTCTCCGGAAAGAGCTCGCCTCGCCGCAGCCATTCGTTCGACGCTTCTCTATCGACGTGTGATTGGCTAAGATCGGCTAGGTGCCTCCCGTGTAGTGACTTTTGAGACCATATGTCGACTTTTTGTTGTATAGTGGTGATATGTTGGTGTAGTTGAGTGCTTCTGTCATGCAAGTTAAGTGGAGTAAATTTCTTATCTACGTCGGTTATGTATTTATGTAATGGTGTATGTTCAGCTTTAGTATGAAAATAATGTCGTAGCTTAGTAATCAAGTTATTGTGTAAGTTGCGTATATCAATTATTCCTCTGCCGCCCATTTTGCGTGGCAGTGTGAGTCTTTGCGTACATGATTTAGGGTGATGTTTTCTATAGGTAGATAGATGTGTATTTATCATTCGTTGCAGTTTTATGAGATCTGATTGTGACCAGTTTATAATTCCAAAAGAGTACGTCAAAGTGGGGATGGCATAGGTATTGATAGCCTTAAAAACATTACGGGAATTTAATTGCGTTCTCAATATTTGATTTAATTTTAGTTTGAATTTTTGGGTGAGCTCTAATTTGGCCCGTTTCTGGAGTAAATATTTGGATTGATGGAAACCCAAATATTTATATGTAGCGTATTTGTCCATGGGCTCTATTGTTTCTCCTGTATCCAGAGTATAAGTATTTTGCTGTGTCTTACCGCGATTTATAGAGTGGATTTTGCATTTATCGACTCCAAACTGCATTCGTATATCTGTAGAAAATGACTGCGTAATATCTGCTAGTTTTTTGAGTTCAGTATTATTGGTTGCGTAAATTTTAATGTCATCCATGTACATTAAGTGAGAAACTATATGATATGTGTTATTGTATTTTAATTTGAATCCTGTGTTAGTGTTGTTAAGTAATTCCGACAAGGGGTTAAGTGCCATGCAAAACCATAAGGGACTGAGCGCATCTCCTTGAAAAATGCCTCTCTGGATTTTAATTGAGTTTGTAGTTATTGACGTGTTGTTTTGATTGAGTTTTAACTTTGTTGTCCATTGCGACATAATTACTTTTAGAAATTCTATTAATTTTGGATGAATTTGGTAGTGTTCTAATACATGGATCAGCCAGCTGTGAGGTACTGAATCGAATGCCTTTTGGTAGTCAACATACATTGTGTGGATGTTTCTACTTCTTGTTTGTGCTTGTTTCATAATTACTGAATCTATAGTTAGCTGTTCTTTACACCCTTGGCTATTTTTTTTACATCCTTTCTGTTGTTCTGCAAGTATATTTTGTTCATCTAGATGTGTGTATATTGTGTCACTGATGCATCCTGTGATTATTTTATAAATAGTTTGCAGACATGTGATGGGCCGGTAATTAGCTGGGTTTTTTGGATCTGAACCTTTTGGTAACATGTATGTGATTCCACGGGTTATAAATGCTGGTATTGTGTCTGGTGATTGCATGAATTGGGTAATATGACTGTGGAGAAATGGGTGAGTGCATGTAAGTTTTTTGTACCAATAATTGTGTATATTATCAGTCCCTGGGGCTTTCCAATTATGTGTACGATTTATTATTTTAGTTAATGTGTCTAGAGAAATGTTTTCGAAAACCATTTGGTTTTTAAGATTTGTTTTGGGTACTTTGTGTAACCAGTCAGCATTTGCGTTATGTTGTACAGGGTTTTCCCATATGTTTGCCCAAAACTGTTGCAAATGTTGTGGTGAGGGCAATTGTGAAGAGTCAGCTGTGTTCTTTTGTTGGTTTTTGCCTAAGGTTCTGTAAAATAATTTTTCGTTGTTGTTGAAGGTCGAGTTCTGTTGCTTTCGCTTTGTGCAAGTAACATATCTTTTTAGTCGAGTTGATACTGCATTTAATTTCTGTTTTAATGTGTCCAAAAATTGTTGTGGTTCTATATTTGGTTCTTCATGTTGTGAATGATTTTTATGTTTAGTTTTTATTTCTTCTACAGTTTTTATGATTTTATGAGTTCTATTTCCTGCTATGTATTGTGTAAGTCTTCCTATTTCTAATCTGTATTGGTCTATTCTCTGCTCAATTCTTCTTTGCCATTGAGGCTTCCTATTAGCTCTTTTATGTATATTTGTATCTAAATCGAACCTTGTACCGTTGCAAACAGCTGCTGTAAAAGCTGCCGCATATATTATTGTGTGCAGTGCTGTGAAGTCTAAGTCATTGTAAAGGTATTTTGGGAGTAATATATTATTAAGATATTGTGTTATCTGAGAAAATTTGCGTGAAGTCTTCTGCTTAGGGATATAAGGCCTTTCTTCTGGATCAGTGTCAGTGAATCGTAATAATGCAGATGAGAATTCTGTTTCAATAGCTTGTAAATCTATCGCCGTACTTAACGTTGGATTTAAAATATTTTCACTACCCGTATTAGTTTGTGTAGACGCTCCTATGTTGGTATTATGTAGGTCAAATTGGGTTAGTGTTGAGTCTATTGGGGTTACAGTATCAGTGGCTATATGTATAGGCGATTGTAAGTGTTTTGATATATTTAAACTTTGCTCTATAGATGTACGAGTTAAATTGCTGTTTGCAGACAGTTTCGATTGTATTTGTCTTTTTAGTTCATGAACTCTACTTGTAAGTGTTTTATTATTAAATATCAGTCTTCTTTGGTCTGCGATTCTTTGTTCTGTGAGATGTGAGAGATTTGGGTGTTTTTCTATAAATAGATCGTAAAGCTTTTTTCTGTATGCAGTTTTATTTGTCTCTAACTCGGTAACTTCAAAGTAACTACGGACGATTTCGTCATTCATTTCGTCTGACCATTTCATTCTGGTGTTAGTTGGTTGTGTATGTGATAAGACCGCAGAAATATTTGAGTTATGTGGAACTGATTGACTGTGTATTGGGTGGATATCTCTTTTCATATGTTCTCTTACTTCGTTACTTATTTCATCAAGGACGTCTTGTGGTAAGAGTTTTCTTCTTAAAATCGCTCTCTTTTGGTCGCCTAAACGTTGTCGAGTTGCTTGCATTTCAGGATACTTACTATCAAATTGGCGGTGTAACGGTTCTAGGTAGTTATTCATTTGAGTTGTTTCACACTTTGTAATAGATAAGTATGTGTGCCATATAAATCGGTTCATGTCTTCAGTCCATTTTTTTCGCACACAAGATGGTCGGTCAGTACTGGGTACAGGAATGGTGGCATGTGCCTCCTGCACAACAGTTGTTGACCTTTTTGATCTATTTGAGTAATCGGAAGATGGTGATGAATTAGGAGATGGATATAAACTCTGAGTTGAGGATGGTGATGGGATGTTCGAGAAGGGTGAATGATCAGAGGGTGAAGTAGATGAAGGTGAAGATGATGGTTCGGCTGTAGTACATTTGTCGAGGGGAACCCGCCTGTTCAGTCCCCCGTCGCCAACGGTTCGCATTCTGTGGCATCCAGCGTCGGCTCCAGATGCGCCCCGGCGACCCCCGGGTAGCGGCCGTAAACTATATCTCTTCATTTGACTTTCCATGTTGTTTCTCCACTGAGTGGGTTTGGGATCGTTGGTTAGGTAGGTGTGTAGTGTATGTGGTAAGATGTTAAGACCATTGCAAAGTCAGTACCCGGTACCCGTAAGCCCCCCCACCACGACAAGGTGATCCCTCGGGGGGGTTATTATTATTATTATTATATGTATGAACCACACTAGCAGCTACTGAGCTGATGGGTACGCGGACCACTACTGTGCAGAGAGCTCGGGTTCGAGCTTCGGGTAGGGTAAAATTGATATCAGGTTTTTCCATCATGAAATACTTAGTATGAGCCCTGGAAATGTGCCCAGTATGCTTTCACATCATAGGAAGGAAATAAACTCGGTGATATGTGGGGTATAGGTTATAATTGCTGTATGTCGCTCTCTGAAGAAAATCCAATGGAGAATTTTAATACATATAACAGCTTCACTGAAAATTTATATCAGACAATCTTTCAAACAAGTTTAATAATTAATCGCTTTTAGAAAGGTAAACCACCTATTGCATGTGAAGTGTGTCTACTAATTAACTGCACACATAACAACGGTTAAGTAACAATTTAACAATAGACTTGAATAGAGACTAATTAAACTAAACAATAATGTCTTTAAAACAATGGTTGCTAACCAACACTTGAGTATGGCCTAAGGCCCCTTTCATAACAAAAGATGTTAGTAACATGCCACGAAGGAGGAGTTTTTTTTTATTTGATTGAATGACGAGACGAGCAAGGCGCTCGCCTGATGGTAAGCGCCACACCTGTCCATAAACAGAAGCAACACTATACAGAACTTTGAATTACAATGCACTGCATGGCATTGAATTGCGCTTGTCACCCCGAGATATAAGATGTTAAGTTTTATAATGTCCAGTAATTTCACTGGCTTCACTGTCCTTCAAACCGAAACCTAACCGTGCTTACACACTGTTGCTTGGCGGCAGAAATAGACAAAGCGGTGGTACCAACCCAAACGGCCTCTCGCATACGAGGGACCTACCACCTTGTTAGTGGTTACAAGCCAGGTTAACACAGACGTTCTATGCTAACCTATTCTATATCGAATAGTCAGTGGCCAATTTAGTGTCCAAAATTTCAAGCTGCCCGAAGGCCTCCGATGTAACGACTGCTGTCAGTTCATGACAGTCGGGACCGAGTTTTCAGGTACTCACGGACGCACGGAGACTCTCAGTTAAAACACCACTAAGCGAACACCCATCCATAGTGACCGAGTCAAAGGCTGCTTAACTTGCTAATTATTTACTTATTTACTGTGCTAGTGAGTGCAACTGGGTATGAGCGCCTCGGCAGCATAGACGTTGATAAGATAAAATTGCAATAAACTGTCGATTAATTGGTTTTAACCAAACGAGAGCGTAATTTTGTGAGTCGTGAGTCGCAGAATTTCGGTAGCATAAATTCTGCTGCATTCAGTTTCATACAAAAAGGCAGTTGGTGCCACACGACGACGCAAAGCGAGTTGTTGTTTTGTATGAAACCGAATGCAGCAGAATTTATGCTACCGAAATTCTGCGATTCACGACTCACAAAATTACACGCTCGTTTGATTTTACCCTATATTAATTATTTTGTTGTAACTTAGTGTCGGTTTTGGGTCACTTGTTAAGTTGTTTATTGGATTAATGATGACTAATGTCGATGAACAATCAGGAACAACGGTGTAGTTCGAGGAAAGGGGGCTCTAACTTTGCAGCGAATAAGTACCTAGATAAGCTTCTAAAATACGAGAACTTGGTTATTATCACAATGCTATAAAATGGTTAATTGAATCCATAACATATTATATTGTTATCCCACTTCCTACTACTTATTACCCTAATTCCAATTAATATTATAAATTTGAAAATTTGGGTGATAGTGAGTTTGGATTTGGAGAACAAATTCAAATATGTTAATAAATATGGTGAATGCGATTAAACAAAAGATCGTGCACAATGAGATAAATCGATGTGGCTTCTAAACAGAATACATTTATCTTATTTTATTCTAGCATCTTATCTCGAGTACTCACACCCACAATTGTTTAACACTCGACAATTGATCATAAATAGCCCATTTAGGAATTGGAGCATCGGAAGTATGGCTTCATAACCTGCTGGGTTATAACTGGCTTTAGAGAGCTAATCGCCGTCAGAGTAGGCAGTGTATTTGCAGACCGGACTAACTTTAAAACTAGATTCTAATTGTGGTGGCATGGCGTAACATGTGTCGTAAGCGGGTATATGATCTGCGATTTGTAGAATGCTTGAATGTTTGAATAGCTTAGTAGAATGTACACTGGTTGAAATAAGGAACATTAGATTTGGCACGTGTTTTTATTTTCTATGTAATTCATTTATCACGGTAAAATAATTTACATCCAGTGACCATATAATGTGGCTTAATTGTTAACACAGTAAACACGTGTATTTTCCAGTTCTAGTGTAATTCATCCAAAGTGCCAATTGTAATGACCAGAAAGTCATGGATGACTTGTGAATTAACAACTTATTGCTTGAATTAGGATGATAAATGCTTTAATTTTAAAGCTTATGTGTCGCAGTTCAGCCATATATTATGCGATGTAGCAGAACAGAGATCTACCTCTCCACATAACAAAAATAATTATATTGTGGTCTATACCCTACAGCCTGAATGGGCCGGTTCCACCGGGGTGGAAAAATGAAGCAAATACTCGATTCAAGAAGATTTGGAATAGTTTTATTGAGCTGATGAAAGGCAGTAGTCGGCTGTTTGATGAGAAAATGGAGCGATTCACCGTAGTCCCGATGATTCGGCTCAGTGAACCTAGCTATTACAATTCGATTAATACTTTAGTATTCAAACTATATCGGGATTGAGTGGTTCAAATCACCGGAAACACGGGTAATAGACCATTATTTCTTTTTTAGTAAACCATGTTTTTACACTTTATTATGTTTATTGTGGTAGAGCCACATTGTAGACAGCTTTACCTACAGCATGATAGGGCTGAATCGACCGTGTTGTTACCACTGTCTCACAGAAAACTGATGTGAAGTAGGCCAAAATACCCCCTTCTTATCATCATCCCTCAATTATCCATTCCTTTTAAGGTCGGTAACGGGCCCATGATTAAAAATAATAATAAAAAAGAGATTAGGCCCATAATCCAACCAGAAATCGTTCATCTGTTTATCACCGTTAATAAATATTTTTTTGTATTACACCGGTTTGAAATGCCACAGATTAAACCAAATAGGTATCTATGTAGATCATGTTCCATTTGCAAATAGGTACTTCCTAATTCTGTTGTTCACAATCTAAGTTCAAGATTTTAGATAGTCATACGATTGTTACACTTTCAGTTGCGAAATTGAAAATTGAGTTCAAATGTATTATGACCTTACTGTGTTAGTTGTAATATTTACTGTGGTCTAGAAACGATTGGGATCGTTTCATTCGCAAGTCGTAATCGTGTTGTGAATTTTGTTTTTAGAATTCCCTTTTAAAATTCGAATACTTACAAAAAAGAAGAATTTTTATATCGACCATTACGTTGACAAAAATATGTGGGCTTCATTGTGTGAATATCCTCTCATTGCCATTTCGTGTAATGCATATTATGTGTTACCTGTTTTTTTTTTGGTACCTGTTTATTTATTTAGGTATTGTATCCGTCGCCAAGGCACTCTTCAGGTTTTTGACCGCATTAGGATAAATTATGATAATTTATGAAAATAGCATGTAAAGAAACGCAACTTTTTATGAACTGGCAACTAATCCGGTATCCCAAGTGTTGCCAATTTATTGAAGGTGTTTGATTTCAACTCAAGTTCAACGTGCAAACAATGCGACTGGTTTTTTGCTGGTTTTTTATTTTGGATGTTAAATTATGTAAATGTCAATATGACACATGAAAGAATTTTTATCTCTGAAGCACATCTTCATCATTATTCATTGCGTATAGGATTCAAAGACTTAAACATATTATTTGAATTTATATTAGTCACACCGTTTCGAATTAATTAAAACAAACAAATGTTTTATTGTTTTTTTTCGTGTCGAATTTCGTTTTAAGTATGTGAAAGGCGGACAACGGTAATTGGATTGGACGAGTCGAAAATCCAGCTTAACACGTTTCGCGTGTAGCTAGACTAGATCAAATTTAGGAATTACTTTCATCAAGTTTTGAATATTTTGATCGGTTAATGACACCTGTTCGAACTGGGCCAGTATTGTGAATTATTTTTCCGAACTTCTACTTTCTTTCGTTCATATGGAACTACAGTGTCGCCTTCCGAGAAAGGTTACAACTGACATATTTTAATGATAAATTAGTATGAGTTAAATCCGCAAGTAGCGTAATCGGCGTATACTTTTTTTTATTTAGCTTTCATAGTATATTATAGATATATCTTTATACATACTACTATTATTCCGTTCATGGGACTTTTTTTAATGAAATGCATTTTTATACTAACTAAGTAATAAAGGAATACTTTTAATCCCAACGTTATCAATATTTTTTTATAAACAATGCCGTTCACTTGTTATTACGTTAAAGTATATTTCATTTCAAAGACAGATGTACTTAGAATGTTGGTTGCCGTTTGTCACTTGGCCTCAACCTTTTGGCAGCTAGGTTCAACTATTACTTCTAGGATACATTTAACTATGCATTTTTTTATAATCATAACGACGTATATTAATAAGTTATGTATCAAATTAAAGGTAATTTATACCAAACTAGGTACGCGATGGAATAAGGTTTACATGTAATGTAGAAGTAGATAATGTAAAAGTACCCAAGTCCTGGTGATTTTATGAAAAAGGATAATCTTCTATAAAAATATTGCCTTCGATTAAAAATCAGACGGTCGTAGAAGTCATGCAGTGGGATCTTAGAGTATAAGGAGCAACTATAAATATGAAGAGGTTGAACAAATTAATGTTTTTTTTTTAATTTTTGTTAGTCAGATGCGCCTTTCTATCTTGTCTTTATATAGAAAAAGTTGTGGTAAATAAAAACTAGCAAAAATTCTTTCCTTTATATTCTGGCAACCTTCGTGGCGTAGGGCGAGATTAGAAGTCTGCGAAGCGAAATGCCGAGGGCTCGATTCCCGTCCCGAGACAGATCTTTGTGTGATCCACAAATATTTGTTTCGGTTCTCGGTGTTGTAGGCCCCTAAATCCCGAAGTCGTAGTTCCTGGTAACCACGATACAGGTTTAACCTAGTGTATTTATTTATTTTTACTTATAATGTTTAATTCCTTCTTAAATATACATATAATAAATGGATTGACCTATTACTAACATAGTATAAGGTCACTGATCACTCCTGTATCCCTGAAGTTTGCTTGAACAATAATGTTTTGATTTACGAATATTTATCTTCAATTAAGTATGAAGTATACCCCTTGACCCCGGGTCAGCAGCGAGGATATTTTTTTTTATTTTTTTTTTCAATATATAGTTTTATTTTAAAGAGATTTTTTTTGCATTTCTATAAAAAAAAAGAATCTGGGGTCCGTGCATTCTGGCATGCAAGCCGGGACAATCAAGGTATTAAGTTACATTTTGGTATTGCAGGTTTGCTGTGGCCGCGACCAACAGGCGAGGCGGATTTAGGAAACTTCCTGTCAAAAATAAACATCAACAACATAGACATACAGATTCCTAAGCTGGGAAGAAGTGAAAGTATTATGAAAGCTGCGGGAGAGGTACACTTTTTAATGTTTTTATTCTTCCTGACACGGTAAATACATTACATACATACATTTACACTGTAAGTACCTTTAATCGAAATTTCAAACACAAATTGTGATTGCCCGATCTGGAATTTGAACCCAGGACGTCGTCCGAACCCGGAGAAGTAATTTTAATAAATACATTTTAAGAAGATCGTCATTGCATAGTATAGTTTTAATATTCGGGTTCGATTCCCAGGCAAATATATTTTTCTATTACAATATTTGTTGGGTGCACGTGTACCTTTGCCTACCACGTTGGGGATATATGCGTGAACTTATGTATGTGATATATTCCATTATAAAACATAAATTAAAGAACAGATTATCTCAGAATAACTTGTCCCACTTAACTTACATATATCTTATTAAATTGGAAGAATTAATTAATTATAATAATCGAATTATAACGATTGCAAATTGCTCTACATTTAATTTAATTATCTCATATTTCATTGTACGTGACTTGAATGAATAAATGTATTGTTGCAGAGATTCCGAGGTTTAGTGTCGCAGACGATACCAAAAGGTCTGTCACCGAAGGCGACAGGAAAATCCGTCGTGATATATTTAGTCAATGCCAATCCTGACATTCAAGGTATGTTTTATAATCATTTGTATAGGTAGATCGGCTCACCTGTGCATGATTCGTTATGTGTGCGTAAGCTTGTATCGTGCCATAACAGTTTTTTTTTATTTGATTGAATGACGAGACGAGCAAGGCGCTCGCCTGATGGTAAGCGCCACGCCTGCCCATAAACAGAAGCAACACCACACAGAACGTTGAATTACAAAGCACTGCATCAACTGAACTGCGCTCGTCACCCCGAGACATAAGATGTTAAGTCTCATAATGCCCAGTAATTTTACTGGCTTCAATGTCCTTCAAACCGAAACACAACAGTGTTTACATAGTGTTGCTTGGCGGCAGCAATAGACAAAGCGGTGGTAACAACCGAATGCTCATTGGTTGATTTTTTGATAGCAGGCAAACGAGCAAGTGGGTCAGCGACGGTGAGTGATCTCCACTACCCATGAACATCTACAATACCCGGGGAATAATGGATGCGTAGCCGGGCTTAATGGGAATGGGTAATTAAAGGGTTGGTAAAGGAAGGGGATTTGGGCCTCCGGATATCTCACTCACCGTACGAAAATCAACAGCAAGCTGCCACTTTAGGTACGGCGATTTGCTGTGAGACAGTGGTAACAATCCGATTGAGCCGGTTCTTTCATGCTGTAGACTATTTGTCTATAGCGTGACTCTACCACATTTTGTTTTGAATGAAGTTATTTACGTGTCAGTGTGAGGTGGTGAAAGTAAAATGCACATGCAGTGAAACGCACAGGGTAACTACTCGGAAATAAAATCAACTTTCTATTGATTTGGAATGCCTTTAATATTTTCAAATTGCAATCTTACGTTTCATCATTTGGTAATAATAATTAATACAAGAACCGAATTATTGCGGCTGGCCGGGATACGAATCTGTTCCTGATATGGGAAATTGCTCTTTACACATGACGACGTGGAAATACGTTCGGTGAATAGCAGCCTTTTTTAGCCTTTGCCTTTGCTGGTGGTAGGATATTCATATCCGCCCGGATAGCGACCACCGTACCCATGGGCCATGGTGTTAAAACCTGCCATAGTGATCCACACGCCTTGTGTGGTTCGCGTTCCAGGATCAGGCAGTGCATATCCTGTTCTCCCGAGGGGCTTGCGACATGACTTGATGGTTGGTTGGTGCGGGTATAGGGGTACATCCTTGTATTAATGTGCCTTCATCGGTCATCCGCCTGTCCTGTCGCAGGCCCCTTGATTTGCTTCTTCCCTCTCCTTAGAGGTTGTTGTTTGTTGGTAGTCGCTAGTTTTTTGGATTGCACTACGCTCACCATCTGGCGTAGTGCAGTCTCTTTGCCGTGCTCGGATAAAAAAGCCTTGGGCATAGACAAGAATATTAAAAAATCATCTTTGCCTTTGGGATACACGCGTGAGCTTAACTGTATATCTTCAAACGGGTTGTTGGCATACATTAAACATTTGACAAGTTTAGTAATATAGCTTTATTATAAATCAGAAAACATTAGTTCTCTCACGTGAAATCTAGGTTCTGCGACCCAGTTATTGAGTTCAATGTCCTTCATCGAAGGCGACGCTTATATACAAAAATAAAGCAGTTCAATTTTACACGTTTAGTATGTTGCAAAACCAGTATTAAAAACTCCGAGCCAATCGCTCTGGATCTTGTTTATGGTCAAAATATCGAAGATTGAAAAAGGTTGAGTTACATTTATGGGATTTAGCATTTTTTACTGACCGCCAATAAAATTTAAATGTAACGGGATTAGATCAATGAAAATCAAATTTTTATTGATTTTTTTTTATAAATTGCGTCGTATTTTCTGGTTTGCATTTTAAATTACGATTCGTCTTAAAAGATATTGCGATATGCACTTAAATAAGGAATTTATTTTTTCTTTGGATTGTTACGCTTGCCCCACTACTTCAAAAGAAGCTTTACAAAGAAAAGTCCTGACTTTCCTTATATAGTTCAATACTCTTTGTCTTCTCACTGACTCATCAATGCTCAGCCTAAAGCTGAAATTTTATACAGAGTTTGCCTATATGATGTTACGTATACAAGCAATAATGAAGGATATTTCAGAATTCAACCCCTAATGGGGTACAATAGGGGTTCAAAGTTTATATGGAGAAACAAATATTAAATAGTGATTTCGACTCGAAACTTAAGAAGTACTCCTTAAAACAAATAAGCATATACTTATTTCGTTGTTCCGGATAAAGGAACATTCACGCGGGCCGAGCCGCGAGTAAAAGTTAGTTATAAATAATACGAATAGGTACAACCTATTTTTACCTAAGTTCGTTAGGCTGCTTAAGTGAGAGAAAACCTACATAGGTCAATCGGATTGTATTGATTTACGCAGATTGTTATATTGTTTGCAATTGACATGTTAAACAGTATTAAGTATTGTTTTTTTTTTAAGGTTAATTTCCGTAACTTTTGATTCCAAAGGAAATTGTCTTGCCACGGCTTTTATTTCTTTATGCTTTACATTTTACCAAATCTTATTTGTGTTAGTATCGTTTTGTTATTACATAAATCAATATCGTTTTACTACAAAAAGGATGAAGCATTTTTATAGCAGAGCCATGGGCATGTAGAGAGAATGGATGAAAGATGATTGACGAGACAAATATACATCTACATCGGTGGCCCAGTTGTAATGTGTACGCGATGCGACTCCTGAGGTCTTGGGTTCGATCCCCGAGAGGGTAAAAGTGATATTGTTTTTTTCTATCACGAAATTATCAATATCAGCACGGAATTTGAAAACAGGCTCCGTAAGGCTATTCGTAGGTTCGTCCCCTAACATACCATGGATGAAAATATAGTAGGCAAGACGTGGATGTACTGCTTACACCTCTGCCTACGCCTTAGGGCAGAGATTCCCAAAGTGGTCGATATACCCTTTGGGGTTACAATTGGTTTTCCAGGGGTCGACATAAACAAAAACCGCAAAGTTTTTAAATTGCTAGGTATTTTGTATCAATAGGAAAAAACTAGAGATAGGATTTTTAGAATTCGATAAGATTTTTCGAAGGTATGTGAAGTGCCTGATCCCTCTCATTCAATAGAGGAGGCCCGTGCCCGTGCAGTGGGACGAATAAGGGCTACTATATATAAAAAAAAAGGATTTTTAAAGTAATTTAGCTCTCAGGCGTTCTGAAGTATTAGTTTATTTTGGAACAGGGGTCTCTTGCCCAAAATAGTTTGGGAATCCCTGCTCTATGGGATACAAATATGAGCTTGTGTATATATGTAAAACCTATCCCCTTTTTCCAGAATTCTCGTTGGATATGGATGAAAGCTACGCGCTGAGGGTGTCTCCAGCATCAAACGAGGAAGTCAACGCCACAATCTCAGCCAACTCGTTCTTCGGCATCAGACACGGACTGGAAACCTTATCCCAACTTATTGTGTTTGATGACATTAGAAATCATATGTTGGTGAGTCAAATGTTTTTTTTTGAGGAGGGTTGACGTCACAGGAATTTTAGTTTTAAATTAACAGTTCTTAGGTATCAATAAATATACATTTTACGAATATAATCGGCTATATTTTATTCCGTTGCGTTGCAATCCTTGTCCGAATTACATTGATTGCACAGTTACAACCAATTTGTCATTAAATAGATAGTAAACAAAAGGTTCTACATATTTTAACTATATTTTTACGCTTTTCTGAAGGATTAAAAATCTCCTTTATGATCTGAAAACATTTCTCTAGTCACTGTGTGTGTCTACAAGGTGATAGGTCCCTCGTATGCGAGAGGCCGTCTGGGTTGGTACCAACCGCTTTGTCTATTTCTGCCGTCAAGTAACAGTGTGTTAGCACTGTTGTGTTTCGGTTTGAACGACATTAACGCCAGTGAAATTACTGGGCATTATGAGACTTAACATCTTATGTCTCGGTGTAACGAGCGCAGTTCGTTGCCATGCAGTAATTTGTAATTCAAAGTTCTATGTGGTGTTGCTTCTGTTTATGGGCAAGCGTGATGCTCACCATCAGGCGAGCGCCTTGCTCTTCTCGTCATTCAAAAAAATAAAAAAAAATACGTTTAACATTTATACTTATAAAAACATTTTGTTCGCAGATCGTAAGAGACGTAGTGATCAATGACAAGCCTGTGTACCCGTACAGAGGAATCCTTCTAGACACCGCTAGAAACTACTTCTCAGTAGATTCCATCATGAGGACCATTGGTAAGGCTTCTGAAATTAGCTTATTGTACACTCTTGACTGCCCTTTCTTTCTCCTTCTTTCATCTCCATCCCATGGTTGCCTGTAAGACATTGCCCTGAGCGATAAGCTAAGATAAGCCTGAGCGATTATATTTTAGTGTTCTGTCATGTACTCCTTGTGTACAATAAAGTTAAAATAAATAAATAAATAGGCTTCTAATATTGGGAGAAAAGAAGAAATCCCTTTCCTTTAAGGTCGACAATGTGTCCATGATCTTTCTTGTATTATGGGCGTTCATGGGCGGTAGAGATCACTTACCATCGGGTGACCCATTTGTTTGTTTGCCGCCCTCCGTTATAAAAAAGACATACATGCAACATAATTCGATACTACTCTGTAGAATAAAATTGCATTTGAAATATCGCTATTTTTTGCTAGAACGTTTCAAAGACCTTGTTGTTTTACATTGGTTTTTTATTAAAAAATTCTTAACCTCACAATTATAGTAGTGTATAAATAAAGTTCTAAATCTGAGATTATGGTAAAAAGGAAAAAAATCTTTGTTAGAATGCTCTACTGAAAAGTATGCCAGGCCGGCATGATCTTGGCGACCAACGATAGACACACTGTTTGTCGTTGGTCGACACTATTCCTGGATTGCGCTACACTTACCATCAGGTGTGGCGTAGTCATTTTGCTGAGCCAGGATAAAAAAGTTGAAATTTAAAATAACATTGTACAATATTAGCTTCAAAATACTTTTTTTTATATACTGTTAAATAAAGTCGCAAGCTTCAACCGTAAAAAAATTGTTACTTTTTTATTGTGTAGACGCAATGGCTGCGGTCAAACTGAATACCTTCCACTGGCATATCACCGATAGCCAGAGCTTCCCTCTCGTCATGGAGAAGAGGCCAAACCTCACCAACTTCGGAGCCTATTCTCCTAGCAAAGTAAGTACATACATACACTGTTGGGGGCAATCAGAATTTTTCTATAATTTTTATAAACATACAGGGTAGGTCTGGACAGATCCGAGTTATATTTGTAAGTTTTACTTACATGCGTTTACATATGGTAAAACTAACAGATCTGATATATCAGTTTCCCAATTTACAGCTTACAATTTAATGACATTTAATGTTACCAATTTCCAGTTCTGTTTACATTTAAAGCGTTGAAGCAAGCAATAATAGATTATAAATACACACGTGACTAAGAAAAGTCAGAGGTGCATGCTCTTGGGGCTGGTTTCATTTCGGCAGTCCATATTACTCCCTGGTGAGGTTATAATTGTGTAATCATATATATTACTTATAACCGTTACTATTTAGTACATTTTTTTGTCTGTCTCTGTTAATCAATTTTCTCTGTTCGTCAACTTTTATTAATAGAGTGGCTAGAAAGAGACGAAAACAGTGGTGAAAAAGTTAATAAGTAAGGCCCATAATGCGGGCACGCTTGCCATCTTCTGTTATTTCTTTGCAGGTGTACACAAAGCAAGCGATCCGCGACGTGGTGCAGTACGGGTTGGTTCGTGGTGTGCGCGTGTTGCCTGAGTTTGATGCGCCCGCGCACGTCGGCGAGGGTTGGCAGGACACCGGACTCACCGTTTGCTTCAAGGTCAGTACTTCTAGTACACACTTACGCACTCACGTACACACGCACTCACGCCCTCACTCACTCTCTCATTCACGTACTTACGCCCTCACTCACTCATTCACTCACTGACGAACTCACGAACTCATTCACTCACTCACACCCTCACTCACTCACTCACTCACGCACTCACGCGCTTATGCGCTCACGAGCTCACGCATTCACGTATGTAAATCCCGAAGGGGTAATAACTACTGTGCTGAGGTCTCGGGTTTGATCCCCGAGTCTGGCAAATTGATATTGGGTTTTTCTATCACGAAATGCCCAATATCAGTCCGGTGTTTGAAATTTGAGCCCGGTATGCAGACAGACTTACCCTCTATCACATCATGGGTGGAGATAAACTGCGCGAATATTGTGTAGGTATGTTATAAAGATGGTTTGTTATATTTTGTTTTGTAGGCTGAGCCGTGGGCTCAATATTGCGTGGAGCCACCCTGCGGACAACTGAATCCCATCAAGGATGAACTCTATGATGTTCTAGAAGACATTTACCAGGAAATGGCCGGTAGGTATATCTAATTATAATAGGATTTATGTGTCAGACCTTAGGCCCTACCATAATATCTTAGAGTAGTATTACTATAATCTTGACTTTCCGTACCAAGACCACTTAAAAGTAAGCTTATTGCCGTCATATTACAAGATTGATTGTCTCTGCTTACTATGGGAAACGGTGTGTATCTATGTATGGGTGTATGAAAAAATTTTATATCTCCAAATATTTGTTTCGGGTCTGGGCGATGTGGGACAGCAAGTCCCTCGTAGTTCCTGATACAGGTTAACCTAGTGTAGGGTCAGGATTATTCGTGTGACTGTTATTTTTTTTTGCATAGACCGGCAAACGAGCAAGTGGGTCACCTGATGGTAAGTGATATCCACCGCTCATGTACGCCCACAATACTAGAAGAATCATAGGCGCGTTGTCGACCTTAAAGGGAAGGGATAATTAAAGAATTGGGAAGGGGAAGGGGATTTGGGCCTCTGGATATGAGTTATCGAAATATGAAAATACGTAAATAAAAAAAGCGTGGGGTGTGTTTTAAGATACTATCTAAATGATATGTAATCCTTCTACTCATATCTGTCAATACAATAAATATAACTATTGACACCATGCACCCCACGCTTTTTTACAATAAAATATTCTTTTTTCTTCAAAATTATATTCTATTTTTTAGTTAAACTTTCTATAAAAATGTTTTTGAGTTTTTTGTTATAATATTAGTTTAGTTATGTTCATGCTTTATACAGGGTTATTTTTAAAACACCAGCAACCTCGCAGGGGTAGATTCCTAAGGTTATAAGCTACTACTTTTGTTCCACGACTTTTAATAATTTGTTAGATTTTATTTTCATACAAAAATAAGTATTCATTTAATTTCCGTCTTGAACGTTACAACGCGCATCGCAGATTACGTAAACAAATACGCGAAGCGTGGGGAACCGGGCTAGCTCCTTTGAAGGTCAACGCCCGAGCAGCTGAGCGGCGCGTTTAATGTCGCGCGCGCACGCCGCGCCGCGCCGCACTCTACGAAGAAAAACACGACACAACAAAAACTTGTAAAATCATTTTTTTTTAAATATATTGAGTTATATCCAAACTCGTAGAACAAAAGTTGTTCCGTATGGGGTCAGCTATCTGGTCCTGCGAGGTTGCTGGTGTTTTAAAATTAACCCTGTATATTTATTTTGTCAGATGCTTTCCACCCGACGGACATCTTCCACATGGGAGGTGACGAGGTCAGCGAGCGGTGCTGGAACTCTTCCGAGGAGATCCAGCAGTTCATGATCCAGAACCGTTGGGACCTGGATAAGTCCAGCTTCCTCAAACTGTGGAATTACTTCCAGACCAAAGCTCAGGAAAGGGCTTACAAGGTAGAGTCTATTACATATAAGTAAACTACACCCTACTACCTAACTACTACCCTATTACATATAACTATACTATATTAATCATCTATTGGTTAAACAATTTGAAAGTAGAAGAGAGGAAAATCTGGTTACGTCAGTTTCTGATAATATACATACGCTTATAATAATAATACAATGAGAACTTTAATATTTAAAAATGTAAAAAATAGCCTTTTGAAATAAAGAGTACTCTACAATAATACAATGACACACGCCACCACTTTATTTTGAATGGATGACTTAACATAAAAATAGAATCGTGCGGTTTCGTCATTGTTTGATTAAATAAAGCAATGCTATGCACTCTGGCAATCTTCATTCTATACAAATGACAAATACATGAAGATTCTTGAAGCGCATAACTGTAATAAAACCGACTTCGAAAAAAAGGATGATGTAAATTCGGCTCATATGTCTTTTTTAGTTTATTATTTTGATTACTATTGATACAATGATATATGTTTTTTTTGCAGGCGTTCGGCAAGAAGCTGCCTCTGATTATGTGGACGAGCACCCTTACAGAGTACACTCACGTCGAAAACTTCTTGAATAAAGATGACTATATTATCCAGGTTAGTGTTATCTACTCGGTGATGCCTAGTTATTGGGATTGGATGTGTCTGGACACTGGGCCATTTTACACGCCAACATACATCATATATGATACATGATGTCAATTATACAGGGTGACTTTTAAAACACCAACAATCTCGCAGGACTAGATAGCTTACCCCATAAGGAACAACTTTTGTTTTGCTAGTTCGGACGTAACTCAATACATAAAAAATGATTGAATGACAGACGACTGGCGGCTAGATAAATGGGTCAAGTTCAAAGCCGCTAGCGCTGCACCCCCTTCATCACGCTTCGCAGTGGTTTGCTTACGTAATCTTTGCGATGCGCGTAGAGTTATAAACATTCAAGCCCGAAATTAAATTAATACTTATTTTTGTATGAAAATAAAATCTAACAAATTATCAAAAGTCGTAGAACAAAAGTTGTTCCTTATGGGGTTTGCTGTCTAGTCCTGCGAGGTTGTTGGTGTTTTAAAAGTAACTCTGTATATATTCACTCTGTGCCCTGTGGGCTGCAGATATTGAATATGACCGTTGATAACAACAGTTAATTAGTTTCTTTAAACAGAATAGAACAATCGACGAACTGCTTTTTTCAGTGATTTTAACTTATCTTAATGATTTTGATTTGATCTTGATTGATTTTGATTGATGATTTGATTTTGATCTTTAATGACGTTTACGCGACTGATACACATTGAAATACAACTAATGTACACGGATTTTATGGCGATTTTAACCTTATTTTTGGTCCGGACGTTGCGAAAACTTTTCAGCCTTCGTGGTCACGGGGTGGACTGCGGTGTAGGTTGTCCAGGAAAGTTAAAGAGTGCCTACCTTTAAATTAATTTTGTTAGTGGTCCGATCTACGCAGAAAAAGCTTAGTGTCTTTTTTTTTTATAGTATAGATCGGCAAACGAGCAAGTGGGTCACCTGATGGTAAGTGATCTCCACTGCCCATGTATGCCCACAATATTAGAAGAGTTATGGGCGCGTTGCCGACCTTAAAGGAAAGAGATAATTAGGGATTGGGAAGGGGAGGGGTATTTGGGCCTCCGGATATCTCACTCACCGTACGAAACGCAGCAGCAAGCCGCTACTTTACGTCGGTTTTCTGTGAGACAGTGGTAATGACCCGGTTAAGCCGGCCCAATCATGCTGTAGACAAAACTGTCTACAGCGTGGCTCTACCACTCATACTTGTCTTGTAATTTATCTTTATAATTTCTGATTTTTTCTCTAGGTATGGACCACAGGCACGGATGCCCAAATCCAAGGCTTGTTACAGAAGGGCTATCGACTGATTATATCTAACTACGACGCGCTCTACTTTGACTGCGGTTTCGGTGCTTGGGTCGGCTCTGGTAAGTTTTGTCATATTTTTAAGGCTCTGTACCCAATGAACTGAAGTAAGTGAAATTACTGGGCATTTTTTTTTTTTTTTTTTTATAGTATAGTCCGGCAAACGAGCAAGTGGGTCACCTGATGGTAAGTGATCTCCACCGCCCATGTACGCGCACCACCAGAAGAGTCATGGGCGCGTTGCCGACCTTAAAGGAAAGGGATAATTAGGGATTGGGAAGGGAAGGGGATTTGGGCTTCCGGTTATCTCACTCACCGTACGAAACGCAGCAGCAAGCCGCTACTTTACGTCGGTTTTCTGTGAGACAGTGGTAACGATCCGGACGAGCCAGCCCATTCATGCTGTAGACAAAACTGTCTACAGCCTGGCTCTACCACTCAATTATTGTGAGACTTAACATCTTATGTCTTGCGGTGAGGATTTGAAGGTCTGATTGGTGTTACTATTATTTTACCAATTTATATTTAATTATTTGTTTTTTTATAGGGAACAACTGGTGTTCACCGTATATCGGATGGCAGAAGGTTTATGACAATAGTCCTGCTGCGATGGCCTTGTCTTACAGGGACCAAATTCTTGGTGAGTAATAGATACCTAACATATTGTCAGGTATTTATTTTTATCTCGGTACGGAAAAGTTACTACACTACACCTGATGGTAAGCGTAGTGCAGTCCAAAAATCTAGCGACCTCCGACCAACAATGAGTTCATCGGCGGGTACCAGAATCATGCCGGTCCGTATAAATGCTTCTTCCCTAGCAAATCGAGGGTCCCGCGACAGGACAGGCGGATGACCGATACAGGGATGTTTTTTTTTTTTTTTTTTTTATGGCATAGGCCGGCAAACGAGCAAGTGGGTCACCTGATGGTAAGTGATCTCCACCGCCCATGTACGCCCACCACCAGAATAATCATGGGCGCGTTGCCGACCATAAAGGAAAGGGATAATTAGGGATAGGGCAGGGGAGGGGATTTGGGCTTCCGGATATCTCACTCACCGTACGAAACGCAGCAGCAAGCCGCTACTTTACGTCGGTTTTCTGTGAGACAGTGGTAATGACCCGGGCGAGCCAGCCCATTCATGCTGTAGACAAAACTGTCTACAGCGTGGCTCTACCACTCATAATGTACCCCTATACCCGCCCCAACCAACCATGAAGTTCGCAAGCCCCTCGGGAGGACCGGATATATACTGGCCGATCCTGGAACAGAATCCACACAAGATGTGTGGGTCACTATGGCAGGTTTTAACACCATGTGTACGATATGAATATCCTACCATCAGCCAACTCCAATTACTATATTATATTTTTTGAGAGTATAGTAAAGCTACGCTGTAGATAGGATTGTCTACAGCAGGAATAGGCCAGCTCGATTGGGTCGTATGTGGTGTTTAACGCGTGAAGCGTGACGTGTGACGTATGACGCGTGACGTGTGACGTGTGATGTGTGACAAGGGGTGAAGTGTGACGTGTGACAAGGGGTGACGTGTGATGTGTAATGTGTGACGTGTGACGTGTGATGTGTAATGTGTGACGTATGATGTGTAACGTCGTGTGATGTGTGCCGCGTGACGTGTGACGCGTGACGTGTGATGTGTGATAACGTGTGACGTGTGATGTGTGATAACGTGTGATGTGTAATGTCGTGTGACGTGTGATGTGAGACGTGTGACGTGTGACGTATGATGTGTATCGTCGTGTGACGGGTGATGTGTGACCTGTGACGTGTGACGTGTGATGTGTAACGTCGTGTGACGTGTGATGTGAGACGTGTGATGTGTAACGTGTGACGTGTGATGTGTAACGTGTGATGTGAGACGTGTGACGTGTGGTGTGTAACGTCGTGTGACGTGAGATGTGAGACGTGTGATGTGTAACGTCGTGTGACGAGTGATGTGTGACGTGTGATGTGTAACGTCGTGTGATGGGTGATGTGTGAAGTGTGACCTGTG
Source organism: Amorpha juglandis (assembly GCA_949126905.1). Lineage (NCBI taxonomy): Eukaryota > Metazoa > Arthropoda > Insecta > Lepidoptera > Sphingidae > Amorpha > Amorpha juglandis. The sequence goes on along the minus strand of OX421374.1, from coordinate 15,159,500 downwards.
ACGTGTGACGTGTGATGTGTAACGTCGTGTGACGTGTGACATGTGACGTGTGAGCGTGACGCGTGAGGTACGAGTGCGAGTACGTGATGTGGTGTGGTGTGGCAGGCGGCGAGGTGGCGCTGTGGTCGGAGCAGGCGGACTCGTCGACGCTGGACGGGCGGCTGTGGCCGCGCGCGGCCGCGTTCGTGTGAGCGTGACGCGTGACGCGTGACGTGTGACGTGTGAGCGTGACGCGTGAGGTACGAGTGCGAGTACGTGATGTGGTGTGGTGTGGCAGGCGGCGAGGTGGCGCTGTGGTCGGAGCAGGCGGACTCGTCGACGCTGGACGGGCGGCTGTGGCCGCGCGCGGCCGCGTTCGTGTGAGCGTGACGCGTGACGCGTGACGTGTGACGTGTGAGCGTGACGCGTGAGGTACGAGTGCGAGTACGTGATGTGGTGTGGTGTGGCAGGCGGCGAGGTGGCGCTGTGGTCGGAGCAGGCGGACTCGTCGACGCTGGACGGGCGGCTGTGGCCGCGCGCGGCCGCGTTCGTGTGAGCGTGACGCGTGACGTGTGACATGTGACGTGTGAGCGTGACGCGTGAGGTACGAGTGCGAGTACGTGATGTGGTGTGGTGTGGCAGGCGGCGAGGTGGCGCTGTGGTCGGAGCAGGCGGACTCGTCGACGCTGGACGGGCGGCTGTGGCCGCGCGCGGCCGCGTTCGTGTGAGCGTGACGCGTGACGCGTGACGTGTGACGTGTGAGCGTGACGCGTGAGGTACGAGTGCGAGTACGTGATGTGGTGTGGTGTGGCAGGCGGCGAGGTGGCGCTGTGGTCGGAGCAGGCGGACTCGTCGACGCTGGACGGGCGGCTGTGGCCGCGCGCGGCCGCGTTCGTGTGAGCGTGACGCGTGACGCGTGACGTGTGACGTGTGAGCGTGACGCGTGAGGTACGAGTGCGAGTACGTGATGTGGTGTGGTGTGGCAGGCGGCGAGGTGGCGCTGTGGTCGGAGCAGGCGGACTCGTCGACGCTGGACGGGCGGCTGTGGCCGCGCGCGGCCGCGTTCGTGTGAGCGTGACGCGTGACGTGTGACGTGTGACGTGTGAGCGTGACGCGTGAGGTACGAGTGCGAGTACGTGATGTGGTGTGGTGTGGCAGGCGGCGAGGTGGCGCTGTGGTCGGAGCAGGCGGACTCGTCGACGCTGGACGGGCGGCTGTGGCCGCGCGCGGCCGCGTTCGTGTGAGCGTGACGCGTGACGTGTGACGTGTGACGTGTGAGCGTGACGCGTGAGGTACGAGTGCGAGTACGTGATGTGGTGTGGTGTGGCAGGCGGCGAGGTGGCGCTGTGGTCGGAGCAGGCGGACTCGTCGACGCTGGACGGGCGGCTGTGGCCGCGCGCGGCCGCGTTCGTGTGAGCGTGACGCGTGACGTGTGACGTGTGACGTGTGAGCGTGACGCGTGAGGTACGAGTGCGAGTACGTGATGTGGTGTGGTGTGGCAGGCGGCGAGGTGGCGCTGTGGTCGGAGCAGGCGGACTCGTCGACGCTGGACGGGCGGCTGTGGCCGCGCGCGGCCGCGTTCGTGTGAGCGTGACGCGTGACGTGTGACGTGTGACGTGTGAGCGTGACGCGTGAGGTACGAGTGCGAGTACGTGATGTGGTGTGGTGTGGCAGGCGGCGAGGTGGCGCTGTGGTCGGAGCAGGCGGACTCGTCGACGCTGGACGGGCGGCTGTGGCCGCGCGCGGCCGCGTTCGCCGAGCGCATGTGGTCGGAGCCCGCCACCACTTGGCGCGACGCCGAGCAGCGCATGCTACACGTCAGGTAACATATAATCTTCTACTACTTTATTTATGTATGGCTTTCAAATTATGCATTTCCCCAATAACCGGTATCATTTACTCCCAAGCCTTCACAACAACGATGAAATATCGGTGTGGAAGTTTTCAATGTTTTGTTGGAGTTTTGGTGTGAATTCCTTTCAGTACGATGCTTCATTCACTTATTCCAATGTTTCCATACACCGTTTATCACCATCTATGTTTATTGCACAAATCCACACATCCACACTTTTACAAAACAAATACAACGATAAACTAGTTTTTGAAATTAATTAAAATAGGCGATGAACCGCACTGTCAGAATTCCCGCCAAAACTCTGACTTAATAATCTTTTTCTACTAATGTGGTAGAGCCACGGTGTAGGTAGTTTTGTCTACAGCACGAATGTGCTGGTTCAACCGGGTCGGCTCGACCGGGTCTTATCACTGTCTCACAGAAACCGACGTAAAGTAGCGACTTGCTGCTGTGTTTCGTACGGTGAGTGAGATATCCGGAGGTCCAAAGACCCCTCCTCTTCCCAATCCCTCAATTGTCCCTTCCCTTTAAGGTCGGCAATGCGCTTTTGATTCTTCTAGTATTGTGGGCGTCCATGGGTGGTGGAGACCACTTACTATCAGGTGACCCACTTGCTCATTTGCCGGACTATGCTGTAAAAAAATACTAGCCTTGTACACACTTTTATACAAGAAAAACGGGTGTGATAGATTTTAAGGTCGCCAGAGTTTTATTATACAGGGTTACTTTTAAAGCACTATCAATCTCGCAGGATTAGATACCTAACATCATAAGGAATAACTTTTGTTCTATGAGTTCGGACATAACTCAATACATGAAAATAAAAATGATTGAATGACAGACGAATGGCGGCTAGATAAATGGGTCAAGTTCAAAAGCGCTAGGGCTGCACCACATTTCTCACGCTTCGCAGAGGTTTGTTTCCGTAATCTTTACGATGCGCGTAGTTATAAACATTCAAGCCCGAAATTAAATTAATACTTATTTTTATATGAAAATAAAATCTTACAAATTATCAAAAGTCGCAGAACAATAGTTGTTCCTTATGGGGTTAGTTATCTAGGCTTGCGAGGTTGTTGGTGTTTTAAAAGTCACCCTGTATATATTAGAATATCAAAAATATGGTATTCAAACAATTATAAAATTATGTAGTATTAAGTCCGAATACGCAGGGGTAATAATAATAATGTTCTTTATACCGAAAAATAATAACATTAATATAAACTTTTTTTTTCAGGGAACGCATTGTCCGCATGGGCGTTCAGTCTGAGTCCCTCGAGCCGGAATGGTGCTATCAAAACGAGGGTTACTGTTACCATTAATCATATCGATTCTTTTTTACCATTGTGATTATTTTCATGACTTGTAATTGATATGCCCGTGTACCGTCCGGGATCATTATGTCTGTCTAGTACTTATGTATTGACGAATACATAATACTTACAGTTAATAAAATATGTAAGATTTTCTCAGATTTTTTTTTAATGTCCTGTGGATGTATTTACTACTTTGATGTATTTTAAATTAGGATTATGTAACGCGTAATATTTTAAATCTATTTTAATACGGGCGGGAATGCGATGTTCCGAATGATTTACACCATCAGTGTTGTGTGATAAAAATTATAAGTGAGCGATAAAATAATTCGATAAATAAAATTAAATTGATATTTTTATGGAAAGTAATTTACTATAGTGTGATTTTTTTCGAATTGAGATTATAATTATGCTAGTGATTGATATTTTAATTGAATGGGTGCCATGTAATAATGCGGTGCACAATAATATTTTTTACATAATATTATTGCTATATTATACCTATACTACTTTTTTGTCTACTTAATATTTTAACGATTTTATCGTCTTCTTTTCCAGTTTTATAAATAAAAATCCGACCCGTAGTTGCATGGAATACCAATTTATAGGGACTATTCATATTTCTATATTAATACATATCAACCGAATGATTAAATAAGACGGAAATCCGAATTGAATAATAATTAATGAAATTATATTGCATTTTTACGATTTAGCCTTAGGTACTGCCGTATGTCATGATTTTCATAGCTATATACTATATTATTAACATAGACATAGATAAAATCGACGACGCAAGTACTTCAATCTGTATGGAAAACAAGCGTGTCCCATTTTTTCTATCTGTTGTGACGTCTAGTGAGGTCAATCTTACTAGATTGAGAAACACATTTGACCACTTATCTAATGTTTTTACAATACTTTACGCCTCAATAAGACAGTTTTTGCGTGTTCTGCTCTCGTGTTGCGTTGATAACGTGAGTATAGTAAATTAGACTATCTACGCACGCAGATTTTTTCAGAATTTCGTTTCGGTTTCGGCACGCGAAGTAAGTTTGCCTCGTTTATTAGATGTATGTCGGTAATTATCTATTGATATCATTTAAATACGAAATGAAATCGTGGTTATCCACTGCCAAAAATAAAGTGTTTTTCTTTTGTAACTTTAACCAAAATAATGTCCTCGTATCCAAACAATATATTGAGGAAGTTTTGTGTAAGATGTTTAACAAATTCATTGTCTATGGTGGATCACTTTTATATTGTAGTTTAAACATTTTTATATTGATATCGCGATTCGCAGCGTATGTATTATTGCATTATGACATATACTGAGATTATGTAATTATTGTGATTACGATCTTATTTTGTAATAAAGTCTGCAAATATATACTTGTTTTTATTTACTACACAATTCCTTTACAATTTACCTTAAACAATTATGAATTACTCATAATAAATAAATTCATTATGAAATTATTAATACAGTTTTGATCACTTTTCTGCAAAAACCTGTATTATTCTATAATCTCTGTTGCAGCACGCTGGAAACGATGAACACCAAGTGGGTTAAAATACTTAATAGGTTTAATTATTTCAGAATGTATATAAACACAATCAAACGATTAATCAGAATTTATTTAAATAAATATAAATTAAAATACATTACTTAACTTAATCTGTTTGTGCCAACATTTGGAAAAACATTAGGAACAGCAGTGTTTATACCAAACCCAGCTGCTATTGGTCCCGTTGTGGCAGGTCCAGGGATTTCATTCAATATACCTATATTCCCATTTCCACATTCATACTTCACTGTGCCTTTACCACCGTCTGGAAAGACGCCATCTACGGTTACTGCACTTAGAAATGGCAACTTCCCAGTAACTGCTAATTTCCCTTCCATTAACAAATTGTCGGCTTGTATTGTCAACCCTGTAGGAGTAATTGGCGATGCACTCTTCACCTTAAATCTAGTTTTGGTTCCAAGATGAGCTGGATCTATACCAGTTATGGATGCCAGAATGCTCTTTGATTCAGCTAAATTCCTATTAGGAAATGTAGCTGTATTTGTAAGCAATCCTTGAGAAGTTAGACCATTTCCAACAGATAAATTCGGGACTTTAGTGATCGAGCTGGTGGGAATTCCTGTTGGATTATGTAGATTATTAGCAATCGCTCCCATGGTAATTGGATTTACTAATCTATTAGAAACTGCGATATTGTTTGCTTCTCCTAAAATACGGTTAGTTATAGGTCCATTAGCAATGCCATTAGCCATGTTGATGGCAGTAATTGTATTGCTTGGTATTGCTCTTGAAGTCATTGGTGATACTGCAGTGTTAGCTGCAACTGCTGCATTTAATAGACTATCAGCATTTTTTTCATCTGCAGCCCCAATGTTTATGGGCACTCTAAGCAATTCTGGTGCTGGTCCAGTAGCTATGAGGTCTCTAATTGGTTGCGAAACACTTGTTATAGCATCAATTGGCCCCTTGAGACCACCCATTAATGGACCTCCAATTACTCCGTCAGCCATATCCGTTAATCCTCCATTGAAATGACTAGCAGATACTGGACTTCCTATAAAACCATCAGTGGAGATCATAGGATTTCCAAAACCACCCACCAGTGCTCCCCTTGCTGATCTCATCACATCGTCTGTAACTCCTTGATTAGCTAAACTGAATGCTATTGGCTCTTGGATATTCGGACCGTTAGCCATTGTATTAAGTAAACCCATATGGTCTATATTACCGATAGCCTGCGCTGAGCTGACAGAGTTTATGTCGGGACCAACTATGTTTCCTGCTAAACCTGCTGTGGGATTATTCATTAAAAAATCGCCCGTATTTCCTCCTGTTCCGACGGTTTGTGCTCGAATACTCTGTAAAATTAACAGTTAAACACATATTTGAATAAGCTTGATGTTTAAAATTAAAAAAATGACTTCGTGCAAATTATATCCACTAAATTTATTATTGCTTACCTGCGTTAGAAGAAAGTGGAACAGATAAATGAATATGAATTTTTCTAACATTTTCGTGCGAACGGAGAAAGTAGGATTGTAATTATTTCTGATTGGAGACTATCATGGATCGATTAAAGGGTTTTATTTATACTAGTTATTCTTATCGGAATTTCAAATACTGCAGCAGTTGCGAAAATTGTGATTATCAGTGCATTTTGAAATTATGTTTCAATTTTCGTGGTATTTTGCATATCAACTATCTAGATATGCTATCAGTATGTAATAATTATTGAGTAATTTTATTTACGTAATTAGCCTGTATTCTGTAGAATTGAACGGGTATACCGTATTTCATTATCGTGAGTAAAATGAACACGAGTAAACTGTAAATTTCAATGGCCCCCGCATTCTACAGCAAATACGTTACTGCAACTTTAAAAAATCAATTCAGAACATATAAGTACGAATGCGTAAATTCAAACATTCTGTTGTGAATTTATGAGTGGAATCATAAATTTAAGCTATGAATACCTTTGAATAGACACATTAAGTACGATACACATAGCTATATAGTCTCATTATTCTGGTGGCACAATTCTCTAATTGAAAAACCGATGTGGTTCAAGGTTCAAATCCTGTGCTCGATCTCAATCTTAATTTGTTTGAGTTTTATACGGTTTTTTTTTTAATGAAAAATGATCGAGTTGTATGGGATTAGTAATTGTGTCCGATATGACGATAAGCTCGCCCCACATCACATCATGCTTTGAAAATAAGTTCGACGAAATGGACGTGGGGCGGTGCATTAGTTGCAACACGGTTATACCTTCGGGGCTACAGACGTGAGATTGAAATTACAAATACGTTTGTATATATATTTTTTAATTTTGCCAAAACAAAATCATAATCTTTCTATTTTTTTCCATAAAAGTCTTGCGTTTGTCCACTATCTCAATAAGCGCTAAAGATTATAAGAAGGTCATGCTGTTTTTGCCCTGGAACATAGCGTAATCAATGTCAATTATATAGGTATCTTTCTTGGGGCTATATCTATATACACAGTCCAAAAAAGTAGCCGTTTTTATTTTATCGATTATTTTAAAAAGTATTGATATCGATTTTGGGTACTTTCCCGTTAATCAAGCGTATTTGGCGGAATTCTACATTATTGGGCGATACGCATTGATCCAACTCGAAACGGTTAAGTTAGGTTAGTTCGTTCGTTCGTGGTTATATATTTTTTTATCGACCCAAAACCTCCCCTGTTCGATTATCATAACCCATCCTTAATATAAATATTTTATTTTCTACAGAAAAAATATCGATAAATCAATATTTTTTTAACATCTCTACTGGGTTCTGTCATACTGCTGTCTGCCGCTGTCATGTCATGTCAATAATACCTGAGTTGTCTAGTTTTATTTACAGTAATTCTTCATTAGTTAGTAATTCGATAATTTTGTTAGTTGCATATTAATACACGATGAATTGTTTCGAAAACGTGAACATGCCGAGCTGCGTGTGGTTTGAAGGCGGCGAGAGACGAAACACAATAGCTTCCATGTTTGCTGGACTTCTAGTACGTATTTTGATGAATCATACCTTTATTCTATTGATTAATAGGTGAAAATTAGTTTGAAAACTCATTTCTTGTCTAGTTTGATTGAGTTATTCGAGTAAATCACAAATAATAGTATCATATGTCGTTGGTTTTCATGTACTTAGAAAGAATTGTGACATTGTTTTTTATAGGCCATATACATTGTTTGTTCTGTGTAACTATTTTATAATTATCTTTTCTAATGGTTATCTATTATTATTTGGTTGAGTTACGAGACGAGCCAAGCGCTTGTCTGATGGTTAGCGCGACGCCTGCCCATAAACAGAAGCAACACCACATAGAACTTTGAATTACAAAACACTGCATTGCACTGAACTGCGCTCGTCACCCCGTCATATGATGTTAAGTCTCATAATGCCTCACTGGCTTCAATGTCCTTCAAACCGAAACTCAGCTGTGCTTACACCAGAAATAGATACAGCAGTGATATCAACCCACACAGCCTCTCGCATACGAGGGCCCTACCACCTTGTAAAACCTAATAGCAAACAATAATTTCTACTTCTATTAATAAACTTCTACTATTAAAATACATACATACAAAATAGTTTTTCAGAAAAATATGAGCTTTCTTATAGGCTTAAAACACTTCAATAATTTTGTTAAGGATACATAATTATTATAGTTTTAAAAATCCATACATGGTTAGTAAATGCCCATCAAATATTGACATGATTAGGAAATAATACAGTCGAGCCTTGATGATTCAAATACAAGAAATGAACATGCTATTGAGATCCATGAACTGTTTTGATTATAGAGTGAGACTGTTTAATTAGACATTTTTGAAAATAAAACGAAGATGTGAGATTTTTAATAATAGAGCATAATGACATTGAAATTAAAATCATGAACTATAGACCATAAAGTTGATAGTATAAAGGGAGGTATTTAATATTATGTATAATAATCAAAATAATTTCTTATTATTTTAAATTTATGGGATTAATAATTATAAATTCTGACTACACAATTGTATAGATTGCAATCATTATAGACATCACTCTAATCATAATCCTTCAAGTATCTGCCTTGTGCCGCACACACAGACAAACAAAACACTGATTAATTAAAACCAAATTTAAAATACTTAGGAAAATATTTACTAGTTAACTGGTAAAATTCATTCCTCAAACCAAGCCTGTTGACAGTTCTTTGCAGGATGGTGGTTCATAATAGATGCGGCAGCGGTGTATCCAAACAACTTGCCCAACGCTGCACATGTCTGTGGTGTGATGGCCACATTATCACTCATCATGGTCAACTCAGTGTCCAATGCACAGGTAATATGATAAATATATACATGCTCACTCACATCTATAATCCTCGAAGGGGTAGGCAAAGGTGTAACTAATATAGCCACATTTCGCTGAGGTTATTTCTGTCCCGTGATGTGATAGGGGGTGAGTCTATCACTATATTGGGCACAATTTCAGACTCTGGGCTGACACTAAGTATTTTATTATAGAAAAACCCAATATAAAAGTGACATGACCCAGGGATTGGACCTGAGACCTCAGCACAACAGTAAGACCACATACACACTACAATTGCGCAACATACTAGATGGGGCGATTAGTCGCAATACAACTAATATTATAAATGTAAAAGTTTGTGAATTATGATGTTTGTTAAGCAAACAAGTCTTAAACGCTGAATGGATTTGTATGTAACTTGGCACACAAATAGACTATGATTTGGATGTAGGCAAATATTGTGGAAAACTACATTTATGAACATGGATCTACCAGCAAACTATTAATTATCTATTTACATAAATTAACTAAACAATCCATATTCCTGATGCTGTACAGATACTAGATACACCAAGGGTACAAGTCTTGTGTAGTCCTTATAAAATGTAATAGTCAGTTTTTTGTGCGAAACAAAATCAAGCCGCTACAGAAATGTACACTTAGTTAAGAACTCACTTAAGAATTGTCCCGGAATGCAAGCGTAAATCGTATGTACTTGGTATTGCAGGTGCGTGGTGAGACATACACTGGTGGTTGTTTAGACCCGCGCGGCGCTCGTCTCTGGCTGTTCCTCGGGTTCGTCGTCGGGTTTGCGTCACTTATCGCATCTTGCTGGATACTCTTCGCTAACTATGTCAATGTTGGTGAGTAACATATTAGGTTCCCTACACAAAGGAAATGCTGTTAAAAGTTTGAGTCCTTTATCTCTCTGTATTTCTGTTTGGATGTGGCATAGTAGCACCTAAATATTTTTGAGATGAAACTTCTTTAGAATCGTTGTGATTTGAAACTCGATGAAACGAAAATGCGTCACGACAAAGACAAATTATTCATAAATCGCATTTGCGTATTAAAATTCCTTGGTTAATTAACTTACTTTAATAATTATTCTGAAGTTTCACTTCTGTCGTGTGTGAATTGCACACAAACACTTTTTTTATTTCAAAGCTGGTAATATCGTAATGGTTTTTGAAAAAAAACTGTTCAACTAATATCTCAGCTACTTAGTAAATATAGCTCCTTTTATTATTATTGGTGTCGGGGGTTTCACATGGTTTATACTGGTTGGTAGGTCCCTCGTATGCGAGAGGCTACCTTGGCTTGTACCACGCACCGCTTTTCTATTTCTGCCGCCAAGTGTGTAAGCACTGTAGTTAGATTACACATACTTCCATTTTTTTTTAAAACAGCTATGCATGCTTCCTCACTATTAAAGCGAGCAATAACAAACATTGAATAAACACATAACTTTGAACATTTAGAGGTGTTTAGCCTTGAAGTTGGATGAACCCGCGACCTTTTTCTCGGCAGTTTGTTTCACTCCCCACTAGGCTAACCCCGCTACTTCGCTTTTGATTGAGACACTAATAGTTATAAATGTATTTTAATTTCAGGTACCAACAAGCCCATATGGCCCGGTGTAAGTTTGTTTATGCAGAACGCGTTTATATTCGCCGGCTCACTGGTGTTCAAGTTTGGTCGCACCGAGGACCTCTGGGGTTAGACTCGTGTTACAATGGGCGTGTTCGGACGAACAAAATGCTGAGTACCTAAGTTTGACATTCAGCCTATAGATTTGTAACATTTCTGTAACACATATTTAGTAATTTATTTATTATTAATGTTATAACGCTATGAATAAAAATGGATCAATCACGAATACATCAAATCTACACTTAGCAAAGAGCTCACAACTTTTTCTTCAATACGTGGGAAAGTCTAACCTAGGTTATTCAGAAGTTTGTTTATCCGAACACGCCGATAGTCTGGTAACCCATAGTTAATTGCGTACAGGATATAGGTTTTAACATGTGGTTTACAATTTTGTTTATTCTGCTGATTGAAGTTAAAGCTGTACTGTATAGTAAAAGTGTATTTTTTTAATATTTCGTATAAAAAAACCATATTTATAAATTCTGTTTAAAAGTTTTAAAAGATGTTGAAACAAGTACATTGTATGGGAAATGCTTACAATATATAGGTCTGAAATGGGGTTTTTCTAGTTTTTAATACAAACCTTTCAGTGATTTGAGGGTAGTTAAAAAGAGGGATCTGTCCTTTGCACTCCGTAATATGAATTAGTGCTAATTTGTTCAGAGACACTAATTTATTTGTGTTTTGTTACGCCAGGCGAATTTATATTTGTTAACAACTTGTTAATATAAAGATTTTTTTTTAATTCCGGTCGTATTAACAAATTTAAATGTGCCGGACGTTTTTTGTAGATTATAATTACTGAACATTATTTTTAGCTAATCTTTTTTAATTTGTTATATTTGATGTATAATGTAAAAATATTTTTTGACCACTAAAATCTATAAATGTGAATAAAACTTAAGTTTGTATTAAATAAATAAGTTTATTGCTTTGGTATTTAATAAATTACATCGATTGAAGTACATTAAAGATCTTATATTGAATTGAGAGTATTTATTCATCCAAACTATTATTACTCTTTGGTATTACTATTTAACTTTGTTCATTAAACTGCCGTAAATAACGTATTCGATGCTAAAAAATAGAAGCTTGATAAATCGGTACATGATATTTAGAGAGGAATTATTTGTCTGTATTCAGTTTGAAGTTTTTCAGAAGAACTATTTGGCAAGTACATTCTTATACAAAAGTAAATTCGTGAGCTATGCCCTCACGAATATACTAAGTACATGAGCATTATATAGCTAAAGTGATATTACAGTAGAAAATGCACAAAACTATCAATATATATCGTATCGATAATTTTTAGAAGTATATCAATAGCGATTTTGATATCGAGAAAAAAAATAACGATTTATCGGCTTGACATTTTGATGACCTTTTTTGGCATAATAATTACTTTTGGTCCACTTTTCATAAAAAAGTACCGATTTCGATATGAGTTCGATACTAAATGAAAAAAATATCGATACACCGATATATTGCTAAAAATCATCGTAGAAAAAATACCGATACGTCGATATATCTATATTCTTTCTACATCCCTATATTAGAGCGTGTCTAAATACTTTGAACTTAAAACTAGGGTTCTTGATAGGTTCTGTCGCCTTCCACACATGTTCGGCTTCCTTGGCCGTTTGGTAAACATAGCTGGCCAGGCTCGCAGCCCCCATTTCTATGCATACAGACGTTGTTGGATACAGGACATTGGCTGGCGGCAACCGCTACTCCGTATACCCGCGATGTTGATTTTGGTATGACAATCTGTCCCTTCGTGTGGCTTTCTACATCTATGTACTCGATTTTTAATCTGTGGGGAATAATATTTTTATGAAACTCCATGAAATGATACTGGCATAATGTTATAACAAATGCCATTAACAAAAAAAAGATATGAAAGGTGTTTTGGCGGGAATTCTGACAGTGTGGTCGGGTACATATTTTAATTATTTCATTATCCAAATATATACATAGAAGCAACACCACATAGAACTTTGAATTACAAAATACTGCATGGCACTGAACTGCGCTCGTCACCACGAGACATAAGATGTTAAGTCTAATAATGCCCAGTAATTTCATCTCCGAAGGGACAGGCAGAGATGTAAATGTGCCACCGAAACAGTTGATAAACATTACGTTTATTTATTATACGCTAATATCCATTTATTACTGCATCAAATATATATCCGCAGTAGGAAATTCCTACCATAAAGGCAAAATTCCACGTCCCATATTAACTACTTGTTTTGGTAATCGTTGCAGTCTCATTGTAAAAAAATGAGATTCATTTACACAGATCAGGCATAATATATAAAAAAAATGGCAGTTTCATAAACTTACGTTTTCCAATCACTCCAGTAGAACCTATTTTCATGAATGGCAAGACCGAAGGGATATTTGCAATTTTCAGCAACAGTTTCTCTTTCCAATGTGTCGATGCCAACACATTTGATGCTTTGTAGGCCAGCGTCGGCATAGCAAAGTCTGTCTCGAACCCAGTCGATGGCCACGGAGTTTGGTAGTCTTACATCAGAACTGTCGAGGAATATACCCCGCTGCGTCCCGTCCATGTTGGCCCATTCAATCTTCGGGCCGCTGCGGTTCCAGTCGGACCAGAAGATTTTCCTGTTAAGGATTCAGTGGATATAGAAGTTTCTAGAATGCAAAGTAGAGACGCGCCGTAGACAGTATTGTTTACTGCATGAAATTGTCGGCTCGACCGGGTTGTCACCATTTTTACAGAAAACCGACGTAAAGCGGCAGTTTGGTGGTGCGTTTGATAGGTAAAGTGAGTGAGATATTTTATTTTACACACTTTGAATATCCGGAGGACCAAATCCCACTTACCCATTACCATAATTATTCCTGTCCTTTAAGTTTGGCAACGCAGCAACGATTCTGATATTGTGGATGTTAATGGGTGGCTTTTCTGTGCTCGTTTGTAGTAACAACCCGCTTGAACCGGCCTATTGATTTTTATAGTATGTAGATACTATTTCTATACTATCTACTTACAAAATACCCCCCAATTCCCTTCCTCAGTCTTTAATTATCCCCTCCTTTAAGGTCGGCAACACGTCAGGACTCTTCTGGTATTGTGGATATTCATGGACGGTGAAGATCAATAACCATTAGGTAACCTACTATTTCGTTTGTCAGCCTAAGCTATAAAAAAGTCTTCGAAGTGGCTCTACTATGCATATATTATTTAGCTTTTGCTCCACCGTTCACCCGCACTGTGAGACCTCAAAGTAATGTTTATAAATACAAAGGTCAGAATTTATTATGCCCAGTAATTTCAGTGGCTGGACATTGTACACAGGATTATAATCAGTTGAATATGTAAAAATAATATATTACGAAATTTCACATTATCATGAACCTACAGTGGTATTTAAAAATACAATGAACGGTAGAGGTTATCAACTGGCCGGCCTATCAAGTATAATTTATTACTTATATTGCTTCGATGAATAATGTATTTTTAAGCATGACCTGACTGCCCTGAATATTAGGTAGAAACATTTTGATACGGTTGCAATATTTGGATAGATTTTGCATGCGGCTTACCGCGTGGCATAACTGTAACATAACTGCTTACAGTTATGTCTACAGTATGAATGAAACGGTTCGACCGGGGTGGAGCTTCAGTCTCATAGAAAACCTATAAGAAATGTCTGCTTGCTATTGCGTTTCGTACACTGAGTGAGATTATTGGAGGCCCAAAAAACCCCTTTCCCCACTCCCATTCCTTACCGTAAAGGTCGGCAATTAGTTCATATTTTTTTACATAAAAAAGTAAACTATTGCTCACTCACATTTGTTTCCATAAAACATTTTAGTAATACATACGCACTCATTCAAACCATTGTACAACTTTTCTAATCTAAAATGATTCGTTCCATCCGCTTGCAACATTCAATTTTATGTATTACCACACAGCATAATCTCATGCCTGTATGCCCGAAGAAATATTTGCGGATCATAAAAAAAATTGTCTCAAAGCTTGAAGTGAACCCGCGGTCTCTCGGTTCCCAGCCGCCTACTCGCCCACTGCGCCATAAAGGTCGTCGCGTCATTTTATATGTAGTAATTTGTTAAGTATCAAACTTACCCCCTCTGTGGGTGGACTGCGATGCCTCTAGGATTAGCAATACCCTCAACAGCGAATAATACCTTCCGTGCCTTCGTGTCTAGATTAGCAACCTCGACGGTCAGTTTCTTTGAATCCGTCCAGAATATATTCCTGGCCGACCAATCAACAGCGATGCCTTCTGGAGACTTGATTCCTAAAAATGATATAATTCTATAACATTTATTATTCGTTCAAATAGTTTTTGTATGATAGATAGCAGGGTAGCAAAATTCGAAAGCCAATTTATTAATATATATCTGTATTTTGTTACCTAACGATAAGAACTGCTCGAAGCTAGAACCGTCATATGCAACACTCTTCAAGTTGTTGCTCACAACGTCGCCCCAATATATTCTGCCAGACAGACAGTCCACTTCTACCGCCACCGCTACTTGCGTCGCACCACTGTTCAAAGGCGTCGCGAAGTCTCTAGGACCCCTCGCAAACGGAACTCTATAGATTGAAGTGCCATCGCTGGTAACTAGGAAGTTGCCTTCCAGCCGTGGATTCAATTCGCAGACAGTTCCATTTCCATTGTAGCCTCTGTTGCACTCGCAGATGTAGCTGTCGCTTCTTTGCAGGCATGATGCGTGGGGGCTGCACAAGTAGGGATCTGTTCTGCAGCTAAGTTCCCTGACGCAAGTGTACCCATCGCCAACGAATCCGTCTCTGCACACACACTGGTATGAGGTTTCCGACGGCATGCACACGGCATCCAAGCTGCAGTCATTGGCCAGATCACAGGAGTGTCCCAATGGCACGCACTTTGAAATAGGGTCACCTTCAAAGCCTTCATCGCAGTGACAATAACTAATTTCTAAAGTCTGATCGAATAAGCAAGAAGCATGTTCAGCGCACAAGGCACCGTTGCACAGCTGTACGTCTGGTATACAGGCTTCATTTTGATCTTTAACGAACCCGTCGATACACTGACAGAGGTATTCGTTGCTGGCAGAGTCTAGTCGACACTCAGCGTTATATTCGCAGTCGGAATTGTCTGAGCAGATGAGGTTTGGTGTACACACGTATCCGTCGCCATGGAATCCTGAATCGCAAACGCATAGAAGCTCTGCAGCTGGTGTTTCTGTACAGTGTGCGTTGGCGCCGCACGAACAGGTAGCTCCAGTTCGCTCAATGCATTCGTATGCGTCGCCTTCGTAGCCAGTGGGACAAACACAATGTCCTATAAAACGGTCCTCCGAAGATTGCGTAGGATCTGGAGAGCATACCGCGTTAGGCGGACATTCCGTGTCCGACTCGCAGCTTACTGAAACCAAATATCCACTATTAAACATTTTATGGAAGAATGGAGATATGATACTATGAAAATATATTCTACACTATGTGTATATGTGAACAACTTACTTGACGCATCGTTGTTAGCTAACCCATTACCAGTTGGTGGATTTCCGGATAAGGTATTTTCAGCGATCGGGTATTTAGGGGATGAATATTCTGATGATGCATATTCATTAGCCGGATACTCAGGTCGTGAAATTTCATCTGTTGTAGTCGGAGGTATTGGATACTCATAAGGTGGATTTGAAGGTGAAGCTATTAAAGATGATGGATTTTCAGAAGTTTGGTAGGCATGTGATGGATATTCAGTTTGTTTATAGTCATTTGGTGGATATTCAGGTTGTTGGTATTCACCCGGTTGGTATTCAGGTTGGTGATATTCATGCTCTTGGTAAGAAGGTTCTTGATAATTAGGCTGTTGGTACTCAGGCGGTTGGTATCCAGGTTGCTGATACTCAGGTGGTTGGTATACAGGTCGCTGATACTCATGCTGTTGATAACTAGGTTCATTGTACTCAGGCGGTTGATACTCAGGTGTTTGGTATTCAGGTGGGGGATTGTTATTTTCGTAGTTTTCGGACCGACACAATTCGTTGTTCCTTTCATCTCTAAAATACGAATATCCTGGTGGGCAAATGCAACTGTTCGACTCGCAGTTAGGGAGTACAAAAGTGTCGTTGTAATCTGCTTCTTGGGTTGCCGGCGTCGTTGTATCAGGCAAGTTTTGTGTGCAACTAAATCCGTCACCAGAGTATCCAGTATTACATCTACAACTGTACTTATTTGCGATTTCGGAGAACACACACGAGGCGTAAGGCGAACAGTGCTGACATGTGTACTCGTAGGATGGATAACACCTCAATCCGTCACCAGTGTATCCAGGATTGCAAACGCAACTGGCTTGGAACGGTACGTCTCCCCGATTATCTATACATTGTGCGTTAACATCGCAATGTAAGTTTTGACACCTCGAAATCATATTGCAAGTGATGCCATTTCCTTCAAAGCCATCATGACATCTGCATTCAAAAGCGCCATCACGGTTGTAACAATCGGCGTTTTGGTCGCAGTTGTGTGTTCCGGCCGCACACTCATCGATGTCGACACACGCAGGGCCATCGTTGATATAAATATTGCTATAACCCTTCTGACAAACGCACGTGAATGAATCTCCTTGAACTACGCACGAGCTGTGTGGGCCACAGCTATTTTGTCCCTGGATGCAGGGATCATCTTGTCCTAGAGGCACAATTTTGTTGCTTGATCCATATCTTACGATATTTTCTCTGACTTCATAACCTAAATAATTCTTAGCTACCTTCAGAGTTAAAGGAACGGACTCTTCTGCTGAAGGTGGTGCGTAGCGGCAAGGATTATACATGATTGTTTGAGAGACTCTCTGGATATACTTCTCGCCTGTAACTTTATTCGTGAACGTTCGAGTTGAATCTGCGCGAATTGTTCCAGGTTCTACAATAGTATATTGTTCCTCGTACTCGCCAATGTCGAGTTTAATACCACTAAGTACGGCGGGTAAGGTACCTCTGACATCGGTTTCTATAGTTATTTGGTCAAACACGTCATGGCCTAAATATTCTTGATTGACCGTTATTCTATCTCCTGTTGCTGGGAACCAAAGGTCTGCCGTGTAGTTAAATGAAGCACCAGTTAATTGGTAACCGTTTTTGGCTGTTCCCAATGGTTTGGCGAATAACCATCCGACTACATTACCTAGAACGCTAAGAAATTGTAAACTACTTCCGAGAGATGGAGGAGTTAATGACAGAGCTGTGTAAGATCTGCCGTCTGCTACCACAACATAAGATTGGATATCGACGTCATTCAAGTTGATGTCGTTGATAATACCAGTCAGTTTTCCATGAACTCTCAAAGGAACGTCATCTTTGATACAGGATTTCCCATTTCCATAGAAGCCTTCGTTGCATTGACAGCAAATGCCTGCTTGGTAGTCGACACATCTCGCTTGAATGTGGCATACACTGGGTCCGCTTTGAGCGCATGTTTTGGATTCCTCCGCGATCTCCACCTCATTCTGATTATATTGATCGGGGACGGCAATAGTTTCATTAGGGGCGATGTTTCCTATGCGGAAAACGTATTTTCCAGGTTCTTGAGTGTTTGACCATCTGCAATAAGACACAAAGTTAATTACTATCGGTCTTACGTGTGATATTAAAGCTAGAATATCATTCCGCGGAAAATCGCCGTTGGCACTAATTTTGGATTCCTTTCCCAATATCTCAATTATCCCTTTTAAGGTACTTTCAACTTTTCCATGATTTTTGTTATTGTGGGTTTTTATGGGCGGTAGTGATCAAATACCATCAATCGTTGCTGGTTTGTCGGCCTCTGTTATAAAAAATGAAATATTTTTGAGCAAAGATAAAAACATTCTCAATATCTTATTGTGCCTAAATTAAACTTAAAATTAAAGCGTGTTAATATGATAATACATAGATACTACTCTCAGTCCATAATGACTAGGAACATCTGGCTTCTCGGTCTTTTGTCATTGGTGATTACATTGCATTTAATTGTAGGTTTAATGCAGTCCAAATATAATGTCACCTGTATTACGCTATCCTGAAGTGACTTGATATACATCAATTCACCCTGGAAGGTAATTCGCTGGATGGAGTCACTATATCAGGCCTCTCGCCATGCGTGCGGTGGTTAATATCCAGTCATGTATATGTATCAAATATCAGGCACCCTTTCACCAGCTGATTGCGTTTTTGGAAATAAATATGAATTATATTAAAACACTTACGAAACAATATTTCTGATCTGGTGACTGCCGGAGCCTCTAAGCGTGAACACACGTCCGTCTTCTGCTATGAAACCGGCCTGTGCTTTGGCATCAGGTAAGGAGGGTTCATCTGACTCCCTCTGTATCCATTGGATGTCTCTGTCAGGGTACAGGAGCTCCACGAAGCTCTCAGTGCCGTTGCTGATGATGGCTACCTGGAAGCTGTTCCTCCTGTCATCAGCACCGGTGTATGTCAGCTCGATCCAAGTGGCGATAAAAACGCTTGTGGGTTTAAAGTCGTAATATTCATGGAAGTTGTTTTGAACACTTTCCTCGGCTTTGGAGATGACGTGGGATTCGTTCGTCTCCCTGTAGTAGACAGCACCATTGTCCGTTGTATCAACGTTGGTATAGAAAGCCGCTATCGAAGGATACGGTAGGGGGAACTCAACGTTTAAGAACTGTGGTATGTCTGCTCGAAAGGTTAGTACGCCGAAAATGTTTACCTGGGGATGTGAAATGATAGTGTCAATTATTTTGTCACTTAAATAACTATAATATGATTATAAAAAAAAACTTTATTCCTGCCCGAACGAAAATGCTAGTACTTAACTAATTATAGTTTAACAGAACAGACAGATGCTGTAGATTGACACACATATGACACTGTATATTAAATATGAACGGAAACTTGACTAATTAAAAAATTACTTAGTTTTATCACTATTTTATTTATTATGTGGTGTAAGGTAATCCAAAGGTATTAACATAGCATAACGCATTACGTCTTAATTTTAGGCAAGGATTGAGTCAGACATTTGTTCATATGTAACATGCCTATCTGATCGCTCTCGTGGCCAGTGGGCGAGTAGCTGGCTGCGAAACAAGAGATCGTGGGTTCTATTCCCGCACCGGGATAAATGTTTGTGTGATTGACATATATTTCGGGTCTGGGTTTTGTGGGTCCCACAAGTCTCTTGTAGTTCCTGATACCAACGATACCTTAACCTACCGTGGGGTTAGGACTATGTGTTATACTGTTTGGTGCATTTATTTATTTGTTACAAAATATAGTCAAAATCTGTTGCTAATATTGAAACGAAATAAACTCCTGACTTAAACATCTTTTGAATGGAACTGTCCTAACGATATCTTGCGCACTTATTAGTTACTTTATTCTAAGGTCAAACGATAAGAGTAAATAGATTCGTAACATTTTTTTCAATGCTGATCATGGTACATAGTTTGATAGTACCTATTATTATGTAAACGCTTATGATTGTGACCAGTGTGATAAATATATCTTCTCTTTTGGATAGATACTAGAGGTCCCGACACTTGCTTAACTAGCGATAACATTCGCTCGTAGCTTTTCTAGCAAGGCTTATTTCTATGAACCATTATATTTGGTGTTTGAAATACAGCTTTTTTGCTTTGCTGGTGGTGGTTTTGCTTGTGGGAGGATACTTGTATCCGACCGGATAGCGACCACCGTACACTGGTGCTAAAACCTGCCATAGTGGCCCACCTTGTGTGGGTCGCGTTCCAGGGTCAGCCAGTGTATATCCGGATCTCCCCAAAGGGCTTGCCCCTTGATCCTAACCCTTTTCCCATCCCTTTTTCGTTCCCCTCCCCCTTGGCCCTTTGGCAGGCCGGCGTGATCTTGCCGACCTACGATGGACACATTGTTTATCGTTGGTTGACACTATTCTTGGATTGCGCTACACTTACCATCAGGTGTAGCGTAGTCACTTTGCCGAGCCAGGATAAAAAAAAAGCTTTCTCACATCACACGTGTTATACAGGGTTACTTTTAAAACACCAACAACCTCGCAGGAATAGATAGCTAAACCCATAAGGAACAACTTTTGATCAACGACTTTTGATAATTTGTTAGATTTTATTTTCATATAAAAATAAATATTAATTTAATTTCATTTATGTTTTGAAGTGAATGAAAAAAAATGAAATGAAATAATGAAATCAGCGGATTACCTGCAAGCATAATAAAGAAATGCTATCCAAACGTGAACGATAACTTTGTGAAAACCAGTCAAACATTTTAACTAAGTATATTTATGTAATTGTTACAGCGAAACAAAGAGTACAATTAATATTACACTAAAATGCCGCGAAAACACACATTAAATGGCCGTAAAAAACGTGAAAAAACCCGTTAGAAACCGAACTCGAGAGAACGTCAGAAAAGAGCAAGAGAGGCAGAATCAATTTTTACTTTTATAGCAAAAGCCGGCAACGAGCAAGTGGGTCACCTGATGGTAAGTGATCTCCACCGCCCATGCACGCCCACCACCAGAAGAATCAATCGGCGCGTTGCCGACCTTAAAGGAGAGGGATAATTAGGGAAGGGAAGGGGATTTGGGCTTCCGGATATCTGACTCACCGTAAGAAACGCAGCAGCAAGCCGCTACCTTACGTCGGTTTTCTGTGAGACAGTGGTAACGACCCGGTCGAGCCAGCCCATTTATGCTTTAGACAAAACTGTTTACAGCGTGGCTTTACCACTCAAAAAGGCCATTAATTTTGAAACTGCCCAGATTTATGTCATCATTGTTGGTTTGATATTGAAAAACTGTCTTAAAAAATATTACCCGTTAGGAAAACTACGCGAACCCTTACAAAGCTCAGCTTTTTGCTAGTATTATAAAAGTGCGAAAGTGTCTGGATTAGTTGCAGTTGCAGTCAGTGACCTAACGATAGCCGCCCACGTATCCGTCCGGCATATGTGCCTAAAGTGTTATCTTATTGCAAACGAGTTTTTGCATCCAGTATACTGACGAGGATCTTAACCCTATAATTCTATCATCCAACTACTAGGGTATAAATGTATAAATGGAAATTGGCACAAGTTTTAAGAACACTATTACAAATAAAATAAAAATCCCTATCGTTACTACTATCTTTTTTACTTTTTTTTTCGTTTTTTTTGCATTTTTCTCGTAATTGGCAAATGTTATCGTAAACGTAGGTCAGACAAAAGTTAAGATCATGCAGTTATCAACAAAAATTGTTAATATACTTTTTTTCCAAGAATCACAAAAACTGAGATATCGGCTATTCCAAAATAAAGTATATTCTGTTTATGAGTAGGCGAGGCGCTAACCAACGTCATTCAATGAAATATAAGCAAAATACAAATGTGTCGGACCTCATTGTATCTATCAATAATAGAGGTTTCCCCCATATCCAAGTCCACTAATCCAGGTTTCACTGTATGAATTGAATGCGACATGAATTCTTGTTAAGAAATGTGTATAAAATATGTTCAATTTATGTTTAACACAACCGCATGTATTCCTAATATAAGTTATGGTAAATATTTTAATGAAATACAAAATAATAACATAACTTTCCTGTAGAATATTCATGAAATATTTTTTATTACGAAGCACCACATGACACTGGACTGCGCCCGTGACTCCTAGACATAAGATGTTAAGTCTCATAATGCCCAGTAATTCAACTGGTTTCAATGTTCTTCACACTAAAACACAACAGAGATTACACACTGCCTCTTTTTTAGGTAATTAGCACGTTTGTATCTATATTAAAACCCTTAGAATATTTTCTTACATAATCAAAAAAGCAGTGGCAGTTTAGTGATATGTGGAATTGACTGCAGACGTAAGACCGCGGGTTATAGTCAAGCAGGACGGCCACCATCACGCTTATGGTGCTGCCACACCGGTGTTATAAAATGTTATATAACATTTTATAACATTAAACATTTATTAACATTATCTAACATTGTGATAAAATGTTAGAAAATGTTTGTTAACAAATGTTATATAACATTTTATAACAGCGGTGTGGCAGCACCATTTAGTAAACATTTCTTAACAATTTATAACATTTTTAAACATTTTTTAACCGCGGGCGGCGGTACTTTTGAGAGCGGCGCCGTCAAAGAAGCCGTCAAAGACGATGGGCCGATGTCATGTTTTCAAATGTTATAAAATGTTTGCAAACATTTTCCGTCGGTGTGGGAGCACTTAAAACATCTAACAATTCCTAACAAAATGTAACAATTTTAATGTTAGAAAATGTTTGTAAACATTTTATAACATCGGTGTGCACTTTACGAAGTGCCTTTTGTATTCGGGTGAAGGGAAATATCATTGGAAAAACTACATACAGTACTAGATTGCACAGACTTTCAAGCTAGACAATACAATTGAGTTAAAAGTTAGTTTAGTTTCATTTTAAAAATATGCAAACAAAATCCGGTCATGCATGCCTATTTCCAGGTCAGTCCCTCAGGGGAGAAATAAAGACATAATCTTAGCTTGTAATACGTATAACATAAATAATAACTTTTCAAATTTAAGTAAATTCTTCGATACGGAACAAATGAATATTGTTACATAGTTAGGTGATGTGGAAATGAATTTTACATTGTAAATGCCGTGTATTGAACTGTTCATTGTTATTTATTCCTGGGGTTAATGGTGGTCAATGTTCCGGTCGGTATTGAATTTAAATAAGCTTAAATATTAATTAAGTTGTTATATGGGAACGACAAAAGTTATGCGCTTCAGCAATTTTCGTTTTTTATGAATTAGTGTGAATAAGCAAATAATACCTAGTCTTGAATAACATATAGATTACTATATATACCTCAGTGCCAATTAATAAGTTTATATTTACATTTATTAGTGGAATAATTATTTTTATCAGGTTTTAATAGACATGGTGTACTTAAGACTAAGATTTGAAACACAATAGAATAAGGTTAATGATTGCATGTCCCAGATACATAATGGGAATTTTGGAAGATTATAAAAACTATCAATATAAACAAAAAGAAATGTATGGGTTGCGCGGTTAACAATTTAATTTAACTACCGAAATTTTAAAAAATATAGTTGTTATACGCAAAAATTAATTTTGAGAGAGTAATTGACATTTTTTTTAAGGAATTCCTTTTAAAAACTCGATTCGATTCACAATTCGCATTGACAAAAATTTAAACCAAAAAATAATTTCAGTTTTAAGTTTTTTTGTGTCGATTTTATTTTAGATTGTCAATTATATATTTTTCGCATAAAGTATCCTGGCATTATGACGACCCTACATAAATATACATAGGTAGTTGTTGTTGATGATTAAGAATGAGTTGTTTACTAGTAATTACTAATTTGTGCCACATTTTATAATGTCTTCCTTAATATTATTAGGTAAAACAAACAACGTCTAATTAGTTTTAACAATAGTTTGTTAATTAATAAATGAATAATATATTTATTGCCATACATAATAATTTGTTTATCTTAATTATACATGTAGGTAGTTTTAAATATGTTACTTTTAATATAAAAAGAAGTGAATATAAATTAACAATTTTACACGTTTGCCATCTGTAGACATAAAAAGTAAATTAAATTGTCAGGTTCAAAAATGTACAGTATCAATACGTATTCACCAACGTTTCTCTAACTTAAGAGGATAATAAATAATGTGTTGAAGACATAAATATGGGATGAGAAGCTTGTTTATAGTCATCACATCACAGTCAGTCCTCAAAAATATGTTTGGATTGATGAATGAGCTGGCGAAAAGGTTGCCACGTATCTCTGCCCAAAGCTTACTGTGACCAGTCCTTATACGAGTCTAGCTTGTCTCGACTGGCATGATGATCAAAGCTCACGTTTGTATGAAACCAGACAATAGTAGGTTCTACCGAATGACGACCGTCTAGATTAGTTATCAGACAAAACACAATGTACCACATCGTTTGAGTTAAAAACAGACGCTTGAATTTCGGTTCTTGACTTTTTTAAGTTAATTATTATTACTTATTTAATACAGATTGGTTGTGGCAAGTAAAATATTGCAAGGAAGGTAAAAAAAAGCGCTGAATTTGATATCAACAAGTATGTAAGAGACAACAAATGCACTCCGTGGATATATAAATATCTCGTTAAAAAAAAACAAATTCTGTCTAAAGAAATATTAAAATCTGAGTTTATATCGTACCCAATATTGGTATATTCTTATAAGCCCTTCATATTATGTCATAGGAATCGAACCCACTCTGTTCATATAGCCATACACGCGTCGCGAATTACAGGGATATTGCAGGGAACAAAAACATAAAAAAATACTTACAAATATACTCTCGTAAACTTCTCCGAAGAACAGGACGGGTACCTTCAACGGTACCTCTGGCGGAGGTACCTGGTAACCTTTGGGTAACGTTTGATCCAATCCTGGCCCATGGGGGTAGAATTGGTCGCGGGTGACCGCGCCCGCGGTTGCCACCAGCGCCACCAACGCGACGCACGTCCACATTTCGGTACGACCCAAGACACACTGGAAACACTAGAATGGCCCATTAATGGCTCAAACAATTGTCATACGCAAATAAACGTTTAGTCGTGTTCGATAATATGAATTTTTAATTGTTTTCTGGAATTGTTTTGAATGAATTGTTTGAAATTAAAAATATGCAAATTAAAATGTAATATAGCATCAAATTACTTCTTTTGTATTTTTTTATATAATTACATAATTTTTATTTTTTGTCACTCGAATAAGATATAATATTTTGTCTTTGGTTATATTTTTGAAATAATTATCAGAATGTTTTGATTATAATTTAACGTGACGAAGGTTCATTGTTTGCCAAATAACATTTTAGCAGCGTGAATATAAATAGTTATGTAATATAAGTATTAAAGGTCGATATAATATTCCTAATAATAATAACAATACCAACCGTCCCACTGCTGGGCACGGGCCTCCACCAGGGACGTTAGACATTGCAATATTTAATAATCTAATATTATTCAAAATTGGTATTTAATAAAACTTGTACAAGTTCAAGAAATACTCTTATTTAGAAGTTTTAGGAGTAGATACAAATAAACACAGCTACGTATTAAAATATTGTACTATTATCAAATGTGAAACAATTAGATTAATTTCGGATCCTACATTTTTATTTATTAAGAGAGCTTTAAGAGCCCTGCATACACTAAAATTGAGCGATATTTCAAAACCAACTATTCCTACTTCCTACTATTTTATCAATATCCTAATTTCTACTAGTATTATAAATGTGAAAGTTTCGATGTTTGTTTATCGATGCCGTAACGGCTGAACGGATTCGGATAAAATTCGCCACACATGTAGACCATAATCTGATTTAGAATATAGGCTCTTTTTTATCCTGGAAAAATCTTAACGCTGTATTATTTTTACATTTCAATGACGTCATTTCTTTATAATATATCCGTATTACTAAGTAGTAACACAATGCCGAGTGCCGGAATGTTATCTTAACTTCGTTTGTGCGTATGTTTGTTCGTCCTCGTTAACTGTGACCTATTTGTGCTTAGAGTACTTAAGTACACTCATTACTGGCCCATTCAATAGAAAATCTATTTTGCAATAATTAATGGCTCATAAATTTGCGAATGCCAAGCGGGGAGGAGAACGGTCTGCCGAGGTGGATGTCGCGGGTTCGAACCCCAACCCCGTGGCACACGGCTCTGACCTTGCGAAGTTACATCTGTATTCATCATTTATTGTTGTTCGTTTTAACGGTGAAGGAAGACATCGTGAGGAAACTTGTACTAGATGATAGGACTCTTATATGCGAGAGGCCTTCTGGTTTAGTACCACCGCGTTGTCTATTTCTGCCGCCAAGCAGCAATGTGTAAGCACTGTTGTGTTTCAGTATTAACGACATTTAATCCAGTGACATTATGGAGCATTATAAGACTTAATACTTATATCTCGGGATGATGGGCATAATTCAGTGCACTGCAATGCTTTGTAATTCATGGTTCTGTGTGGTGTTGTGTCTGAGCATTAGCAGGCGTGACGATTACTATTAAACGAGCGATCGGCTCGTGTTGTGATTCAAGCTAGAAAGGAACATACATATGCTGCTACGCCTGTAAACCCCAAAGGGGTAGGCACCTACATCGATACATCCACATTTCGCCGAGCTTTTCCCATGATGTGATGGGGGCGAACCTATCACCATGTCGGGCTTATGCCCGTATATTATTTCAGACTCCGGGCTGATACCGAGCATTTTGTAATAGAAAAACCCAATATCACTCACCCGACCTGCCCCCCGACCGCCTATCTCTCTAGCTTTGAGCATTGCTATAGTTTATGACGTCACACGGCCATTTCGTACCGCCGATGGAGCTGTATTGCATTCATAGTTATAGCAATCATCCAAAGCAATGACCGAATGATTTATCCATACATTTGACAGTAAACAGACTGTAATTTTTAAGTAATTAAGACAATGTATTGTCATCGCTATCGCGCATTGCTATCGCTATCGCTTTGAATAGGCGGTCGGGGGGCTGGGGATAGAACCCGGGAACTCAGCACGACACACTGCGTTTACGTTACAATTACGCCACCAAGGCATTTGTAAAAAATCCTTAAATATTCTGTGACTCTACGCCGGTGTCGTCGAAAAGTCAATAATAATAATAAATATGTACACCCAACAGTCACATACATAATGCTGACCCCACAGTAAGATACGAGTCTTGTGTCGTGGGTATCAGGAACTATGAGAGACTCTCGGTCTCACAACACCCAGACCCCGAAACAAATATTTGTGGATCACACAAACATTTGTCTCGGTGCGGGGATCGAACCCGCGGCCTCTCGTTTCACAGCCGGCTACTCGTCCGCTGCATCACGGAGGTAAATTTCTCGGAGGTAATAGAAGGTAAATTTCTCCTACAATCCAGCAGTAATTCTGTAATGCAGGTCATATTTTTATTTTTATAATCTTTATATATATAATTCTTCTGTGAGTGTGTATGTCACTGAACTTCTCTTAAACGACTGGACCGATTTTGATGAAATTTTTTGTGTGTGTTCAAGGGGATCTGAGAATGGTTTAGATTCACAATTTTGTCCGCTGGACAATGTTTTTTTAATTTATTAGTAGTTGTTGATATTGGTTGTAACCGGATGGTTGTCGTTGCGAAGCTTGCCGTGATGACGGGTCGTATAGCGTCTAGACTGGACAGGGACAGGACAGGGATAGGACAGTGAGACAGGACAGTGAGACAGGAAAGTGAGACAGGACAGTGAGACAGGACAGTGAGACAGGACAGTGAGACAGGACAGTGAGACAGGACAGTGAGACAGGACAGTGAGACAGGACAATGAGACAGGACAGTGAGACAGGACAGTGAAACAGGACAGAGAGACATGACAGAGAGACAGGACAGTGAGACAGGACAGTGAGACAGGACAGTGAGACAGGACAGTGAGACAGGACAGTGAGACAGGACAGTGAGACAGGACAGTGAGACAGGACAGTGAGACAGGACAGTGAGACAAGACAGTGAGACAGGACAGTGAGACAGGACAGTGAGAGGACAGTGAGACAGGACAGTGAGACAGGACAGTGAGACAGGACAGTGAGACAGGACAGTGAGACAGGACATTGAGACAGGACAGTGAGACAGGACAGTGAGACAGGACAGTGAGACAGGACAGTGAGACAGGCCAGTGAGACAGGATAGTGAGACAGGACAGTGAGACAGGACAGTGAGACAGGACAGAGAGACATGACAGAGAGACAGGACAGTGAGACAGGACAGGACAGGGACAGGACAAGACGGGGACAGGACGGGGACGGGACGGGACGGGACGGGACGGGGACAGGACGGGGACGGGACGGGGACGGGACGGGGACAGGACTGTCCAACCGGAGGGAGGTGGGAGACGACCTGACTTAGGTCGTCGAAGTCAATTAAATGTGCGACGGGCTACCTCACGTGCAATGGCGCAGTACCTCACTTAATTGCATTTAATGTAAATAAAACATTTGTATTAAGTTTTGACCACATTTTACACAAATATATTATGTAGGTGATACGAAGTTCACCGGGACATCTAGTATATTTATAAAAACTTAGTAATAGCGATAAGAATTTGTCCTGAGCATTGATTCCGCAATCTTCACGAAAATATCTCGAATATATTTAATTCACAATTCGCGGACCGTCGACCCCACGCCGTCGTGGATGCATATGTGGCATTTCCTGGCATTTTGCCGCACATTGTAGATAAAGTGGGTTAATTTAGTGTAATTCTGGTAAGTTTACAGGGTAAGGCGCGGCATGTGGCACCGTTCGAATTTTAAATAGTTTCGTCGTAAAGGCGCTGGTCGACCAACGGGTAAAACTGCGGTTTTAAAACTGTTTTTTTTTCTTTTATAGCATAGTCTGGTAAAGGAGCAAGTGGGTCAAAGTACTCCACTGCTCATGTACGCCTATAATACTAGAAGGATCATAGGCGTGTTGCCGACCTTAAAGGGAAGGGATTGGGAAAGGGAGCGGGATTTGTGCCTCCAGATATGGCACTCACCATACGAAACGCAGCAGCAAGCCGTTACTTTACATCGGTTTTCAGTGAAACAGTAGTAACGACTCGGTCGAGTCGGCCTATTTATGCTGTAGACAAAACTGTCTACAGCGTGGCTCTACCACTCTCAAAAACTTACTTATGTACCACTCTAAACTATTGCTCATTGGATCTTCAATCGTAATACAGAGTTAGACTGTTTGGCTCGCCAGTCCATCAGCAACAGTTACCGTGAGTGAAACTGTTATACAAAACTGTTAATATGGTTAAGTCGATCACCCGCTTTAAATCCGATAGATGCAAGATTCTGAAATTGAAAACAGAATATTCATGCGGGAAATATTTGACTTGGAATTTATTTGTTAGTCCTGTTTCGTGTTTTGAGGTATTTTTAGCTATTTTATTATGGCGTGTGGACAAAAAAGACTAATTCAGTAAGTTGTATTGAATGCAGATCAAGAAAATGTATTGTTTTTTTTATGCGAGCACGGCAAAGTGACTACACTACACCTGATGGTTAGCGTAGTGCAGTTCAAAAAACTAGCGACCACCAACAAACAATGAGTATATCGGTGGTCACCAGAATCATGCCAGCCTGTATAAACGCTTCTTACCTCTTCGGAGAGGGAAGAAGAAAATCGAGGGGCCTGCGATAAGGCAGGCGGGTGACCGATGCAGGCATAGGGATATAAACATGTACCTACCCCTATACCCGCTTCACTACGGTTGGTACCATCAAGTCATGTCGCAAGCCCCTCGGGAGAACCGGATATACACTGGCTGATTCTGGAACGCGATCCATACATGGTGTGGGTCACTATTGCACGTTTTATCACCATGTGTAAGGTGGTCGCTATCCGGGCGGATATGAATATCCTACCACCAGTTGATTTTCGTCATTTGTAATTTCTTTATCGGCCTAGAAAGAGACTTGACGCATGTGATTGGGCTTTCTCCAAAATGTACCATGGTCACTGTTCGGTTGGCATCGTCCATCGAGGAATTCACCTTGTCACCAAGCTGAGGAGATGCTTTTCTAGAAAGTTATCTGTCGCCTTTTAAGTTTCGACATTTAAGAGATTTACCATAGTAAATATTTTTATGCCACAAATCGATTAAAGTTAGGTTATCCTGAAAGTTCAGGCAAGACGCCAGTCGTATTTTACCGATTATGCTGTTATAGTATTCACTATTTCGAATAAATAGTGTAAGAAGCCAGCCCGCAGTATCTAGATTTTTAATTACAATATAATGTTACAATAAGTCTGTGATTTTAATTAAAACTTTATTACGCCGGTGTCCAGTAAACTATTAACAGTAATATATTGTGTGGACGCAGACGACGTAAAAACTAAACCGCTTATTGCTGAGTAAATGATGAAAAATGTTCAGTCGCTAGATGAAAAACCACTACCAAGTGAACACGAACAAAACCCGCTCAGTACAACTCGATTGTGAGTGTGCGGACAGAATATTGTAGCCATAAAGCTAAAAAATGATTTTATTTTTGTTTCAATAGCTTTATAGTTATTCAATGAATAACCGCTTCCTTTATTTGTTCCGTAAGGTACTTATGGAATAAATAATATTTGCCTTTTATGTATTGAACGTTAGGAAATGTTGGTGTCCTAAAACGTTGTGTAAAACTTATCTATAATATCTAACCAATAGTTATTTAAGCAACGATATTTGATGAATTTGCCACATAAATGGCCCTGGACCGGTAATTTATCGTTAATGAAGTTAGCCAAAAAAATGTAACCAAAATTATATTAGGTCCTTACATATGAAATTGGCGTTTTTCGTACTGGCCACTTTAATCACAAATTTCTCCTCTTTGGTAAGGAATTCCAAATTCAAATTTGTACAGTTATAGACTCATGTATTTGTGCTTCGATGATCGTCATTCATTTGTTTTTTTTCTTCTGTTTTTTTCTGTTTGCGTCACTCATTTTACAAAATGGAAAACTTAAAATGTCGCATTATTTACGAGTACGAGTTCCGCCGTGGCACTAGTGCTGCGGAAACAACTCGAAGGGTGAATGATGTGTATGGCGGTCGTGTTGCAAAAGAAAACACAGTTCGTTTTTGGTTCCAACGTTTTCGTTCTGGAAATTTCGACCTGCAGAACAAGCCCCGTGGACGGCCTGAGACTCAAGTTGATAATGAAAAGTTGAAGGCTATTGTGGAAGCGGATCCATCGCAAACCACGTCCGAGTTAGCTGCAGGCTGCGATGTTAGTGATAAAACTGTTTTAATTCACTTGAAGCAAATTGGGAAGATTAAAAAGCTTGAAAGGTGGGTACCTCACGAATTGACTGAAGCAAACCGGCAAACGCGCGTCGACTGCTGCATTACATTACTAAACCGGCACAATAATGAAGGTATTTTAAACCGAATCACCTATGATGAAAAATGGGTTCTTTACGATAATCGGAAGCGCTCAGCGCAATGGTTGGATCCTGGCCAGCCAGTCAAATCCTGCCCCAAGCGAAAATTAACCCCAAAAAAGTTACTTGTAAGCGTTTGGTGGACTAGTGCCGGTATTGTTCATTACAGTTTTCTCAAATCTGGATCAAATCAGACTATTACGGCTGATGTCTATTGTCAGCAATTGCAAACCATGATGGAAAAGCTAGCGGCTAAACAACCTAGGCTGGTCTATCGCTCCACGCCACTGCTGCTTCACGACAACGCTAGACCACACACTGCGCAACAGACGGCTACTAAATTAGAAGAGCTGCAATTGGAAAGTCTAAGACATCCTCCGTACTCCCCGGTAGGGGTGCTCGATATATATCGATATGTGATAAAATATCGATACATTTATTCGATATATCGAATCAATGCGATATTATCGAATCATTGAAGTCGATATATAATATCGATATATTTTATCCGATATATCGAATCAATGCGATATTATCGAATCATTGAAGTCGATATATAATATCGATATATTTTATCCGATATAAGGATATCGTAGAATATTTAGGAAAAATCTATCGGATGTAGCTAAAAAAAAAAAAAAAACAACATCAAATACCAGAATAAGTATAGAATGTTGTTTTTTTTTTTTTTTTTTTAGCTCTTCGATATTATTTTTGTTAATCATTTTCTAATAAAGTCTTTTCCTTCCTACAATTCGATATATCGAAAATATCGATATTTTTGACCGATATATATCGGTCAATATTTCGATATATTATATCGGAAAAAATATCGATATTTTTTGTACACGATATATTATATCGGAAAAAATATCGATGTTTTTTGTACATGAACATCACTACTCCCCGGACCTTGCTCCAACAGATTACCATTTTTTTCGAAATTTGGATAACTTCTTGCAAGGGAAAAAAATCAACTCTGATGGGGCAGTCCAAATCGCCTTCAAAGATTTTATTGATTCCCGTCCGACTGGTTTTTTTAGTAAAGGGATCAATGAACTACCTATGAGATGGCAAAAGTGCATAGAAAATAATGGTTCATACTTTGATTAATTAAATATATTATATTAAAAAATATTCGACTTTTTGTTCCTCCCATACAAAACGCCAATTTCATATATAAGGACCTAATATTACGTGTTATGACCATACAATTTTGTTTGGAATACATTGCGTACGTCATACTCATTTATTATAAAGAATAAACAAATATAAGTATCGGACGTACGTTGTATTTGTATAGACAGATAGTAGCGGTAAGGGAAGAAATTAATGCTATCTTGACGTGGAGGTTCAGCGCCTGACCGCACCGGACGCAGGTCACCGTTCTAAATCTGATGAAGGCTTTTAAAAGCTCCAGGATAGAATGAAGGTGACAGAATGAAACGTTAAGGATACCAGCTGTCTTCTTTCAAAGGGTAATGGACCGAAAAATAAAGGGTTTGCTAATGTAGTCGGGGAAAAACAAGATTAGGATGGGTCAGAATAATTTCAGGTAAAACGTTTAGATATACAAGTAAAAGATAGAAATTGTTAGCACAAAATGAGGTTTTAGTTGACGTATGATCATATAAGTTGAAGATAGGTTTCTAGATTAAATGCTAAGAGTTTTAACTGAAATCTAGCATTTGTATTTACTATGAATACTATGATTTTTTTTATAGGATAAATAAAGCTTGACATGAAATAATTTAAAATTTTACGCAGATATGAGTAGTTATACGAGTATAAACAACTTTATAGAGGATTCGTTTTGACGTGAATAAACAAAACAAGTAAAGTAGTATTATTTATAAGTCTGACCTGACCTGGAAAGACGAATTTATAAATAAAACTGTTTACCATATTATTATATAAAGTCTATTAAGTGTAGAAACAGTATCAATAAATCTGATTACTGAAAATTAATTAAAAAAATACATTGATTCATTAAAAAAACGTACTACCTTAGATTAGTAAAAAATTAAAGTTTAGAGATATTATTAGGTAAGCAATACAGAGAAGTTGAAAGGCATAGAAACGCCGTAAGTGGCAGAGCCGTGCTGTACCCAGCTGTATCTACAGTATTATTATTTTGGAATTATAAGTGTATATCGCCGATGGTGATCATTTATATTATTTACTAGCTGCCCCGCGCGGTTTCACCCTTGTATGTTGAGAGAATTAAAGGAGCGATTACAGCGCCACCTACCGGGTCCAAATGTGAATCTAAATCATCCTGGGTCCCACTCAAACTTACACAAAAAAGAAATCATCGAAATCGGTCCAACCGTTTAGGAGTTTTTGCGAGATTAACGAACGGTAATAGATTTTTATTTATATGAATAAGAAATACGAGAAAATTTCTTACCTACAGTTTTTAAAAACATGCCTTTTTTGAATTTTCTTTTTGCTTAAAAACTATTATAATTAATAACAGTTGAAAATTCATGATCTCGAAAAGTCCACACAGATGCGCACCCCATAGCAATTATCCCTGAAATATCTTACCATCCACCTTCAAACAAAGACCGCCATTTACAGACATCCTTCGAAAAAATATTATTTATCGTGCAACTTTTTAGCGGTTTTTGCACATTAATTGAAAGGTTGGTAGTTTTTGGTCGTGCGCCGCGTCACCGCGCCACTTCCGCCGGCAGTGGATGATTTCCCAACTTCCTGTTTGGCGGACGAGCTAACGATTCTTTGTAGAGATACCTTTGTGACTGGCCCTTATTTATTGCGTCTATAAGAAATCGTGCGTTCAAGACAAATGACCTTCTTTTGTTATGTTTGTATTATTGGGGCGGTAATGTTAATCAAATTGGGGACATTTTTGTTATTGAAGCCATAAGTGGCTTTTATGGCAGTGTAAGTGATAATGTACGATTGATATGTTCAATTTTAAAAAAGTTTGGAGCATGTAACGTGGTGGACGATGGCATAATGAGAGGTTATGTTGTGTAAAATTCTAAAGCTTCCTATAAATCTAACAACTAGGCTAAAACCATAATATGGTAACATAGCGGTCAAATGTAAGCCTATCAAGAAATTAAATAAATGACACCCATCAGCCACACACATAGCCCTTACCCCAGTAAGATACGAGTCTTGTGTCGTGGGTATTAGGAACTACGAAAGATTTTCGGTCTCACAACACCCAGACCCGAAACATATATTTGTGGATTAAACAAATATTTGTCTCGGGAATTGAACCCGCAACTTCACGTTTCACAGTCAGCTACTCCCTACTGCGCCACGGAGGATGTCAAAGTTAAAAATAACCTTGACTTTGACATATTATACTAGTTCAAAAAGTTATTTAGAAAAGCGTTTGATCGATTGTTTTGCTATATAGACTAGATTGGCAATCAAGTCTTTTGGTTCTATTTGGGGTCTGATATCTCTCATTAGATTACATTTTTTACCGACAATAAACCAGAGGTTCTCAATTCAAATTTAACAAATTCATCGACGAATTTCATTTGCCATCAGATTCAGTGCAGGATGTTTTACACGTCTATCTATTTACACGTATGCTATATTTTTCATGAAGTACGAATGTGTATGTGGTATTTGTTTGGCTGAATTTCGTAAATAAGTCCGGTTTTCCAGCTTTGATATACGTGCCTTTGTCCGTACCTCCTTGGTTATTGTGGACTATAGCTAGAGATATTATTTTTGGACAATAACCAAAGATAGCATGGTTTGAAGTTTTAGTCCTTTATCTGTCTTGCTTGACACGTCAGGTTGTTGTGAGCTCAAGTTCTGTACAGAACTGATAGAAGTTGGAGAAGTTTTCCCTCAGAATTCTGTGTCCGTCTGTCTTTTGTTTAGGATATGTAATGTTCTGAGACGACAACACGGTTTTATTGGCAATATAGTTGTAATCAAAATGCATCATCTGGAAGGTAATTGACAATAAATTTAAAATTAAACGTATGCAAAACAGATCAATTAATTGACAGTTCAATGGCCAAACAAATCGGGTTGTCTGGAAGCCTTATTAAAGGACTTGAGTAAATGATATTTCGATGAGTGTCAAATGTCCCATGTATTTGCATGTCTGGTACACAAATCTCCTTTATACTCAGTAGGCTAAAGTAGGTAATTATAAAGGTTATACGGGAGATCACGTCGGTGGTAGGTCCCTCGTATGCGAGAGGCCGTCTGGGTTGGTATCAGCGGTTTGTCTATTTCTGCCGCCAAACAACAACATTGTTGTGATTCCGTTTGAAGAACATTGAAGCCAGTGAAATTATTAGGCATTATGAGATTTTACATCTTATGTCTCGGAGTGACGAGTGCAGTTCAGTGCCATGCAGTGCTTTGTAATTCAAAGTTCTGTGTGGTGTTGTAATAAATAAAACAAAATGTCTCAGGGTGACGATTGCAGGGCAGTCCCATGCAGTACATTGTTATTTAAAGTTCTGAGTGGTATTGCTAGTACTGGTTTAGTGCAGGTGAAGCGTACGTCTGCTTATCTCGTAATTTTAGCGAATAAAAACTAATTAAAATAAAAGACACAATTTATTATTGTCTACGGCAGTGTTTCCCAACCTTTTTTAGGCTATGCCCCACCTTAACATTTTTTTGTTATATTTGTCACCAATATCTAGCATTGCATTTAAATAACCCAAAGCGAAAGGCTTAAAGTCGTGTCGAGTCCATTTTTAAATTGCCCCCCTTAACTATCAAATTGCCCACCTGTGGGCCGTGGGCCCCACGTTGGGAAACACTGGTCTAGAGTATGTGTACATGTGGGGATATTTATAAATATCATTTGTCTTGACACAAATGGACTGACCATAAAGACCGTTTGTCACAATTATGAGAATACGTAGCGATGTGAAACAATAAGAGGGTGTGGTAATGAAGTGTCCAGGGAAGTGAGGAGCAAATCAAGTTAGTACGTGAGTGTAGGCCCGCCTTAATTAATAGACTTGAACGTGAGCATTGTAAGAAATGTCTTGTGATGACAGTGTACATAGGTACAGTAAAATTAATTCGCATCGGCTTTTTCTATTTCGGAAATAAAAGTGATGATCTAATAAAGACATAATAATTAATAGATGTAGCACAATTTTTTCCTGATGTTGCTGAGCAAACCCGATCCGATAGAAATTAATGATATAAGCTTTCTAATTCGTAAAACACTTGCAAATTAGGTAAATGTATATTTAGAATAAATCGAACAAAATAGTAGCATATCTAGGACCTAAGCTTACCCAAATTGTAAGCCTCATTACTTATCCATTAAATTCAGGCCGGCATAATTCTGGCGACCGTTGAGGGACGCACCAACCACAACAGTCAACATTAAATTTGGACAGCATTATACGTACCATCAGGTACCCCTATGCTATAATTTCGCAACGAAGTTTGGATCATCAAGAGTAAAGTAGGTATAGAATTGCCATTACAAATGGCATAGCCAATTGCTTACTGCCAAAGTAAATGCCTATATGGCAAAATAATTGATATGTTTCCTATGTATCATTATTTCTTGGATAAATATTCCAAGAAATAAAAGCAATAAAAACATTACATTACTTGGAAACTGTCACATATATCACACATGGCAATAATAAATACATTCTTGTATTACTGTGCCTGCATCGGTCATCCGCCTGTCCTGTCGCAGGCCCCTCGATTTGTCGATGGTTGCTGGTTTTTTGGAGTACA
This sequence comes from Amorpha juglandis, assembly GCA_949126905.1. Taxonomy (NCBI): domain Eukaryota; kingdom Metazoa; phylum Arthropoda; class Insecta; order Lepidoptera; family Sphingidae; genus Amorpha; species Amorpha juglandis. The sequence goes on along the minus strand of OX421374.1, from coordinate 15,122,148 downwards.
CTATGCAGCCATTTACACAGCCTCCGTGGCGCAGCGGGCGAGTAGCCGGCTGTGAAGCGAGAGGCCGCGGGTTCGATCCCCGCACCGAGATAAATGTTTGTGTGATCCTCAAATATTTGTTTCGGGGTCTGGGTGTTGTGAGACCGAAAGTCTCTCGTAGTTCCTGATACCCACGACATAAGACTCGTATCTAATTTGGGGTCAGCAATATGTATGTGACTGTTGGGTGTATTTTTTTATTACATTATACCTACTATAGAATTACTTACTATTTTGAGTGGCAGAGTCACGTTGTAGGCAGTTTTGTCTACAGCATGAATGGGCTGGCTCGACCGGGTCGTTACCACTGTCTCATAGAAAACCGACGTAAAGTAGCGGCTTGCTGCTGTGTTTCGTTCGGTGAGTGAGATATCCGGAAGCCCAAATTCCCTCCCCTTCCTTCCTCAAATTATCCCTTTTCTTTAAGGTCGGCAACGCGCCCATGATTCTTCTCGTAGTGGGCGTACATGGGCGATGGAGATCACTTACCAATAGGTGCCCACTTGCTCGTTAGCCGGCCTATGCTAAAAAAAAATTCTATAATACAAAATTGAGACAAAAATGTCTAGCCTATTTATGTTATGCAGTAATGTTTTTAACGCTTTAGTGCGCTAGATATGCTGTAATCAGCGGCACACTCCCGGACCATCGTGCTCGTAAAACAAATCGCGTTAGCAAAGGGTTGCTCTTAGGCCGCGGACTCGAAGTCAGCGGCAAGCGGCGGCGGCGCGGCAGCGGCGCGGCAGCGGCGCGGCAGCGGCGGACACCCGGTCTCGAAGTCAACGGGCAGATCGCGCGGCGCTAGAGCGGCGTAGTGTTGTGCTATGAGAAATTAGTGTCGTTCGCGAACGAAATTTATGTGAATATGATGTTCCATATAAAAAATCATTGAAATAATTTGCTCCACCACGTCGGCGGGCATTTTTGAAAATACACAGCACTACGTCAATGCAGACTTGCAGTTGCCGCTCGACTGGTGCGCGCCGCTCGTTCGTCGCTCCTCGCGCCCGCGCCGCGTCGCTTCTTTCGAGGCCAGGCCCATTTAAATCTGAGCATTTGAACGCGCCGCACCCGCGCCGCCGCCGCTTGCCGCTGACTTCGAGTCCGCGGCCTTATTGCCGCGTTTGATGCGTGTCGCTCTGCAGCTCGAGGGTTGAGTGGTGAGAGACCAGCGGGTTTCGATTTATTTGTTTATGTCAATCTGAAGGCTCGATTTCTATCCCATCATGAGGCAGAAATGGGCTCGGCAACTCTTTTTTTTATCCGAGCACGGCAAAGTGACTATACGTGATCGTAAGCGACACCGCAGCGAAACCAGCGACCATGCAGTATGCACAAATTTATTATTAAGAATAAAAAAACAAAATTATGAGTCTTATGACAACATAAAGTAGAATGGCCAGAAGCATACTCCTACATATTTGTGATGCATCAAATTCAAATTCAAATCATTTATTCTGCAAATTGGATCATCACTTTTACATGTCAAAATTCTTTATACTAGGTTATTTTATTTTTATCTTTTATCAGTGTCAGTGGGAAAGTATTGAATACTTATCATTTTAGGCGTGCGGGTCCCGCTATACTGCAACCGCGGCTTCTCCTTACTAACACGTAGTCCTAAGTGACTGATCGTAAACAGTTTACGACGAGCCGTCCCGCGCCGCCCGCGGTCGCAGATTAAAATCATGCATTTATTTTATTTTGTTATTATTACGAAACTGCCCGCATTTGCGTTACGCGAGATTATGTCGTGAAAAATTTTGTCCATTCCCATTTCAGGGTTATGTATTGTAAAATTGGAAGTTCTTTTTTATTATGCTATGATGGTTAAAACCGCTTACTAAGTTTGAGTATCATGAGGTCGAATAAATCAAATACAAAACAATTTTTTTTTGAGTTTTCCATTCAAAAAATTAAACATTATTTGCCCCGGGTTGGAATTTGTGCCCGGTATGGCGCTAGGTTCGCCTTTTTTTATAGCATAGAACGGCAGACGAGGAAGTGGGTCACCTGATGGTATGTTATAATGAGGGGGATTTGGGTCTCCGGGTATCTCACTCACCATACGAAACGCAGCAGCAGGCCGCTAATTTACGTCGGTTTTCTGTGACAGTGGTAACGACCCGGTCGAGCCGGCCCATTCGTGCTATAGACGAAACCTTCTACAGCGTGGCTCAACCACTCAAAAACCACTAATTACATTATTAATAAGCTCGGCGAAATGTGAGTGCAGCGCTATTTGCACCTCTGCCTTGATTAAAGGCGTGCGCTTATGTCATGTCATTTATGTCATATTTATAACTACACAAATAAAAATCATTGTGCTTTTGTTTATCTCACAGGCGTTCCTATACCAATCTGTCCGATACGTTTAAACTTTGGTAAGTTGTACTCATCCACAAAGTCCAATTGTCCACAAAGGTTTTTGCTAAAGGAGAACAAAACTTATCTATACCAGAGTATATTTTCAAAGAAAACAAACATTGTTACGAATGCCGGACATAACTATTAATAGTTATAAGAATTATCAGCTTTGACTTTAGAACAAGGAAACTTCAATTCAAATCTTTAATCTATTCAATTTATACGGGACCCTTTATATCCTCTTACGGTTATGTTAAGTCCATAAAAGTGTAGAAATGGGAAGCTTTCCTCATAATGGAACGACAGATACAGTTTTCTGGTAGAAAGCGGATTGATTCTGCTCCTGACATTGCTGATGTCCATGAGCGGCGATGTACCATGCGGGTTGCTTGCTCCTCTGCCCTCCCAGGATATAAAACACAACTTTACAATTAACTTATGTCACTGTGTTATGTACTTGTATATTGTATTTATAACCCATTACCAAAATAGTACATTGATTGCCACTGACGTCCGGCTGATGCCCGTTTGGCAAATTTTGAAAAAAAAAATATTATTGCTCTAATGAAGTTACTGTTTCCTAGAATCACGTATTTACATTACATTGAGTTACACCTCTTAGTCGAATCTCGTATCATAACACAATGCTATATTGCTTGATATTTCTGGATTGACCGATCGCTCGAAATTAATGAATGAATATTTCGCATCAAGAGTTATCGATGCTGGGTTTATTTGAACGTTTCCAAGGTCTATGAACTTTCAAAACACGATAACAGAGGTCGTATGATGAACCGCAAAGTGCATGATACCGGTTGTTTTGTTAATGTCAAAGTAAGCTGATAAAAATGTGATGTGATAGCGGATGCCGATGGCGACAATTTTTCTTTGTCTGATATATTATTTTTCGGGAAAGCGTTGATGGCCTGGCGGGGAGTGATACGGGCTGTCGAGACGGAAGTCACGTGTTCGAACCAACCTCAGGCCAGACAACTCTGAGTTTACAAAGTTACGTATACGGCAATGGTTCAGGGCGACATTTGTTACACGAGCAAAAGTTCCTTTGTTTTTATAGAAAAAAATCTGTTCCATTTTACAATATTTTAGAGGTTCAAAAGGGATACAAATATAATTTTCCCGTATTAATAAGCTCGTAAGGAATGGCCACCATACCCCTGATTTAAACCTAATAGATTACAGTGGGTGGTCTTTATTAGAAGCAAGGACCTATGATACTAAAAAAGTGTACAGCGCTAAAGAAAAGTCTAACTACATACGAAAGAAGTGCGGAATATCATCATAAATTTCATTTAATAATTCTTGTTACTAAAACGCTATGTTTTTCGTAGGCATGGCAATCTCAATCTATAAACATAAAAATAAATGTTTCCTTGTATGTTTGTCCTTTGTTTCTCCTTTAATACAGGGCTGGTTTTACTATTATTATTTATTTATTATATAGCAAAGTGGCGGCAAACGAGCAAGATGGGGGTCTTCTGGTAGTATGTGGTCTCTAGTGTCCATGCAAGCCAATAATACTAGGAGTATCATGAATGCATTGCCCTTGGGAATTGAGAAGGGGAGAGAGTAATTTGGGTCTCAAGAATGCTCACTGTCTAATGACTGTCATTTCACGTCGCGTCGGTTTTCTGTGAGACGGCCATACTCCGGTTAAGCCGGCCCATCCATGCTGAAGACATAGCTGTCTACAGCGCCGCACTGCTAATTAATCTATTATTATAATATGTATATCAAGTATTTTTTTAATAAATTCATAATATAATATTTACTTTTTTGCCATATTCTAGCACCTATCATCCTATAAGTCTAAACTACCTCAATTTGACTGACAGAATGTCCGCCTGTAAATTTTTTGTTTTTTTTTAATCCTGGATCGGCAAAGTGACTACGCTACACCTGATGGCAAGTGTAGCGCAATCCAAGAATAGTGTCGGACAACGATAGACAATGTGTCCATCGTAGGTCGGCAAGACCATGCCGGCCTGCCAAAGGGCCAAGGGGGAAGGGAAGGAAAAAGGGATGGGAAAAGGGTTAGGATCAGGGGGGCAAGCCGCCTGGGGAGAACCGGATATACACTGGCTGACCCTGGAACGCGACCCACACAAGGTGGGCCACTATGGCAGGTTTTAGCACCAGTGTACGGTGGTTGCTATCCGGTCGGATACAAGTATCCTCCCACCAGCAAAATTACTTTTAGTACGAAGTGTAAATAAATAAATAAAATTTACAAGTAGTTATATTATAATAGAAGTAACAACGAGTGGTAATAACACCGGTGCAACACAGTAACCACTGAAAAATGTATGGAATTCAAATTAGAGGGAGTTCAAACGAAAAATACCTTCGTTGGCCAAATAACCGTGTACAAAGGCTCTCCGAATGTTAATACCCGTACTGGGTCAGGTAAACTTATTCTACGGGACGGTGTTGCTAGCTCAATGTTATAAAAAGAGAGTTTTATAAAATAATTATTGGAAATAATATCTATTTATGATTTTTAATAATAAATTAAAAGGAAGATCTTCTTCCATGTGATCTTCTTCCAAAGGATTTCGTTTGATTATTTGAAGTCATACTTTTTTAGCGCGTTGTGAGAAATCGTTGAAAGTGATTTAGTAACAAACCATGAAGTTAGTGGAAACTAAAATATATTTTATATAATGTACTAGATTTTGCAGCGTGATTCGGGTTTTAAAATTGGTATTTAAAGTTATTAATTAATATATCGCAACAACCTTAATTTGCCTGTGAAAAGTACTTAGTTGCAAGAAGTAGTCCTTTGTTTTTGTTAAATATCATCAGCACGATTTTTTCACAGCTGGCAACACAATATTTTATGTTCGTTCTGTTTTGTGCTTTTCCGCATCTCGTAGGCTCCGCTAGTGTTTGTTTAGGACCGAAGTTCATCAATTTGCCGAGACCAGCACCGGGAAATATAACCTGATATACGTCGAATCCAGAACAAAGGCGTTTATTGTTAAAATATGGCATTTTTTTTATGGCATTGGCCGGCAAACGAGCATGTGGGTCACCTGATGGTAAGTGATCTCCACCACCCATGTACGCCCACAACTAGAAGAATCATGGGCGCGTTGCCGACCTGAAAGGAAAGGGATAATTAGGGATTGGGAAGGGGAGGGGGTTTGGGCTTCCAGATATCTCACTCACCGTACGAAACGCAGCAGCAAGCCGCTACTTTACGTCGGTTTTCTGTGAGATAGTGGTAAAGACCCGGACGAGCCAGCCCATTCATGCTGTAGACAAAATTGTCTACAGCGTGGCTCTACCACTCATCATTTTTTAAAGCATTTGTGTTTCGTTGCCCAGTTAGTTTTTTTTAGTATAGATAATTAACACTAAATATTATTAAATTATTAATGTTACGATATTTCATCGTTGTTGTGAAGACTTGAGAATAAATTACACTTGTCTTTGGCGAAATGCATAACAATGCGAAGCTTAAGAGTGTTGTTACAAAGACTTGGCTGTATGAGCTACAATACCTTTGCCTATTAAAAACCCGAATTTGAACCAAAAATTATAATACCGAGGACTATGACGGAAGTGAATACTTTTTAAATTGTTTTCGAAATTAATAAGTGTCCGTTCTATTGAAACTATGAATCAACACGCATGAAACATTTACTATAATAATAATTATAATGTACATTATAAATAATAATTATTATTATAGTAAATGTTTCATGCGTGTTGATTCATAGGCCATTTTTGACAATGTCCTTTATAATTTATATATGTGCAAATAAATTATATTCAGTAGTGATTTAAATTGAATATTTTGATTGATATTACTTACTATTTGTGAATATTTGTGAAAAAAATTGTGCTTATATACTTTTTCAAGTGCTCCAATATAATTGAGGTTAACTATCCGTATGTATTATTTATTGATATAAATTAAAATACTTTTATTTAATATAATTAACACTAAATATTATTAAATTATTAATGTTAAATACTTATTATTATTGTAATCAATTATTTGCATGCAATTAAAAACTATTTTTTAATGATGCCAAAGAAGTATAACTTCTCACGCGCGTACATAAGTACACGCACCCATTTTTTTTTTGTTATGAGTTTTGTTGACTTTGGAATCGTTGTTGTAATATATTCTATACATAAAATAAAACCTCAACATGTCTGCTGTCTGTATGTTTATTAATTTGTTCGCAAATTGATGAAAAAAACGGATTGGAATGCATTTCGTTCAGTAGTTTCACGAGATTGTGTGTTTATGAGTTTGGGTTTAGCAAAAAGAAAGTATACTAACGTAATAGGCTATTTAATAATAGTTATACTGACACAAAAAACCCTGTATCCCCGAAGGGTTAGGCAGAGGTGCAACAACTGCCGCTACGGCTGCTAAGCTTATTTCCGTCCCATGATGTGATAGGAGGCGAGCATATCGTCATATCGGGCACGATTTTAGACTGCGGGCTGGTACTGAGCATTTCGTGAAAGAAAAACCTAATATCACTATTACCCGACCGGCGATTGAAGTCGAGACCTCAGGATAGCAGTTGTATCGTTTGGGTATTACAGCGCCTGAGGCAGTTTTATTTCGCTATATTAATATTTTCGCTTTCCGACGATTTCTGTTTATTTTGCGATAATGTTGTTTACATATTTCGGTATTGAAGATAAATCTCGTTTCCTGTGTAATTCTCATTAAACGCTTTTTATGAAATCATTTTTCTTTACCGATAAATAACAAAATTATTTATGATCTTAAATAAATTGGATGTTATCATATTTTATTTATTATAAGGTGGTAGGCCACTAGTATGCGAGAGGCCGTCTGGGTTGGTACCACTGCTTTGTCTATTTCTACCGCCAAGCAACAGTGTGAAAGCACTGTTGTGTTTCGGTTTAAAGGAAATTGAAGCCAGCGAAATTACTGGGCATTTTGAGACTTAACATCTTATTTCTCGGGGTGACGAGCGCAGTTCAGTGCCATGCAGTGCTTTGTAATTCAAAGTTCTGTGTGGTGTTGCTTCTGTTTATGGGCAGGCGCGGCGCGCATCAGGCGTGCGCCTTGGTGGTTTCGTCATTCAATAAAAAATAAAAAATCGCTCGACAAAGTGACTACGCCACTCCTGATGGTAATTGTAGCGCAATCCAAGAATAGTGTCGACCAACGATAAACAAAGTGTCCATCGTAGCTCGGCAAGATCATGCGGCATGTTATATGTTTTACATGTTTATTTTGCGTTTAAAAATAACTGCAGAGTGTAAGTCTGCAAATAACATAACTGTTCAGTTTATCTGCTATAGTACTTAATATTACGATGTATCTGTATGACCTAATTCAGAAAGAATGTGGCTTGAGGTCATGACCAAAATTTCGGGTCATATGGTGTTACCGACGTAAATGAGACAACCTCCGTGGCGCATTGGGCGAGTAGCCGACTGTGAAACGTGAGGCCGTGGGTTCGATTCCTGCACCGAGCAAATGTTTGTCTGATCCACAAATATTTGTTTCGGGGTCTGGGTGTTGTGAGACCGAAAGTCTCTCGTAGTTCCCGATACCCACGACACAAGACTCGTATCTTACTGTGGGGTCAGGACTATGTGTGTGACTGTTGGGTGTTATTTATTTATTTATGTATGAATATGAAGTAATAGAATATGAAATACGACGGCACGACGACACCTGGTGGTAGGTAATCTCCACCGCTCCTGAGCACTTATAATACTAGAAGAATTATGGATGAGTTACTGCATCAGGATGTTAGAAATCTAACTCGTGCGAAACGCAACAGCAATGTCGATTTATAACTAGCTGTTGCCCGCGGCTCCCTCCGCATGAGCAGCCTTTTGCGGGATAAAAAGCATACGTTTTAATCCAGGTCATTATCTTGAGTGCCAAATTTCATCCAAAACCGTTCAGTCGTTAAGGCGTGATTGACTAACAATCATCCAAATTGACAAATATCATTTTTTTCCATTTATAATAGTAATCAGATTTAAGTACAAAATGTTACAGAAACGAAATCTACACCTGACTTGACTGGTACTTTCTTATCGAAATTTTGACGTACTAAAATTTCATATTAATTTTACTAGACATTATATTTTTTACCATCAGGTGACCCACTTGCTCGTTTGCCGGGCTATGCTATATAAAAAACCCATTTGGAAATAATCACTTTTTTACATATATCGGCCATATCCGTACACCTACTATAATTTTGTACCAATTTATGGCAGATTAGTTGACATTGAAGCCACGAGGGCTCTGACCAAACCCATAAGACGTTCATAACTATGGACACCTGCAACCCTCGACAGACGGATTAAAGTACTAAGACGAAGTTAATTGAAAAGGCTCTGTGCAGTAACATCAAGTTTTATCGTCGGTCAGTCGTTTACATTCGCTGCGGGCCTCTTTAAGGGCCAGCCGTAATGATAATGCCGATGACCCCGCGGACCCATTGTGCCTAATGCTTATAATTTAAGATGTTTTGAATGGAACATTGTAAACTTTATATTTTAGTTATTTTTTTTCAAACGTTTACGTGTAATAGAATATTTATTTAGCTAAATTTACAGAAATGTGTTATGCATAAGTAATACTCTCATTAGTCTAGTGGCAGCACATAGTCTTAGCAATCGTGAAGCACTGGATTCAAATCCCACGCGCGGCAATCACAATTTGAGTTTGAGTTTTCGAATTGAATGGCTGAGTTACTTGGTGCTTTCTCTCAGACCAGTGCGCATTTCCGAAGCACCAGTAGAGACATTTTAGTGAAATTTATATATTATTGACGTGTAAAAGAGCCCTTTGTGGCCTACTTGTAAAATAATCGTTTTGATTTTTTATTTAAAATCACATGAGTTGCTCGGTATTGTTATTTATGCGTGGTATAAATATAGGATCGCCCTCTCTAATATTAGGGATGGAAGTATGCTTAGTGAACCCTAGGTGCAGGGCTAGTTGCTTCTATGCATGCTCTGCCACCGAATTACACTCGAAACAAAATAAGGGAGAAGGGGTAATAGGGGCAATTACCTGCCCATAAGTAAACCTGAAGTTCTTAAAAACAACTTTCCCACCCGTCATCAAAATTGACCCTTCCCTCACCTTATCGATCTAAATTAACCCTTTCTCAATTCAAATTCTGGATTTACGCTTGCCCGGAATGTAGCCTTATGTGAAGATTTAATTAATCTTTCATATATTATATTCATTCCCAAATAACAGTAGATACTCAGTCAAATCGTGTATAAGACGCTGGAGTGCTCGAAAACATTGGAGTTGTGCGCGTCAGACGTGGAGGATCTACGAGGGCTCTCGTCATCACTCCGAGCCTCTTACGACTAATAGATCAGATGTTACAGCTTGACTCTTTGAATGTATGTGAATTAGTATAATTCTATAGATGGATTCTATGATGGGTGAGGAAGGAGAAATAAATAAATATTATATAATAATACTAGCTTTTGCTCGCGGCTTCGCCCGCGTGAACAGCATTTAAATATTATCATCCCTTATTTTGACTCCTTTCTTCCTTCCTTTGGGGTAGAATTTATCAAAATCCTTTCTTAGCGGATGCCTACGTCATAACATCTACCTGCATGCCAAATTTCAGCCCGATCCCTCCAGTGGTTTGGGCTGTGCGTTGATAGATGTCAGTCAGTCACCTTTGAGTTTTATATATATAGATATTTCTGGTCGCAAAATACATTAACAACTGTTTTGTTTTATTTTATTTGATTGAATGACGAGACGAGCAAGCAAGCAAGCGCTCGCCTGATGGTAAGCGCCACGTCTGCCCATAAACAGAAGCAACAACACACAGAACTTTGGATTACAAAGCACTGCATGGCACTAAACTGCGCTCGTCACCCCGAGACATAAGATGTTAAGTTTCATAATGCCCAGTAATTTCACTGGCTTCAATGTCCTCCAAACCAAAACACAACATTGCTTACACACTGTTGCTTGGCGGCAGAAATAGACAAAGCGGTGGTACCAACCCAGACGGCCTCTCGTATACGAGGGACCTATACCACCTGGTTTTGGGACTTATAATTATTTTTCATTTCGGTGTTGGAGATTTAGTGCCTTATAAGCTTTCTTAAGCATTGATTAGATAAACACTGTTTTCGTCTCTTTCTTGCCTTTTTATTAATCATGTTGATAGAGAAAGATGAAATAGTGTTTATCTAAACAATGCTTAAGTAACGTTTGTAAGTAAGGCCCTTAAAGTCTGGTCCCAACTTTTAGATTTCGGCGCCTACAAAATATAAAAATAATAACTCATTAAAGTATTACTAAATTACTAAATTCGGCTCATATATAGCGCAACCTTTGCCTAAACGTTCTGTATAAAATAGACAAAGACAGGCTCATTCCTTATTAAATAAATGTAACTACCAGTCGCACTCATAGTCCTCGTTGATTATGTTCGTGTATGATTTTGCTATGTATGGGTGATACATATTTATACCGCACATAAAGTTGGTAATCCCTATTAAATTCAATTCCAACGGATTAATTTCCAAACACGAAAAATGTATGTTAACTTTCATACCTTTGTGTTTTTGTAACATATCGGTTCTAGATTCTATCTCGTATAATTTATTGACATTTTGATTCAGTCCGACAAGGCTTTGTTATGATATTACATCTAATGTCCCTGTAGCACGATTGTTTAATTAGAAATATGGAGGTTGATTATTTCAAATTCCCTTTAACTAAAATGTAATGTAAGTAAGAACAAGTAAACAAAGTAATACTGTTATAATTTTGATTATATAGAATTAGTATAAGAGCCAAATTAGTAAGATAAGAAGGATGTAATTACAAATAGAATAGCATAAAATAATCGGTAGATAAGAAATAAAATATAAGATTAGAAGAAGATGAAGAGTAGAGTACAGAAATAAATAAATATAGAGTGAGGAAGGGTAAAGGTAGATAAGGTCTCTAGCCATAAGGTAGGGCAAGGAGAGTGGGGCATAAAGCTCCTAAAAAAATACATGTTAATAATTTATTGTAGTTTAGTGACCTATTTTTTAGTTAAAGAAAAATAAAAAAGTAAAACACCAGCTAAACCTTTCTGTCATGTGCTAAAAAGCATGTTGCACCGACCTCACTGCGAGTGCGATATAGACAGGTGGAAGATCACGAAGAAGAGTGGTGTGAGTGGACTATATACAAGTATTGAGTACCCGGCGTAGAAAAGCCAAGTTTAACAGTAAGTGCTAGAATATAATCACGGTGACTTTATAATGCAATATTTGTGCTTTAACATTTTTCTATGTTCTATATATTGGAGTCGCAGGGGCGAAAAATGTAAATGGTTATCTTGCTGTGGTAGAATTGTACGTATGAATAGAGTTGCTGGATCAGGGGTGACTGTAAAGCGCGGTTGGAGGTCACCTGGGCGAATGCTCTTTACATTTTGAGGATATTGCGGTCACTGCCCGGCTCAGACTGCGGTCGCTGAGCCTACGTATCAAATAAACACTACGTTTGTTGATATTTCAAAGGGCGTATTTCATTCCCTTTGTTCAGCGCACGTTATAATATAAATGTGTTGGTATATTACGTTATATAACCTTCATTACGTTAACCTAATCTCACAGAAAACCGACGTAAAGTAGCGGCTTGCTGCTGCGTTTCGTACGGTGAGTGAGATATCCGGAGGCCTAAATCCCCTCCCTTTCCCAATCCCTAATAATCCCTTTCCTTTAAGGTCGGCAATGCGCCCGTGATTCTTCTGGTATTGTAGGCGTACATGGGTGGTGGAGATCATTTACCATTAGGTGACCTACTTGCTCGTTTGCCGGCCTATGCTATAAACGTTAACCTAATATGTATAGTTGTATAAGCGACATGCCCCATATATTTGTATAAGATCTGAAGTACAATAGGGACAGGACAATTGGGAAATCCTCGACGGACAATAGCAATCGCAACGCGATCCGGCTATTGGTTATTGATGATAATAATTAATAACTTATTCCATGTATTACGGAGCAAAATGTTCTCAGATTTTGATGATATTCTGATATTAATTTTATTCATTGATTATGCACGAACTTCACGGCTCTCCAAAACAAACCACGTTGAGTCAAAGATGCTCGTAACATTAATTAATAGAAGGTATAATCCGCCTCTCCCGGAGGGGCTCTTAGGCCAAGACAGGCTCCCGCCGCCCGGTCCTTCCGTGTAATAATTATCAATGGACCCTAGGGGTATAACCTGCCGTGCCTACACAATCTACCGGAGCTTGTCCCTGTGTTGCTAGCAGAAAGGAAAATCGGGGAAGCGGTAGAAATTAATTACTGCGTTTATATAACATTTTATATTATTTTCGACAGACTGCCTCTGTTGCGCAATTGTACGTACGCGGTACGACTGCTGTGCTGAGGTTTCGGGTTCGATCCCCGTTCAGCTAAAGTGATACTGGGTTTTTCTATCACGTAATGCTCTCTGCTGAATATTAGCCCGGAGTCTGGAATTGTGCCCGGTATGGCGATAGCCTCGCCCCCTATAACATTATGGGAAGGAAATACGCTCGGCGAAATGTGAGTGTGCTGGTTACACCTCTGCCTACCCCTTCGGGGATTACAAGCGTGAGTGCGCATCCCTCTTTGTTCGTCAGATATAGTTAAGTTGCACTTGCACATATTTATGATAGTTTCAACCATTACAAAACAGAACTATCACTTTATCGTTTATTGATATATTTAAGCTACCATCGGAAGATAGTTTCAGGTGTGAAAGAGCCGGTGACAGAAAAACCACTCTTGTCCGTGTATAGGTAATGTTCAGAATTTACAAACATATCGAACAGACATGAATCACGGTAACGTGTTAATTTACTACTAATTTACGGGTAATTATTGACTTCAGTATGAACACTGTGTTTAAACAACCGTGGTCTGCCTAATTCCAACATTAAGATCTTCTTAACTCAATCCTGATCACGAGCTGTTACTAGACTGCCTCCAGTGCACAGTCGCCTTCTTTTTTACATTCTCTATTGTAAATACAACAATATCTTTGTCCAGGCTCCGGAAATAAAGACAGTGCCATCGTTTCAGATTAATCAAACGGAAGTCATTACTTAATATTTAGATTGGTGAAACGGAAATAACAAAAAGTCAAATCACTACAACTTTTCAAATGTCTACTGGACGCATCATACCTAATAGATAGGGAGCCCTAGAGTAGCTGATCCACTTGACTACTATCAAGCTCATTTTCCGTGAGTAGCTTCGTTTCGATGAGACGCCCAACAATTCCCTATGCGAAAATTCTCTACTGTGGTAGCTAACAGAGGTAGCAAGGATTAAATATGTCGATTTGATGAGTCCCAAAAATTTATTACTAACAGGTTATTTTTTTGTTAAATCTTAAGATAATTATCTAAATTATTGGAAAAAATATTTGTCCTACAAAATGTATGGTTTGATCAAAGAGTCCCCCCCTTCCAACATGTATCGATAACGAGGTCATCAAAAATGATTACTAACCAGCTGCTTTTTTTTTTGTTACTTACTTAATATGTATATAATTCAACAGTCATATTGTCCTACAAATTGCGTGGTACGTTATCCCGGTCCTACGCTCAAAAGTAGTAGTACAGATCCTTGATGTAAAAATAATTACTATCAAGCTGAATCTTCGTAAATAGCTTCGTTTCGATGAGACGCCCAACAATTTCCTATGCGAAAATTCTCTACTGTGGTAGCTAACAGAGGTAGCAAGGATTAAATATGTCGATTTGACGAGTCCCAAAAATTTATTACTAACAGGTTATTTTTTTGTTAAATCTTAAGATAATTATCTAAATTATTGGAAAAAATATTTGTCCTACAAAATTTATGGTTTGATCATAGAGTCCCCCCCTTCCAACATGTATGTAATTATTTCGGATGGGCAATAATTGATGATAAATATGAATATTACTGGTTTGATGGTCCCCAAAGTCCATCTTTTGAAGAATTATCTTCTGGCATACAAGGTACTGGTCCGGAGTCCCTGGGCCAGCTGATCCACTTGATTACTATCAACCTAATTTTCCGTGAGTAGCTTCGTTTCGATGAGACGCCCAACAATTCCCTATGCGAAAATTCTCTATTGTGGTAGCTAACAGAGGTAGCAAGGATAGAATATTTCGATTTGATGATACTCAAAAATTTATTATTTTATTTGTAGGACAATATTCAAATATTTTTTTATGACCTCGTTATCGATACCTATTGGAAGCCCCTCTTTCCACTAGGTATGATTACTAACCAGCGGATTTTTTTGTTTTTAATTAGTTAATATTCATATAATTTAACAGTCATATTGTCCTGTATATGTATTTATATATACATATTCTATATATATAATTGGAATCTCGGAATCGGCTCTAACGATTTTCATGAAATTTAGTATATATAGGGGTTCGGGGGCGATAAATCGATCTAGCTAGGAATCATTTTTAGAAAATGTCATTTTATTCGTGTTTTATCAACTTAAACATAAACTTGGAAGAAAAATATGACTCTTCCTGTCATCTATTGGCAAATAATAATACTACTTTTTGTGAGCACAACAGCAGATGGCGTTGTTAAGTAACACGAAGTCAATGAGTGTTTGCTTTGAGGTTAGACTTAATTCCTGACATCTATTGGCGAATAATAATACTACTTTTTTTTTCACCCGAGCAGAGCTCGGTCGCCCAGGTACTGTAATTTAAATTGTCATTTTTGTCTACGATAGTGTGTACTTTGACCGGACTTTGATTGGACTTTGACCGGACTATGCCCGGACTTTAACCGGACTTTGACAGGACTTTGACCGGACTTTGTTATGTAATATAAATTGATATTTTTATGTACTATAGCGCAATAAATGAATATTGTGTTTAATCACATATGTAAATGATAGTACTTTTATGCTGATAAATAAAGCAATTCGTGTGAAATTATTCCCTCTTCATTCCAAAATATTCAAAAATGCACAACGTTAATGTTTAAGTTTTCACTTCTGCCGGCACTCCCGGAGTGCAACCCATTGTTTTTTTTATATGTAAATACATAATAAATTTTAAATAAATAATACATTTTTGTAGCTACTGTATTTATTTACTTAATTGTTGTACTAGTTTACAAAAAAAATAAGTTATTTAAAAAAAGGTGTTTTCACTGTCTCTTATGTTACAAATAGGAAAACGAAAAAATTACAATTCTTGTCGGACTAGTGATACATACCTGTTTTCTTGTAGGACATTGTTTCATTTGGGTAGAGAACACACTAACCTATTATGTAATACTTTTGTCCTACAGTTAGTAATGAGAAAAATGGTCTTGTGGTATTAACAATTTCTGAGCGTAGGACCGGGATAACGCACCACGCAATTTGTAGGACGATATGACTGTTGAATTATATACATATTAAGTAAGTAACAAAAAAAAAAGCAGCTGGTTAGTAATCATTTTTGATGGCCTCGTTATCGATACATGTTGGAAGGGGGGGACTCTTTGATCAAACCATACATTTTGTAGGACAAATATTTTTTCCAATAATTTAGATAATTATCTTAAGATTTAACAAAAAAATAACCTGTTAGTAATAAATTTTTGGGACTCATCAAATCGACATATTTAATCCTTGCTACCTCTGTTAGCTACCACAGTAGAGAATTTTCGCATAGGGAATTGTTGGGCGTCTCATCGAAACGAAGCTACTCACGGAAAATGAGCTTGATAGTAGTCAAGTGGATCAGCTACTCTAGGGCTCCCTATCTATAAGCAAAAGTTATTTAAATATTCTGTCGCCTACGTATATAACATGTACATAACTACGTACAAGCTACCATTTGTCGTCGCATATTAAAGTATTTCACTACTAACATCGTCAACAATTTTCGGCAGGTGTGAATGTGATTTTTATTGCGAAGTCCGAAAAAAATAGAAAATTTTCATCAATAATAACTGGCAACCCAACAGAAACATGGGTAGCCGTGTGCCACTCCGTACCTTTTCTATTTGCATTTTACAACTTCACCGGACCTTTTATGGCGTTGCGATTTTCATTTGGCGCGAATAAACTTTGGCCATCAAATGGACTGTTTGGCACGTTTGAGGGTGCCAAGTGGCCATGTGCTGCTCCCCTCAGAATACATTTAAATTTATATTGAAGTTAGTGGTTTTGTGGCATCATAAAATGTACGTCAATCAACGTAAAATTTAAATTGCTAGCGATACAGCTTCGCTAAAATATTCGCTTTAGATACGATAGTTTTAATCATTATATCATCAATGCTTAGTTTTACAAATCTTTGAATCTAATTTCATAACATATCCGTATAAGTATTTAATTTACTACGTGATGTAAAATATATACGTAACATCATCAGCCACAGGACGTCCACTGCTGACCATAGGCCTTCCCCAAAGATTTCTAGACCAACCTGTTGAAAGTGGTCTGCATCCAGCGACTTCCTGCAACCTTTATCATAATTATCCGTATATGATGGTCTTAATGTTTTAAGCACTTTATAAATAAAGAGAGTTTATTGCAAAACAGACGAGAATATAATAGCAAACTCTATTTACGAGGCCGTATCATTGGCGGTTTGATAAAAACTAGCCAAGTGCATGTCGGACCACGTGTAGTTAAGAATTCAGTGTAGGGTCCCATAGTGTAACCAAAAATATCCCATATGATTTTAAAAAAATACACCCAAACCAATTTTCGTTGGAAGTATGTTTCAAATGATATTTGACCTTTTTTAATTGACCTTGATTTTTTTTGGAATTTTCTACACTGCAGTTGGAAATTTGGAAGGGGAAAACCTTTTCACGACTGGACGCGCATAACGTGGATTCAATGCTCGAACTGAGAGAAATGTTTGTGTGATCCACAAATATTTGTTTCGGGCCTGGGTGTTGTGGCACCGCAAGTCCCTCGTAGTTCCTGATACCCACGATACAGGTTAACTTAGTGTGGGGTCAAGACTATGTGCGTGACAGTTGGGTGTATATATCATTATTACTTATTAAAAACTAGTATTAAAGTAATATTTGTGCTTATGCCCATAGTCGTATTCCGTTTTATTAAATTCATAAAAGGCTCATTCAACCCCCGTTTTACGCCTGTACATTTCTAAAAATCCTTTCTTGGCGGGCCCCTACATTACACAAACTATCATATGACCAATTTTCATGACCCCAGCTTTAGTAATGTTTGAGATATCGTTATTAATCAGTGAGTGAGTGATTTTTCGCTTTTATTTAAATAGATAAATATAATTTTAATAATAAATAATGATGCTTAAAGATCCTTTTAAATGTTTATGATTTGACATTCTTATTATATAGTTGCCTATAGTTTTAAATATTTCAACATAGCCTAGGCTCACGCCTGTAACCCCGAATGGGTAGGCATAAATGCAACTAGTGTACCCACAATTTTCCGAGCTAATTCCATCTCATAATGTGATCACCACATGGTGAGCCTTTCGCCAAATGTGTGAATTTTCGAATCGAGAAAATCGAATTTAAAATTCTCGAATGTAACTATTATTATGCCACACCACGTATTAAGATGGTATGGCTATTGACCATTTACGATGTTTATTTATAATTAAAAGTACATTTGCTAATTGTCAACACTACAAACTCTATAAAAATCAAACCGAACCAAACTACCAACAATTTATTTACCAACAATAATGAGCGTCAATGGCAAAATAATTTTCAATATAAATTCCAATTAACAATTCAAAACTGTACAGAATCTGATTAAATTCGTACAAAAGGCTGAAGTTCAGACGATTTGTATCGCGGGCAACCACTGCCGCCACTCAATGTAGAGGTATTTCCAATTACTCCAATCCTTCCATTTTGCTGTCGCGTGGAATTTTATTGTGGCCGTCTCTTTCTCTCTCATTTCGTTTATGCGAGTTGAACAGAGATGGTAAAGGGAGGATTTACCTTCTCATGAGGCAGAGTTAATTTCCATTCGCTGGAGGCGATGTCTCGGTACCTTTCATAAGCAAATTGAAAAGGTAAGCCTCACTATTTGGTCATTATTTTCAATATCATTGGTTTCTGAAGGGATTTTATTTACGTTTAATATTTTATTATGATACCTATAACACAGGTTGTCCTAGCGTAGGTATCAGTAGATCATTACATAATAAGACAAATGAAAATATTCATTGTAAAGGCAGTTCAGTTATTGTTCTTAAGGTGTGGATAAACTTAATAGAATGTTGTAATAGAATATTATGTATTAGATAAAATCGACTTGTAATGTCACTTTAAATAAAATAAATAAATTGAATTATAGCCTTGGCAGCCTCCGTGGCTCAGCGGGCGAGTAGCCAGTTGTGAAACGAAATGCCGTGGGTTCGACTTCCACACCGAAGCAAATTCAGTCAAAAACGGGTCAACATTATAACATTCTTTTTTGTCGGGAATTAAGAATTTAACATCAGCTTATACGTCATAGTATGGCAGGAGTCAGGGCCCTAACAGTATTAAAACGTCAGTAATTAACTACAAACATATCAGATCATGGGACCTGTGTCGTACCCTGGTAACTTGTGTACCCTTGTAACTAGCCCGAGGCGAACGGGTACATTAATCATCGCATGGAGATGGAGAGATCGGCTGCTAATTACTCTGTAATTCTATTTCAGTAGATATTATGAAAGGTTCGCCAATAAATGAGACCTTTGGCAATAGTGTTTTCCATTCCTGGACGTAGGAATCTGAGTATTAGGTACATCTCTCTATGTTGTTCTGTTTTTTATATTCTATTTAATTACAAAAACAAAATTATTTATAAAAAAACAATCAAAGAAGCTATTGACACAACTTGGTAACCTCAATAACTTAATGTTTTAAAGAACGACTTAAAAAAATAGACGGTTTTTAATTCGACTTCGTTTTCTGTGTTGTAACTTCTGTATATAGGCAGGCTTTGCGCTTACCATCAACCGAGCGACCTTCCCATCTCATTCATAAGAATAAACAAATTCTAAATTATACGAACATCATAGCAGATTTGTGTAGAATAACGCTGTATTACGAAACAAAACGTACCCTGTTTATTTATATCCATGCATCAATTACAACTTTAGTACTTCGTTAAGATACATGCAGGGTCATAAGTCACAAAAGTTAGTGCGTAACACGAGGCAGTTGAAATGTGATCATCATTTGAACTGACCTTATAAATGTACTAAAACGAATTACACAGAATATTCGACTTTATGTCGAGTGGTTAGAGTTACGCCCGTCCATATGTTATAACGCTCGCAGAACGCACTTGTTAATCCCATGTTGTAAATATTTGATTGGGTGTTGCAAGTTGCAAGCGGTAGCGATGTCGGATCAGGCAATCCTGAAAACTGGGTTGTGCCATAAGGTACTTAAAAGGATATTAAAGAAAAATCTGGTAAATCTGCTGACCCCATCGCTGTAAAAAATATGGGAACACCCAAATACTCCGAAATATTTTATTCCGAATTTCGATGTTCCGATGTTCAATAGTCCGAATTTCATAATACCGAAAAATTATAACGTCTATTATTCAAATTTACGAAAATTATTTTACCGAAATTTGTAAATACGATCTGTTTGTTTTCCGATTTTTATATTTTCGAAGAGTCAAATTCTCGATGGGTTCTCGGTCCGAAAAACGACGTTCCGATTTTCAATATTCCGAATAAATTACTAAAATTAGTATTTTGATTCAGTTAGCATAATCATGACATAAATTTGGGTTAGGTTAGGTTAGAACTGTGACCATTAAAGCGCGAAGGCGAGCGAGCGAAGCGAGCGTGCCGCGGCAGCGGCCGCCGAGCGCCAGATCCTCTCTATTGTTGGTGAATCATTTGGGTTAGGTTAGAATTGTGACCAGCGAAAAAAATGTTTTTATTGGAAAGAAAATATTTTTAAAACGCATTTGACATTAGTTTTTTAATTCTACCTCCTCATACTATTATACTTCTCTTTGACAAGCAAATTATTATGTGTTGATTTGTCTTTCTATTCAGTTTTACGTTTTTATTTCGGAATTTTAATTAATAGGTATTTTAATAATCGGAATTCGTATTTTTGATGTTTCGAATTATCATTAATTCGGACTTTCGATCTATTGAAACTAGGTATTTTGAGAATCGTAATTATAGACGTTAGGAATATTAACATTTCGGAATTATAAAAATAGGATAAATGATACATCGGAGTTGTTATATTCGGAATTTTAAACCATTCGGAATTATAAAAATCGGTATTTTGAAATTCGTATTTGTGACTGTCGGAATAAAGTTTGTCGTATTATTGTAGTGTACCCAAAAAATATATTATGGGTATTATGTCTTAATTATAGTACTTTCTGTTGATGTATAATTTAATTTGTGATATTTTTTAATCTTTGACATGAATTTAATAGTAAACCGACGTATTGATCCACATGAATGCAAAAACAAAAAAATGCAATTCGACAGAAGCCTTAATCAAAAGCAACTTCATTATTTGATAGAAATAACTAAACTTTGCAATAAGCAGATCATAAGCCGGTGTCGCCAGTCCACCAACCAGCAAATCTTAGAATATAGGTAGAATAAGGTTCAGAGAACTGTTGGACAAACTTAGTCCAAACAACGCAAACTACAAAACTGTTGGTGGTAGGATATTTATATCCGCCCGTATAGCGACCACCGTACACAGGGTGTTAAAACCTACCATAGTGATCCACACACTCTATGTGGATCGCGTTCCGGGGTCAGCCAGGGTATATCCGCTTCTCCCGAGGGGCTTACCATCAGGTTCAGTCACTTTGCCGTGGTCGGATAAAAAAAACGCTGCCGCTAATACCTTTTCCCGCGCTCCAAGGGTCAAAATGTACACGTCATTAAGTTGGTCACCCGACTCGGTGGCATAAATGCGGTATCAAACTGTTTTATTGCGTCCCGGCATGATTTAATGAAATCTTTAATATTGTAGATAAGGCTCCCGCCGACCAGCGTCGTAAATTGCCCGCAGCCATTGCCGAATCCCGGATAATAGCCTCAAAATAAGCCGAGGACTCCCTGTTTCTTTATGTGGAATGTTGATATTAATTATGTTTTTAATATCATTTTTATGGAGGTTAAATTGTGCCGTAGGGATGAATACCAATGCTTATGAGAGACGGGACTTGAGATCCCATCAAATGGCGCCTAAAGACGGTGAAGAAATATGGTTTATAAAGTTGGCCTTGTGTTTTCTCAATAATAAATATGGAAAGTAGATTTAATAAGAGGCTAAAACACTGTAGAATGCGCATTCAAAAATCCCAGAGTAATTATTTTTAAACATATTGTCAAACCTCAATATAAAATTAAAACAGAAACGTGAATTTATATATCTCCGCATCTGGCCAGTAACTCAGAAAATAATAAACGTTTTAGTGTTACAGCTCTGTATTAGATCACAATATCTTCGTGTTTTTAGCACAGACTGAGATTCTCGAAGGGCATAATTTTAATCGTAGCACATAGCTTTGCATGGCTTCTTTTCTTAATGATATTTCTAAACATATATAATTACTCATCCTGACTCACTCACTCACTCACTCCACATAAGGGATGAAAGGTTGTATGGAAGTGTGCCAGAAATATAACGGTGCTCGTTTTCACGTAGGCAAATCCTTCCTACTAATATTATAAATGCGAAAGTTTGTAAGTATGGATGGATGGGTGGATCGATGTATGTTTGTTACTCTTTCACGTAAAAACTACTAAATGGATTTTAATTAAATTTTACAATAATATAGCTTATACATCAGAATAAGACATAGGCTACTATATTTTTCAAAAATCAACCCCTGAAGGGTTTAAAAAGGGGATGAAAGTTTGTATGAAAAATCTAAACCACTGAACCGATTTCAATGAATTTTAGCACAAATATAGTTGATGATCCAGGGTTAAACATAGGATATTATTTTCTTTCAATTTCAACCCCTAAGGGGCCCAAATAGGGGATGAAAGTTTGTGTGAAAGCTTTTTAATGGCAAAACGAAGTTCGCGGGCACAGCTAGTTCCTTATAAAATTTACAATTTAAAACTTCTTATGCAAGGGGAATATCTAAATTAAAATTCAATACAATCATGTCATACAATTGTTGGAAATTCTGAAATATTCTGAAAGATGTAGACCCTTTTAATTTTTTACTGCAAAACCTTTCAGTTCGTTTAGGTTCGTGTGAGATGCCAGATGTTTCGATTGTGCCCTCAAGCTACGACAATGTACCATTTTATGTACGACTTCCCCTTGTATCACTGTGTCGCACTTAACAGACATGTTTTGATTCTCGTCAGGTCTTTGCTGGAGATAATTTTAAATGTACTCGTACTGTGCTTCTATTAGGGCATATATTTAGGAAGACGATCTAGAACATTAAAATTTAATATTTAATTATTAATAATTGTACCTCTATTATATGTTTTGCCTTTTATCCAAAATAAGTATTAGGTACTTAAATACCTGACTTTTTCATTAAAATCTTTAGTTTTATATCATTTGGATATCTTAGTGGTATGCCCGAATTGCACGTTAAAAAACAGAACTGGTGATGATTATCGAAATAGTAAATTGATGTTTTGCTGGGATATTATACATAATATTCTTGTAGATCATTCAATTTATATAATTATTCTTCCAGGGGTTAATACGGGCTTGTTAAATTGGTTTTAATCAAAAACACAATTCAGGAGAAATTTTGAAATATGGCAACAAATCATCAAATGATTCCTTTTTCAAACTATGTATAAGACGCGGTCTCATATACATTAATTTTCTTTCAGAATATTCTCGAATGTGCCATGCAATAAACTGGGTCTTAAGAAGTGCTTTTTATTTTCTGTAATCAAAATTAAAAATAAATATTTCTTTTATTCCTAACCATTTTTATTGAGAAATCTTCAAACCTTATCTCAAAAATAACACAATATATAACACATATCAATGCTATGGGCAATAAATAGATAGCTTAACTGGAAGATACATTTAGGAAACCGAAACGATTGGAAGTATCGCGCATACAGCCACTTTAGGCACGTAATGGCCGCCAAATCCGCCGGAGAGAGGCCGTGTCACTGCGGCTTCAACCAAATAATGTACTCGAGTTTAAATGTAGTGTTTTTATGTTCCATCTAAAAGATGGAACCTTTGGTATTAGATCGATATGTTTTATAGTAGTATATATAGTAGTATATAGTAATGTACGGTATGGTAGATATGAGCGATAGCTCAGCGGGGAGTGGTACGGTCTGTTGAGACGAAAGTCGCAGGTTCGAAATCAGCCCAAGAGCATGCATGTCTGACTTTTCTAAGTTACGTGTGTATTCATTGTTAATTATAAGGCATTATTAGTGAAAGGAATACTCGTGCGTAAACCTGTAGACCTGAGAAGTTCTCCATAAGAATTTCGAAGGTGTGTAAAATATGCCAACCCACATTAGGCCAGCATGGTGGTCTAAGATATAAACCCTCTTATTCAGTAGAGGAGGCCCGTGCCCCGCAGTGAGACGTGTATACAGGGCTTTTTATCCACATAAACTATACACATCGCTACTTGGCAACAGAAAAATAAAGTGTCGAATATACAGCGTGTTCACATTAGCACGTTTATCCAGCGCTAAGTGCATTACTCGGTCGTGATCTCGCGTGTTCCGTGTAGACACCGGCCTGCGGTGCGACGCCCCGACTTCTGTTTCACAAACCTTGTTGGTAACCTTGCACACACATAATTTCATCTACCTTTACTAGAGTTTAGTAGTGAAGTGAGAAATGTATGAAATGCTTCGATTGAGCTGTATTGAGTTGTGATTTGACAAATCTCCATAAAGTGACATTGTTATTAACTTCAGTTAGAGGCAAATCACAAGTACTCATTATTTTAATTATGTCATGTAATAGGGTAGTTGACTTGATTTTTTTTTATTTTAATCAATAAGTTACGTTACCCAAAACCTATTGCATGAAGATTTCTTCAATCCGCCTACAAAAAAAATAAATGTCATTTAAATCTGATGGAGGGGGCACTTGAAATAACAGACGACGCCAACTTTGACGTCACCATGGCAAATGACTATTACTGTGCACGAGTGTGACCGAGATAGTGAGATGTTCCCACTACGCGCCCACCTTTGCTCCTAATATTTAAAATCACAATTGCGGGCTCATTTTTGAACCGATTTTGATTGTGTTTTAACAAAAGAGTTTCGTTTTCATATTATTTTCTGTTGCATATAAAATAATGTAGGTATATAATATTCAACATAGGAAACTACCTACTTTCTACTTTTGACGATTCAATGTAATTCCAATGCAATCGAAAATAGTATTTTAAACGGCTAAGCTGTGTAAATAGCTTTTGAAACCTTTCAAATAATTTCATTGCATTTCCTGCAAACTAGTTGTCCGGAACGGCTCTTTATTTAAATGAAATTCTTTCAATTCCACACATTGGCTATTGTTCGGCACGGGCGGAGGCAAGCCCTCGGAGGGCGAGAGTTCTGTCTTCGATCCGCAAGAGGGACTGTTATCTAAATCAAATGCCCTCCTCAGAGGAGACGCAACACAGCTTGTTCGAGTGGATTTTTTAAAAGGATTCGTGTTAAATGGGTAAAAGGGTGCGATGGGGATTTTAAGCACACGGTTTTAAGGCTGGATTTTATTTTATTTTTCATTTGGGGAGTTTTGCTTTTTTGGTGCTTGAATAAATGTTGGTGATGTTTGAACTTTGGTTCAGTCAGACCCAATAGTTTTATATCGAGAAATATTTCCCATAACCCTCGTAAGATAATTTCTTCAAAGTAGGCAAAAAGTCAAGATTCTTTTTAGGCGAAATAAAACTTCTGGTATCTTCCGGCACATGTCAGATTCTTAGTCGGAAATACCCTTTGTTTCAATAACTCAATGTCCGCAAGTAGGTCGACAAGGTAACATTTTCCTTCGATTCTTTAAGACAGTCGGTATGTTATCATGAATGCACCGGCAGACGCGACCAGTCCCCTTGAACCCTACTCAACTAACGTTTCAACTTTATCAGCGCTTTCGATGTAGGAATCGTGTTTTATGCGCACAGCGACATCTGTGGAGACCACCACGAAAATATATATAAGTTATTTTTTTTTTATCTGAATGAACATCTGTATGCAAGATGGAAGTCACTTGCATACAAGTGTTAAACTGTAAAACCTTGCATGTGCAAGGTCTAGTAGCAAATATTATTATGACGTTAAATTTGCATGCATGCCGGGCTTAGTTCATGTGATGGCAAAAGAGATAGTTTCTGTACGTAAGTGTGAGTCGCGTTATGTACTATAAAATTGTAGACACAAATTAAAATAACAATATTAATATTGTTCAATTAATTTAGAAATCTATTAGTATAATTTATTTTTCCTTCTTCGAAGCTTACTAGCTTCTGCTACAGTGTTTCATGGTAGATACTTATTTTACTGTGCTCCTGATATTGCTGATGTCAACCATAAGGTGGTGGGAAAGGTATGTGCATTTTTAGGTGTTACCAAAAACACTCTGAAAAATAGTATCAGAGGCACGAGAGTAAACATTACGAAGTAAACATTAGCAAGAGAAACATTACGTAGTGGCACTGTTGCACATGTTCAACTCTAATACAGTGAAACTTGGTTAAGTGGGACCTGGATAAGTGAGAAACCTCCATAACTGGAACTCATGCTGAGGTCCCAACACTTTGGCACTGAATTACCCCTGTTAGTGGGACGAAGCGAACCTCTGTATCTGGGATTTGTTCTTTCGATTTATCATCATAGTTACCTCTATAACTGAGACAGCGAGTGAATTTTATATGCATAAACCTCTGTAACTGAGATAACATCGTTTTGTTTGTTTACTTACTTATTTTTATTCTAACCTGTATTCTGACCTCTGTTAATGAACCCCTCTATAAATGAGACAGATATTTATTATACCTGGATATCTGAGACACTGGGTAAGTGGAATACCTCTGTAAGTGAAACAACATTGCAGGTCCTTTGATGTCTCACTTAACCAGGTTTCACTGTATAAAATAAAAAAGATTTATTTGGCTCCATAGTTTTCCTGTTCCTGGAAGAAGCCACTAGCCATCGAAGAGCGCGTAAACCTCGTGAATATATTCGTCAGACTCCATTAAAACGTCACTCACCGCGCGTACGGTTTTGTGACAACTGACAAGTTTGCTTTTTTATACGTTAGGTACGATGTGTTTTAGTAGATTGAGATATATTGGTAAAGGGTAATAAACATTCTTATTTAATAATAAAAAATACTCAAAAAAACTAAAAATCTAAAAATAAAACTTAACAATTTTGAGTCGATGCTTTTGCAGTTTAATAATTGATACCAATGACTCAAAAATGTTGCTTAGTTTTATTTTTAGCTTTTTAGTTTAGTTTTCGGTAAAAAGATTTTATTTTACCTTTTTTTTTTTGAAAGAATCATCCTTGCGTAAATATCGAAATTTTAGTCTTAAATCCCCGATTTCATGCTCTCAGGGGTGAAATTAAGTCTTCAAATGAAACCACCGCCGACTTAAACTCCATCGAATACAAAAATAATCATTCAAATCATATCACATTTGCTGAGTTATACGTGAAGATCTAAACTAATATTATAGAGAGGAAAGATTTGGTTGTTTGTTTGCATTGAATAGGCTCAGAAACTACTGGACCAATTTGAGAAATTCTTTCACCATTAGAATCCTACATTATCCCTGATAAATATAGGCGATATCGATAATATTACGGTGCAGAATTTCACGTGGGCGGAGCCGCGAGCGAATGATAGCTTTATATAAAAATATACAGAAGAAATGAGGACCACTTTGTTTTTTATTGTTAAGAAAGAGAATGCATGGAGTACATAAACGTTTTGGTATAATTTGGGCCTCTGGAAATCATACTCACTGAACGAAACAGCAATTTGTCACTTTAGATAGTCTGTGAGACGGTGATAGTCGGTGATAGTAGCCCTAGTCGAGTAGGCCTATTCATTCCGTAGACAAAACTGTTTACAGCGTTTCTTTAACACTTGTACTGACACCTAGCCGATATACTTTTCACTAGTCTGCACTTATTAGTAAATAAGAAAAGGTAAGCCAAGGTTTCATAATGAATGTTTCAGACTAGTGTTCAACAGTCACCTGGTATCATTCACTTGACAATGTCACGAAATGAACAATCGATCGAAACAGCGGCCGCTACGGCGTATTTAATAATGCATGGAGATCTCTCCTTACCGAATCTGGGTTGGTCGATAAGGCAGTATTGGGGTGTAATTGTTCATATTAGATTTTTTTTCTTTAATTCAATGACGAGACGAGCAACTCGCTCGCCTGATGGTAAGCGCCACGCCTGCTCATAAACTAAAGCAACACCTCACAGAACTTTGAATTATAAAGCACTGCATGGCATTGAACTGCGCTCAACACCCCAAGACATAAGATGTCTCATGCCCAGTAATTTAACTGGCCTCAATGTCCTTCAAACCGAAACACAACAGTGCTTACACACTGTTGCTAGGTGGCAGAAATAGACAATGGATGCTGATATCGATATTGTATCTAATAAATAATTCTATAATCAATTTAAATTCAGAACATGATTTTCTAATTTTCAATCATAAATGCACCGTAGAATCCTGACCAAAAGCGCATCTCCGCTAGAAAACTTGCAAATTACTTTCAAGAAGCACACATCATAGAAATTTTCCGACTAGAATTGCGAAGTTTACCTTAGTTAATACTCTGAGGAGTACCAGGTACGGTGCTGATTAAGTGAACCGAGCTCTCAGGCCATTCGGCCAGATTAATATTAAAACTTTTAGATATAAAATGCGGCCGACGAAACTATCGGTGGGCGGCCAAGTTCTACGGACGAAGTCTTTGATTAAAATATAGTGCTCAAAGTTATCTAAGTAATAATTTGAAATTAATTTAAAGTTCGCATTCACGGGGATTAAGAATTATACGCTATGATCGGATTATGTTAGCAAGAAGAGTGTATGTTAATAAAGGTGATTTTACGATGTGTTTTAATATAATATTTTTTTAGTAGCCTACTAAGGTAGACGAGCTAACTGCTCATCTGATGGTAAGCGGAAACCACTTTTTTTTAATCCTGGCTCGGCAAAGTGATATTGCTACACCTGATGGTAAGTGTAGCGTAATCCAAGAATAGTGTCGACCAACGATAAACAATGTGTCCATCGTAGGTCGGCAAGATTATGCCGGCCTGCCAAAGTTCCCGGGATGAACTACGGGGTCCCTACTAATGGAATACTGGCGACCCCGCAGTATCTCATCCCAGTGCCAAGGGGAGGGGAAGGAAAAAGGGATGGGAAAAGTCATTTTTGTATCTTTGCATGTCATTTTCGTCTACCGCTTTGGAGATACAAACGAGACATACTTAATTATTGTTTTTTTGTCCGACATTAATGTTAGGCAAAAATGTTGACACAACCAACTTTATTTTTAATCCCCGACAAAAAATACTGATATATAAATTTTATCCTATGTCTGTCTTTGTGTGTATCGGTCATTTGAGAATAAAAGACTTTTCTAATAGAAAACGACTAATAAAGTATGGATACAACAAAACCTACTTTACTCCCATTTTCCACGCGGCACATAGATAGGTGAACCACGAACGTTCTCCACTAACAAATCTAATTTGGTCGTCCATCGTCACGTACCGTTTTTGATAGAGGATTTTTGAAGCATCATTGCTGGGATTTAGCTTCGTACTAGTTTGATTTTTTACATCACCCATGTCGTGTTTTCTGACTAGAAAATTCTGGTCTTTTTCCTTGCACGGCAAAGTGACTACGCTGGTCCTGATGTTTAATACAGTGCTGTCCAAATATAATGTCGTCCGTTAAGAAATATTGCGTTTTGGGAGAATTATGCCGGCCTGAAGTTGTTGGATTTACACTGGCTGACTACGGAACGCCACTCGTCTGAAAGAGCCACTACGGCGATTTTTCTACGGTTTTGTACGGTGGTCGTGATCCAGTCCGGTACAAAAATATGATGGGATAGCCACCAGCAAAAGTTTAATCTAGATGAGTTTTGAATATTGTGTTACAAGCAGTTGCAGCGTGTAACAAGATTTTTTTCTATCAAATATGAATAAAATCAAGTTGTAATTAGCCTTCCCTTAGGCTATATGGCTATATGCTTATCTATATCTGCTTATGTTTCATCTTGAAATCATCAATAAAGTCACTTTTTTGAATTCTTGTCTAGTGTTCTTTATTATAAACATCAAAAATATGCTTCTGTACCACAACCAGGAGGGAAGTAAAAACTGATTTATTTTAAGGTTGGTAAAGTTGTAAAGCCACGCTGTAGAGTTTTGTTTAGGGCATTGCTGTCTGGACCGGGCTATTTAATAAAAATCAACGTAAAGTGACATAGTTGCGTTTATGTGGTAAGATTTCCAGTGGTCCTTCCCCTTTTCTGTTTCCAATCCCTATTCCTTTCATTTAAGGTCGGCAACGCATTTATGATTCTTTGGTACCTAAGGTGGGTGATTATTTGCGATGGTCTACACTTACCACCAGATGATACACTTGCTACAAATAAATAAGTTATTGTGGGAATAGAACAAACACTGATAACGTGCCTGTTCATTGGCTTCGCTTGTAACCTACACTCAAAGCTTAGCTATATTGAAATAAAACTAATTTAAACGGATTTTATCGCGGTTTTTTATTAATTTTGATCCCCACGTTTCGAAAGCTTTTCAGCCTTGGTCCCGGGGTGGACTTAGCTACAGTCAAAACAAGCGTATTTATATCAGAATCTCGTTGATTTCGCATATAACATTACCGGATTCTGAGTGAGTGCGCGACTGATGTGCTTTTGTTTTTAGCTAGGTCCATTACATTCGCGCGCGACGCCCCTACTACAGGCACACACACTGCGCTCATCACTGTTAAGTGTCATAATACCCAGTAATTTTACTGGCTACAACCGAACCTGGCGCTGTCCTTGAAACCGAAACAAAATAGTGCTTACACACTATTGCTTGCCGGCAGAAATAGACAAAACGGTGGTACTAACCCAGAAGTACTCTCGCATATGAAGGACTTACCACCTTGTGAAACTACCACCATCTTGAAAAAAAGTATAGTTTATTCCTGTCAAATGGATGGTAGCGGACTTATCGAACTTTAGTTTGACAGGACAGATATACACTGTAGTTTAACTAGGGAATAAAACTGAAATATATTAATGATTCCCATATTAGTGTTAGTTTGGTTGCGTCATAAAAGAATGGAATTAATTTAAGATTAGTTTGTTTGCATAAAAATATTTTACTACGTCATGCCATAGCCATGACTACGTCATGGTTTAGAGTCGATGATAAAGATATTCAAGAATAAGGCAAATATATATTGTTTTTTTTTATACACTTATTGTGCATGAGTTTATTGATAGCCCGAAGTTGTGAAGGGATCGTCTCCTATCACATGGCAATAAGTTCCACGAAGCATTGGTGCGATAGTTGTACCTCGGCCGAAAACTTCTGACATACAGCTGCGAGACTATGTTATATATTTTTTGCAGGTTTCAGAGATTTTTCTTCAAATTGGAATAGGCCCTTGATTCATACTCACGTACGTATTCAAACTAGAACAATATAAATATTGTTCATACTCCATTGTAAAGACTTATTTCTATACTAGTCTCGTGGTTGGGCCGCAGTTTATCGATTGGTGAACACTCGACGAGTGAATAATGCACGCCGCGTCCAGCGTCCGTCTAACGGTCAATTAGTCCCGGACCGGGCCGCACTCGCACTTACCTCGAATACAATACTGTATCCAAAATAGTTCCCGCCGGCGACCAATAGTAGTGGAGTTTTATTCTAAAATTAATTGTCAATTTTTTAACACGAATGACTTTTGCGGTTGGTTTTGGCGGGAATTCTGACAGTGCAGTTCATCGCTTATTTTAATTTATTTCATAAACTAGTTTAGAGTTGTGTTTGTTGTATAAATGTGGTGTGGATTTGTTCAATAAACATTGACGGTGATGAACAGTGTATGGAAACATTGAAATAAGTGAATTAAGAATCAGACTGAAAGGAGTTAACACCAAAACTCCGACAAGACCTTGAAATCGACCGCACCCGTGTTTCATCGTTCTTGTAAAAATAACTTGAGAATACATTATTCTTGACACTGGCTAAATGCATAATACTGCGAAAGCCATAAATAAAAAGAAGAAGAAGACTTTTGCGGTTTCAATGTAAAAATAAAAAAAAATGTATTAACAGGTATCTGCACGAGTTGTGATTTCACCTGTAGTGTTCCAGTAGTTTGACAATTGTAGGGTTTTGCGGAGTGAAGGAGCGTTGGTGTTGGTCGGCCAACGCTTCACGTGATTGGTTCGTCAATCGATGCTCGTCATTTATTGGATTCCCACGTGTTACTTGGCTTCTGTACACTATCCCCACCACTGTCCTTCTGCGCTCATAACTCATGCCGTAAATAATATAAAAGAAAACTTGTGGCATATAACTTTACAGTTTTTCTACTTTAAAATAATGACTTTCATCACATTGTTCCCAATATTATAAAAAAAATATAGCCAAATCGACCTTCTTTTACGAAGTTGGTTAATAACAGTCTACGAGTATATAATTTTCTTTAACATAACTTTACTTGTAAAAACCCGTTAAATAATGTACTCAAGAATTATAAATAACAGCCTTAGTGTAAATATAATTATGTGAATACCTTGAAATATTTCTTCAAACTTATTTTAAAACGACTACGTGAGATGTTTCAAAAAAGTCGTAATCAGCTAAACCAAGTTTACGTTAACGTAAAATTAACCCAACTCATAAAACGTGCCATGCCATAAATTTACAATATCGACGATTCATAAACGTATTAAAAACAAACGAAACCAAAAATCCCTTACCATCAGTCCCTGACATCAGCAACGACCGAATGCTGATATGAATAATACGCCCAGTGTAGCCTGACCTCTAGAGAGTCGGATAGCGAGGATTTTCTATTCAGTAATTTTGTATTAATAATTTTCTGCATTATTTTATACATTAGATTATGGTCGAAAATATACTTTTTTACGAAAATAGATTTTAAAATCCTTGAGAATCCGTTTAAATTCAAGGTTGGACACATTTTTTGATTAATTACGCTTGAATCGCCCGAGATTGTTTTTTTTCTGAATGGCGAGAAGAGCTAGGCACTCCCCTGATGGTAAGCGACACGCCTGCCCATAAACAGAAGCACCACACACAACTTTGAACTACAAAGTACTGCATGGCACTGAACTGCGCTCGTCACCCCAAACCTAAGAAGTTAAGTGTCATAATGGCCAGTAATTTCATTGGCTTCAATATCCTTCAAACCGAAAGACAACAGTGCTTACACACTGTTGCTTGGCGGCAGAAACAGACAAAGTGGTGGTACCAACACAGACGGCCTCTTCCATACGAGGGGCCTGTCAACTAGTTACATTTAGTTAGTTAGCAAATATTACTAACTAATTTTTTTTGACCGGATTTATGAACCTTTTAGAGTTTGTATAACGTAAATTATCGATAAATATAAAAAATAGTCAGCTATCCCATTATTGTGGAAAGTTTGAGAGGTCAGAATATAATGGCTATCGAGAGGTCAGGTAAGTCGACATATGAGGGTTCCTGTCATGGCGGATACATGTAAATATCTTGTTTTGGACGTCATATGTAATATTATAGAGATTTACATACTCTGGGATTTTATTTACTCTTGTATTCATAAATATTAGTATAAGGTCTCACATTGGACGCTTTTTTCGCCACGAGTAACAGCACGAAGTAGACGTATGCGTTACGCCTCCTAATCAAAAATTAAAATAACCGTTTGGAGTGAATAATTTATTGTGGGTCACCTAATGATAAGTGATCTCCACCGCCCATGTACGCGTAGAATCATGGACGCGTTGCCGACCTTTAAGGAAAGGGATAATACTTCGGAGGGGGATTTAGGCTTCGGGATATCTCACTCACCGTACGAACCGCAGCAGCATGCCGCTACTTTACGTCAGTTTTCTTTGAGACAGTGGTAACCTGGTCGAGCGGGCCCATTCATGCTGTAGACAAAACTGTCTACAGCGTGGCTCTACCAATCAAATATTTGGTTAATTACGTGTATAATGTGGTAGGTACCATGATATGTTTTTTATCATCATAATTACTTCTTAACCCGTGAAATCAAAAAGAAAATACAGTTGAAAAGACGAGAAACATCCGTAAAAGAAAACAATAAAAGAGAGTGGTCGTTCAATGAACATACCGTCAGTAACTCTTTCATGACTCTACGACAGTCATGCTCGACACGCGCTAGCTTTATGGGCATGAGCTCACGTGAGACTGCATAGATCTACGAATATATAAGACGTTACAAGTAGGACTGTATTAGGTCACGCTAGGGCTCTTGGACACCTAGAGTACAAAGCACACTAGATTTCGTCCCTCTACAGTTGACAGAATTATGCCGGGCATAAGTTACTGGATATTCACTGGCTGCCCTCTGAATGCCATTCGCCCAAAGCGCCAATACGTGGACTTTACGGTAGAGCATTGTAAAGGTTTTTACGATAAACATCATATTAATTTACTTAATCGATAGTTTTCAGTAAAACTTATATTTTATTTAATAATTAATTATTATTCCTAATATATTTATTATGATTTTTTTTATCGTAATAAAGAAAATGCTATATTTGCTTCCAAAAACGATAATTGCACATTGCTCGTTATCTACTAGGGTAACAAATGTAACTATTAAGTATTCGGCAGCATAAATTAAATGTTTGTGGCGTCTTTAGGTAATTTGTCTATAGTTTATGAGCACACGAGTCCACACGACACCGTGGTTATTGCATCACTCATAAACCCAACACCGCATCTGTTTCGCTCGCAATTATCTCCTGCCTTCACTAGTTCATTTTGATAATAACATAGGCATTAGAGTCTAGTCGTGGCGAGTTAATATTATTTTATTTTTAGGTGATATTTGATTAATTAATTCGAAATTCGAAACTTGAAACGCGGTATTAATATTTTAGTTTAATACCCTTACAAAGAATGGACAAAGGAAATTAAAGTCATTCAGCCATAGCAGCTGCTGAGCTATAAATCTTTGGAATAGAATAAATTAAACCGCAAACATATATATTTTGCTTTCTGCCTGGTATTATCCTAGTCTAACGCCAGGATCCACTTTCCCATCATAATTTCACAGCATTGCCTCGTCGGTTAATCAACAGAGAGTACCAGGTAAGATTGGTGTCGTATCTCTGTATCAACGTCTGAAAGCTGAGCACGAAATTGATATTAAAATTTGTAAAGAGAACCTAAGCAAAATACTGGAGACCGGTGCAGTAAGACGTACATTTTTAAGATATTGTAAGGATATAGCATGTAAAGTGTTGTCGCGAAATAAATAGCCGGGGCAACTATACAGCTTAATATAGGATTAAGAGAATTTAGTTGCCAAGGAAAGTGTGTTTTAGAGAAGGAGACATGCTATATCCTAATAATTGTGTAAAATCTGTGACCAGTAATAAGTATGCATCGTGTATAAACTTCTTTTTAATAAACTGTATTTTTTGGCATACTTATCGTGATATTTTATTCTGTTTTACTGTGTAGTTGTCGGACGAATGATTTTTCAGGACAGTACAGAGACATTGACGAGCACAATATGTGTGATTGTTTTACATAGTTGTATGTTTTTATTGTTTACATTTTAGTTTTAATTTTATATGTCTCTGTACTTTTATTACTGTAATAATGCAGACAAACACTGTAATGTGTGCATTTTTATTTATATATACATATGAAATTGGCGTTTTTCGTACTGGCCACTTTAATCACAAATTTCTCCTCTTTGGTAAGGAATTCCAAATTCAAATTTGTACAGCTATAGACTAATGTATTTGTGCTTCGATGATCGTCATTCATTTGTTTTTTTTCTTCTGTTTTTTTCTGTTTGCGTCACTCATTTTACAAAATGGAAAACTTAAAATATCGCATTATTTACGAGTACGAGTTCCGCCGTGGCACTAGTGCTGCGGAAACAACTCGAAGGGTGAATGATGTGTATGGCGGTCGTGTTTTTTTTTTTTTTTTTTTTTTTTTTTTTTTTTATCCTGGCTCGGCAAAATGACTACGCTACACCTGATGGTAAGTGTAGCGCAATCCAAGAATATTGTCGACCAACGATAAACAATGTGTCCATCGTAGGTCGGCAAGATCATACCGGCCTGCCAAAGGGCCAAGGGGGAGAGGAAGGAAAAAGGGATGGGAAAAGGGTTAGGATCAGGGGGCAAGCCCCCTGGGGAGAACCGGATATACACTGGCTGACCCTGGAACGCGACCCACGCAAGGTGGGCCACTGTGGCAGGTTTTAGCACCAGTGTACGGTGGTCGCTATCCGGTCGGATACAAGTATCCTCCCACCAGCATAAGTATCCTCCCACCAGCACAAGTATCCTCCCACCAGCACAAGTATCCTCCCACCAGCAAAAGAAAACACAGTTCGTTTTTGGTTCCACCGTTTTCGTTCTGGAAATTTCGACCTGCAGAACAAGCCCCGTGGACGGCCTGAGACTCAAGTTGATAATGAAGAGTTGAAGGCTATTGTGGAAGCGGATCTATCGCAAACCACGTCCGAGTTAGCTGCAGGCTGCGATGTTAGTGATAAAACTGTTTTAATTCACTTGAAGCAAATGGGGAAGATTAAAAAGCTTGAAAGGTGGGTACCTCACGAATTGACTGAAGCAAACGCGCGTCGACTGCTGCGTTACATTACTAAACCGGCACAATAATGAAGGTATTTTAAACCGAATCATTACCTGTGATGAAAAATGGGTTCTTTACGATAATCGGAAGCGCTCAGCGCAATGGTTGGATCCTGGCCAGCCAGCCAAATCCTGCCCCAAGCGAAAATTAACCCCAAAAAAGTTACTTGTAAGCGTTTGGTGGACTAGTGCCGGTATTGTTCATTACAGTTTTCTCAAATCTGGCCAGACTATTACGGCTGATGTCTATTGTCAGCAATTGCAAACCATGATGGAAAAGCTAGCGGCTAAACAACCTAGGCTGGTCAATCGCTCCACGCCACTGCTGCTTCACGACAACGCTAGACCACACACTGCGCAACAGACGGCTACTAAATTAGAAGAGCTTCAATTGGAAAGTCTAAGACATCCTCCGTACTCCCCGGACCTTGCTCCAACAGATTACCATTTTTTTCGAAATTTGGATAACTTCTTGCAAGGGAAAAAATTCAACTCCGATGGGGCAGTCCAAAACGCCTTCAAAGATTTTAATGATTCCCGTCCGACTGGTTTTTTTAGTAAAGGGATCAATGAACTACCTATGAGATGGCAAAAGTGCATAGAAAATAATGGTTCATACTTCGATTAATTAAATATATTATATTAAAAAATATTCGACTTTTTGTTCCTCCCACACAAAACGCCAATTTCATATGTAAGGACCTAATATTTATATATCCTTTTTACATTGCATTTTTACGGGGTTTTTATATTAAAAGATGTTGAGAATTATTTAGATGGGAAACATCTCTGAAAATAATATCAGAGGGACAAGAGTGGGGCATAGAGCCCCACAAAAAAAAAAAAAAAATCGGTTGTCTGTAAAGTCGGTTTACTGACGATAGTTGAACGTGATAACGTCTTAAGAAAATACTGATGGAACGGTAGCATTCTTCAAAAGAAAATTTTAATTTCATTTGTTTAATATTTGATAGTATTTATTGGCCTAATTATAACCTCAAAATCCGAAAGTATTTTATTTATTTTTCGGAATTCTCAAGTGTCCGTAGTTTTAATATAGTTTCAATCAAAATATACATTATCTAAAACCCAAAAAGTAAATTCACCTACCTTTTGGTTCTTAGGCCAACTATGTATGGACGACGAACAATGTCCTTTTCGTAAATCTAGTTTTTAAAAAACCCGCCTCAATGTGTTTGATATAGGAGAAAATGTTCCCTTTGACGGATGGCTGGTCTAATCTGTCATTTCAGACACGTTGTTGTGATATGTGGAAGATTTAATATTTATGTTTTAATTTTTTTAAATCTCGAACGCTGCCGAACGCAAAGGCCGATTGTGCTTCTTTGTCGCTCGTTCCGCGCTCTCGCTTGCACTTCAAGCCTTAAATGGAACGTGACATCTAGCGAGGTAACGACGCATGAGTCATGTTTTTTCATGCGTGCAGCCGGCTCTATCGAATTATAAGACGTTATCACGTCAAAAAAGATTGGTGTCGGCCCAAAATGTTGGTGGACCACTTAAAAAATTAAAGCAATACAAATAAGAACTTTTCCAAAACAAACAAACATTATTTGTCCAGTAATCAAAGTATAATAAAGTGGTGCTTAGCGTCTCTTTTATATATTTTTAAAAACGACTTTGTGTTGTCTATAATTTTAGCATTTTTAATATTGTAACACATTCCCCGAGGGAACAGCAGAAGCATGACGATGACATTGCGCGAGTTTCTACATTTCGGTTACGATATTTCTGTGTTTTTTTGCCATAATGCAGGTCGTGATGTGATGTGTTATGTCCTAAATAAGAAATCTCACCCAGGGCCCGATATTTCATTGTCAACATATCATCATCATTATCATCAGCCACAAGACGTCCACTGCTGAATATAGGCCTCCCCCAAAGATTTCCAGACCGACCTGTTGGAAGCGGCCTGCATCCAGCGTCATCCTGCGACCTTTATCAGGTCGTCTGTCCACCTTGTACTGGCAAGCGCAGCGTTGTCAACATATGCTGTCACTGAATCATAGAGGTCATCAATGGTCCATAAAAACTCAAATCATAAACAGCCATGTCTGAAGCCTGTCTCAGAGCGGGACATCTCGAATGAATGTCGGATAATAGAGTCGGGATGATTTGTCGGATCGATCCCTATTTTAGGAAATTGGATTTGTAGATCGCTGGCGATAAGTCGCGAGGGTCGCCGGGCCAGAGGAATGAACGGTAAAAGTTTACTGGGAGCCTGTTATCAACGATTTGCGTATATCGATTTTGTGTTTCTTTCAGGAATATTTCTCAGTTGATTATACGTATCGCTGTCTTGTAACACTTTGGATGGGTTTGATGAACGATTTATGTATTATTTTTAAGATATTTCGATTATTTTTTAATAAATCGATGTTACAAAAATCAATGAATGTTATGTGTTAAAATTAAGTAAGTTTATATTTCAACTCTAGTTTCTCATTCTATACGTTATACCTTTTATATAAATTACAGAACGATTTTATGTGAGACAGTGGTAACGAACCGGTCGAGCCGGCCCATTCGTGCTGTATTCAAAACTGTCTACAGCGTGGCTCTACCACTCAAAATCAGTAACAATAAAATCCCCACATCAGCATATTTTATATAATTTTTTATTAGCTTGAATAATGAAACGAGCAAATCGCTTAGCTAGTGGTCAACGCCACGCCAGCCCATAAACAGAAGCAGCACCACACAGAACCTTGAATTTCAAAGCACTGCATGATCCTGGACTTCGTTCGCCATCCCGAGACATAAGTAATTAAATCTCATAATGTCCTGTAATTTCACTGGCAATGTCCTTCAAACCGGAATACAGTAGTGAATACAGAAGCATTGTTTAAGCTTCTTGGTGGCAGTAATAAATTATACCAACCTAGACGGCCTCTCGTATCCGAGGGACCTACCAATGTAATGGGGAATGTATGGACATTAAAAGAAGCAATAGCCCATGAGTTTATTTCGGCATTTCTTCTCATGGTTAGCCACGAAATGCCGATGTAAATATAATCTAGTAAAAAAAAATAATGACATGTGAAGGTGATATTTATGATCCAATTTACAGAATACATGATTTGATTTGATTCGATAAAATATTTAGTATCCTGGTATATCTTTTAAGGCTAAATCAACTATGCTTGTTTAACTTATCGACTATGTTGCCATATAACTTGAGTTTCCTTTTGAAGTGGTATGATAACAAAATCTGTGATAGTGAGGTGATAGCCGCGGGCGGGCATTCGTTACGGACTATTGCCGATAATTGCGGTTATTACCCTGTTTAGATAAGCCACCACTGCTCCCGCTACACTCGTGCCAAGATACTAAAGCTTTATTGCTTAGTGTTCAACTAGTTTTAGTAAAGATTTTACTATCGGAAAGGAAGGAAACAAGTTGTAAATAAATACACTTACGATCTGTTTCACAATGGTTTTAATTTTAATCGCCAGATAATACAATAAACAGATAATACATTAAACAGATAACACATTAAAACCTTTTCTAAAAAAGGGATTGGAGACAATTATGCACCACCATTTATATTGAAAGCTAGATATTTTTTGTAATTCGTCGATATTTTTGTAGACGTATATTGTATTTAGGCGGGGTACCTGCCCCTGTGACTTTTCTAAGTCAAGTGTATATTCATTTATTAATATAATTAGGGCTTCCTTTAAAGGCGAAGGGATTATCGTGAGGAAACTTGCATACCTGAGAATTTTTTATAAGAATTTTGAAGGTATGTAAAGTCTGCTAACTTGCATTAGGCGTGTTGGACTAAGGCCTAAATCTTTTCAACCCGTGCCCAGCAGTAGAGTAGTATAATACTAGTAATACTACGTATTAAACGTGCTTTGCATGCATTATACGTAGTAACATCCCTTCAAAAAATCACGCATCCCATTCCTAGTGCAATAATTTCTCAGTTTATCCGCCTGCTTACCTTTATATTGGGGTAAAGCAAGAAAAACTATTAAAATAATAGCCCGCCGATTTCCGTTCAAGGCACGTTTCGGGGTAATTTCAGAGGGTCGGAGGTCCCTATGTAACTACATTACAATAGTCGGCGGCAGGTGGCTTCCGTCCTAGTTGATGGTATATGGTACTTAAATGTTAGGATTGAAGATTTCGTACCAAGTTGTTTCAGACTATTTTTCTAATCGACGACAAGGCAGTTCTCAATTCGACACTTAGTTCTTTTTATATATAACCGCGCATATCTTTTCGCAAAGTGGTCTTATTATGATGATTATTTCTTTATCCGATAAAGTAGGTATATCTCAAAGTTGGTCTCGTCGGTAAAGAATAAATCAATTTTGGTTAACTTCAACATTTATGCGCCTATTGATGATCCTTTCATTAAAACTTGTAAAACAAACACGTTATTACAAAAATATAATCGAATTAAAATATCAGAATCTAAATAATTAAATCAGCTCCTAATCCAACCAATTTTTATTAATATTTATTATTAATAAAGGAGGCAGGCAATCAGGATTCAATGAGTAAAATTGAGGCACAGTTTTTTTGTTTATAGAGTATATTTTATTCGCTGGCTGATTAGGTTCTTGGTGTTGGGTTTTTCATTCGAGTAAGCTCAAATTTGGTCTAATTTCAAGAAGAAATTCCACCTTTAGGGTGATTTGATTTTGACGATTCCTTCACTAAAAATAGTAAAATGAAAAACTTTTAACATTTATAAAATATAATTGACTTCTTTTAATGCGGTTTTATATTTTCAAACGATTTTTAATTTATGCATTAAATTTTATGTACATTACGCGAATTCCTGACGCTGAAAAAAAGAGAAAAAACATCGTAAACTCCTTGGGGTTATAAAGTTGACTTTTGTTTTGTTTTAATTATACTCTAGGGGGGCGGACAGAGTTAAAAAGATAATTAGCTTTAATTTTAACTGCATGCTGAATGTTTGTGCCGAGTTCTATTTAAGTTATGTCCAGGGGTGCAAGTTGTTGCATAAATTGTAAGTTTCGTGATGACAAAGAGAATTAGGCGAAAGTTGGGTAAGACAAATCGTTTTTAAGAAACTGTCATTAACCTGCCTAAACTTTATTTATCCTTTTTTATAGTAAAGACGAGTAAAGGCTGACGCCTTACACTTACGTGGGTCACCTGATGGTAAGTGATCTCCATCTCCTATGAACATCTTCAATACTAGAAGTATCATAGATCTGTTGGCGACATTGAAGAAAAGGAGTTTGGATTGGGAACGTGATTTGGACCTCCGGATATCTCCTTCATCGTAGGAAATATTTCACGTTGTTGATTTTGTGAGATAATGCTATTAATGGATATATACAGGGTTAATTTTAAAACACCAGCAACCTCGCAGGACCAGATAGCTGACCTCATACGGAACAACTTTTGTTCTACGAGTTTGGATATAACTCAATATATTAAAAAAAAATGATTTTACAAGTTTTTGTTGTGTCGTGTTTTTCTTCGTAGGCGCGGCGTGCGCGCACGACTTCAAAGCGGCCGTCAGCTGCTCAGCGGTCAAGGTCGTAGGCGCTACCCGGTTCCCCACGCTTCGCGTATTTGTTTACGTAATCTGCGATGCGCGTTGTTAATATTCAAGACGGAAATTAAATGAATACTTATTTTTGTATGAAAATAAAATCTAACAAATTATCAAAAGTCGTAGAACAAAAGTAGTAGCTTATAACCTTAGGAATCTACCCCTGCGAGGTTGCTGGTGTTTTAAAAATAACCCTGTATAATAATATATAATCTGGTAAATAATGGTACCCGGTCGAACCGGCGTATTTATACTGTACACTGTATGTATACATCGAGGCTCCACCACATATAATATTTATGTTTAAAAATATTTACTTAATCTATATATTTGGTTTAAATACATACATACATAGACTGTACAGTAGGGCCTCGATAATCCGAACTTCAAAAAACAACCCCTGTTCGGACTAAGGGAACGTTCGGATTATAGTATGTTAGAAATAAAACATAAGTTTATTTAGCACACTTTTCAGCAATCGTCAAAGTTTTATGTTTACGTTTAGGTGTAGGAACCATATTTATAACCTCAAATAACACGTGGCACGCAACGCACACTGTAATTTTGCAAAGACTAATGACAAACCACAAACAAATCAAAGCTCAGGTGTTACGGCGGGGGTGGAAGGGGACAGGGTCAGCAGTTCGGATTACAGCGACGTTCGGATTAGCCTGTGTACGGATTATCGAGGCCCTACTGTAATTGTTTTCCATAGAGGTAGGCAGAGACAACGGACTTCCACCTGCTACGATCCTTACACACCTCTTTGGCCTCCTTCAATCTTATTAAATTCTTCATGCATGCACGTCGGTTTAAGGTATTTCTGACCTGGCCTTTTTATAGAATATCTCCGACTTTATGTAAGAAAGTTCGCAGAGGTCTTCCTCCGTTAATTGTACTATTCACTCTCGCCATGTATATACTCTCTACATGCCCAAACCATCTAAGTATTCCTTTCTCAATGTGGTTTAAAATCTTAACGTATATCGCCCCGAGCCTAAGCCATTAATGAAGTAATGTCGAGTAACTACGCCAAAAACTTGGCTTCTTGACTAGATTTAGAAAGCCTGTGTTTGCAGCGATAGATATTCTTCAAATAAGAATCTAAATTCAACTTTTTGGAACAGCATCGACGCGCAGAAACAATGCTAGACTATACAAAATACATAAAACGAGTATATTTAGAAAATAAGTACACAAATAATCCAGAATTCCATTCTTCGTACACGATATGAATAAGCAATTTTAAA
Source organism: Amorpha juglandis (assembly GCA_949126905.1). Taxonomy (NCBI): domain Eukaryota; kingdom Metazoa; phylum Arthropoda; class Insecta; order Lepidoptera; family Sphingidae; genus Amorpha; species Amorpha juglandis. The sequence goes on along the minus strand of OX421374.1, from coordinate 15,079,019 downwards.
TCTTAGCAAATATTTGTCTGTATTCCTAGGATATGGGGCATTTGAATTTTACAACCTTTTTATATTCAAAGTTTGTGCCAGTGTAATTCCTTTTTCGACGTTAAAAAAATCCAATTAAAATGCAAAATCATTGAAATAAAATGTTCCTTGTCTACCGCGAGAGTTTATGATACGGGGGTATTTTTGTAACGTTATATTTCTGTAGTAGTTCTAAAACTTCTTTACTTCTCTCTTTACTTTATGATGAGTACATTACAGTACAAAAATAATAATTAAATATATTCTATTCGCGTCATTTTATTATAATAGATAATTGAAATAAAGTCTATTTTGTTAGTATAAATGCCTAGCCTATATTAATTAATAATTAAAATATATTATTAATAATAATAGTAGTGATAGTTCAGCGGGGAGTGAGACAGACAGCCAAGACTAAAGTTACAAGTTCGAAAGCAGCCCAAGGGCACACACTGACGTTAGTACCATGTGTATTCTTTTCAATCATTTGTTAATTGTTGCTTGTTGTAACGGCGAAGAAGATATCATGAGAAAACCTGCATAGGTACTTGAGAATTCTCCATGAGAATTTTGTAGTTATGTAAAGTCTGCCAACCCACATTAGGCCAGCGTGGTGTACATAAGGCCAAATTAAAAAATTGCACTATTGAAGATCATAAATCGTTAGGTAGGATAAATCTTGAGTTATAATGTATTTTATTATTTTTATTTATTATTTTTATATTTTATGTATTTTTTTGACAGCCTCCGTGGCGCAGCGGGTGAGTAGCCGGCTGTGAAGCGAGAGGCCGCGGGTTCGATCCCCGCACCGAGACAAATGTTTGTGTGATCCACAAATATTTGTTCCGGGGTCTGGGTGTTGTGAGACCGAAAGTCTCTCGTAGTTCCTGATACCCACGACACAAGACTCGTATCTTATTGTGGGGTCAGGACTATGTGTGTGACTGTTGGGTGTTATTTATTTATTTTATTTACACTTATTCTTAAAAAATGTATTTTAAAAACAAATTACGTAGCGCATAGTTTTTAGGCACCGTTACATACACAATGCATTGTGAGCGTTTTATTCTTCAGAATGTTGAGTGGGTTCGGGGAACCGTTTGCGTTCGTCTTCCCCTTCCGTTGGATGAGTTAGAAGCGACGGCGACTAGCGCCGCGACAAGCGGGTTTTATTCTATTTTATATATTTAATATATAAACAATGATTATTAAATATGTAATGATTATTGTCACGTTTTTAATAACACTAAGTCTTTATGGTTTTATTTATGAACATTACTGCTAACAGATAAACATCCAAGCACAAAATGTATACTTATGCCCTTATTCACAAACAATAAATTAATTATTATTAAGTTAATTTGTAACAGAAAATTTAAAATACTATTGTTATTATCAGTGGTGGTAGAGCATCTGATATTTTTGTACTGCATAGCGAACATTGTGTACGTGATGAAAAACCCGATATAGTGGCTTGTTCTGGCGAATAGCGTTCCGGGGTCAACCAGTGTAGAACCAGTTATTTCAGGCCGGCCTAACTCTGCGGAACGTCGATAGACGCAATGTCTCTTGACGGCTGACATTTTATTTGGATTGCACTTTAGTTAACATCAGTTCCAGGGTAGACATTTTTAATGAAGATTTATTCCAGTGTTCTCACCACGCTTCTTGGATGACACTCCAAGATAATCCGCATCTAGAAAAAGCCTGCTTTGTTCGACGCATCTCAGCACTACACGCTCGTCTCTCATCCCTTGCGACAATTCAGGGGGAAGGCACCATATGTCGCACGGGTGACAATAAATTTTATCGCCTCTCGGTGCCTATTCTCCACACTACAAAACCGTAAGCTTGAATTTGAAACATAAACGTTGCGGTATATATTTTATATAAATCGCATACTGTCACTTTTTATAGACACGCGTGGGGAATTTAAATACGGTCTATCTGGGAACGATCGATAGTAGTTTGGATTTAAATTTTAATAAATGTTTTTGATGCTTCTGTTGTAACGAGGCAGATAAATAAGGTAGGTACACCATTATATTATTATGTTCAATATGTCTTTATCAACTCCAGCTTTTGTTGACCCATCGGATGATGGTTGTACCCATTATTTCATTGGAGTCATGGCGGTGCAACGATCTTGTGTTGACGAAAAATGTGCTTGACCCCTCAATATTTAGGTAGATGAAGTGGTCTCATGAAGTAATGAGTATTTTTTTTGTACTACCCCTGTGTTATACTTGTCCCACTGCTGGGCACGGGCTTCCTCTATTGAATGAGAGGCGTTAGGCCTTAGTCCACCACGCTGGCCTTATGCGGGTTGGCAGACTTCACATACCTTCGAAAAAAATCGAGTCTTCGGGTATGCAGGTTTCCTCACGATGTTTCCTTTACCGTTAAAGCAAGCGATAATTAATAACTAACCTTTACGTTCTAAGCATTCACTAAGGATGGTTTTTGAAAAGTTCACCCCTAAGAAGGTAACATAAGGGATGAACAGTTTTATGGAAGTGTGCCGGAAATATGAGGATACAGAATTCCACACGGGCGGAGTCGCGAGCAAATGCTCTATTGCTTACAATATGAGTTACATGAATGTTTGCTATTTACTTATGTGATTGTATAATAACGAGGAATTTGTTATGTGGTAGGACCGTCGTATGCCAGGTACCGTCTACGTAGATTCATCACTTTGTCTATTGTTTTGGTTTTGTTTACTGGTGAAGGACATTGAAACCAGTAAAAAAACTATGCATATTGTCTCGGGGTGCCGAGCATATTCCAGTACCGAGTGCAATGCTATGTAATTCAAAGTTCTGTATGAAGTTTATGGTTAGGCCACTGGCCACCTCGTGGCTGGCAGATGGCGCACCCTTGTCACGACATTTACCTACGCTCATAAAAAAAGAAATTTGGTTAGCATTGCGATTCTTCTCTAATAAATAATGAATAGAGAATGAAAAATAAATACATTAATCTAAACCATCCAGAGACCCAAAGACACAAGAAAAAAATCATCGAAATCGGTCCAACCGTTTAGAAGTTTTTGCGAGATTAACGAACAGCAATTGATTGATAACAGATAGATAAAGAATAACACTTGAAAGGGGTGTCCAGGAAATTCTTGCAACCCAACATTTTCACCACTTAGCATACAGTACGCCCATAAGGATGAAAGATTCTATTTCGCCAGAGGAGTATGCATCACGGCGTATGCAGTTATTTAGTTGGTGCAGTCGGCACATATTTTATGTGCGACCAATCGATACGGCCCGGCTTGGGACATGCTCAATGAACCGGAACGTCCCCGTTGCCAATTCTAAATTTGACTTCGGTAGTGCCCGAATAAAATGTTTTGCTGTTCACTTTCTTGTATTTGCAATATTGAAATACAAATGTTGGACTGCTGTTTGAATTGTGCTTGTTTATGCGACTGTGTGAAGAGAAAGGGGTTATTTATTATCTTATTTGTTAAAGCTTGTAACACTAAATGGGTATGAGACTATCCCGCCCACACACCCGCCACTGTAACTCCTGTGAACCAGGATCAACAGTGGCACGCATTTTGTTGACACCGAGCAGTGAAGCTCGGCGAGTCTCTGGGAATGCCTAAATGTCTTTGTCCCGCAACGAAATTAATCAGATAGAAGGTTAGGGAGGAGTTGGAAATATTAATTGTCCACTTCCCTCCATAGCAAAGCGGGAGACAAAATAATGAATTGAGGAGGTATTAACCTCAAGTGTAAAGACAGTTACAACTGGAGAAGCCAGATGTAAAGCACCACGGATGTCTTTAAGTGGGTCCTATCACGCGAGCTGTTACACTTGATTCCAATAATAGGTATGGCAAAATCGCCGGAAAGCACGGAAATTCTTTCTAGTCTCCACAAGATCCATATAGTATACAACTCCAGATGTTATTTGCATACTGTCTAACATAATGTTACGCTCATGTTGCCAGAGACTACACTCCCAAAGAATATGATGTGCGGATTGTTCGTACCGACAGTTTAGTGTAGAGCATGGGCACGCAGGCGAATCAACCAACCTAAATGAAAACAGTTTGAACTTAAAGTTGCCATGACCCGTGAGAAATTGGGAAACACAATGATCAACTTCTAGCCAAGTTTTTGTTAGGCGATCGCGAACCGACGGAAAGTACTGATATAGATGCCGTCCCTTAGTAGAATTATCCCATCGCCATTGCCATTCGTTTAGTAGATCGTTATAATTTTCGGAGCACGATTTGAATAGTCGATCGATTCTTAATAGCTCCCGCGACGTAACAAAACTTTTGTCTATATTTTCTTTCGTTGAGTAATACATAGCGGCGCGACGCTGTACCTCCAGATCGACTGGAAGTACACCCGCAAGGACAGGCAAAGCTTCGGTACTAACTGTTCTATACGCCTTACACAAGAATATCAACGCCAGGCGTTGGCTTTGGAGCATTTTTCTTCGCACGGCACCGATAGTAGCCCTATCAGCCCATACAGGTGATCCATAACATATACATCCCAAGTAAGTAGCTCCGTAGATGACTTTTAATGTGCTAAATGATAGACCCCACGTCGAAGTCGATATCCTTGTCAAGGCATAAAAGTTTCGTTTAGACTTTTCGCCCACGTTTTTAATATGCTCCAAAAATGAAAAATTTCGTTCTAAAACTAGCCCAAGGTAGCAAACCGATTCTTTTCTTTTAACGAAAACGTTGTTAAATTTTATTCGCGGCGGTGTTTTTAGAATGCCCTTTAAAAGTAATTGGTATGTTTTTTGTGGGGCAAACGCTAGACGATTTCTCTCACCCCAGGTGGAAATCAAGCTTAAGCACGTGCTGGCTAAACTTTCTAGTCCCGACCTACTATTTGACTGTATAAGTAAGAGTCCGTCGTCGGCATAACCCGTTAACGTACATCCTTGGGGAAGAGGTAGAGCAAAAAAGTCGTCGAAGCCTAAATTCCACAAATACGGTCCGAGTACAGAGCCTTGAGGACAACCCATCGTCAGTGCCTTCGACACTTCATGGTGACCAAGTTTTAACTTGGTTATGCCTAAGGAAAAATATGAATATATAAGTGAATATATATTTTTAGGGCAACCTCGGATCTTTAACTTGAGTAGTATCATTGGCCACCAAGCATTATCGAAGGCACCAGAGATATCCAGAAAGATGCCTAAAACATATTTATGCACCGAATTGCTAACCGTCCTTCTAACTGATATTGCTGCGTCTATAGTAGATTTTCCTATAGAAAAACCGAACTGTTTGTCATGAAATTTTGGACCGCCCGGCTCCAGTCGAGGTACAATCAGACGTTCAAGCATTTTACCTAAAGATGGTAACAATGTTATTGGTCGATAAGATTTTGGGTCTTCGGGGGGCTTATCGCCGCTTTTGGGTATTATCCGAATAAAACCGCTACGCCAAATTCGGGGAAAAATGCCTTCCGCAATACATCGATTAAAGACTATTAATATAGATTCAGCCGCTGATTTGCACGCTTCTTTAATCATTTTATTAGATATTTTATCCTCACCGGAGGCTTTGTTTAATGGCAATGAATTAACAATATCAATAAACTGCTCGAAAGATGGTAAGTCCGAGGAAGGAGTATTCGGTGGTACCGCAGCCCACATCCGTATTTGTTTATGATACTCGTTATCACGCGCTACCGCATCATCGGGTATCACTAAATGGGTAGGCAAAAGTGGAGTTGCTGCCAAACTTATTTACATCTTAAGATGTGATATATCGAGCCTATCATCATATCGGGCATAGATTCAAATCCAAGGTAATTCACTTGTGTTTTTGGTATTGATGTCTTGAAATTTGACTGTCTCGTCAAGTTAAATTTTGGATTTCACAAACTACACACTTAGAATACGTTGCTACTGGTTCCCTAGCCCAGTGAGGCGATTGATATTTCATTTCGTTTGCTGAATCTCCTCATTATTGATGGAATTTAATAATTTTCTATGATGACTGATATCTATTGAACAAAATATATAAAAAAATATATTAAAATGCTTTATACTACTAGAAAGTAGACTTGACGGTTTTTCATTATAATCTTGAAGCAGCACTTTTTGTATGCTTAGCGCCTACACAAATAATGATAGCAATGTCGCACAGAGTCGTATCTCACTGACAGTAGGCGTGCCTTTGGAGGTGCTGTCTCCAATTTATCCGGATCAAAAGGCTTTCGGAGAATTAGCCACGAACGTGTCGCCATAGATAAGCATTACCTGTATCTTATTGTTACTACGGCATTTAGAATCATTTGAGAATTGAAGGCGAGTGAGAATATAGTGAGTATTTTTCAATTGGTTGTTTGATTTTGGCGATAATTATCGCCAACAACATCGAACAATAATTGTTCGAACTTAATGCCGAGTATAGGAAAGCAATATTAGTTCTGTTTATTGAAGATTGTTTCAAACTATTTTTGAGGTTGCGACTGTCAATGAAAATTAATATTTATGTTAGGGAATAAGGACTCAGTAATGTTAACATAATAATAATATACTTTTCTGTACAGATAGGGCTGTGAATTAAACGAATTATTACTGACCTATGCAATTATTTAAATATTTACATTCCATTAAACTTAATCAACTCAAAAACCTTAGGTTTGTATCAAAATGTAAATCTCTGTACCATAACCAACTGATGGTGCAACCCACAATAAATGTATAGAATAAGAAATGCGAATTAAATAGTGAAATAAATGTGAGTAGGCAGTACAAGTTGCGACCATGGTAGCAAACGCTTTGTTAAAATTTACGTACCGTTTTTCATTGCAATCTCTAGTTTATTACCATTAAACTTTTATTATAGTAATCACGGTATTGCTCCGTAATTGTAATTCCATGTTATTTGTTGGGATTAGGGACTCTTTATTGAATATTAAATATTATTATGCACCTTTTATCCCCGATTATCTTCTTGAATAAGTGACTATTATAATATTTTGTTGTTAGGTGTATTGTGTAAATATTAGAAGTATAAATATAAATATGAATAATACATTTTGACAAAAAAGAGTTACAATGCGTTTTTTGTCTATGGTTTTACACACATCACTTTAATAAACAATAGTTTAAAAAAGAACTGAAAAACACACTTTTATAGAAAATCCAATTAAAAATTTGAAAATAAATTTTAATATATTCAAAAAATGTCTTTTATTGGACTATATATATGGACTTTAAGGCCATGAATGTGATTCCTTAAATAAGAATAGTTTTTATGTTGTATCATTAATGGATATAATAATTACTTACCTTTCACATTACCTTGTTATTTCTCCCTTATCTGGACAATTACGATGACATAATAATACAACAAAATCATGATTGATTCTCTCACCTCGAAATATACTAATGTATGCAAAGAACGACCATTGACAATGTAGATTTTCAAAATGTTAGTCGTGCTGTTAGTAATAACTGGCCTCCTGGCGTGAGCTGTTGTAATAATTTATCAGACCAAGAAATGTTAATAATAGGCGAAGACAATTCCAAAGAAGACAATTTGGTATCTTGTGTTCTACACATATTGAAGAAATACTGCGTTAGTGAGGGACTCGTGACATTTGTGGAGATGGGGTACGACGATGATCGCTTGCTGCAATCGATACATGCATTAGCACAACTAAGCGTTGTTTATCGCAAACCAAAGCCAAGCCCATCCCTTCGAGATCCAGTCGAGATTCCTTACAACCATGTATATTTACTCACAGCTGACAATATCACCGTCTTCAACAAAAACTTTCCGTACCTCACGCAAGAACCCACCTGGAACCCACATGCGAAGTTCATCGTAGTCATAAAATCTATCAAGGACGTTGAAATAAGAAAAATATTCAATGTACTCTTGGAATTTCATGTCTTAAATGTATTAATCGTGAACGGTACGGACCCCATCTTGTACACTTACAATCCTTACGAAGATTACGCGTGTGGAAAATATTACAACCGAATCATAAATTTTGGCCGCTGTCCAACATCATTAGATCTTTATCCCTACAAACTAACTACTGGAATGCAACGATGCACTGTAACCATCGCAGTACGGCACTGGCCTCCTTACACTATGCATCCTTCAAAGATGAAACACGCCGCGTTGACCAAGGGCGTGGAACAATTCCTAATGGATATCATAGGAAATAAGGAGCAATTCAATATAAGTTACATTTATAACGACATAAATGAAGAGTACTCGACGATAACTAAAAACATGACTGCTATAGGCCCATTGAGAATGCTACAGAGAAATGAAACGGATATGATGATGGGTGGAATGACGCTGTCTCCAACAAGAGCTGCTGCGTTTGATTATACATCTGATCACTTGCCTTTAGCTGACGAAATAGCAGTTTTAGTAAGAAGTCCTCCATACAAACCTGTATGGACAAACTTCTACCTTACATTCGACTTTTCAGTGTGGCTATTGCTGTTATTATGTTTGGTAACATTCGCAACGTTAATGTCATTGTTACTCCAAAATCACGACTCGGGATACGTGTACGTGATGATGCTGGACACTTTACTTTCGCACGGTTGGAATATCCGCACTAGATGGTCTGTGAAATGTGTTTTTCTATTTTGGGTTTGGTTTGGATATCTCATTAATTGTTTTTACCAAACGAGTCTGGTGAGCCTCGCCACTAAGCCATCTGAAAAAACTGCTTACAAAAAATTAAACGAATTAATTGAAAACAATATCGAGCTATGTCTTAGCCCATTCATGACTCAATTTATAGAAACAGAAAGGAAATACGCCAGATTTTCAATTAAAAACGAAACAGATGCTTGTGACACTCTTTTAGCTAGCATAAAGACTGTCAGTGAAACCGATAATTCGTTTACCTATGTTATGTATTCGATATATTTTTACAATAAATACAATTTCTATGATATGTATGGAAAATCTCGCATACGACGTTTGAAGACTCGATTTAAAGTAAATTACGCTATATTTATGTACAAAGGATTTTCGATGAGCCCCCGGCTGCGTATGCTGACACTACGGTTAAGAGAGAGCGGTTTGGTTGACAATTACATTCGTTTCCAACATTATCTTAAGAACATGGAGTATGGACGCAACATAAAGAATATCAGGGAATTCAAACACCATCTCATTGTCCCATGGTACCTCTACAGTTTTGGACATCTACTATCTATAATTGTGTTCATTGCAGAACATATAAGCAAAATTAAAGCGATGCGAAGGAATAGACAAAATTAAAGTACGGGAAATCGCTTTACTTTGGAAAATTCACTTATGTATATGTTACTCACGCTTATAGTACATGATGATTGGGGCCTCAAAGCCCTCAAATTGCACTCATGCACAGGGCCAGCATGCTGATGTATGCAAGTGTTTAAATATATTTAAAACAAAAAATGTTTTGTATCATTGTTTATTCTTATTTTATTTATTTAAACTTTATATCAAAAACGTTTATAAAGTTGGACTTAATGCCAGAGGCATTCTCTAAGTCAACCTACAAGTGATGACGCAGAGACGAAACAAATTTTTTCAGAAACTTTTGTGTGTACGCGTTAAGAATTTTTAGAACAGGTGAATTAATATTGCTTTGAGTGTTAGTGATATACTATTTTGATTAACACCATTCTTACAGCAAACATATTTATGTTATTAAAGGGTTACTTTAAATAAACTATAATAAAACAACTATACTTCTACGACTTTAAATAATTCCAAGTTGTGTTGTGTTGTGTTGTGTGTGTGTTAAATATTGAATTGTCATCGGTCCTTGATAAGTATGACAAATTTCGATTTAATCCGACGTTTTGAACGAGGTCAAAATCATGTTCAAAGTTTCCATTACATACAAACATACTAATATACGTATGACGCTAATAAAAGCGTGTTAAAAAAGCGTGGGGTGCATGGTGTCAATAGTTATAAATATTTCCTTGACAGATATGAGTAGAAGGATTATCATTTTGATGATATCCTAAAAAGCACCCTACGATTGTCTCACAATAAAATACAATTTTTTCTTCAAATTTATTTTCAATTTTTTGGTTGGATTTTTTATAAAAGCGTGTTTTTATAGTTTTTTTTAAACTATTATTTATTTACAGTATAAATTATCATTATTTATTTCAAGTGGCTTGTTTCGCCGCGTCGCGTTCCGGGGTCAGCCAGTGTATATTCAGTAACTTCAAGCCGGCATAATTCCACCGACCGACGACAGACCCAGTGTTTCTTGACGGTCGACATTATATTTGGACTACACTGTACTTGTTACAAGGTGGAAGGTGCTTCGTATGCGGGAGGCCGTCTGAGTTGGTAACACCGCTTTGTCTATTTCTGACGCCAAGCAACAGTGTGTAAGCACTATTGTGTTTCGGTCTCGGGGTGACGAGCGCAGTTCAGTGCCATGCAGTGCTTTATAATTCAAAGTACTGTGTGGTGTTGATTCTGTTTATGGGCGTTACGCTTACCATCATGCTCGTCTCGTCATTCAATTAAATAAAAATAAAAAAAAAACAACGTGTTGCACTCTGGGAGTATCGGCAGAAGTGAACACTTGAACATTAACGTTGTGCATTTTTGAATATTTTGGAATGGTTAGGGAATAATTTCACAGGAATTGCTTTATTTATCAGTATAAAAGTACTGTCATTTATGTGGTTAAATACAATATTCATTTATTGCGCTATCGTACACAAAAATGACAAATTATATTACATAAAAAATTTAACACTCGGTCTTACGAATTTTCGATCAGGTCACGTGTCCTAACGTGAGTTTAATATTTTATACCCATCTCAAGAAAAGGGCTCAACGCCGCGAAAGAAGTTTTTACCTCAAAAATACCTAAAATCAATACATCCAGTGTTACTTGGCTATCCCAGGATAGAAAATGTCTGTACTATACAGTGAGTGGTATCTTTTACGGTCGCCGCCCACTGTAAACATTGTAAAGTGCGTGCGGTTTAAGTTGAAGTGTGCTCTCAAATCCTGAGAAATCGCTGCGGCTTCGAGCGTCTTTCAACACGTCGTCGTTGGTGGCGCGAGTGAGGAGAGATAGCGGGGATAAATGGTTGCAGTAATGGTAGCTAGATGCTTGTTTGTAGTGCAATAGAAGATATGATTCACCAACAACAAGGTGGTAGGTCCCTCGTATGCGAGAAGCCGTGTGGGTTGGTACCAGCGCTTTGTCTATTTCTGCCGCCAAGCAACAGTGTGTAAGCTCTATTGTGTTTGAAGGACATTGAAGCCAGGGGGATTACTGGCCATTATGAGACTTAACATCTTATGTCTCGGGGTGACGAGCGCAGTTCAGTGCCATGCAGTACTTTGTAATTCAAAGTGCCAATGTTACTTATGGCATCTTCTCACTTTAAAAGTGCCTCAAAAATAGGCTGTTTTTGCGATTTTTTTCGAGGATTTTTGCTTAAAATTATGGGATAAAACGGATCCTATGTAATAAACACATCTTTCAAGTACATGAAAAAATTAATTTATTTTATTTTTTTAAACAATTATTATAATACATCAGTAGCATCGAAAAACCCGTGTAAAAATGTTATGGTCGTGGCTTGTTGATGGTATCTCCGAGACGGGTCGTCTGAAACAAAAAAATAAAACTGTTTTAGATTCAGTATGTCAGTGGCTATAGCGCATATCATCAGATTTTTGATATTCGCGAAAATAACAAAATGGCGCACGTTTTTCGAAAAAGTAAAAAAAAGCCACGATTTTTTTGCAGTTTTTTGTAAAAAAAAAAATCTTAAAATCAAAATTTCAAAAATCTGATGATATGCGCTATAGCCACTGACATACTGAATCTAAAACAGTTTTATTTTTTTGTTTCAGACGACCCGTCTCGGAGATACCATCAACAAGCCACGACCATAACATTTTTACACGGGTTTTTCGATGCTACTGATGTATTATAATAATTGTTTAAAAAAATAAAATAAATTAATTTTTTCATGTACTTGAAAGATGTGTTTATTACATAGGATCCGTTTTATCCCATAATTTTAAGCAAAAATCCTCGAAAAAAATCGCAAAAACAGCCTATTTTTGAGGCACTTTTAAAGTGAGAAGATGCCTTATGGTAATGGGGGCAGGCGTAGGGCTTACTATCAGGCGAGCGACTTGCTCGTCTCATTATTCAATGAAATAAAAAAAAAAACAATATTAATATATATTTTTTTAATAGGACTTAAAAAGGTTAACACAATATGATATTGACCTAAGCCATGTATGCGTAATTTACAGATTGAGAAGTTCTTAAAAATAATCTCTAAGGTATGGTAAGTCTGCCAGCCCGAAACTGAAAAGCGTGGTGGACTAAGACCTAACGTGAGGTCCGTGCCCAGCATTGGGACCTTTATAATACGGGGCTAGTATTATTAATTAAAGCTGCTTTATTTAACCAATTGTATAAATTTATAATCCCGAAAAAAATAGATAAGTTTGGCCTCTTCTCAATGTTATATTTATGCAAGTAGTGGGACAGTTTTAGACAACCGGCTTAGACCATTCATTGTACAGCATGAATGGTACAAGCCGGTTGTTACCATTCGTATATAGAAAATAGATATGAAGTGGATTTCCTTCCCAATCCCTTATCTATTCCTTTTCTTTAAGTTTGGCAATGTGTTCATAATTCTGTCTATAGATATTAGTTTTAAAAAATAGTGCTTTACACAAAAAACTCATTGATAAGTTTTGTCATCCACGCGAACGAAGTCGCGGGCACAGCTAGTAAAAAATATATTCGCTCGACGCACAACTTCAAAATATCTCGAGATTTACTTAAAACCGCGTCTTCTTAACCCTTGCATCACCATGTCCTCGATATAATGCAGATTGATTCGGCTTAACTCCGAGAAGACAGATCAGATTTGCGACGGGCAAGGCGGAGTGAGGCAAGGCAGCGGCGATGCGAGGCTGAGGCGAGGCAACCTATGAAATATAACCCGCATTTTGTACACCTATCGGATGGAGCCGACTCATCTGTTACTGAGAACCAACTTATACTTTTTCGATGTCAATTTACCGTGATGTTTTTTATTACATAATTTTGCAAATAGAGCAAGTGGTGACCCTGATGGTAAGTGATCTTCACCGCCCATGTGCCACACACTACCAAAAGAATCGTGGGCGCGTTGCCGACCTTAAAGGGAAGGGATAATTAAGGAATTGAGAAGGAGAGCTGGATTTGGGCTTCTACTTTATGTCGGTTGTCAGACAGTGGTAAGGACCCGGTTGAGCCGGCCCATTTATGCTGTAGACAAAACTGTCTACAACCTAGCTCTACAACCCAATCGCAAATTTTGTTAAAGAGTGTCTAATTATACAATTTGTATAGAGATATAAATTAGTTCATATGTCCATTGTATGCGAGAGGCCGTCTAGATAGAGTTCATCACTTTGTTTATTTCTGCCGCCAAGCAGTCCACCGTCAAACTTGTGTAAGATTTTTTCACAACGACTTGAGACCTTTTTCATCACAAATTAAATATTGTGAAGAAAACATTTGGGGCCCACAGTTTCTTTTATTTCAATGTGTAATATTCGCGTAAACATGAAAAATCACCAAGCGGCTTGTAAATACAGGAGCGGATTCTGTGGGAGATTTATGATTTTTTAATAATTTCCACCTGTATCCTCGTAGGGGTAGCCAGATGTGTTATTAGGGTACCTATCGTTTGACGACCTTATTATCGGACCAATGATGTAATAGGAGCGAGCTTGTCGCCATACTGGGCACAAATTCCAATGCGGGGCAGCTCATGTGTGTTTTAAATCGCTATTTGAACGCAGTACTTCCTCGGTTTTTCAGTCTATATACATAATCTGTGACTAGGCCAATGGGGCAATTTAAAGAGAATGGTCGTTTAAAAACATCAGAATCAGAACGCGTTGCTTATCTTAAAGGAAGGGGATATTTGACAGATTGGTGTATATGGGTCTAGGGATATCACATATCATACAAATTGCAACAAAGAATTTAAACTTTACGTCGGTTTTATGTTAAACCGTAATCAAACCTGATCGAGCCGGCACATTTACGTTGTAGACAAAACTGTCTACAGCATTGATCTGTCACTAATAAATCAATCTTAAAACATAATATGTATTAATTTTTAAACCAAACTCCAGGATGAATAGGTTTCTCCTTGGTCTGACCCACTCTTTTTATTACTAAATTCGTGCCTGTACAGACAGGCTAAGTTGCTTAAGAGTTTTAGTGAAGAAATCCAGATGTTTGAACCATATAGTCGCGTCGTAATAAACTTACACATTAATGTTAATTAAGAAATTAACGTACCAGTGTTGAGTTTGGAAGTACACGGAACTGTGTGGGTTGTGTTTTAGCTTTTCATTGCATTGTATAGTGGCGCAGTGGGCGAGACGCCACGGGTTTGAGCAACGAGGCAAATGTTTGTGTGATCCATAAATATATGTTTCGAGTCAGGGTATGCTTTCTCTGTAGAGAGCTTGACTCTTGCCTGAGCAGGTGGTCGGTCGTAAAAACTACTGGTGAAATCTTCCTGTAACATGTGCTATAAAGAGAAAACTATCTACAGTATGGCTCTACCACTCGCACAAACTTTTATTTTATAAATTATACGTTTGTCCATATGCTCATTTGTCATGAGCCGATGGAGTCAGGTCGAGTGACAGTGATCCCTCGTGTCCCCCGCATGCCGCCCACGCAGTAATGCTCCCTGAATGGCTTGCTTCGGCAACTAAACTTGTACGCTGGGTAGGGACACCATGATAGGCAGAAATTGGGAGACTTTTGGAATGGAATTGAGGAAATAATCCGGGTTGCGTTGCTGTCTTATGTAGTGTGTGAGTTTGCGGGTGGGAGAGGAGGGGGGGATAATGCGTGAAATGACTGACACGTCCGCTTTCCACTCTAAAGTAATAAAACGATTTTTTTTTTTTTACTAGCGCTGTATTATATAAGTCCCACTGCTGGGCACGGGCCTCCTCTACTGAATGAGAGGGATTAGGCCTTAGTCCACCACGCTGGCCTAATGCGGGTTGGCGGACTTCACATACCTTCGAAAAATCTTATCGAGTTCTCAGGTATGCAGGTTTCCTCACGATGTTTCCTTCACCGTTAAAGCAAGCGATAATTAACAATTAATATACACGTAACTTAGAAAAGTCAGTGGTGTATGCTCTTGGGGCTGGTTTCGAACCTGCGACTTTCGTCTCGACAGTCCATACCACTCCCCGCTGAGCTATCGCTGCTTCAACGATTCTCATAATATTCAAACGATTATTATGAGCTAATTAAGTGACTTATGACAGACTAGCTGTTGCCCGCAGCTTCGCCCGCGTGAATGTTTTTTTCTGGGATAAAAAGTAGCCTATGTTCATCAGGGATAATGGAGGATTCTAATGGTGACAGAATTTTTTAAATCGGTTGAGTAGTTTCAGAGCCTATTCAATGCAAACCATCAAATCTTTCCTCTTTATAATATAATTAAAATAATCGTTTAGATGTACATTAATACTAAAGATGCTTCAGTGGCGCAGCAGGGTACTAGCTGGCTGGCAAGTGATAAGCCACGGGTGTCATTCCCGCGTAGAGATTTCTCTGTGTAAAGATATCTTTTTCGGAATTGGGTATTGTCAGACCGTAAGTCCTTCAAAGTTACTGGTAACCATGATAGAGGTCAACCTGATGTGTAGTATTGGATGTATTTATTTACTATTCACTATGTAGTTTAAATTTTGATTTGTTTTGTTTCGTAGCAGAAGCCAGCAAACGAGCAACTGGGTCATCTGATGGTAAGTGATCTCCATCGTCAACGAACTCCTACAATACAGGAAGAATCATTGACATGTTATTGAATCTTTAAAAGGAAAGAAATAATTAATCAGTTACAAAAGAGAGTAAGGCGATTTGGGCCTCTGAATCTCACTCACCGTACAAAACACAATAGCCAGCCCATTCGTGTTGTAGAGAAAACTGTCCATAGCTCGGTTCTACCATTATGTAAGTTCTAGCATTGTCTCAGTAATTTCAAAACATGCCCACCCTACTCACAATCCTTACCCCAACACACCAACTTAGTTGCAGTTGTATAAATGGGGTCATTTGGAACTTCAAAAAGGATAATATGTTACATAACACAGCGGTTCAATTGCGTTCTCTTTGTGTGAACAATACACGTTTTCGAAACAGCAACTCAGTCGCAATTGTTAGCAAATTGGCAACTTGTTTATTTTGTAGTGTTAATTGGGGATACTTTGTTGATAAAGCGTCATGTTTGGGTTTGAATTTTGATGAGTAAGTAGTGATAGTGTTTATTAATCGAGTATTGTCTCATTGTACTAGTGGCAGCTTATTTGGTATCGAGGCTGTGAACCCGTTGAGATCCATGGTTCGATTCGCTATTGCTTCGATCTCCGGATCTCCTATTATAACTTATGATTTTTCGATAAGATAAAATATTTACTATTGGAATTACCACAGTATTGGAATTTGTATCTTGAAAGGCGAAAAATTGATCCATATGGCCGTGAAATGTAAATTGGCAAGCAATGGATACTCTAGCTGCACTGCGTGTTCTTTTATACGTGATAATGCTATTTTATTGTTATATTATAATCTAATGTAATATGATGTTTTTTTTAAATAAGTATTAAATAACTAAAAGTTACTCAAATGAATATACCACCCAATATGACATTAGTATAGAATGTAATTTTTTTGAACCATGGATTTCTTTCAAGCTTTGGATTCCAAACTTAGATTATTATGGACTCGTTGTTCACAAGTCCATCCATCCATCTTTTTACTAAGAATTAAACTCTAGATGCAGAAAATGGAATAGAATGGATGCAGATGCAGATATGTAAATAGCTATCTCAAAAATGGCCGGATAAACGCAATTCAAAAACAATTTCAAATGTAAACAAAACAGCGGATCCTTATGCACGAATGCATTTTTGTGTCGACTATTTTCCTCAAGACGACATTTTGAGAAGCAGAAACTGTCACAGATGCACGTTGGCTTGATAACAGTAATACCCAGTGCATGCTGATATTTTGGTCAATTTCTTGGAAACAGACTTAGGGAGTATTTGAGTTTATTATTTGAAATATGAACATTATTTAAAAGGCATATCTTCCACATTGTCAGGCGCATAAATGCTACGAAAATACTACACAAAAATATTGTGTACCAAATCATATTATGCCACTTTTACGAATTTTTTATAATTTTTAATTTTTATTAGATAAAAGGCAGAAAACAAACAAAACCAATTATTATTACTTAAATACCAACAATGTTATGCTCCAGATCGTCTTCGAAAGTATATGCCCTAATAAAAGCATAATGCGGCAGTATACGACTGAGTAAGTTAACTTTTACGAAATCTTCACAAACCTTTAGTAAATGCATAAAATATATAAGAGTCAAATAGCGACTTTTTCCATGTGGAAAACCGATACAGTAAATTCTAAATCTAGTTCCACAGAAACCAATTTTTCAAATCTTGCAGAGCAGAGAACTCGCAGAAGTCATAATACATTCAATCGAATGAATTTATAACAGAAACATTTCCACCGTTTTTCAAATGAAATATTATAGATTATAAATAACATCCACCTTCGCAGAGAGCGCAGCTGTACAATTTATTAAGTTACTTTCAAAATATAACAAGAAAGCCAGTTTTTTCCCTCCACATGACTTAGGATTGATATATCGTTCCGATAGCTACCCCCGTTTCGTTACCTTTTCGTTTTGTTATTATTTCCGTGCGTATCACGTTCCAATGTTTCAGCTCTGGGATACAATATCTATAAACACGCCTGTTTATCTAAATTCGACATTGTACCTTTGTCTTTGAGTTTAACTTCCATTGTTGTTGATCAGATGGATTGCGCTTCACATTTGGCGTGCTCATCACGTCGCGGGTTCGACTCCGCGACGCGTGCACCGTCTTTGTTCCGCGTATTATTTTTGCCCGCACTTTGTACATATTGGTAGGATATTATGTGACAGCGTCGCCTTTATTAAATCCTTCGTGGATGATCATTTCGTTGGGAACGGCTTTGCTGCCTTGTGATGTCTGTTTTATTTATGTGTAGATCGTGGTAAGAATTAAATGTTGTATAGGATGTCCAAGTAAGATTTAATAGATGTCAATTGTGTATACTAATAATGAAAACGGTTTTTTATGTTTTTATTTATCTTTTATTATTCTACTAGCTGTCCCTCACGGTTTCACTTACATGTTACTGCCCTGCTCCCGTGGGTCATAGCGTGATATACATATAAACCTTCCTCATGAATCACTCTATCTATTGCTGAAAATTGCATTAAAATCAGTTGAATAGTTTAAAAGTGAACAGACAGCGGAAGCGACTTCATTTTATACTATGTAAAGATTACGTTGTAACTTGATACACGAGTAAGATTTCCTGAAGATCATAAAATTTATATTTAATTTTCTTTGTAACTTGTTGTTAGAATAAAACAGTATGGCAAAGTTATATGTTTACGATTTACACTTAAGGCTATAATGTATACACAGTTCTCGGTTCATGTTCTCGTTCTTGTAAAACATGTATCCATGTATCCTGACATCATTAGGGGCTTACAATATGGTGAAATTATAAATTATCTTATAGGTGAACTGGACATCTTAATATTTTTTATAGCATAGGCCGGCAAGCAAGTAAGTGGATCACCTGATGGTAAGTGATCTCCATTGCTGCCTTATGTAAAGGGATAATTAAGGAATTTGAGAAGTGCTAGAGGATTTGGGACTCTGAGATATCTTTTTCACCGTACGAAACTCAGCAGCAAGCCGCTACTTTATGTCGGTTTTATGTGAGACTATGGTAACGAACTGGTTGAGGTGAGCCATAAATGCTGTAGATAAAACTGTCTACAGCGTGGATCTCCCACTCATCAATTCTTTCATTGCCAATATTTATAAATTTTACTTGGTTGAATAATTTTCGAATAAGATTCAAAGTGTTATAATTTTATCAAATACATAACCATAAATAACCAAATTGAGAATCACTGCTTCGGTAAAACATCGTCTAACTTAAGTGGGTGAAAATGCTTACCGAAATTTATTGCGACATCAAAATATATCCCCTCATCCGATGTAAAAGCTAAAATCTTTTAGAACACAGGCGTTACCGGCTAACCGGCTGCCACTTTAACAAATTATTGGGAGATTTCCGTAAAAAAAGTTGTCACCCCCAAAATAGAGGGTGAAACGTCTTATTTGATAGCACGATTCTACCGGGGCGCTTGGTGAATGTTAAATTACTGTCGAAATGAAAGATAATAGAGTCGGGCCTTAACTGCGAAAGTTGGAGTGGTAAGAACGTAGGAAAAGAAGTTTTCTGTCCCAAAAGATTTTGAAATTCCTACCCCTGGGGCGGTGTCGCGTTATTTATTCATGGTTTTTGAGAGTCGCTGTTCATTTCTATTTAGATTCTTGATTATGTTCAGCGGCTGTGGGCTGATGTTGCTTATGTTAAACTCTTTATGTTACTGAAGATTATAGTAACGGCTTTTATGTTCTATAACGCTTAAGCATTTATATTTCCTTTAACAGACTTTGCGAATATTTTAGTTTTGTATGTTTCGGTTATTAGTCGTTTTATATTTGAAGGCAGCAATCTAGTAGAGTTTGATTCATTTGGATTAGCATTGTTGAGTTATATTATTATGTTATGTGATACTTAATGGTTTATTAAGTTTGTTTTATTAAAAATCGTCAAAGTATTGGCTCGGATACTATCTATACCATTAAACGTATTTAAATGTAAAACTATCTAAAGATTATTCTTTAGTTACCTTTTTCAATTTATTAGTTGTATGTTATTTTATTATAGACTTATTTTTATTGTATGAAGCATTAAACGATTATACAAATGAATGCCGAGACGGGTATAAAATATCCTATAACAGATTCGTAACCATGCATAAAATGTAATTAAATACTGCACAATATGTCCGATAACATAGTCTGTCCAGTGATAGAGGTATGCTATATTTACAAGACGATTCTGGGTTATCATTACATATAAATGAAACTGCGTTTGAAATTGAACAATTTATTGTAAACTAATACGAACGTATAGTAGAATTTAGGATATATATTTATAATAATATTAATCGTACGATAACAGAAACATTGACAATATAAGCATTAACTAAGTTCACCAACATTTTGTAAAGCCATGACGATTGCAAGTGCTATGTACAAAAACACGCGGACTCGTGGCCGATTACAACTACTCGATTAGCTTATGATTGCATCTTTCCAATGTAAATTAAACAATCTTACAGCTCCTAATTACTTCAATTTCAAATATTAAAGCTATGCGTAGACATGGCCAATTATATAACAGTCTTATTTTCTAAAAATGAGAATTTAGTACAATATTTTTATTTTGCATTTGACATCGCAAAATGTAGAGCAGTCAAGACGGCTGATTGGCTATTAGTCAGAGGTTTCATAGTTGCTTTAGTAAAAATATAAAAGTATTTCTGAATGTAAAAACTGCAGCGACAGGAAGACGGAGGAAGACATTTCAAATCGATTTATGTCGTTACATTTATAAAAGCTACATTGATATTCAAAATAATTATAGGAGACGAAGAATACAGTATAAAAGTACAAAAATGAGCAGAAATAGACATCGCTTACAACTTTTATAGTATGTTGCATAACACATCAGTATTTACATAAGTGATACGTATCCATAGATATGAGAGCATTGAAGCAGAACTAGAAAAATACAGTGGTAACCTCGTCGGATTAGAGCCAAGCTTTCCATTTAATAAATACGAGTAAAGTACAAAAGCAGTCTCCAGAATAAATTCGGTAACGTAGCTTACGATACGTAGATAAATCTTTACAGCGAGTTAAAATATAATTTAGAAGTCGCTTATTTCGGGGTCGGTGTCAGCGTATTTGCAGGTAAAAGGGTTTCGAAGCCACGAGCAGAAAGACCGATCGCTGTGCTGCTTGTATTTAGCTGTAGTGTGCTTTTTCGCGTGAGCCCTGGCGACGGCGGCGCGTCTTGTTGGATAAGAGTCTAGCGAAGAAGCGTCGGAATCCCTTGGGACGGAATCATATCCTGACTCGGCACGTCTTGAAGTTGCTGCTGGGCTGTGCTTCCCTGTCCTGGGTGTGGACTCATGCCCACTGTCATACCCATCAGGTTTCGACCCAGCAACTACTCTAGCTACCATCTTGTCTCCCTTTTCTGGTTTTTCTGATCGAGGTTCAGTTGTCACTACTGGTGGAGTAACTTCAAGATGAAGATTGGATTTTAATTCTCTAAATGTGCTAGACGGCGCGCCGTTCCCGGGCATTCGTCTTTCTTCGCGGAGATTAGGATCTGATGCTCCATCTGGATGTCGGAGAGATGCTATTCTCGCATCGGTTGTGTCATTACCTCTATACCTTTCGAAAGGGCCATAACAATCGTTGTGACCGCCTTCTAAGTCCTGGTATGCACAACCTACTGCACTACCAGGCCTTGACATAGTTCGTTTGCAACTGTCGCAAATTTTGTCACTTGGCCTATATGCTGGTTCACTGTATACTGAACCGTCACCGTGATATTCATCTGTATCACGAACGTTGCAAAGTGACAATGACTGGAATTGCGGTGCGATCCTTGAATTAACCAATTCACTTTGGTTCAACATCCTTCGCGACGCGTACAGCTCCGTTAATCCTATTAAATCGTCGATTCGGGATCTCGACGATGGTAAGCTCTCGTGAGGATTTATATCACCGAAAGGTGGGTCACTACTAAAATTTTCTGCGTAGAATTCAATAGTTTGTCTAAGATATGCCTCTTTTCTAATTTGCCTTTCTACTTCACTGTACAACGATAGCGTATCTGTAAAAGTTGACGCCACAGTCAAATTTTCTTGACTTAAGATTCGAAGTGGGTGATCGTCATCTTCTTGATCTACTTCTGGTAATGGATTCTCAGAATATCCCATACAAAATGCAATGTCTTCTTCAGTGACTTGAAGACAGCAATCCTGCATTGGAACTGGCTCTAGAGGCTCTTCGACTTCAATAATTTCTAGAATTTCATCGTCGTCGTCATCTGGACCTGGACCTCTACTCATCCCACGAGGGTCAATGTCTCTGCTGTGATTAGAAACCAATTCGTCATTCATTCTTAATCTTTCTTTATATTTACTATCTAAGCTCTCCATGGAAACTTCCCTACTACTAAGACTGCTCGGTTGTATTAGAGGTAATGCAGGCGGTATTTCAGCTAATTCTTCACTATCATCGTCATCGTCTATCTCACTTCTAGCTTGTTTAATATTATTTGATTTCTTTGTTAGCAAGTTTTGATCGGGTGGTCCAAAGTTTTCTTCTTCTATTGCCATTCCTTTTGAGCCTGCTTTTAAGCCAGTTCTTATAGTTGATTCTTCGACGTGGACGCGTCTTAGAGCCTCTTTCATTTCCACTCTATGAGCTTCAGCATCGTCTGGTATCCTAGAGTTAGGATCCTTGTGACCTTTGTGACTTGGCGAACTGTGCCTTGATTTTTGAATTTGTGAGGTTTGATTTTCAACCCATTTTCTGATCATGTTTTTCTTATGATTGTCCATATATCCATAGCCTATATTTTCGTTGCCATGGGTACTAAGTACTCCAATTTGTAACGGTATAGGATTGGGTTGCACAGGTATAGATTCAAATGGTATAGGTAGTTTAGGTTCTTGCATGGGCCCATCTATCCAAGTTTCACGCTTCTTATTTTGAGTTTCCTTTATTATGTGCCTCACCTCAACTAATTTTGATTTTGATATTCTTGGACCATCAATCCATTGTTCATCACTCGTACTTTTGACTTCATCTGTGAATTGTTTCGAGCAAACTTTCTTAAGGGGTGTTGATTTCGATGATATCGAATGTGCTGGAGATGGTTTAGGCGTATGGCTTTGTTGCAGAGTCTTCAAAGGCGACGGCTTAGGTGATGAATGCAGTTTATGTACCGGACTTTTTTCTTCGATTACCTTTGATAGTGATGATTTATGTTTTTGCTCAGCTGCTGAGCCTCTCAAAGCCTTGCTTAACACACATCTGTTGTCACCAGAATTTATATGTGGGATATAAACTGGAGGATGCTCCCCATCTGTCGCGTCATCCATTGGACCTACATAAATAACTGTATCAGCTGATAGATCACTACTTGATGGATCGGGTTCACTGCTACTTGGCTTAGATGCATCTTCACCAGAACTCCCTCCAGAGCCAGCGTTATTATTTGCAGAATACTTGACTTTCCTTCGCCGTAGTCTGTGGATTCTTGAAGCTAGTTGCAGGGTAGTCAAAGTATCTGAATAATTTTGATCGTTGGGTGATACGTGGACGATCATTGCTGTATGACAAGTAAGAGACCCAAGGCATTCTTTTAAAACGTGTGTTAGATTATGGTCTCTGTACGGGAGATGTCTTTGACCATTGAATATCGCGAGCAGTATATTTCCTAGCCCGGATAGGGGGATTCCCCCGTTGGTCTTCCCTCGTTCAGAGTTTCCTAAGTCTATTAAGTGAAGACGACTTCGACCGCCAGCAACTGTGAACAAAGATATTTATTGTTTACTATGATATATTGTTTTTTATTATAATGCGCGCTCTTCAGCTTTCCTGTCTTTTTACCTAATTTTATAAGATTATTCTATAAGAGTATTGCTCAAAAGTAACAATATCTTTGCATTATGCCCGAATCAGATATGATGTAATAAGTTAAAATACGTTAATCTCTAAATTACTAAGTATACAAATTACTATCAAAATCTTCCGAATTTACTCACCGGCTCCCTTCCCTCCAACACTATACTGGTAAACATGGAGAGTGTAGAGTAGGTGGCTGTCTTTCCCCTCCTCCCGTGTCCCTCTGGTGGCCAAAGCAGCATCGAGATAGAAAGCTGCTTTCTCTGCACTGTGGACGCGCAGTTCCGATTGGTTTTGCAAGTGGGTGCCGAAGAGTGGGTCGTCGCGGAGGTATACTCCTGGCGATTGTTCCGTGTCTGGTGGAAAGAGTTCGTATTTAAATTCGAGCAGTAATATTAATCCAGAGCATGATTTTGATGTTAATGAGAATAATTTGGTAACATTTTTTTGTATAGGAAAAATATTATCGTCATTGATGATGAAGTTATTACAGTAGCTTGTACTTTAGACTTTCAATAAAATATCGTTCTCACATATTGCGGTCAAGGTCAACAACAGGTCAAACCACCTCATTCATGCTGTCTACACCATGGCTCTACCACTGTTTTTGTTTTTATCATGCATAACACTGAGCTATTCGGGTTGGTTTCACATAAATTTGAAATGATTATGGAGAGAGATTTACCGTTCTGATAAGGAGCCAGCAGGTCTCGTATCTGGTTGGTGTTGGTGCACAGCTCCACGGCAGACACCCTGACGGAGAAGCGAGTGCCACACTTGTGTCTCTGCTCGGCTATACCTCGAAACAGCCACGCTATAGCGCACGGGATGGCTCCTAGATTCGCCGCTGCGTCCGGTCGCCCCAGCATTGTGTAGGACTTACCTGGACAAATATATCATAAAAACTTACATCATCATCATCTTTTTTTTACTTTTGACGTCATCTGTGAATTGTTTCGAGCAAACTTTCTTAAGGGGTGTTGATTTCGATGAGATTGAATGTGCTGGAGATGGTTTAGGCGTATGGCTTTGTTGCAGAGTCTTCAAAAGCGACGCCTTATGGCCGGCGCTCATTGACGGCATGGTACGGCATGGCACGGCAGGTCATGCTGCGGCATCCCGCGGCGTCCCGTGGCATGCCGTGGCATCCTGCTGAATGCCCAGCCACTCTCTCTCTCTCGCGCACCGCGGCAATCCGTGGAATGAAACGGCATGACACGTCTGGCCGGAGCATCCCGCGGCGCGTCGCGTCATGCCATAGCATCCCGCGGCACGTCGCGGCACTGTGGTATTGAAGTAAAGTAACGTGAATTCTAAACTCGTGGCAATAAGATTCAAAATAACTTGATTAGTAATAAAATCCTTTGCCATGCCATGCCGTGCCATGCCGTCTATGAGCGCCGGCCCTTAGGTGATGAAATGAAATGAAATGAAATGAAATCGTTTATTAATCATGTAGGCAATTGAAATAGCGCTTATGACAAGTCAGTACAAAAGTAAAAGAAACTTATATAGAAATCAGTATCAACTAATGTACACATACATACATAGCATCATCAAAATACACTCGGCAATTGCACTAAATCTATTTATTATTATTATTTTTCCATATTTTTACTATGGAATAGTCCAGAATCATCATATATTTTGAGGGGTCGTCGATATGGACCATACGCATTATCGAAAACGGCACGTGTTTTAAAACTACCACCGGATCCAAAACGACCCACCTTGAGAAGACCCGGCGAAACAAACTCAAGTGGGCTTCCTTTACCGCTGGATTCAACGCGGCGCGACCCAGCCCTGAGAAGATCCAGCTAGACAAACTCAGTGGGCTTGTTTTTGGTCCGGTCTTTCAATCCAAATTATTTGCGGAAATACAAAGCCTTTAATATATATAGTTAGTTATAAGGCAGATTAATACGGATCATGTGTATCTCCAGATTGTTGTTTTAAAACTACCACCAGATCCAAACGCGACCCTGCCTGAGAAGACCTGGCGAACAAACTCAGTGGGCTTGTTTTTGATCCGCTTAAGCTATTCTCGAAAATAATGACTTGTCGATTAAAAAATTGCCATATTCATGTAGGTATTTTATTTGTTACACGATCGGTCGTCCTTAGTTTAATTTATTGTAGTTTTTATTAAAATTTATTTATTTTAATTTGCTCGTGTTATATTGCAGTTATTTAAAGATCAACATATTTATTATTTAGGGTAAATTTATGAGTTTAATCCCTACATAGTTTAAGCTACAGGGCCCCTAGGAGGTCGCAGTACGCAAGGAACCGAACGCCAAACATGTCTATCCTCTAGATATTGCTTAACATTATAGTAGCTCCTAGACATGAGCACTCGTTTAATGTGTGCTTTGAACAATTTATCGGGCATATTAACTACGTTATTGGGGAGCTTGTTATAAAATTTAACGCTGTTACCCATAAATGACTTTTTAGTCTTGACTATTCTAAAGGCGGGTACAGCGAGTTTGTTTTTGTTCCTCGTATTTATACTGTGAATGTCACTATTTTTGTTAAATTTACTGAGGTTTTTACGAACATACATAATATTTTGATAAATGTATTCAGACGGCACAGTCAGTATATTACTATCCTTGAATACAGATCGTAAGGAATCGCGGCTATTCAGGTCATATATAGCACGAACTGCTCTTTTTTGTAATATAAATATAGTGTCTATATCAGCAGCTGAACCCCACAATAGAATGCCGTAGGACAAAATACTGTGAAAGTATGCGAAATATACCAACCTAGCCGTTGAAACATCAGTCAAGCGTCTTATTTTCCGAACAGCAAAAGCTGCAGCACTTAATTTACCGGATAATCTTTTTATTTGAGGGTCCCACTGCAATTTACTATCTATAGTTATTCCTAGGAAAGTTGTTGCAGAGACTAGATCTAATATTTCTCCGTTTAATTCTATGCGCGACTTCACCCTTCCAACATTTGGTAATGTAAAACGGATACATTTTGTTTTACCTGCATTTAATAAAAGATTATTCGCAGAGAACCATTTTAATATCAAATTTAGAATGTTGTTGGGTGTAACTAGATTTTCATCCTTACGATTTACTTTGAATATTAAAGATGTATCGTCAGCAAATAAAACTATGTCTGTCATCTTTTCTACCATGTACGGAAGATCATTAATATAAACTAAGAACAGAAAAGGGCCCAGAATGGAACCCTGTGGAACCCCTATTTTAACTGTGGATCCCACTGAAGTGACGCCTTCAATAGACACTCTTTGTTCCCTACCAGATAAATGGGATATCACAAGATCGAGAGATGTACCATAAAATCCATAGTACTTGAGTTTAGCAATAAGGGTTTGATGGTCGACGCAGTCAAAAGCCTTGGAGAGATCACAGAACACACCAAGAGCATCCTGTGATCCCTCCCATGCCTCTAATACAGATGACATTAATGCAGATCCAGCATCTTGAGTAGACCGATTCTTTGTAAACCCAAATTGTTTATTATGCAATATCCTATTCCTATCAAAATGCGCCAACATTTGGTCCAGCATTATCTTTTCAAAAACCTTACTAAGAGCTGGTAATATAGATATAGGTCTATAATTCGAGGCGTTATTTACACAGCCTTTCTTAAAAATGGGCACAATTTTGCTAATTTTCATTAAATCGGGAAAAGTTCCGTCACTAACACAAAAATTAAAAATATCTGCTAAAATGGGAGCAATAGTTATTATAATAGCTTCTATAGCTTTAACAGATAGTCCCCATAGATCTTCGGTGCCTTTCATTTTAAGTTTCTTAAATGCTTTAATTATTTCACAATGAGATATCCTGTCAAAATTAAAGTGAGGCATAACTCCTTTGACATTTTCTAATAACAATGATTCTGCTAAAGTCGCTGATGACTGTAGACATGTAGTAGTCTCTATGGGTATGTTAGTGAAATATTTCTCAAAGTACTTAGCAACAGAGAGCTTATCTGAAACTAGTTCGTCATTTATATGTAAAGTTATCGATTTATCACTAATTCTATTTTTACCAGTTTCAGCATTAATTATTTGCCAGGTAGTTTTTATCTTGTTGCTTGATCGTCATAACTTTTCACTAATATGTGCGGCTTTAGCTTGCAAACATACTTTTTTAAATATTTTAGAATAATTCTTGACGTAGATTGAAAAGTTGACATCAGGTGTATAGGACCTTCTGTCGTACAAGTCATATAAAATATCTCTACTACGCCGAATGCCTTTAGTAGCCCAGGCTGCAAAGTTAATTTTAGGGCTAGATTTAAGTGTTTTTGGTTTGCAAGTTTTATTAAATTCTTTGCAGATTTTACTAAATAAAGCATTATACATGTCATTAGGATTGTTAGAATCTGGCAAAAACGTGTACATTAACGAATCTATATTGTTTCTAAAATTTAATAAGTTGTTTTTTGTCAGAGGCCTTAACGTAATGGGATTCTGATTTTTACTTATATTATTGTTAAGTTTGACCATCTGACACTTATGATCTGACCGAACACCTGTTGATACAAACTTATCTAGTGTATTGAAATTGGTTAAAATATTATCAATACATGTTGCCGACGCATATGTGACCCTAGTTGGCTCAGTAAACAAACAATTTAAATTAAATGAGCCAAATAATGATAGAAATTTACATTTATCCGGAGAATCAACCAGAATATTAACATTAAAGTCTCCGCAGACTATAATGTTTTTATTATTTTTAAATTTCATAAGGATGTCCTCCATAATTGAAATAAAACTTAATAGGTTAGATGAAGGAGGCCTATATACACATAATATAATGTATAGGTCGGTTTCTGCACATGCGACCTCACATACTCGCTCAACAGAGAGGTGAGAAATGTCCTTCCTTTCCTTAAATGTGACATTATCTTGTACTAGAATTAAGGCACCTCCACCCTCTGCAGACACCCTATTGAACGAGCTGGCGACCCTGAAGCCATTTACATTAAAGTTCATAAGGTGCGCCTTCAACCAGGTTTCTGTGAAACACAAGATATCAATTTTATACAAGTCGATAAAAAGTTCTATGTCTAAAATTTTGCCAGAGAAGCGGTTAATATTCTGATGTGATAAAACTAAATAATTTTTATGCTTCTCTGTTGTCACATTTACATGTTTAAATTATTTACCACATTTATTTTAGTAACACTACTAACAGTGGTGGTCAAATTCACTGTCATACTACTTATGACTGTGTTAATACAATAAGCTACTGATGTAGCAATCAATTTTAATAAAAATTTAGGTGGATACAAAGTATCCTTTGTCAGTCTACATTTACCAATAAATATATTGGTGTCAAAATAAATAAATTTATCATTATAGTGACTCACTAAAAATTGCATGTGTCTGTTCAAAAGATATATATGGTTATTTACCCTATCAGACACATTGTCTAGATATGGGAAGGCACACAGTATGATCTTAGGACAAGTTAAGTTCAACATTGACTTAAAACCGTCCGTTATGTCCTTTTTCTTTAAACCGAGGCAATTCCCTACAAGCAGTGTAATGCATGAGTTATTAATATATTTTTCTAGTTTTAACTTTTCTATTATTTCTGTGTAGCTCACTCCTGGCATACAGTTATTTGTTACAGAGTGATTAAGACTATTTTTTAACAAAACACCAATACCTTTGCCTATATTATCACTGTACAGTATTGATTGATATTTAATTTTTTTATTTAAACTTAAAGTATCGTTTTTAGGAGGTACAAGATCCCTTGGGGACTCACATGAATTGGTAACTGATAAGGAGTCTTCACAAGGGGTTACGTTAATATTACATTTATTTTTTGAACTCTCAGACTCATATGATGCCGTTGAGTCACAGGTCATAGAATTTACTACATTTAATTGTCCTACTACTTCATTATTATTTAAGCTATGATGACTTAGATTATCTTCACATATTTTAATTAACTCTTGAATTTCATTTTGTGAGGAAATATACTTATTGTATGTAATACTTAAAGATTCCTCCAACGTTTTTATT
The DNA here is from genome assembly GCA_949126905.1 of Amorpha juglandis. Lineage (NCBI taxonomy): Eukaryota > Metazoa > Arthropoda > Insecta > Lepidoptera > Sphingidae > Amorpha > Amorpha juglandis. The sequence goes on along the minus strand of OX421374.1, from coordinate 15,049,251 downwards.
TCAGAGAGCAAGCGTTGGGTATCAATTTCATATATATTTTTGCTATCCTCCAATTTAATTTCATAATTTTCTATTTTTGAAACAAAAGCCCAAAAGATGAATGTAGTTTATGTACCGGACTTTTTAGGGATGATGAAAATACATGGTGAGTGTTGATAGAAAAAAAACCGGTCGGCCTTATTGTAACTATGCTAACTATATTGGTGACATCCTACTACTATTCAAAAAAGGAGCAGGTTCTCAATTCGGCGCGTTTTTTTAAATAATTTTTGATGTTTCATAATCAACTACTTTTTAACCGACGAAAAAAACGGAGGAGGTTGGTATGTAAGACCACGCATAATTTTTTACAGAGAAGACCAATTTGGATAATTATTTAATTTTAATGGATATGGTATACTCCGAAGTTGGTCCCATAAAAATGTTCAATAAAAATTCTAAGCCTAAGGGTAGAAAAATAAGGGTGATTGCATATTCACTCACTGATTTTACTGAGTTATTGTGTACAACTCTCGTACCTTGTAAAAAGAAGTATGTGTTTGTGTCCTGTTTCGATCGCATACCGCAACAGTGCCTTTACACTCAATATAAGCCGCATTTCGTACTGAATAAACTTTATCTCCGAACCCGTTGTGATTGGAGCACGTGACAAATGAAAATCCTATTTTTGTTTCCAAAACATATCACGTACATAATTGAAAATATTATTTTGGATATCGAAAATGTACGTGTTTTATTATTTGGATGTAAGAAGCAGGTTTCAAGTACACGCTTTAATGTATCTATCTAAGAATGTATCATAAATAATAATAATAAATACACAAAACAATCTCACACATAGTCCTGATCCCACACTAGGTTAACCTGTATCGTGGGTATCAGGAGCTATGAGGGGCTTGCGATCCCATAATAGACCGGTGATTATCCGGTTGAAAATGGTAAAAATAGAAACAAATTTATAGTAGAATCAAACCCATTGTAAAAGGAAGAGAATACAACAAAATTGATAGGAAAAATAAATTACCGGCGATCTAAGGTCGGGAAGTGGGAAGGGGGGGGGGCTTTTAAGGGTAAAAAACGGTTTATCTTGATTTCCGGAAAAACTACAAGTCCTATGGAAAAAAGTTAAATCGCAAAGTTGTAGGTAATAAAAATATCTACAACTTTTGTATACACACTTTCTTCACATAACCTCAAAATATATGTGAAAAATTCAAATAACCAAGTTTTTTGTTTTTATTTTTATCTATTATAATAAATCATTTTTTTTCACGAAATTTGGTGAAAACTTACCTTTTTGTATCCCAAATACACTGTAATTTATTTGATTTAAATTATTTATTTTTGCACCTTATTTTGACTTAATATAGAAAAAGCAGCCTAATTTTCAAACGAAAATTCTCACGTCAAAATATGAGCTTTTTTAAAAAAGTATGTTGGCTTCTTGTTCATTGAATTCTCTACTTTCTGATGGTGTAAAAAAATATATACATTACTATGGTAAATGTGCTCAGAAAATGTAAAGTTATAAGTTAATATTTAATAAGACATATCTACAATATTTTGAGAAAGTTGTAGAATCTTCTTTAAATTATTAGCGTAGATGCCTCTTTATTGTTATTTTAATATAATTTATATATCGGAGTGATCTACGGAAAATTTTAGCCCATCATAAAGAAGTGGGGAAGGGGCTAGGTGGTATGGGCCTTACTACCTGTTATTTAGTAGTTCGTTTCTTTGAATTTTCTGAGCACATTTACCATAGTAATGTATATATTTTTTTACACCATCAGAAAGTAGAGAATTCAATGAACAAGAAACCAACAGACTTTTTTAAAAAAGCTCATATTTTGACGTGAGAATTTTCATTTGAAAATTAGGCTGCTTTTTCGATATTAACTCAAAATAAGGTGCAAAAATAAATATTTTAAATCAAAAAAATTACAGTGTATTTGGGATACAAAAAGGTAAGTTTTCACCAAATTTCGTGTAAAAAAATGATTTATTATAATAGATAAAAATAAAAACAAAAAAACTTGGTTATTTGAATTTTTCACATATATTTTGAGGTTATGTGAAGAGAGTGTGTATACAAAAGTTGTAGATCTTTTTATTACCTACAACTTTGCGATTTAACTTTTTTCCATAGGACTTGTAGTTTTTCCGGAAATCGAGATAAACCGTTTTTTACCCTTAAAAGCCCCCCCCCTTCCCACTTCCCGACCTCAGATCGCCGTTAATTTATTTTTCCTATCAATTTTGTTGTATTCTCTTCCTTTTACAATGGGTTTGATTCTACTATAATTTATTTATGTTTCAAATTGGAAAATCACCGGTCTATAACGCCCCACCGCGAAACAAATATTTGTGGATCACACAAACATTTGTTACGGGAATCGAACCCACGGCTACACGTAGTCGGCTACTCGCTTACTGTACCACGGATGAGACAAACAACCGATACCTGTACCGAGACAAATGTTTGTGTGATCCACAAATGTTGGTTTCGGGTGTGAGTGTTGTGGGACCGCAAGTCCCTCGTAATTCCTGAGACCCACGATACAGATTCAATCTAGTGTGGGCTCAGGGCTATGTTTGTGACTGTTAAAAAAAATAGTTAAAAATCAGGCACTTCAACTAAAAGTGAACGTTAAGCAGAAATAAATTTTACAGATAAGATAACTTGAGGCTTGGTAAATTTCTAATATTCCAAGGAACTTTATATTACAAGTAAATGCTCTGATGCGTACATTCATCTTTGTTCTGTAAGATGAAGGTATTTACATTAAAATCTTTTTAAAATACGCTAATGAAAACTTGCGAATGAGTTGAACGTAATAATGAAAAAAGTTCTCCAGTTCTCGGGATGTTTTCTTTACCGCACAACTTTACCGCGCCTCTGGAAAATGTTTTGGAAAGAATGTAAAATATCTTGGTCTGTTCTGAAATCTAAATTTATATAAATACATTTTTATATTCATGTTTATTACACCATTTTTTTTTATTCCAACGGGTCGGTCTGGAAATCCTTGGAGGACTTGGACTTGGAACTCCTAGTGGACGTCCTGTGGTTGATGAATGATACCAATTTAGTATTTCAGTTGAGGTGAGTTTGAAGATTAGGTTCGAAAATGAGGTTGAAGCAGGTCTTCAAAAACGCTTTTCTACAGCAGTTAAATGTCACGAGTGCATTATGAAGTTAATTATCATATGTCGCAACATAAAGCTTTTTTTAATTAGAATGACTAAACGAGTAGGTCGCTCGTCTGATGGTAAGCACCACGTCGGCCCATAAACAGAAGCTACACCACAAAGAACTATGAATTACAAATCACTAACTGCATGGCATTGGACAGCATTCATCACCCCGAGAGATAAATTTTTAAGTCTCATTTCAATCAACTCTGTCAATTGCACATCTTTCAAACCGATACACAATAGTACTACTTGGCGGCCGAAATAGACCTAACGGTGATACCGATCGAGATGGCCTCTCGCATCCGAGGACCACCTAGTAGAAACTGAACAGATTTTTTAGACAATCTAATAATCACACGCGTATATTACATCTCTTTACCAAGTTCTAAAAGATCATCCAATAACAAAAACTAAACCAAATTGAATCAAATCAAACACCGTTAAAAGCCAATAACTCAACATCGATAATGTAAATACTAGACGAAGCGAGTAAACTCATTAGCGAGCTATTAATAAACTCAACTAGATACGAAATCAATTACCAAGTTTGCAGTAAAGAGGATAATCCTTTCACCAGAGATAAAGTGCGCGCTAACAATATGATCTATTATAAACCTGTCTACAAGTACTGTCTGTTTATTCTTTGTATTTAACATCAGTTTTATATTTTAGGAGTACGTGGATTGATGGTTCATTGTGTTAAAATGGTTTCCAGATTGGATATGTTTATGTTTTGATTGTTGGATTTTAACGGCCTTGTCACAAAACGTAGACTAACCTTAAAAGTTTATAAGAACTGGTTACCATGGTAACTCATACAAAATGGTTGACTTATACTTAGATTAAAGATAGTCTACGTTTAAAGTATTATTAGATTAAACGCAAAATATGCATTCAAATCGGTCCAATAAATCCAAAGAAATCGGTCTGCAACAAACAGACACACACATACGTATCTACAGATAAAAGGGTCAAACTTATCAACGCCCCTCTTTTGATGGGGGTTAAAAATACACACATTCAATCTTTAGAAAGTTTAAAGCCTACGTGGAATAATTTCTCTTTTCCACGAGATATTTAAACGATTCTGAAAGCGAGCAAATGGGTCAACAGAACAGAACAGTCAATGAATGAAGATTGGAGAGATATAAGCAGTTTCAAAAATCCCATTCGCCGTATGCAACCTGCTCTTTCACGTGGGATTTCTGTGAGATCAGCACTACAGTATGGCCCATTTATGCCGTAGACAAGATAATTCTCTTTTTTATTACTCCTTTAAATCCTCCTCCTTTTTTTAAATGGAGCGAGCTACATAGACCACCATTTTTAATCCAAACAAGCACACTCTGGAGTAACAAACAGTTCACTCAAAATTTATATCAGACAGTCTCTTAACGTAATCTCTGTGGAGATTAATGTTCGAATCCAATGGATCTATACAAAGTTTACTGCCTGATGTCTGCATAAGACGCGGATCAGCTCCAAATCCTGTTTGTTTTGGAAATTGTTGCGGTAACTGTGTAATTTTAACCTCGTTTTAATTATTGTCGGGTTAACGTTAAGTACACGCGTAATCTTGTTTAATTAATATACCACTGGAGAGTTGTGTGATATCTTATTACTGATGATGTGATTTAGGTTAAGTGGTGCATCATCGTTATTTATTTCTACGCTTACTTGATATCTTGGTCTTCTTTAAGTATTTGCTATACTCGTATGTCTTTGTTATGCTTAAGAATTATCAAACTAAAGGACTTCCTCATCCGAAAGTATTTTTACTCCATTGGGGAATTCATGGAGTCATGAATTATAGATGTTGGAGCTTGTTTTGGAGTATGGTTTTATAAACTTTTATTTGATTTGTATACTTTTATTAAGTAAAATGTAGAGGACTAGATTTAATTATGGCATATGTTGTGGAAGGTTTACCTACATTTACAAATAAATGATTTGATTTGATTTGAAAAAGAGGTTGATCTTAACATCAGTCAACATTGTGAAAATTTCAAATCTTTTACAAATTATGAACAAGACTATATTATGGATCTATTTACCAGATCTTATCAAAATCTAGACATCCTAAAATTAAATAAATAAATACATCCAACAGTCGCACACATAGTTCTGACTCCACACTAGGTTGACCTGTACCATGAGTATCAGGACTAGGAGGGACTTACGAGGCAGAGTCCCACAACACCCAAACCCAAATCAATATGTGTAGATCACACAAACATTTGTCCCTATACGGGAATCTTACACTGCGCCATGTAGACTGTCAATAGGTATTGTAAGTTTTCCATTAATTTTAAATTTTAATCACTTCTTTCTTTGCGATCATCGATAAGGTCATGATTATGTTAGTGTGTCTCTTGTATTTGAGCATTTAAAATTTTATATGTAACAATTGCTCTGGTATTGCCCCTAACAATAGGTACTGACTCTTATTATTTTTAACGCAATTCTCGTATCACCGTGCACATAGATCACCTAAATTTTCACGTTTAGCCAAGTAATTAAATAAAACCTAGCTTAAAAGACGAATACACATAACTTAATTCTGTAAAACCATAGAAACTGATTATTCCGATCAATACTATGTTCCGAATTATGATAAAGCATCCTATATTTCATGCAACGTTTTTTCATTTCATTTCTGTTTCGTGAAACGTTTCTTCTTGATTTAATATTAATACTTTTTTGTGTACATTATTTTATATTTTAATCTATAGTTTTATTATCTTAGTGTATTCCCAAGATTGCTTATTATCTAGTACATCAAAACTTAGATAGATTATATAGAACTTCTAAATGATGTTTATTGAAATGCAAAATTTTCATAGCACTCAAATTTATCAAAGTTCCAATTAAGAGGTTGCCAGAGTAAGCTGTTTGGATGCAAATTTGTTCGGATCGTGAGCTCCCTACATAACTTGTACAGGCTTTATAAATAGTTCGCTTGAGGTTTTAATCAAGTGTTTTACAGAATTAAAATGTTGTTTTATCAAATTAAATCTCGATGGATGAAATTTAACACATGAAGAATTTAAACATTTTCAGAACAATAACTCCGTTTATATATTCTTACAGGACAGCTTTCGTGACGTAGTGGGCGAGTAGCTGGATGTGAAACGAGAGGTTACGGGTTCAATTAACACACCGGTTATCTGTTTTTTTTTTATCCTAGCACGATAAAATGACTGCACTACACCTGATGGTAAGCGTAGTGCAGCCCAAAAACTACGTCACTAGAATCATGCTGGCCTGTATAAATACTTCTTCCCTCTTCGGAGAGGGAAAAAGCAAATCGAGGGGCCTGTGGCAGGACAGGCGGGTGACAGATGCAGGCACAGGGATACAGGAATTTATCCCTATACCCGCCCCAACCAACCATCAAGTCATGTCGCAAGCCCCTCGGGAGACATACACTGGCTGATCCTGGAACGCAATCCAAGGTGTGTGGGCCACTATGGCAGGTTTTAACACCATGTGTACGGTGGTCGCTATCCAGGCGGATATGATTATGCTACCACTAGCTGACTGGCCACTACTTACCAAGTCCCGCGTGTCCAAAGCAGAAGAGGCAACCATCCGTCCCGTTGATGACTGCATGGATGACGTCAGTCAAAGCGCTCGAACAGATCTCCGTCTGAAACAAAATATTATGAATATTATTATCTGATTGCCTCAGTGGTTCATAATACGTATGCGGTACGATTGTTGCGCCGAGGTCTCGGGTTCGATCCCCGGATCGGGTAAAAGTGATACTAGGTTTTAATATCACGAAATGCTTAATATCAGCCTGGTATCTGGAATTTGTGACAGGTATGGTGATAGGAGGCGACTCCTATCACGTCATGGAACCAAAACAAATAAAATCATTTCAGTCCCATGCGGGTTACACCTCTGCCTACCCCTTCGAAGATTACAGACATGAGTGCGTTTGTATGTATATTATTTGTTTATAAGGCGTAAAAGTCGTTCATACGAAAACTGCAAAATACAGTAGATAAGAAGGAAGAAACGATAAAGACAGAATAATAATTAAGAATGGAGTAATTACTGAGATGAATGGGGTTATGGAATAATGGAGGAAGATCTTTATGGACTAGGATACAGGTAGACAAAACACTGCTCCATAAATTAGTGACTTTTCAATCCCATAATGTGGCTATTATGGGCATTGGGCATCTTCTTTTTAGAGCTTAGGCCAGCTTAGGGTCACCTAATGGTACATGATCTCCAGCGCCCATATACGCTAACAATACTATAAGACTCATGGGCGCAATGCCGATCTTCAAAGAAAGTAATAATTAAGGGAATTGAAAGGGGAGAGGGATTTGGGCCTCCAGATATTTCACTCACCGTACGAAACGCAGCAGCAATCGGCTACTTTACCTCGGTTTTCTGTGAGACAGTGGTAACGACCTCGAAAAAGCTGCCTATTCATGTTGTAGACAAACTGTCTACAGCGTGGCTCGGCCATTCAACATTTTTTTACCTTACTCAGAAATTAAATCGCTTATTTGTTCGACCTGTTGATTGATTTATGGTTTAGATTCAATCACTGCGTCATCAATTAAGCCATTAATAACACAATTAATCAATTTAATATATATAGCAATATTTTAATGAAGAGAAATTGATTTACCAACCTGTTACCGGAGTTTATTAAGGAACTAAGCGTTTTCAATTAGCGACTCAAGTCCGGGGTCATTAAAATTTTCATTCAAAACAATTTCAGCATTTTCTTGGCGAGAGCCACCTTCGCACCCATGGCTTACTGTCGCCATCATTGCTTTTTTAAATTGGACACAATTATTTTATTCGACGGGGATAAATTAAATGTAGGGGAACGAAGTTTAAATTGAGTTTAGAAATTTGATAATTTGCACTTTGATTGTTTAATCGATAAAAATACAAGGTGGTAGGTCCCTCCTATGTGAAAGGCCGTCTGGGTTGGTACCACTGCTTTGTCTATTTCTGCCGCTAAGCTGTGTAAGCACTGTTGTGTTTCAGTTTGAAGGACACCGAAGCTAGTGAAATTACTGGGCATTATGAGACTTAAGATCGGGCCTCGCAGTTCAGTACCATGCAGTGCTTTGTAATTCAAAGTTCTGTGTAGTGTTGCTTCTGTTAATGGGCAGGCGCATCCGCTTATTATTAGGAAAGCGCTTTTCTCGTCTCGTCATTCAATGAATTTAAATAAAAAAAAAACGATTAATCTATAATAAATAAAAAAAGTAATTCTTTGTAGACTGTACAAAAGTAGAATGTCCACACAGCCACAAAATCCATGGCCACCGTCCCAGTCTAATCTGAGTGCTACACCTTAAGTCCTTTTAATTATCTGCGAGCCCGAGGCGGAAAGAAAATACTATGACCCCGCTGCCACGGTAAACATGGGCCAGTTGAGCGGATTTTAATAAATTATTCACTGGATTATGGTCACCTCACACTGGTTTGAAACATGCTAGTTGGGTTTTATCAGGTTCTATATAGTGTTTAACAAGACGTGGACTTGCGGTATTGTGAGCTAGCTGTATAGATAATTAATGTGAAGTGATTCGTTATGAAAGTTCGTTATGACTGTTCGAGGTCTTGGGTTCGATCCTCGGGTGTCGTAAAAGTGATATTGGGTTTTTCTATTACGAACCGGTATAGTGATAGGCTCGTCCCCTATCACTTTATGGGACGGAAATAAGCTCGGCGATATGTGAATGTGCTGGTTACACCTCTGCCTACCCCTTCGGGGATTACAGTCGTGAGTGCGTATATATGTTCCATATCCTTATGGATTTGGTACAATTAATAAAAACAAAAATCGACTTTGGAACATATTATGATGTTATACATTTTGTACATTCAGATTTCTTTAGAATCATTTTAACTCTATTGTTTCATTAAAGAAGAACGGACAAAGAATAACAAGAAAGGCTACAAGGAATAATAGCTTGAGCAGACCAGTCCACAAGCAGCACCCGTTCACGAGTATGACACGAGTGCCAGCCAGCGGCAACCTCAATCATATATTAAAACAACTACATTTATAAAAACAAACTCCAACTCGTTATACTGAAATGATGCGCAATTATTCATTTTTATCATCCGATCTAATCGTCAAAACATTCATGCGAACGTATTAAATTCTGATAAAACAAAGCGGTCTCGCATGACGTCACCAGATTACAATGTAATTACGCCCTAAGGATGGACTGTGAGGTGCTTAAGCCCATAAGCCCACGTCGGGCCGACGCGACGGCCGGTGTCCGCTGAATTATTACACGGATAAATTCAATAACTATACGTTTATGTGTATTACGTAGCTAGAACACTGTTTTGTCGGATATCGTGGGGTTTGAGCTGTAAAGAAGACAATTTGTCATAGAGGATTTTTCAAGTATACTACGATCATAGATATGGATTCTTCTGAGAACTGTTAAAAAGAAGTAAAAAAAAAAACTGAACGGTGGAGTGTTACATTTCATCGTGACGCTTTTAATATTTTTGAACATAAATTATCACATCATCTCTCCTATTATAGCCAACATTTGAAAAAGGGGATGACCTATTTAAATAATTCTAATTAGTTCTTATTGAGTTGGAATATTTTTTTATTTTCTAATGACACGACAATATAGCAACATTGGTTCTGGCTGAAAGTAGAACAAAATTGTGTTATTTATTGGAATTAAATTATAAAAAGATTTTACTAGAAATACAGGATAAAAAGGTTGAATTAACACAGGATAGTCCAGGATTAACCTACCTTCTCCAACGCCATCTCTTATCAAAAGTTAGCAATCGGCATCATTTGCAATTTTAAAACAGCGGCGTCGAAACCGACTTGGATTATCACATAGAATGCATTTTACTTCGGAATATTATTGAACAGCCAAGAAAGTCTTCCTTAGGAAGCAATCTTTAGAATTTTACCTTATTATGTAAGCGATATCGGCGAACTTTAAAACTGCATTGTAATTTGCACATGAGTTTCCACTTGGGAGATTTCATATTTGCAAAAATAACGGTGTTGATTCAACTTTGTAAAAGAAGATATTTGCAATAAATTTTACTACAGTTGAGAAGCGGACTATGAACGTTGGTTTATATATGTTATAGTACATCGTATTTTAGTATCATTGTAGAATAATAATAATAATAAATACATCCAACAGTCACACACATAGCCCTGACCGCACACTAGGTTAACCTGTATCGTGATTATCAGGAACTACAAGGGACTTGCGGTCTCACAACACACAGAACCGAAACAAATATCTGTGGATTACACAAACACTTGTCTCGGAGCGGTGATCGAACCCACGGCCTCACTTCGTTGACGATTATTCGCCTACTGTGCTACAGAGGCTCGATATGTTTTTCGAAATATAAATAAATAGCGACTCTACGAATGTAATTATAATTCGGTGCGAATGAACGTCGGGACAAGGGTTTGGTTGAATCACTCCATTCTGCTATATAAAGAGGATTACGAGATATTAGTCGGATTTGTGCTGCACCGAACAATACACTATTGTAATTTATGCTTCCTCATTTACAAATTGAGGATTTCAGATTTGTCGGTTTTGGTAGTGTTGGATATCGGATGTTCGGGTTATTTTGTCAGAATTGAAAAAAAAAACAAGTTGAAAAAAAAACAGATTGATGTCTAGCCATCCTGGTCCGGTGAATCACTCAAATAAAAAAAAAATTAATAATGTTTTAACAGGTCTGAATTACATCATCATCATTACATCATACTCAATTCAATGAAGATTGTCGAAGTGCACAATTTAAATCGCATTAGTGTACACTTATTAATAACGGTATGCCAAAAACTGTATCGCTAAAGTTTTTATAATATAATAAAGCAGACAAAAGCGTCTTGAAAATACATCGCGGAATTGTCATCGACAAATAAATCGATACACGCAAACATCGATAGTATATCGATAATTGCACAGACGCTGTGAGATCACGTCCTGCGGTCTTATTCTGTGTGGATTCGTTATGTCTGCGTTACGTTAATACGGCCACTACTTTAGCTTCTTGAAATCGGCATCAAATAGTATGCAATAGGCCAATATCAAATATAACGGCATGGGGTGGGTAACGTGTTTATTTCGAACATTTGACATTGGCTTAACTAATGCCATTTCGTGCCAATTTCACGATGCTGGCGAAATGCTGTCGCGTTATGAGTTTATAAGGTCATGGGAAATAAGGACCCAGATTTCACATAAGCACAAATCTAACATAACAAACATATTTTTCTTCTTTCTGAAGCTCTTGGTGGATATGCCACCAGCAAACCATTATTTTCCATAAACCACTCTAGTCGGTAGTTAACGTAACACGTGCGCATCGAGTAACACAACCATGTAACGAGTTTGTGCGATCATAAAGAATAAGGCTCCTATTTAGTATGCTTAACTCAGATATCTGGAATGAGGTTGGAGTAGTGACGCGCCCACAGGAATCGGCTGTACGAGGCTGTTTGAATTATTAATTCGATAAGTCAAGGATTCGATTCAATAATTCGAAATTGGAATTGTTAGTCTACGATTATTTCGAAGGTAATTTTGACTTGGAATATTGATAAGCTAATGAACGGATAATTTGATTGTAAGTTAGCATTGGATAATTGCAGCTTCTAAGGAATTGAAATTCAAGAATGAACATTTAATTTACGTTCATAAAATACACTCAAGTTCAATATATCATGTTGATTTTTTAAAATTAACCTTCCTTAGAAGCTGCAACTCGACCAATATTTGTCAAGTTACATTTTATACCAAGAAAGTAGCCGGTAAATATAACGTTTATAAATCGATACTGAACCGGTACACCACTAACTCCCGAGTGTATAAAAATAAGTAGAAATAAATAAGATCTAATTACTTGGCAAGAAGAAAGAAGTAAAGCACGAGGGAGTTGGAACAAAAACGCTTCTAGTGGCGGGTAATTTCTAGTTAAAAATATACGAAAAATCCAACTAGGGACGTAAAAGTTGGTGATATTCGAACACTGCAGGCCGTTTAACAATTTAAACATGAAAACTCGGCGGGCTGTCGCGCGTGGCGACATTTTTGGTGCATGAAATTCAGCAAAGTATGGAAGCGAGCGACAGCGGCTGTGGAGTCGGCGTGGGTTTGAAGAAAACGCGGGGTAAATGCAATAGTTTTATTAAACTAAATAAAATTTTGAAATATTTAATACAGAAAATTATTTTAAGTTTATGTTAAACCTGTTAAAACACACCTGATATACGTAATCGAAATTGTATCTAGACAATATTACATTTATAGGGCAGAACTATGACAAATTTGTTTTATTACTTATAAGTTGACGTCATCGTATATGGCGTGCGACTTTTAATCGTCATTCGACAACTATGCCATCTAGCCGATTTAAGTAGCCTATAACTAAAATATTTTTGAGGGGATAAAGAAAATTATTTCTATTATGGGTTATGCAATGTAAGCTATTGATTAATATTATAAACAAATACATGCATCAAACCTCCAAACAGCGGATTCGTAGTACATATTATTATGTAGCTAATGTTTATTCACTATTCTATTGTACGTCAAATAATATTAGAAAGTTCAATCTTAGTTCTGTTGTAAATATTGATCAAAGCAAGGAGACTGTTATAAATCAAATGCTGTATATGTTTGGGGCATTTTTATTGATAAAAAAATAAAAAATTGAAATCATCCATGATTGAAATACAAAAAACAACATGGAATTGATTGGACTGATATATATAGGTATTGCTTGATGGCCGATTTCAATAAACAATTTGATTTGATTATGAAAGACGGAGCCAATGGGCAAGTGTGTCACCTGATGGTAAGTGATCACCAGTACCATGGGCATCATCAAAGGAACAACATCACCGTGGGCACACCGGAGAATCGTCGGTGGATTTACGGTTTTAGAGGCAAGAATAGGCTTTTTAGGTGTAGAATATAATCGCTTGCAACTTGCACCAGTCGACATAAAGGAGAGTTTTATGCACTAGTAGGCAAGTATTCTGTTATTTTTGCCAAGAGACGCGTCTCGGAAAGCATGTGAGCAGCTTGCGTGACGTTAAATTTTACTACATCATACACAGCTCACTTACTGCATATTTATTACCACTTTATACAATGAAATAACTGAACAAGCAATGGTGGATGAAAGTTGTGAAAATAGCGTTCAATTTGTGTGCTTAAAAATATATATATTTTTAAATATGAATTAACTACATAATCATTTTACTTTTTATTTAGCTATGTAATTTACCTGATTTTTTTTTAATTTGATTTAATGACGAGAAAAAGTCGCCGGTTGCAATAAGACCGCCCATTGAATCACCCTTACTGTATGATCCTGGCTTTTACGTTAGGTACTTTATTTGGTGTGCAACAAAGAATATTCTATCTATTTACTCTCAAGCCATTGTTTTCTCCATACATCCCATTGACTAGAAGCAAACGGCATGCTAGGTGGCTTAGCTTAGCTTATCGCAGTCATTTGGCAGCCACTACCGCCTCACATTAGTGTCGTATCGGAGTGCCTCTATTGTAGCATCTGTTATAGCCAATGTTCAATCGAATCGAACTTATAGCGTGGCGAGAACATTATGTGTTTTGGTGTTGCGGTTAATGTTTGGCTGTTTAGTGTAATTCCAATGTATGGTTTTAGAATTGAACGAATAATCTGCGTAATTTCGGTTTTATTTTAAGGGAAATTACGATAAACGTGCGAATAGTTATCTTGATGGTAACTGGCATAAGTGGTAGAGCCACGGTACAGATATAACTGTCTAAAGCATGAATGGGCCGGCTCGACCCGGCTGTTACCACTGTCTCAGAGAAAATCGACGTGAAAGCAATTTGTTGTCGCAATTTGTACGGTGAGTGATAAATCCGCAGGCCCAAATTATTCCTAATTCCGCAATTATCACTTTCTTTTAAGGTCGGCAACGCACCCGTGGTTCTGGTGTTGTGGGTGTCTATGGACGGTGGTCGTCACTTATGGACCACCTGATAGTAATCAGGTGATTCATTGACTCCTTTGCCGGACTTTGCTTTAAAAAATAATAGGAAAGTGATCACTGCCACTCAGAAACACCAGTGATAGATACTTAAGTTGTGAGTGTCAATAATATGAATGAAAATGTCGCGAAATTGGTTGGACTTGGTTACACCTATAATTTTAAAGGTGTGAAAGTATGTTGTATATGTATTTGATAGTGTTTTTATTTAATACCGAAAGGGATATTAAAAAAATAGCAGTGTTAGAGCAATACCGTAGGCAGTTGTCAACAGCATGAATGGCCCTGCTTGAATAGAGCAGTACTACTGTCACATGCAAAATCTACGTCAAGTGGCATCTTTGCTGTTGTGTTTTGTACGGTTAGTGAAATTGTCGGAGGCCCAATGATACCACCCCTTCAACTCCAGATTCTTTCCTCAAAATCAGTACATCCATGATTGTGTGACATGTTAGTAGTCATGGTTAGAATCAAAGGTCGGCAGCGATCAACTAATATCAAGTGGCATAGTAGCTCGTTTCCCTCGTCTACTCTCGTCATCACCAACAGCCTGTACAGTCTCATTGCTGCGTATAGGCTTCTGTTACGCTATACCACTGACCACGAGCTTCAGCTAGTCGCATCCAGGACGAGCCAATGTAATGTACATCTCTTCTTTCTGCCTTGCATTATCCCGGCTTAGTGCCAGGGTCCGCCTTCATACTTAAATACTTTCACTTCATCCGGTCTTGAGCATCCTCTATAGTGAGACCATTCTCCCTCCAATACGTCAAGCCAACCTTTTTTGGGCCGTCCATAAAAAGTCACTTGCTAGATTTTTGTTTTGGAAAACCCACTACAAATATTATAAATCTGTTTTGGGGTTTAGACGGCTCCTTTATTACAAGGGAGGATGTATTCCGTCTAAATAAGGGTTGTTAGTTTCACAAAGCCTTTGCTGTACCGGATAAGGGAGCGTTTAAGCTACTCCAGAATGAGGCCAACTGGAGTTAAACGCATACCTTAGCTTGGAAATGGAGCAGTCGGAGAATAAGCTACGATGAAGAGTGGCTGTAGGATATACACAATGTGGGAAGTGGGTAGACTTTAGGACATCCATTATCCTCCTTTGTGTTATTTAAAAGAGGTCACAGCAACAGAGCGTTTATGAGGTACAATCTTATCTAGGAAATGCAAGACGCTGTATATCTATCAGCTAGACAATTACTTTTTAACCACCGACAAGAATGTGGAGAGTGAGTATAAGTTGTGCTCGTTTGTCTGTATCAAATGGGCCTATTTGATAGCTAGTTTTATCGAGATAGAGCTCTATATTTGAAAAAAGTTATCCAAATTTAGGAGTTTCATATCAATTTTTAATGGATGTTGGGGGTTCGTTAGGTTTAATATAAGTCATGTATTAGGATCAGAGACGTTTTAATCGGCTTAAGATAAATTTGCCACTATTTCTCGTCATTATCACTATTATAAATGACAAGGTAGGATGTTCCACAAATTACCAAATAAGACTAGCTTGGTAAACTGACTGTCTTCGTAAAAGGGAATGACATTCATTTTTGTCTGACTTCTCATTGGTGGTTGACTTTTTAAACAACTTAGTGCAATAAAATTTGGTATGCTCTTCTCAGATATTTCGAATTTTGAAGATCCACACAGAACCGCAGAGCTTCTATCAATTGTCTTACAAACTCCAAATTAAAGAAACCACTTCATGATTAATATGCTAATTTAGAAAAATATAAGGAGTAGACAAGCATACCTGCGAATCATCTTGCGAGAATATGGCATCGAAGGCGAACATCTTGGGTGCTGCGACACCGACCTTCCGATCCTCAGGAGCGGAGGCGGCGCTGGCAGCCGTCTCACACAAGCTCACTTGCTTTTTACGCTTGTCCATCGAGAATGTCTGGGTCCCGCTCGTGAAAGGACCCTCGCCTGATGCTCCCACGCGCAGCATGACTTTCACCTGGAACAATGACGATGATATTGTATATCTTTCTTAGCACAGACAGTTTTGTCTGCAGCATGAATGGGCTGGCTCGACCGGGTCGTTACCACTGTCTCACAGAAAACCGACGTAAAGTAGTGGCTTGCTGCTGCGTTTCGTACGGTGAGTGATATATCCGGAAGCCCAAATCCCCTCCCCTTCCCAATCCCTAATTATCCCTTTTACTTAAGGTCGGCAACGCGCCCATGATTCTTATGGTGGTGGGCGTACATGGGTGGTGGAGATCACTTACCATCAGGTGACCCAATTGCTCTATAAAAAAAAACGTCTAGAGCTCATAGCTCTCTTTGGATAGACTAATTGCCATTAGTATGCCCCGCCAGTCCACCTGATGTGTTTCAGTCTGCTCCCACCTGTCTTTATACGACTCGCAGTGGGGTCGCAACAGGATTTCTAATACATGGTACAGAAGATTTGTCATGTTATTGTAACGACCGGCCGCCTGCCAGACATCAACACTGATGCTGCGTTCACAGGTCGCCGGGCTTATTCCCGTCCCATGATGTGATAGAAGGTGAGTCTATTGCACCACGTGCAAAAATCTCAATCCCATGCAACTTTGATTTTTGGAATCAAAAACTCGTACATAAACTGTAAATATCCGACCTAGGATTTGAACTTAGGCCCTCGCGGTTTCTTAACCTTAGTATTTTGCCACTGAACTAATGAGGAAACAATCAACTAGTGGTATAATGTATCAAAGTATGACATGGTAATAATTTTCAGGCACATAACCGCGGCCCACAACCACCCACTAAATCTGTGCCAAACGAACCGTGCTCAAACAATAGTACTCAAGTAAATCTTCGCTATTTTCCACGCAGGGATGTAGTTCGGTGTAAAGTGGTTGAAATTCAGCTAGTTTGTAACACGTCTGCGAATTATTTTGTGTTTTAAACTTACGAGTTCGGTTACCAATGAAAATACGCTAATGGCCAATATGAAAAAAAATGGTATTTAATAAAATGAAATGAAATAAAGTAAAATAGTTAATTATTTAAAATAGCATAAACTTTCAAAAATAAGGATTTAATTCAATATCAATTCATGTACCTATACGTAGTATAATAACATCATCAAAACACTATTGTCATTATTTGTTTGTGAAATAGATCAGAGATTGAAAAAAATTCACTAGTTATCGTTTCAGAAACTTAATTTTATTTGACAGCGCTGTGAAAATCAAAGATCTGTTATTTAAATGTTGATTGGATCAGACTGAATAATCGGGTGTAAATCACTTAAAATTATACAAATACAGTCCTAATTACCAATTCAAACAATCACTATGAACCCTCAAAACTTAAAGATTCCCAAACTCATATTTTAAACATTTATACCCAAATCCGTGCGGGTGTTTGAAACTCAAACGCGCAACAATGCACCGGCTCTACGGGTCTGGATGAGCGAACACCGCTAAATGGTTTCCTTAATGTTTGAACATGATGCTGGTCTTCACCAGCATAATACACATGTATTTTGTCGGCCGCTGGTAAACAACGAGTTATTGCGGGTAACCGTAGACTAAGATTTGTTTTTTTTACTAGCCCTGTATCATACATGTCCCACTGTTGGGCACGGACCTCCTCTACTGAATGAGAGGGGTTAGGCCTTAGTCCACCACGCTGGCCTAATGCGGGTCGGCAGACTTCACATACCTTCGAAAAATCTTATCGAGTTCTCAGGTATGCAGGTTTACTCATGATGTTTCCTTCACCGTTAAAGCAAGCGATAATTAACAATTAATATACACGTAACTTAGAAAAGTCAGAGGTGTATGCTCTTGGGGCAGGTTTCGAACCTCAGCGCAGCAGTCGTACCGCGTACACATTACAACTGCACCACTGAGGCAGTCTTAAACAGGCACGTTCTTTCAGATTTGACAAGTTCTAAAGCGATTCTGTGGCAAATACATATATGTAGCACAACTAAGTGCAGTACCTAATAATGAAATGAAATACGATATCCGGGGGCCCAAATACACTCTCACTTCTCAATCCTTTAATTATCCCTTCCCTTTAAAGTCGGCAACGCATCTAAGTTTCTTCTGATGTGCGTTCACATGGACGACAGAGGTCACCCACAAACAAGTGGCCCACCTGACGGTTTCACGATCTTTTTTTTAAAAAGTGATGTCAATCTTCTTTTTTTTATTTGATTGAATAACGAGACGAACCAAGCGCTCGCCTGATGGTAAGCGCCACGCCTGCCCATAAACAGAAGCAACACCACACAGAAATGAATTACAGAGCACTGCATGGCACTGTACTGCGCTCGTCACCCCTAGACATAAGATCTTAAGTCTTACAATGCCCAGTAATTTCACTGGCTTCAATGTACTTCAAACCGAAACACAACAGTGCTTACACACTGTTGCTTGGAGGCAGCTATAGACAAAGCGGTGGTACCAACTCAGACGGCCTCTTGCATACGAGGGACCTACCTAGTAATCTGTATTTATCATAACTAACACTTTACCCATCATAGTATCAACAGCTAAATATAACGACCGAAACCGCGCAATAGCAGGTTGAGCATACCGCGCTCCTTCCACCGTGCACTGTGCAAACTTGCCAGATGATATTAAATTTTGATTAAATTTGGCGGCGCGTCATAACACCACTTTTGTGCGAAACTTTGTCGCCGCTTGCATTTTATCGCCTCGGTGACGTTACGTTCAAGTTACGTCGCGTCTCACTACCGAACGCCTCGTTTACATCGCCAAGTCGAACAACTATTATACACTTGACTGGCTTCGTGGTGCAGTGAGCGAGTAACCGGTAAAAGGCCGCGAATTCGAGACATGCACTGCGATAAACACGTGTAATCTACAAATACTGAGTTTGGTATGTACGTACTGGTCTTTCGTAGTTCCTGAAATCCACTACACATGTCTCGTATCTTGGTGTCAGGATTATGAAACGGTTGAGTGTATGTAATTATAACTTACACCGATGCTGGAAGCCTTTTTGTCCTTTGCAATTACTTATTAAATAAACTGGAGTCAGAATAATATTTTTTTTAAAAGATTATAAAAAATAAAAGGTTCTGAATTTGTCGAGTTTTTATACTTTTAGCTTTTTTTATGTACATCGATTTCTATACGATCGCTAATAATTGTAAGACGATTTTGTTGAATAAAGAATTCGTTCGATAAAGCTGTGATGCAATCCCATAAAAATTTGGATAGAAGAACTGATGACTGAGTATGGAGTAAACAAATGAAAATCTTCAAAGGATAACAGCACACTCAAAGCACTTGTATTATTGTATTGGATTTTAAATTCCATAGCTGTGTCAATTGTTAAAAAAAATAAAATAAGTTTAAATAGAACTTAAAAAAATACTAATAAGTCAAAAATAATGATATTTACTAGAGGTCTTTGGGACTCGGTGCCATTTCAGTTACTCGGCAGCGGCAATGGCACTAAGGCACCACGGCAGTACAAAATAAAAAAAAACCTCTAGAAATTATTTTACACGAAAAAATACACTTTCTAGCAAGATTGCAACGCAAATGTTTTATAATTTTTAGTTTACATTCTCACACCATAAGGGTCTTTCCCGAATTAAAAAAAAGCTATAGCATTTTTTATTGCACTTTTTATTCTATATAACGAATTGTAATACTACTGTACAAAGCTAAAGTCACAGAACCCTTCACAGTACATCAACTCTGAAGGATTCTGAACATTTTTAATTTTTAAACATCCAATTTCTCAATTTCCATCTAATTCTCCCCTACCAAACAATAACTGTCAGAGTGACAGCTGTCACTATAGATTATATCTGTCACTCGCTCGTGCAAACGGGGCATAAGTCACATAACTAGAGAGATCGTGTCGCGAATCACGGTTCGTGTAATTGGTATGGAATTAATTACACCTGTTTAGTCAACTTGTGACACAGATTAGTGGTGATATATGCTTTGTTAGTTTAGTTATAGTATACTTATATTTATGTGTGGTGGATAACTTAAATGTATGGTTTCTTGAGGATGTTTCTTTAGATTTAAATTAGACACTACGGAATACAGATAATATATAGTGTTCGTATGTGTAATCCCTTTGCGTGTGGCAATTAATTTGTAATATTTAGCGAACCGTGCCAAACCGTACTATAAAATATACATACACCGTAATGACGCAGGGCAGTGATATGCAGGTGAAACCGTGAGGCACAGCTAGTTTATACTAAATGAGACACAGCTGAGCTTTGACTCATACCAGCATTATTATTCTCGCTCACGCACTCTATGTGGGGATGTGATCGATCTATCGTAATGAAAAAATGAATAAAATAAGTGTGAATTTTTTGGATATCTAAATTTCGATAAGATAATTTATGTACCAGCATAAACATTCACTGTATGTGACGACCATAAAATATGACCACACGATTCTTTAAAACCTTATATACAGGTCGACGTATATCGAAATTTTGGATGTTGTAAATGACAGTATTTGAAAAAATAAAACTGTCGCTGCTACACATATTTCTTTTACACCTACTATAATATCAATGTTTTGAAGTCACACATTAGCTGTTATCCTTTAGAATCCAAATTAAGTTTTTTTAAAAATAAAGTATGATATAGTGACATAATAATCAGATATTAGTAACCTCAGGTACTACAAAGTTACAGACGTAGTATCGATCAAGAGAAAATACAAAATCTCTTTACAAAACATCTAAAATCAATTAGCAATGATTAAAATTCAACAACAGCCGTAAAAATGCGTTAATATTTCATAAAATAATTTCACCTTCCCCTGTGATTAAATATTAATTTGCAAATGCCGGTGTCACAGCAGCCGGGAGACAGAAGCTCGGCGGCTGTCAGTCAAACGGCTTAGCGGATTTATCTGGCGGGAGCCGGGTTCGAATCAAACGCTCCATTGGCTACAAATTCTTACCCTAATTGAAATTTAAAAGCGGTTTTGTTCGTACGATGTTGAAAGGATATATGGAACGTGTTAATTGAGAAGGGGTAATACATTGTGGTTATAATAATTTTGTGTTTTTTTTATAGCATAGGCCGGCAAACGAGCAAGTGGGTCACCTGATGGTAAGTGATCTCCACCGCCCATGTACGCCCACCACCAGAAGAGTCATGGGCGCGTTGCCGACTTTTAAGGAAAGGGATAATTAGGGATTGGGAAGGGGACGGGATTTCGGCTTCCGGTTATCTCACTCACTGTACGAAACGCAGCAGCAAGCCAATACTTTACGTCGGTTTTCTGTGAGACAGTGGTAACGATCTGGTCGAGCCAGCCCATTCATGCTGTAGACAAAACTGTCTACAGCATGGCTCTACCACTCAAACTTTACGTCGGTTTTCTGTGAGACAGTGGTAACGATCCGGTCGAGCCAGCCCATTCATGCTGTAGACAAAATTGTCTACAGCGTGGCTCTACCACTCAAAATGGTTGTTTGGAGATATTTATTTAAAGCCTAACCAATTAAAAATCATACCTCATTTGTATGTATGGTTGGTCCCTCGTATGTGAGAGGTTGTCTGGGTTGGTACCACCGCTTTGACTGTTCTTTGCCAAGCAACAGTGTATAAGCCTTTTTGTGTTTCGGTTTGAAGGATATTGAAGCCAGTGAATTACTGGTCATTATGAGACTTAACATTTTATGTCTCGGGGTGACGAGCGCAGATCAGTGCCATGCAGTGCTTTGTAATTCAAAGTTATTTGTGGTGTTGCTTCTGTTTATGAGCCAGCGTGACTCTACCACTTTAGATAGGTGTAAAAAATTAGCTATATTGACAAATACAGTTACAATAGGGTATTTGACTATGTCTAATTTTCTACATTATTTTATACGCACCCAACAATACTACGAAAAAGAACCTATTTTGCGAAAACAAAACTAAAATTGGGTAAAGAATGAGGCTGCAGTTCATGTTATAAATATTGGATTAAGAAAAAGTCGACGCGTAGTGGGAAAATCTCGTTATCTCCCTCCCACGCGTGTAATAGACGTGATGACTACTTACTCTGTATACTATTACTAACTGTATTATTTCCAGTACTATTGCAGCATCTTCATACGCAAATGCCAATAACCTTAATCAAGCTTCCAATCAGAGTTGATCGATTAGCCCCAATCCAGGTCTTAAAGGCCAGTTTGCCAGGTGGAACAATAGAGCTCTAACAAGCTCTATTGTTCCACCTGGCAAATACAATCACGGCCTCAGTGCCGTGATCCATGAATTATTCAACCGATAGAACATTTCGCGCATTACTAAGACATAAGCTAGCTAATTGTGTAATGGAATTTCGCAGTCATTAATTAACACCGGCTCACATACGTACAGATTAGATAATCAATAGAGATGCACGTGACACTACTGCCAAATCAGAAGGTGAAGGGTTGTTTCACACATGTAAGGTGAAGATAAAGGAGTTAGATTTATTGGTAAAGATTTTTCTATTTAGCAATATGAGGGGCATGAGTTCCGAATAGGTACCACACTATTCTATTCTATATCGTATAGTTAGTGGCCAATCTAGTGTCAATAATAATATAAATAGTGTAAATTTGAGATATTCGGATGCCATAATGATGCCCCCGTCCAAAAAATATTTATTTCCTTTAATTCAAATTATTTACTCTATAAATTGTATCGTTAATACCACTTCTACGTGTCAGTAATTTTTAAACTAGATTATTTTCATCGGCATTTATGGTTAGTCATAATGAAATGCCGAAACAAACTCATGGGTCAATTTAAGTTCAGTAAAGCATTTATTTATTTATTTATTTAAACTTAATATACAAAACATGTATAAAGGCGGGCTTAATGCCAGAGGCATTCTCTAACAGCCAACCTACAGGTGATGCAGAGACGAGACAATGTGGGTGTATAAAAGTTATAAAAGAAATTAAATCAGCAATTTCAGATAAATACATAAATCTACTAACATAGGTATATAAATGAATACTTAAATGTGCAAACAACAAATATAAATAAATATATAATATAAAATACATATTATATAAATAAATATATATACATACATGTGATATAATTAATAAGAGATGAATCTATAAAAGATTTGACCCTGTTACATCATCAGCCAAGAGCATGCGAACTTTTATTTTGAAAGTTAACCGATTGGTGCACGTCCTAATTTCGAGGGGGAGCGTATTCCACAGAAGTATAGATTGGATAGCAAAGGAGGAGTGGATGAAGTCAGAACTATGAGGGGGACATTGAAGAAGAAGACTGCCTGTAGAGCGAAGGTTCCTGTCATGGTTAGATCCAAGGTATTGAAAGTGGGAAGCTAGGTAAGGAGGTGGATTAGGAGAGGTGAGAATAGAAAATAGTGTAGTAAGGGCACGCAGATTACGACGCTGGCGGATGGGTAACCACTTGAGTTGGGAGCGGTAAGAAGATACATGGTCGTACTTCCGGAGATTGAAAATGAATCGAATGCAGTTATTAAGAAGACGGTCAAGTTTATTCAGAAGATCTGCATTCAGATCATAATAGCACACGTCACCATAGTCGAGGATAGGAAAGATTAAGGTCTGCACAAGCATTATCTTGGTTTTACACGGGAGAAAGTTCTTCAGGCGATAGAGAGCGCGAAGGGTGCTAGTGACTCGTTGGCAAACAGAGGTTACTTGAGCCTGCCAATTTAAGGTTGAGTCTATATGTAACCCTAAATCTTTAACTACGGGACACAGAGCGATTGCGAAACCATTGTAGATAATTGGTGGAAGTGTTGCTGTGTCCAGTCTGTTAATCATACGCGAGCTACCTACAATGATTGCTTGACATTTATTTGGGTTTACTCCTAAACCGAAACGGTCGGACCAATTTTTTATCTTGTCCAGATCCCCATTAACTTTAGCTATGGCTGCCGTCACATCGTCAACGCTCGCCTGAGCATAAATTTGCAAGTCATCGGCGTACAGATGATACGTGCACTGAAGATTTTGGGTTATGGAATTGATGAAAATAGAAAACAATAGAGGAGAAAGTATACCGCCCTGAGGAACACCAGCGTCAAGTTCACGCCAGTTTGACGAAGACTCGCCAAGACGCACCGACTGCTGACGCCCTCGAAGATAGGATGAGAACCAATCTAGCGCTACGGAAGAGATCATTAGATGGGAGAGGAGAGCCAGTAGGATATCGTGACTGACGGTATTGAAAGCGTTGGAGAAGTCCACCAGAGTCAACACCGTGACTTTGGTGTCCTGCATCCCCGCCCTGATATCATCAGTCACTTTAAGGAGTGCGGAAACAGTGCTGTGACCTGGTCTGAAACCAGACTGTAGTGGACTTAACAGACTGTTCAGGTGTACGAAGGTAGACAGTTGCTTGTGGACACAGGCCTCAAGTACCTTAGATAGGAAAGGGAGAAGGGATATAGGCCGGAAGTGGTTGACAAGGGTTGGACTAGGAATTTTTGGGAGAGGAATAACAAGGGCCTTCCGCCATGAGGACGGAAAACTTCCTGTGCTGAAGGAGACATTTATTATATGGGAAATTACAGGGAGAACATGATCGAGAATAGCGACAATCATGCGACGACTAATGTTGTCACAGCCTGTCGCGTTAGACTTTATCGAAAGGATTATTTTTTTGACCTCCTCCGTCGCAACTGGAGAAAAGTGAAAGGGATTAATGTTGGGATGAGGAAGACCAGCTAAGAAATCCAGAGTACGGCAATTGGTTTGGTGATCAATCGGGGCGGGAGTTGTGAAATAGTCATTGATATCGTCCAAACCAATTGTCCTCTGAAAATCTAAGTGCTTCTCTTTGCCAATACCTAAGGTCCCGAGGAACTTCCAGATGTTGGCAGGAGAAGAGGAAGTGATGTTGTCGAGAATGTGGCGGCGTTTGGCATTACGTATCATCTGGTTACACCGATTCCTAGCAGCTTTGTACAAGGTCCAATTATCCTCAGAGCGATCCTTCTTGTATTTTCGAAACGCCCTATTTCTACGCCTCATCGCCATCCGAATCCCGTTTGTCAACCAAGGTGCAGGGGGTCGCTTCAGCCTAATTTTTCTGATCGGGGCATGGATGTCGTAGAGTGCAAGAACTTTATCATTAAAAATTTGAACTTTTTCGTCCACTGTAGTGGCCGCCATCAGATGGTCCCAATGTAAGGCTGCAGCATCCTTGCACAACTTGTCAGCATCCATGCGACCGAAACAACGCATGTGCAGAACCTTGGGAGAGGATTTGGGGGGTTTAAGAGCATAGGCTAGGAAAATAAGGTCGTGATGGGAAAAACCAGGGGCAAGATGTTGTCCATGACTGGCAACAAGAGAGGGATTAGATTTATGGCATTTATGGTTCTTCTAATATGATGTAATAGGCGGTAGATATTACTTATCATCAGATGACTCACTTGTAGCAACTTAAGACAATTAAAATTATAAACAGACTTAAACAAAACGGATAATTATTATTTGCTTAGTTGCCAACGATAACCGTTTAACTTTACAAAAGCGGAGTCACAGCATGAATGCCATAATCTAAATATATAAAAATCAAAGGTGACTGACTGACATAGTGATCTATCAACGCACAGCCCAAACCACTGGAGGGATCGGGCTGAAATTTGGCATGCAGGTAGACGTTATGACGTAGGCATCCGCTAAGAAAGGATTTTCATAAATTCTACCCCCAAAGCGATAAAATAGGGGATGAAAGTTTGTATGAAACTTTGTCAATTTTAAATGTTCACGCGGGCGGAGCCGCGAGCAAAAGCTAGTTTAATAATAAATTTAATAATTTCTGCAACCAGTTGGTGAGTTTTAAACGGTTTTAAACCTCGCGATCGTGCACGCTCCCTGTGAATTGTAGTGGACGCGATGTGCCCAGCCAGCTGTATGTTGACGGCCAAATCCGCAAATCCTAACTGACTGCAGTGACGTTCCTCTGATCCCCCCCCCCCCCCCCTCCACTCCGCACAGTTATTGTCTTTATGACGCACAACTGACTGTGTTTACAAAATGAAAGGAGCCGTTGCAAACCATTTCTGATGGAATATTTTAAGTACTAAAAGCCATGCTGTATACAGTTTTATATAGAGTTTAAATGGACCGGCTCGATCGGGTTGTTACCATTGTCTCAGAGAAAATTGACGTGAAGTAATAGATTGCTGTTGCGTTTCGTACGGTGACTGAGATATCCGGAGGTCCAAATACCCCCTCCCCGCCTCAATCACTTAAATGTACCTTTCCAAAGATGTTGATTACCCAACCTGGAAATCGAATGAGAATCCCATGAGACAGCCAAGATGTAAAAGAGTTTTTTTGATACCTACACGAAAATATTAAAAAGAGTATTTATTTACACATAAGACATGTTCTTTCCACGCATAATTGCGCCAAATGTAGACCGATTTTTTAGCAAAATGTTCTCAGTTATATACTTATATTATATACTTACTTATCCTTTAGGATTTTTACGACATCATTGCAAACATAAATATCAAACGAAAGCAAACATTATTTGCTCACGGCCATTTATCTTCTTTGAACAAAAAACATCTTTGATAAAATCCTCGTTTGATATATTCCATTATTACTGATAATATGTAGACGTAATAGACCACCACAAACAAACGTCACGAAGGCGGAAAAAAACAAATCTTGTTGTCAGCGAACGAAATGGGCCTCGTCAAGTCGCCATCTTTTATTTCACTTTTTTTCTCTTGCGGTGTAAACAAGGCAACGGAAAACTCATTTGCCGCCGTGATAGGGATTTAAATTATCTTGTCTGTATATCTCATGCTAATTTTTTACGAGTGTGTATTACGGAGAGAATAAATTTCCTTTTTCCCTTGAATAAATAGTAAAAGGTTTTTTTATGTTTAATTTACCCGAGTAAATATAAACATTGAGGCGGAAAGGGAAACGTAATTGGGATTTTTATAGTTGTATCTAGTAAAATCTAAAGACTGATGAAAAGATATTTTTACAATAAAAAAATTATGTTTTTAATCATACAAACGCTCTAACTCATAACTCTTGCCAAGAGAAAGGAATACCCCAACAGACATTAGTGGATTTGAAATTCAACTTCGTGTAACTCCGGGAGTTTCCGTCAGCGTCCGTGACGAATTTAAATTTTCGCAAAATGGCGCCGCGAGCGAAAGTCGCGGGAAGGATCGCGAAGATGTCGGGTTGTCCATGCGTAAAATTAAACCGGGATAATGAACTGTAACGTTACATCGTCGTCTATGTGATAAGCTGAGAAATTTCTATAATAAGTTTGGGAATTCGCGCCATTTGATTATTTTGATTAGGGCTTGATAGGTGTGGAGGTAAAGTAAGGATTTAGTGACTGTATTAATTTTTATCGATTTTATATTTCCATTTAAGGCTGGGATAGTATTCCTAAATGTGACGAAGTTTGTGCGAAACAATGATTGATAGACATGGAAATTTCACCGATATACAATGAAATCCAATTTCAATCTGCTGCCGTCTTAATTTTAGTTTATTATTATTTACACTCTATAAGTGGACTTCGTTATGCTTATCACTATAAATCCAGACAGCTCGACCTTTTAGACTATAATAATTGTCTTGCAAGATAAAGTACATAATCAATTTTCCCGAACATGTTTCGTCGCGCCATACGGTCATAAACCAGCATAGCCGTCAAAATAAGTGCGACACACGCTAATGAGGAGCGCGTCGCGTCGCATACATAAATAACCAAATCAAACTTTACGAGCGATCTAATCAATCAGGAAGTTTTGTGACTCGCCGTAAAATCTGCCAATATTTTGGGATGCTTGATTTGCAATGATCCTGGGAATATTCAGGAATCTTTGTAGGTGGAGTTATTTTGTACTTAAAAATAAACTATCGACTCGTTGGTGACTTTCATAAAAAAATATTTAAACCGTTGAATTGAACAAAAAAAGCATAAAATTATTGTATATATTGTATATTGTTGAATACTGGTAAATCTGATCTCCAAATATTTTAATTTATTTAGGTTACTATATTTTTTTTTTTTTTTTTTTTACTAGCCCTGTATTATATACGTCCCACTGCTGGGCACGGGCCTCCTCTACTGAATGAGAGGGATTAGGCCTTAGTCCACCACGCTGGCCTAATGCGGGTTGGCAGACTTCACATACCTTCGAAAATCTTATCGAGTTCTCAGGTATGCAGGTTTCCTCACGATGTTTCCTTCACCGTTAAAGCAAGCGATAATTAACAATTAATATACACGTAACTTAGAAAAGTCAGTGGTGTATGCTCTTGGGGCTGGTTTCGAACCTGCGACTTTCGTCTCGACAGTCCATACCACTCCCCGCTGAGCTATCGCTGCTTAGGTTATTATATAATAAGAAAAAAATAAGAAACACTATGCAACAAAAACTCAAACAAACCTCAAGGGATCGTCAGAGTTTCTCGACAAAAATAACGGTTTATCGACAACACGCAGCGGTTTATAGATTTATTGATAGCCGACTTTATTGACGCTGTTTGCTCTCGTGTAAACCTTAAGTGAATTCCACCCGTTAGGGTCACATCACACTACCACGGAACTGAACGTTGTTTACACTGTCATATAAAAATATGTAATGTAATATTGCGCAATCGGTTAATAAACTCAAGAGTGTACCAATGTTGCACCATTTGTATTATAAAGTAGCCTTTGGTATTTAGGACTTCTTAATAATTATGTTCAAATAAGTCTTCGACGAATACCAATGTACCAAAGTAAGTTAAGCAACGTCAGTTTTATAACATGTATAAATAAGTTTTTCTGCAATTAACTGGATGCATTCCAATAAAGGTCTCAGAACCGAACAACAACAAGTCATGTTTTAATTACAAGACTTATTATTACATGGCGACCCTGCCAGCGGTATCCATTATGGGATACCACATGGCCTTATGGCCATGGGCACTTATTTTGAAGACCCTGCAAATTAATTAGAAGAGAAAAAAAATAAAATCAAGTAAAACTCAGAAGAAAGAAAATTTAAAATCAATATCATCATGCAAAATACAACGCCAACGGAGCAGCTTTCGGCCACGACAACGCAGACAGACAGAGCGTTGGAGGAAATTATCAAGAAAGAAGAAATAAGGTTTGGAGGAGTCCAGGGTATAGCCCGGCCCAACCACGCAACTACAGCCTGAATCACCAGCAGCGATGCCGTACAAACTCCACATCTGCGCCAGCTCCGCTCGCCCCAAAGCCATCATCATCAGCCATCATTTGTCAACGCGCTCCTTAACAACAAGGTTTGAATTAAGGAAAACTAAAAGTATGTAATTTTTAACATTTGTTTTATGTTCAATATCTATTTTAATTTACTTTAATAATTTTGTTAACGAAATATTTTGTGATTTTTTTTGTGTTTAAGAATAGGTATGTCATGTACTGCAAACGGAATCTTAGGAGATAATTTTTTTTAACGTGTTATGAAGCAATTATTAATTGTAAGGATAGTTTATTACAACTTAAGAAGAATAATTAAAATATTTGCATTAAAATAAGTTATAACAATGAGTACAGACATTCGACCGCCTCGGTGCGAAGTTATATAAGGTTTATGTAGGTCATGGAATAACATCGAATGGCATTTTTCATGACGAAAGCAAATTCGAGTATCCAGTGTCATCGAACTCGGATGACGTAAAGCGATACTTAGCGTTCGCAAATTATTATAAACGGTTTATAGTTATATGTTCGGAGACGATTTTTTTTTCAAATGCGAACAGATGCTTTTAAAACAGGATTAGGCACGGTTTGCCTAATAGTAATGGTAACGTAACTTATCGCCCGCAGAAAGTAGATATCCGGTAATAGATTTAGAATTACTAGCTATCGTATGGGCAGTAAGGCATTTTAGACCGTATCTGTATGGCAGAAAGTTTAAAATCTTTAGAGATAGTAAGCCATTAGTATATTTATTTAGTTTAAAAGATTCTTCCAGTAGACTAACTAAGTTTCGACTATACCTTAAAGAATATGATTTTGAGATCGTGCACATCCCGGGTCGGAATAATGCAACTGCAGGCGCACTAAGCCGACTCCCGGTATCAATAACGTGTAATGATTTAAAATCTATTGGAGAACAAGTAGTTTCTGTATTGACGAGAGCACAAACTAAACGTGTGAAATCTCCGATATACATAACGGATAACAATGATTTGACAGAACAGACTTCTACCAGTAGCAGGTCTGATCAACCTGAGACTGTAGGAATTCTGAAAAACTGATGTGACAGAATTGACTTTTATTAATGACGAAGATTTTAAGAATGTGATTTGTCGTTATTCGAATAGAGGATACTGTACGCGTAGTACTATATTATTATATTTACCTAAATACTCGATCGTAATCTACCACGACGGAGTTAGCGAGAGTTTTAGGATCTATGTTCGAAAAAGAAAATATTAATGAAATGCACGTATGTACCTTCAAGTTGTACTATTACCTAAATACTCGATCGTAATCTACCACGACGGAGTTAGCGAGAGTTTTAGGATTGATGTGCGAAAAAGAAAATATTAATGAGATATTAATTATAAAGAATAGGCAAAATGCAACAAATATAAAAAACTTGCAAGTCATATGAAAAGTTGCATAATATATAAAGGTTATAAATATAAAGGTATATAAAGGTACCTAGAATTTTAATTACAGCCGATGTTGTAAGAATTAGTGATCACGAGGATAAAATAATCATATTATATGATTACTGGTATACACCAGGTATGACGAATGATGTAATCAACTACGTTAAGAAATGCCAACAATGGCAATATAATAAAAATGACTAATCGCATCGTGAAAGAGCCGATGGTAACAACAAATACTGCAAGCTCAGCGGTTGAACGTTATCGTTTACAGCGAGCGCAGTACGATGTCAAGCAGAGTTGATTAAATTAAGACGAAAATTAATTTATGATAAGAAAACTTACTCCGTAACTTATAAAAAGGGTGACCTTATTCTTATGAAAAATCAAACTGGATCTAAACTTCAAAACATCTATAATGGCCCCTACGAAGTTATTGAGGAAGTTTCACCTAATGTTAAGATTTTAAAGGATAATAAAGAATATGTTATACATAAGAATAACACTAAGAGATATTTTAGTTAATATTAAGTACTTTATTGTATGTTTTATATATGTTTGGTTATTTTTGTTACTTTAAAAGAAATATGTGATGTTAAATTCCAAACTTAGTAACAGTTTGTAATAGTTTAGAATTATTCTTAATTTTTTCTTAAAAAATTCTCTTTCCTTAAATGGGGAAGGGTAGCAGGCCCTTTTTCGGGGGAGTTGTAATGTAATATTGCGCAATCGGTTAATAAACTCAAGAGTGTACCAATATTGCACCATTTGTATTATAAAGTAGCCTTTGGTATTTAGGACTTCTTAATAATTATGTTCAAATAAGTCTTCGACGAATAACAATGTACTAAAGTAAGTTAAGCAACGTCAGTTTTATAACATGTATAAATAAGTTTATCTGCAATTAACTGGATCATTCTAATAAAGGACTCACAAACAACAACACATCATGTATTAATATCAACCAATTATTACAATTAGTAAATGTAATATACAAAATATATAATATAATTAATGCTATATTTTTTGATTCCGCAATTTTTCTACATACAGTTCCAAAGACAGTCTTAGATCTTTTTTGTTGACTGAGGTTAACGAATAATACGTTGTTGGGTTGTATGTAAAAGAGGCGACACGACGTATGTTTAGTCGTGTGAATGGAAGTAGTATATTATTTGAAAGTATGTACGCTTAGTAGGATCGGCTGCGTAAAATGTTTCAGTGTGCCGGGACCCCTTCAGCTAGTTTATGCGCTTACAACCAATATGGAGAGAGGGTGTTAAATGCGAAATATGTATATAGAAGTCAGACAAGGTTGAGGTTTTTCGATACCGTTGAAGTGATTTTGTTTTTCTAGGAAATTTGGAGATTGAAATCTTGTTACAAGATTTTGTAGAAAATGTTCAAGATTTTCGGTCTTGAGGAGGAAAATATTCTAACAAACTATAATCATTCTAATCTAACCCAACTATAGATTAGGAGTCATAAAAATTTTGAATCTAATATAGTATTCGGTGGGCTTACTACATCCCTCTACAAATGTTTCCCAACTTGTTTAGTTAAATTTAAATATTGCGAATCCCAAACGGTAAGATAGATCGTAGATATTTTTTATCAGCTTTCTCTTCAGACCAGCAACAAAAGCTGAGTTCCAAATTTCATATGGGTGCAAATACGCAATAACATTTCAACCCACAAGTAAAAATTTAGATATTAATTTTATTTTTCTAAATTACTTAACTTAAATCAATAATTTAAAGTTCTAGTTTTATATAATCGTACATGGGAAATGATTCATTAATTTTTTATAAAACTCCGAATTTAACCTCCATAAATCTAATGAATTTAGCAAAACAAATTAATATCTAAATTTTTACTTAATGTGATTTGAAATGTTATTACATATTTGCATCCATATATTGTGAGCAACAAAAACAGACATAATTTTTTAATACCGATAAAGATTATTGTCAGTACTGCGTATGAATCTAGCAAGTCACTTTTCTAATATGACAAAGATCATAAAGAACGTACAATAGTCCCGGAGGTGTAAACAGAGGTTGTTATACGGCGCGCCGCGGGAGATCGAGATTGTGGTTTCATGAATAATGTAGCTGGTACTTTTGACGGCACCCTCAGAAGCCAGTAGTTTTGAGTGACGCGATAACTTATTTGCGAGGTAATGTGCTTTTTTGACGTGAAAATTAATGATGTCATGGCTCTTTTTAATCTGATCATGTATAACTCATGATATAACCTCACGTCTGTATGTGTAACTAGTGCAGCACTTTAGTTTCACCTAGATTATTTCGTCCCGTGATGTGATAAGTGGGGAGCCTAACGCTATATCGAGCACAAATTACAATCCCAGGCAACTCATGTGTGATTTTTCGACTCGAAAACTTAAACAAGTATTGAGATTGCCCGAGCTGGGAATTGAATCCAGGACCACAGTTTCTCAGACAATGTACTGTGCCAGTAAACTAATAAGGCGATATGCTTTCTTTATTTAGTTGGTCACGGATTTTTGTTGGCAGTCACCGGTAACGGCGATGCTCCTATAGCCTTAGGGATTATATACTTTGGTACAGTAACTGTTTAAAGTTAAAAGTGTCCATTTTTGTTTACGTTAGGACGTATTGTGTACCTAGTGTCCATATCTCTAAAGGTTTACACATTAATGATAGCATTAAAAATTGCATTCATATTTACACCTCTAAGGGGCAGGCAGAGATGTAACCATACACTACACTACATATTGTATCGAGTTTATCTCCGACCCATAATCTGATAGTGGGCGGGCCTATCGCCATACTGGGCATAAATTCCAAACTTCAAGCTGATACTGAGGACTTGTGCCCGACCCGGGTACCGAACAGTCGGCAAGCAGTCTTAACGCGTATGCATTAAAACTGCTCCACCGACGCAGTTAAGGCATTTAAAAACTAGTTTCCTAAAAAACTGCAATACTCAAAACCAAATCAAGGAATCCACATTTATACAAACAATACTAAAAGCTTTACGAGTCCAATCAGCGTTTGGCATAATATTAAACGGGAGCATACGTTGCGCGACCCTTCGAGCTACCAATGAATTATGCAAATCGGGCCGTGGTTAACATCGTAGTATTGTAAGCGACACTCCCAGCTCCCTTACTTTTAGTGATAAAGAAATAGAAGCACTAGAAGCGGTTGGAGATTTTATAGATAAGTCTGAAGATAGCGGTGTAACTGTTATTGATAGTATAGTATTATTGGACTTTCAGTTCAATAATAGAAAACGTGTAACGATGAGTTTCATTAATGACTAGCTTTTTCTTACGGCTCCGCCCGTGTGATCTGATATTTCAGGGAGAAAAAGTATATGTTCATCAGAGATTATGTAGGATTCTAATGGTGAAAGAATATTTCAAATCGGTCCCGTAGTTTTTAAGTTTATTCATTACATACAAATCTTTCCTCTTTATAATATTAGTGTAATAATAATTTCGGCAGAATTAACTAGCCTACGTATTAGACAATTTAGTAAAAAATAAACATGGAAAAGAACAAATATTTGTTAGTCGAATACTTAGATAATGTAACTTGTGTTTTCGAGTGACATCGGTTTTATTTCATTTTATTTAGAGATGAAAGGTTTGAATAGATTTCGCAATTTTAATTCACCGGTACTGATATCGGAACAAATTCTGGATAGTCCTCTACTGTACTATGGGTCATGTAAGAAATTATTATAATTTGTGACATTTATGAGTGGTTTTTTTAAAGGACATTTTTAAGTTTTAATAAAACTTATTCTAAAAAATTCAGGGATTCATCACTATCCACTATACTGTCCGTTTTTCCGACAACGCATCTCATACAGAAAACCAGACATACTTCATAAACTTCATATATCCAACTATTATATCATATCCAGTGAAACATAAGTCTGTTCTTTAAACTGTGCCCCGAATTCTTACTATGAAGATGATATCAGGGCGCTCATAAATTTGCGGAGCGCCGCGGGACGCCCGCCTACACTCAGGTGAAAATTATCATAAGGGGTGCCAGATTTAGACCAAACATCGCTCAAAGGGAGTCCAATCGTCTGTGCAACATTCATATTTATAAGATTTTTTTATGACTAGGGAGGACAATTTTTGTGGAGGTGTTACATGATGTTCGTGATTCGTTGATGTCTTGTTAATGATTATTTGTATCAAGATTTTTTGGGCTATTTTTATGTTATTTTTTTATGTTTGTTAGATTTTATACTGTATCCAAAAAGTAATATATAAGTATTTTTAATATCAGTTAATTAGCACTCGTTTTGTATTTTCATTGCCAGAGAAAAAATACGTCATCAACTATTGAAATAAGTTTTAAATATAAGTTAGTGGATGTTATAGATATTAAAGAATTCATGCATATTTATGTACGAACCGTCATATTATTTATCTTCCTCAGATCTGATATCAAACACTTTACCGTCGCATTCAGTTATCAACATCTTAATTCTTTCTACCATCTTGCAAAAAATCATTAAACGTGCCGTAGATGAGATTATCTCTGAAGTTTTAAAGTCAATTAACATTTTCCATTTGATTGTTAAAATAAAACAGCCTAAAGTAATTGTAGTGAATCAAGCGGAATTGTGTTTTCAGTGTTGCTAGGCTCCTCTGTTAAATTTATTATCGCTTTAGTGGGGGTCAGGTGGTTGGGTTCTAGAAAATAGCACAACAGTTACTGTGGATATAAAATTAACTGCTAATGAGGGAATACCAGGTGGTAATAGAGAACTGAGGATTAATGCTTTCAATATTGGTAGCACTGTAGAAGAATAATTAAAGAAGTAATAAGGTTGTATTTCAATTATATATTTTTTTATGGCAGCGGGCAGAAAATGAGCAAGTCAGTCACCTGATGGTAAGTGATCGTCCATGAACATCCAAAATACTTGAGGAATCATGAATGTGTCGCCGACCTTAAAAGACCTTTAAGGGGTTGGGAAGGCGAGGGGGATCTAGGCCTCCAGATATCTCACTCACCGTATGAAATGCAACAGCAAGTTGCTACTTCATGTCGAATTTCTCTGAGACAGTGGTAATAGCCCGGTCGAGCCGGCCCAGTCATGCTAAAGATAAAACATTCTACAGAGTGGTTTTACCACTTAACTTTACTGTGTCTGAATCAATAAGCGTACTAATTATATTGATTAAAGTTCAACACTGTGCTGAATCTTTCATTCAGGTAGGTTTTCTACAGTTTAAGATAAACTTTTTTCGTTTCTACATTTTATCTTAAACTGTAGAAAACCTACCTGAATGAAAGATTCAGCACAGTGTTGAATTAAACTTTAATGCTATGTCACGATTTTAATTATATACGGACGATTCCGATAATCAAAGTTGATTTTAAGCAACATCATCGTTTCCATATAAACTTTCCTCCTTAGATTGACGTAGTAAAATTTGCTGAGGATAAGGTAGAGAAAAATAGTTGGTTTGTATTATTCAAGTGGCAAGATTACAAATTATGCAAATCAACGTGGGCATAGGTATCTTGAGATTCAAGAAGATTGCATAACACGAGAGGTCCTCAAGAACCGTTTTAAAGCTGCGATCAGCGAAACCTTAAATTTCAAACCCACAGGAGGGCTCCACCCCATTGGAAACCACCTAGACAATAGCCGAAATTCCCTCAGCAAGCCAGTGAATTTATTACTCACTGTTATGTTTCCTATTTTATGGAAATTGGTACAATGACTTAAATATACGACCTGAGTGAAATAGAACTTAGAAGTTTTGTGATTGGAGTGATTGGATCTCCAGTTAGATTGAGGTTAAATAGTTTGGATAATATTAAAATATGCTTACTTTTTGGAAAATTTAGGTTTATCAACTAACATCAAATGGTGCACTTAATATTAAAGTACGTATAAAATCATATCCGTATTCCTTCAAAATATCCAAGAGTTTTTATAATGTTAGTAGTGGGAAATATGAAATCACCTTATAATAAAAAAAAATCTAGTATGTCAATTTTACAATAATTGTGCCTTAAACTTTTTTTATTGGCTTGGATGGCGAGACAAACAATTCAAAACAGAAACACAACAACACAGAATTACAATCAATACAATTACACCTACAACAATGCCGGTCAGCTCTACTGCTTTTCATGTGATAGATTATTCAAAACTAACATTGATCTAGCAGTTGGCTAAACATCATACTCGAGAAAGAGTAAAGGATCACCATAGTCAAAGGCGATTAGTGAGACAATAATTTTCATAAGTTAATTTACTTTTCGACATTATCCAATAAAATTTATCAACCTGAGTACTTAACCAAGAAAGGAAATTGCGACAACTGGATTTATCCAAAGGGTTACATACAAAGTTAAGGTGCCATCACCACCGGCAGTAAATATAAAGGGGAGGCAACACCGCACCGCAAACGATCTCATAAACTCGGCTAAAATAAAAACGCCACTTCACTAAATTATCCTGTGATGCCATCAATTGAGATGTCCTTTTGCCGCGGCTTCAAGTCATTCGTTAAATTCTTATACAGTTTTTTATGGACGATAAATTTCGAATTTTTCGCTAGAATATGTCTCGTTTTTAATACTCGATAAAGTTCGCATTTATTATGGTGGTTATGTGCAGGCAACATTATAAAGTTACGTCGGGTGTAAATTGAGGTTATGAAATTGCCTATTTCGCAGACGCTCCATAAAATATTTTGCTACGCTTTTGATAGGATGAGAATAAGAACGGAAATATTTAAAATCATTTAACGGTAAAATAGAGTTAAAGGTATGAGTTTGAATAGGTTATAATAATTAGCGGTTTCACGGTGGTGAGGCTTTTCAACCTTCGAAACAAAAAAGGATGTTATAAGCTTGACCCCTTTCTCTCTCTATATATATGTATATATGTGTATACACAAACACATAAACAAACACACTCACATATAGACAAAAGGATCAAACTTGTAACATCTCCGGAGTTGAAATTGAAAAACTAGCACTAAAGAAAATAGGCGAAACTTACCCCGAACTGCTGGTATAAAAACCCATACATTAACAAGTAAGATTGACTATTAGCAACATCTTAGAGGCAAATCTGATTTACAAGTTAGTTGGGTGATCGTTAAAATTGCAAGTGCGCGCGGGATGGACCAAGTTGTAAATTTAAATCACTAAGCCGCGCCAAGTTTGTTGAAAGTTACTGTAAATTGGATTACGACATCGGTCCGGCACATTGGATGGTTTTATGTACCAAACATAGTTGAATTAATTCGTTACCAATCGTGGATGAAGTTGGTTTTCGTTTTGGATTTAAACGTTACAGGTATTTTGTCACAGAAGATAGATAGTTAATGAAAATCTTTGTGTTCTCGATGGCGTAGACTGTGTGTGGGCGACTCATGTCAACACTTATAGGTATTCGTTTCGTTTAGATGAATGTTAATCTTAAAAAACCGGAAGCCCAAATCCCCTCCCCTTCCCAATCCCTAATTATCCCTTTCCTTTAAGGTCGTCAACGCGCCCATGATTCTTCTGGTTGTGGGCGTACATGGGCGGTGGAGATCATTTACCATCAGGTGACCCACTAGCTCGTTTGCCGGTCTAAGCTATAAAAAACGAATTAAAAATAAATATGAATATTATGATATGACACAATATAATACAATGGTATCATCATCATCATCAGCCACAGGAGGTCTACTGTTGAACATAGGCCTCCCCCCAAGATTTCCAGACCGACCTGTTGGAAGCGGCCTGCATCCAATGACTTCCTGCAACCTTTATTAGGTTGTCAGTCCACCTTGTAGGCGGACGCCCAACGCTGCGCATACAATGGTATACTACTCGATTTTAAAAAATTACAGTAGGGTGGCCTGTATTAATAATGTTAGATATTTAGTTTTTATCGCGCGTAAAAAGTTTCTTAAAATATATACTTTGCACTTCAGCATCTCATTATCCAAAAAACAATTAAACCTTTCAACAGTAAAAAAAATTCAAAAAATTAAAATGAAGGGGTTAAGCGCTTATCACAAAAACCAAGGCTCCGAAACGGGTGGAAATAAAAAATAATCACCGCCGTTAGAGATTTTTATTTAAAATTAAATGCAAAATGGTCGAAAGGGCCAAACGTTTAGCGGGGGGGTCGGCAGAGGGCCTCATTAGATGCCGATGGTGCTTCAGGCGCGTCCGGGACTTGGAAAAAAATCAGGTGCAGATACAAGGATGGACTCGATAAGGAAGATTGTACACTATGAATAAATACGAGTAGAGTATTTCCTGGGCGGCAGTGGCGAAGGTCATATTATATGGTCTATTGCGGATTTCTTTTTAAACTTATCAAAAAATAAAAAGCTATGAATTACTGTATTCAATAATTTTATAAGTGTTATGATCACGATTACTTTCTGCCGCCAAGCAGCTGCGTGTAACTATTATGTTTCGGTTTGAAAGGCATTGCAGCTAGTAAAATTACTGGGCATTATGAGATCAACTTATGCCTTGGAGTGACGGTTGCAGTTCAGTGCCATGCAGTGCTTTGTAATTCAAAGTTCTGTGTGGTGTTGTGTCTGTTTGCGTTTTGTGTGCTTACACACTAGGATGCCGGGAGAAATAGACAAAGCAGTGGTACCAACTCAGACGGCTTCTAGGGACCTACCACATAGAAAAAAGCTCTAGGAAACCGAAATTGAAAGTTGTATAAAACTACCAGTAACTGCCAGGTTAGTGTACAAGGCACATAATGATTGTTACACAGCAAGTTTTGAGAGCTGGCACGTGACTAAGCGTCGACGGTGGCCACTTCTTATCCCGCCAAATTAAACAACTTTTCAATTCACCTCATTGTTACCAACTTCATTATTAGTTTAAATGTTTTACGTTTGGCTTCTGAATTAGTTAATTGCGCGTTTTTACGAGAAAGTTAATTTAAAGTTGCGATGGGTGTTACATTTTTTATTGGGTTTTATTTTATCAGCTCAGCAGGGAGTGGTGTGGACTGCCGAGATGAAAGTCGCAGGTTCACCCCTTAGAACATGCACCTCTGACTTTTCTAAGTCATGTGTGTATTCATTGTTAATTATCGCTTGCTGTAACGGTGACAGAAACATCGTGAGTGCCTTCTTATTTCATTGAATGACGAGACGAGCAAGCTGCTCGCCTGATGGTAAGCGTCACGGCTGTCCAGAAACAGAAGCAACGCCACACAGAACTTTGAATTGCAAAGCACTGCATGGCACTGAACTGCGCTCGTCACTCAGAGACATAAGGTGTTAAGTCTCATAATGCCCAGTAATTTCACTGGCTTCAATGTCCTTCAAATCGTAACACAACATTGCTTACACACTGTTGCTTGGTGGTAGAAATAGACAAAGCGGTGGTACCAACACAGACGGCCTGTCGCATACGAGGGATCTACCAGTTACCACCTTGTTTGTTGTCTGCATACGTCAGAATACCCTGGCGCAGTGTGCTAGCAGCCGGTTGCGAAACTAGAGGCCGTGGGTTCGATTCCCGCACTGAGATAATTGTTTGTGTGATCCACAAATCCACAGATATTGGTTTCGGGTCTAGGCGTAGTTTCTGATACCTACGATCCAGCTTAACCTAGTGTGGAGTCAAGTCTATGTTTGAATTGTTGGGCGTGTTTATTTATTTATTTATAATGTAGGGCACGGCATAGAAGACGAAAAATCAAAGGTGTTCATAAACCCGAACTCGTGTAATAAAATGACGACTTTATGACGCCTTAATTCACAAACTGATTCTATTTATAGTTAAACAAACTTTAAAAAATGCATAAAGTTCTTTGGGCAAACATGTTAACCTAGTTAGTATTCATTCAAAAAGGAAAAGTTTTAATAAATGAATATTTTTTAAATTCAAAACTTAATTAATTTATAACGTCATAAAATGTAAACATTTTGGTCATAATAGGCTGGAAAATGTTTTCAGTTTTAATAGTTTATTGTATGTAAATAATGTCAGAAGTTTGGAACAGTTTTTCGCCGACAGCCAACGTGTATAAATAAATTAAGCGTAAATGGAAGTTGGCATAAAATTCGTCAACTTCGTTTCTTTTCTAACTAGTTATGTTTTGTTAACTTGCTACTCTCGTTCGCGAGCTCTGGCGGAATATACGTGACAGGGGTGTTGAACCGTTGGCTCCAATTACGCTGGTGTCGCCAACCAGTGCAAAAATCTTTTAACATGTTTAAATTGTTGTATTTTTATTGCAATTTAATTCTATTAAATTCTTTGTGGCACTGTAAACAATCTCTGATTTCTGACTCGTACGTCATCCATCTATATAAAAAGTAGACAAATCTTTGGTCCTATAATATTGTTTCTGAAATTCAAAGGCATGAAATAAACCGGCTATGAGTTTGTGATATTTTTTCGAAGTTTTTTTTTATTATTTGATTGAATGACGAGACGAGCAAGGCGCTAGTCTGATGAGAAGCGCCACGTCTGCCCATAAACAGAAGCAACACTACACAGAACTTTGAATTACAAAGCACTGCATGGCACTGAGCTGCGCTCGTCAACCCCAGACATAAGATTAACATCTTAACAGTCTCAAAATGCCCAGTAATTTCACTGACTTCAATGTCCTTCAAACCGAAACATAACAGTGGTTACACACTGTTGCTTGGCGGCACAGATAAAGCGGTGGTACCAAACCAGACGGCCATTCACATACGCGGGACCTACCACCTTGTAAATAAGTAATAGCAACACTTTCATTTGCTACTCCCAACACGTTTTGATGAATACCCTACAACTTTTACAACAAAAGGCAGTTATAACAGCCTCACACGGTCGAATAAGGCTTACCGCATACGGATTTATAGCTAAAAGCTGTGCTATTAACTGAGTAAAATAAATTTTGTGGCGTTAAGGCGTGATGGGTACAGTCAGGCTCATATTTTCTGGTAATGTAGGCATTTTAAAATCCAGATTAGATTGAATACAACCAGTACTTTTCGACGTAACTTTCGTAAGCCTATGTGAGATTTTATGTTTACAAGTGGTGGTGGGAGGATATTCGTATCCGACCGGATAGCGACCACCGTACACTGGTGTTAAAACCTGCCATAGTGACCCACCTTGCGTGGGTCGCGTTCTAGGGTCAGCCAGTGTATATCCGGTTCTCCCGAGTGGCTTGCGACATGATTTGATGGTTGGTTGGGGCGGGTACAGTGGTACATTCTTTTATTATTGTGCCTGCATCGATCATCCGCGTGTCCTGTCCCAGGTCCCTCGATTTGCTTCTTCCCTCTCCGAAGAGGGATGAAGCATTTATACAGGCCGGCATGATTCTGGTGACCACCGATAAACTCATTGTTTATCGGTGGTTGCTGGTTTTTTTGGACTGCACTACGCTTACCATCAGGTGTAGTGCAGTCACTTTGCCGTGCTCGGATAAAAAAAAAAACCCACATCCGAAACGAATATTTGTGGATCGGACAAATAATTG
The DNA here is from genome assembly GCA_949126905.1 of Amorpha juglandis. Lineage (NCBI taxonomy): Eukaryota > Metazoa > Arthropoda > Insecta > Lepidoptera > Sphingidae > Amorpha > Amorpha juglandis. The sequence continues at coordinate 15,006,913 of OX421374.1, read as the reverse complement.
TCTCGGTTTGGGGAGTCAACCAGCGGCCTCACGTTTTACAGCCGGCTACCCGCCCACTGCGCCCGGAGACTGTCAAATTTCCATTTCTACCGTACTTAGATACAAAAATTGAAGTAAAGCTTTAAAATTACCACAGCCCGCTGTCTAATGAGTGTTTGACCGACAACCGACCAACCGAGTAAAGTTGTTTACGTAATAAACCGAAGGAAACGGACGGAAGTTCCTTTAATTTGGCAAGTTTTTGCCATCATTCTGTTGGTGGTCACTTAAATGGACATACTTGATTAGGGAAAGTAAAAGTGACATTAGATGGCCATTATTGAGCGACGGGATCTCTGTGGGCGAGTAGCCGGCTATGGTTTGTGTGATTTACAGATATTTATCTTGGGTCTGGTTGTAGTGGAACTGTAACTTAGTTCTTATACCCACGATACAGTTGTGTGCGAGTGTGTGTTTTATCTATGGGATCGTAGAGCGTAAAGAAATTGACGAATTTGAATGCGGTATTTTTTTTATTTAATTGAATGACGAGACTAGCAATGCGCCCGCCTGATGGTAAGCGCCACGCCTGTCCATAAACAGCATTCCAGCAGTCCATTGAATTACAAAGCAATGCATTGCACTGAACTGCGCCCGTCACCCCGAGACATAAGATGTTAAGTCTCATAATCCCCAGTAATTTCACTGCCTTCAATGTCCTTCAAACCGAAACACAGCAGTGCAGCTTACTGTTGTTTGGCGGCAGAAAAAGATAAAGCGGTGGTTCCAACCCAGACGACCTCTCGCATTCGAGGGACCGACCTTGTGTTATGATTTGATTTACATAACATTTACATTTTTACTTTCAAATTACAAAATCCCTCATATCTTTTTGTCACACTAATATTAATTAAGACCCCAACCCTTTGATGCATTCACTATCCATAGCAATCTCGCGTTAGTACCCTTATACACTGGCCGACACGAAAAGTGCATAACTATACTTTATTCAAATTTATTGTTACGCTTAATTAACTCGGGGCCATCCCTAGGGAGTAAAGTCGCGTTTACACGAAAACTAATAAATGCACTGCGAATGTTTTCTTCTTTTGCTCCTGTGGCATGTGCTGTAAATGGCTTATGACGTGGTTTTATTAGACGTCTGCCTTGTCTATTGTAAGGTGTTTTTAATTAAATAAGGATTTCTATGCGGTGATAATATTTTATGGGCTTGGTTTGATTGTTTGAGATGTGATTAGTTCCTAAGATTCTTATGTTGATATTTTCAGTAAATGCGTTTATTGAATACTAGCTTTTGCTCGCGGCTCCGCCCGCGTAATCTGCTTTTTCTGGAATAAAAAGTAGCCTATGTCCTATTCTGATGTTTAAGCTATATTATTGTAAAGTTTCATTAAAATCCATCCAGTAGTTTTTACGTGAAAGAGTAACAAACATACATCCATCGGAGCACCAGACGCACTGCAGGATACCATCCCTACTTGGTTGACATTCCACATATTCGCACCCAGCGCTTTAAATCATCTTTTATAATGCGCACAGCCAAGGAGTGGAATTCCCTGCCTGCGTCTGTCTTTCCGAGTGCGTACAACCTGAAGCTCTTTAAGAGTAGTGTAAATCGGCACCTTCTGGGTAAGCTCGCTCCATCGTCGACCTCATCTTTGTCCATGCGGCTAGATTGAGGTCAAGAGTAAACCCATTACTAATAAAAAAAAAAAAAAACATCCATACTTACAAACTTTCGTTTATAATATTAGTAGGATAGGATAGTAGGAAGTAGGACTACCGTTTGCTTGTTTCAAGCACGAGAATACACAAGGTAGGTCTCTCGAATGTGAGGGGCCGTATGGGTTGTTACCACCGCTTTGTCTATTTCTACCGCCAAGCAACAGTGTGTAAGCAATATATACATCGTCTCTATACATGGTTTTACCTGACTGCCCTAAAGGATTTAAACATTATGGTTTTTTGTGTTTTAAGTTCAGCATTTAAACATATTTTTATAAAAATATTACTCAAAAATCATTAAATGTCCATTTTATGATGTTGTGTATCAATGTATTGTATGTTCAATGTTACGCAATGACAATTTAACTAAAACTAAACTCACTTTATACTAACAACGCCCATTATGAACTAAATCATTGCACATTCCCCTGGACTATAAGCTAAATCTCACATCGTTTTACATTTCGAGCCTATCACCACTTTACACCATAGATGGGAAATGAGGAAACCCTCATAATTTCCATTTAAAAACATCCGGCCCCAGATGATGCTGCTCGGTGACTGTCAATAATAAGAAAGGGCAGGCAATTACAGCGGGCCGCAATCGATATCAGGCTCCCAGCTACGTCTGGCGCTGCGGCCACGAAGGCGCGTAGGCGGCTACGCGCTACGGGCTACATGCTATGGGCTACGAAGCGTGAAAATGATGAATTGATATTTTATCAGATTTTGAGGAACTGCTCATCATCTCAGCAGAGGGAAGAGAGAAATTTTAAAGGGTGGTACACTACATGTATGAAGTGAGGGATAAAAAAAAACAATCATTCATCGTGTGGGTTATCTGGATGGATTTTCAATAATTCTATTTTTGAAGATTGGTGTGCTTGTGGCCAATGGAGGTCACTGAAAATTTAGTTAATTTCAACTAATGATTAATAGACTTATCATTTACTGCCTAGACTCAACGCGATCGTCTAAAAAGAAAAGATCTACCAAATTTTACAATGCATCTATGGTGATGACATTTTGGACAATCTTTTTTAGACCATCAACAGCGAATCATTGGAACCAACGCGATCAAACTGTAATGTGTATAATATTAAATAGGTTAAAAACAAGTAGTAACTAATAAAAATATCAAATATTCCAGCTATTATTATTAGCTACCACCAAGCACCATTTGGACGAAGAGATTTTCTAAAAATAAGGATGCGTCTTAGAAAGCTCATTTTCTAAGACGCACCATTTGATTCTTATTTTGAAATCGCATGGCACGACCTCGTGAATTCCAGATTTTGAATTCTTGCCTCAATTGTGTGATAAAATGAGGTTTATGTAACGCCTATTTCATGGCCACAACGTACTGACATGCACAGCCACCGGAAAAGTGCAGCATTGTATTGGAAGCTGTGCATAAAATGTGGGAGAAATATGTGATAAATTGTGAGAATTTTCAGATTTAACGTACATTGAAACTTTCTTTACTGAAAACGTTTTTACTATAAAAATATTTTACATTTTGTAGAATATAGGATGCATTTATTGCATTGTATAAACACTTTTAGACTATAGAGATATCTTAGAGTGGATTTTTCAGTGCCGTTGACAGTTGAAATAAGACTTTGTCCATGACATGGTGTGCGTATTAAGTTGGATCTATTTTATTTGAAAACAAGCAGTGTCATACCTTCCTTGTATTAATTTGTAACTATCCAATAATCATTTAATAAGTTTTCGCATGTTAATGTTACTATATGGTAGTTTGTATTCTATAGATACATATAATGTAAACAGTGAAAGCAAATGAGTATGTTAATGAATAATTATAGATTTAATAATGAGTCGATCCGAAGCAGTTGTCAATAAGTTTGCGTTTAAATAACTTTGAGCTAGAATTGAGCATGTCTAAATGTGGGAATTTAGCCAGCACATAAAAAAAATTATGGCCGAAATGACAATAATATATAAAATACAATAAAACAGTGTCATCTGTCTGTTTTATATCCGATAATTTTTCGTGCATAACGTAAAGACGATTGAACGGATTGAACGAAACGGATGCAGGCTACACATAGATTATGAAAAAATACTTTTCATCCGAGAAAAAGATACTCGCGAGCAACATTTAATTATTGAAGAAATCTAACATAAACAAGACTTCGTGAAATTCACTACAAGTTGTAAGGCGACTTATAAATAAATGGCTACTTGATAGTTGGCTTCGCAGATGGCGACATGGTTTGTATGCATTTTAAGTCACAGTGATTTGTTGTGGCATTGAGTCGAGGTACGTGGAAAGACCGTTAGTGGGATCGTATAGGCTAGAAAAATAAACAAAATATAGCAGTTCCATTTTGAATCTATAAAGGCTATTGGCTATACCAATAAAGTAGGAAAATTGGACCTAATCATGAATGGATATTATTTATTATCTATTATAAACTTTCGCAAAGCAAAGCGTGTCCATACACACTAAGAAACCGTTAATATACTACTACATTGCGTTTAAAAATATTCTATATCATACAAATTACGATTATTGTAATCCTAGAGACGGCGGCGGCTATTTATTGGGTTAATTGAATTAATAGAGCGGAGTCACGGAACGCAACCCCAGACCGTGCGTATACTTACCGTAATGATGCCTGCGGGATATAAATATGGTGTCTAATGGGTCACGAGGTTTATAGTCAGCACTCTAGTTGTCTATGGGAATGTTATGGCTTGTGGACGGCTATTCTATATAAAATTCATGTTTTTATGTTCGGCTTCCATTATTTCGCTAGTTCATCCGATGGAGGTGAAACTTTGTGCAATTGTTGTTTGTTATATTAGAATGTTTCGAACATTGGTAATAACAATGATTAACGTAAATAATAAAACATCTGTTGTTAACAAAAAAAAACATGTTTAAATTAATAGATTTTTTTTCAAATATACTTTAAGGCATTTCGATTAAACTAGATTTCAAACAAAAATAACTTCCAAATTTATCCATTTGTTTCGACGCTCCGATACCACAAACACACATGCATAATCAGATACAGAAAAGGGTCAAATTTATAACATCCCTCTTTTTGTTGGGGGTCAAATAACCAACATCGCTTCGTATAGACATATGGTCGCGTTAAGCGCCACTCTTAGTAGCCGGGTCTACGTGTTTGTACTGTACACTACGTAAATCTATGGGAGACCTTGTGTAGGTAGCGTCACTAACGCTCGGCGTCAACAGTGCCTTCAATACTGTCTGAACTGTCAGAACTGACGCTTGATGAGCCCATCGGTCTTAATATAAATTTTATGTTAAATATTTATATTTAAAAATTTTGTTTTAAATATATATTTATTTATTACACATAAATGTTTCATCTAGACAGCATCTCTCAAAACGTATCTTTTGCATACAAAGCGGAAGTGCCACTGTCTTCGTGTGTTGAGTTTCTGTCCTAATCACATGTCTAAAAACGTGCCTTTATCGTCCTTCAACCAAGCTCGAAATAAACACCACTCTATAATTCACGAAAATAACTATTTAACAACAAAATATCCGTTCAAGTAATACATTGAACCAGTAAATATATGCCCACACAATAATTTACTTTTTCTGTTCATTAATATAAATAGACCCACATTTCCCTTGGCCTTGTAGAACAAAGGGAATGTTATGGATATTTTTCATAGTTTCGTGAGTATTGCTCGTAAGCGTGGAGTTTTTATCAGACCAACATTGATTTAAAAGCAGAAACAATTGTTATGCACAGATTACATTGCGCAGTTATTACATATGTTGAAACCGGTGTACTTAATGAGAGTAAGCGAAATAAAAACATATTTAATTAATTCTACCTATTGCTGGTGATAGGATATTCATTTCTGCCCGGATAGCGACCACCGTCCACATGGTGTTAAAACCTTCCATAGTGATCCGCCAGTATATATCCGGCTTGTGACATGACTTGATGGCTGGTTGGGGTGGGTATAGGGGTAGACCCTTATATTACTGTGCCTGCATCGGTCATTCGCCTGTTCTGTCGCAGGCCCCTAAATTTGCTTCTTTCTTCTTCGAAGAGGAAGAAGCATTTATACAGGCATGCCTATACATGACTGGTGACCACCGATAAACTCATTGTCGGTGGTCGCTGGTTTTTTGGACTGTACTAAGTTTACCATCAGGTGTAGTGGATTAAAAAAAAACCTACATGGCAAAAATACTATGTGGATAAAACTATATGGCAAAACCTAACTATTGTGCTATGGGACTGCGTTTTTTAAATATTAATCGTTAATTTGTATTTTGACTACATGATTTTAGGAGGTAAAGCTACGCTGTAGACAGTTTTATCTTTAGAATGAATGGGCTAGCTCGATCGGGTCGTTACAACTGACACACAGAAAACCGACGTAAAGTAGCGGCTTGCTACTTCGTTTCTTACGGTGAGTCAGATATCTGGAGGCCCAAATCCCTTAATCATCCCTTTCCTCTAAGGTCGGCAATGCGCCTATGATTCTTCTGGTATTGTGGGCGTACATGAACGGTGAAGATCACTTACTGTCAGGTGACCCACTTACCCGTCTCCCGGTCTATGCTATAAAAAAACATTAGTTTTATATTTTTACATTGATTTATTGTAACGTAATTTATCTGGGACTATGTATAGCTTAATGAAATAAAAAACAACTATCAAAAATTTACATTTATTGTATGGCAATAATTATTTTTTTGTATTTTTACCTCGATTTTGTTACGAAATTTAAGTCAGCCATCATCAACATAACAATAAAACAAAATCACTCACACTTAAATTTTTACCTGTGTTAATTAATTTTCCAAATCAACACTCAAAATCGCTCCAACCCTAAACTTACACCGCTTCCCTTAACCTTCAATAGGTCGCGGTGGGTCGTTAGGACCCGGCACTAATTAATTTCGTGAACATTTGCGGTGGCAATAAGCTTATCAAACGTAGATTAGCGGACAATGGTCCACATTCGATCATAACGTCCATGGCTTTTGTACTGGAGGGTTATAAACGTATCATTCGCACGCTAAACCGGCCGTTCGGCAATTTGTTAGGGTTGTCTTTATTTTAGTGTTAAATAGTGGTAATGTGCGAGCGGTGAATATAATTATGGTATATTAAAATGAAATATTTACGTATATTTTTCTTTGTTATCATTAAATCCGGAACTTTATTGGTAGGGTTGGCAGCATGGCGGGTGAAATATTTAATTATCGAATGTTTCCTAGAAAGGTTAACGTTAAGGCCAGCTATGGAATAATAAAAAATGTTATGCAATTTGTATGAAAACATGATTTGTAAGGTGACTGAGATAACCGGAGGCGCAAATTCTCTTCTAAATATTTATCTGTTTATTAACACTATACAAACTTTGACAGCCTCCGTGGCGTAGTGAGCAAGTAGTCGGCTGTGAAGGGATTCGGCAACGCATCCATGATTGTTCTGGTATTGTTGGTATTCATTAGGGGTTGGAGATCACTTACCGTCAGGGTACTAATTACTCGTTTTCTGACTTATGCTATAAAAAATGACTGCTATAAAAAATGCCCTAATCACGTGATCCAAGATAATGACAAAGAGAGTAATTAATTACAATCAATAAATCAGCGAAGTCGTTAAATTTTTCCTTTGAAATTAATTTGTGAAGTAGGTAATTTGTTTGTCGAAAATCTTTTTCGGACAATTTGCCTCTGATTTGCGAAAGGAAATGATTCTGAAATCAGAATATTTGAATAACAATGAGAGTGGGTCAACCCGACCGCCACGAGCCGGAACATTGGGCCACCGAGGTCGGAGTCTTAAACAACCTTCGTTTTGACATTTCCTCTTCAATTTACGGCTCATTTGTTTTATTTTGAAAGCGTCGAGGTTCAAAGTAAATCAAGAAGCCAGAATAATAATATTTGTGAAAATTTACTAGATACATTCTTTGGCGCTTCGTTGTGTAAATATATAATTTTCTCTTTATTTTTCGTGGAAATGTTAAATAAGTAAAATTATTATGTTATGGATTATTTATTTATCTCATCACCCCAAGACATAAGATGTTAGTCTCATAATGCCCAGTAATTTCACTGGATTCATTTCCTTCAAACCGAAACACAACAGTGCTTACACACTGTTGCTTGGCGGCAGAAATAGACACAGCGGTGGTACCAACCCAGACGGCCTCTCGCATACGAGGGACCTGCCACCTTGCGTACCTTAAAACAGGCCTCTCATATACACTATCGATTTTAATAAGATCGTGAAGGTTAACAATTTTACGGCTGAATGGGCAACTGTATCGTTTAAAGGTCAATTTCACGGTTTTGTATTGAGATTGTTGTTTTTTTTTGGTTGATAGTTTTTCTATTTTAACTGGCATGCCTTCTACCTAAGTAGATTCTATTTCAGTAGAATAAATTATTAATCGTATAATAAGCAGCGATATTTAAGCGGGGAGTGGCACTGACTGTCAAGACGCAAGTCGCAGGTACAAAACTAGCCGCAAGAGCAGACACCTCTGACTTTTCTAAGTTACATATATACATATATTTAGATAGCGGACACAAAATCTATTATCAAGATATGATGGATTAATTGGATGGATTAATTCGCTAATTAATGAAACGATTAAACGAATTCATACTATTATACTATCAACGAATCAATTATCAAATTAGAATTAATTATCACCGTAATACCTTTCTTTCTATCTAGCGTTATCCCGGCTTAACGCCAGGATCCATTTTTCCATTATGACTAGACGATAGATTTGGTATTATGTGGGGCGACCGCCGACCCGCCATCTGATCTCCACAACCCGCTGCAAGAACCAAGTTTCGCTATTGATTCGTTCGTTAATCAGCACACTGTATTACAGTTCTTTTTTTTCCGGCTCGGCAAAATGTTTACGCCACACCTGATGGTAAGTGTAGCGCAATCCAGGAATAGTGTCGACCAACGATAAACAGTGTATCTATCGTTAGTCGGCACGATCATGCCGGCCTGCCTAACTGCGTCTTCACACTCCGTTTAAAGGACCCCATATTATAGGAAGGAGGGAACAGTACATTAATATAACATTTGAATAGCTTTTGAAAAGCTTTTGAGTGGTAGAGCCACGCTGTAGACAGTTTTGTCTACAGCATGAATGGGCTGGCTCGACCGGGTCGTTATCACTGTCTCACAGAAAACCGACGTAAAGTAGCGGCTTGCTGCTGCGTTTCGTACGGTGAGTGAGATATCGGGAAGCCCAAATCCCCTCCCCTTCCCAATCCCTAATTATCCCTTTCCTTTAAGGTCGGCAACGCGCCCATGATTCTTGTGGTGGTGGGCGTACATGGGCGGTGGAGATCACTTCCCCACCACTGGTGACCCACTTGCTCGTTTGCCGGCCTATGCTATAAAAAAAAAGCAATACCACACACAAGATAGGGTATAAATGTATTTAGTATGGTAATTAGTTAATAATACGTGGATATTCGTTAGATAATTTGGCCCGCGTTGTTTAATTTCGATTTGGTGCAGTTCCAAAGCTGGGATTACCGCAAATTAATTTACTCGCCAGTTAGGGCATTTTACTCGGTATTAACATGTACAAATAAATAAAATTAACGCTTTTATCCTCTATTTGTTGACCAAATACCACTGCTTGTTTGTTTATATGACCTTAGCAGTTTATTGTGACGTAGTTACTTTTATATTAATAAGGAAATTTATAAAATACCCGTTTCTTCCCGATAATATTATCCAAAAACGATTTCTTTTCCTCAAGAGAAAACACCTACAGTTACGTTTTATAATTTTTTGACAGCGTTCATGGCGCAGTGGGTAAGCCGATAGTGAGGCGAGAGGTCGCAGGCGTAATGCCGCATGAGATAAACTATGCGCTTCGGTAATGTTCATTTTTTACAAAACTATGAATATTTAATGAATGTCCGGCCACATGGTTTCAACCAGTCGCTCAAAAGAAAAATAAGTAGGTACATAAACTAAAGTTGCAACATAGTCCTTAATCATCACCATCACACGTTTGTGATTCCAAGAGCTCCTTTTAAATCGAAAGCAAGGTGGTAGGTCGTATGCGAGAGGCAGTCTAGGTTGGTACCACCGCTTTGTTTATTTCTGCCGCTAAGCAACGAGCGCAGTTCAGTGCCATGCAGTTTTTTGTAATTTAAAGTTCTGTGTAGTGATGCTTCTGTCTGTTGGCAGGCGTGGCGGTTACCATCAGGCGAGCGCCTTGCCCGTCTCGTCATTCAATGAAATAAAAAAAAATCGAAAGCAATTACTCTAGATAATTTTTGTTTAAAGCACTGTACGGCGAACTGCATATCCCCAGTGTTTACAGCGAAAGGTCATGCACAGACGATATGTTGAAATGTTAAAAAAAAAACACCGAATAACTGCAGACGCAAAACAACGATGGAAGGTGGGTGACAAACTACCGTAGAGGCAACGTGGAAATATAAAAATGCGACACTAGAACGGACATTTGTCCACACAGCATGAAACCGCGAGATATCTCCTATGTGAGAGATAACTTAGTTTAAATCAACTAGTGTACGGTAACGTTCATTCTATTACATAGAGAGGTAATAGATTAAAGAAAAAAAGCACCAAAACCTAGGCGAATAACATTTTCTCTTGGCATAAATATGGTTTTGACATGTTAGCTTCAATAGACTTGTAGAGATAGCATGAGAAAACGAGTCGACACAATTTTCTCGAGGCGTTATGTTAAGCACGCAGTATGAAACGAAAAAATCGCGTCACACATAAAAAAAATTAGAGCAGTTGAGAATCTTTTTGGCTTTGAAATTGGTTGAGAATGGTATCTATTTATATATAATAATTACTGGGCCGTAAATGGGCTGTAATGTGACGAATTTACGAAATCAGCTGAATTATAATTGCGGCGCTACACCGCACTGCGTGGCGCACAAATCTTCGCAGTGTCCGTTCTAGTGCGCTACCTACCATTAGTTCAATGGGGCGCAACCATTATTTATGTTCCAGCTCATATGCAAAGGCTACACGGATTAAGGCGCTAATATGAATTTATTAACAGTATATTTAGGGTTTTAGTTAGTGCTTGTTATGGAAACATGTGGGGCAAAAACAGTATCTTTTCATTGTAGAATTTGTGCTTTTGTTTAAATTACTGGTTATTATATTTAGGCAGGCCGGCATGATCTAGCCGACCTACGATGGACACATTGTTTGTAGTTGGTCGACACTATTCTTAGATTGCGCTACACTAACCAGCAGGTGTAGCGTAGTCTCTTTGCTGAGCCAGAATTAAAAGAAAACTTTTTTTATGAGTGGTAGAGTTACGCTATAGCCACTTTGGCTACAGAATGAATGGGCTGTCTCAACCGGGACGTTACCACTGCCACACAGAAAACCGACCTAAAGCAGCAGCTTAAAGCAGCGTTTCGTACAGTGAGTGTGATATTCGGAGAAACAAATCCCAAGCTCCAGTACACTAACGAAAGAGCGTATATTGTCATTACTGTTCGCATATTCGAACGCAGCGATATATGCTTTTGATTCCATATAAACCGACTAAAATTCGGAACAAGCTGTATTATAGACATTAAGGCGCTGATTGACCACCGTTTAAGTCAGCGGTTTTAAACGTCGCCGGTGAAGCTCGCTCGGGTATCACTAAAACCACGGATTTAAATGCCGAAGCGCTCGGCTCCGTAGCTCGTCGATCATACAAGCTCCAGCATTAGAGTTTAACTGGCCATTGTTATTGTATTTGTTATTGTTTGAAAAGTAATGCATGGGGTAAATAGGATCAAAATAAATTTATTTTATTTATAATGCTTCATTGTAAATAAGCCAAATTGAGAAATAAAAAGAAAAGAAACTCATACATTTAAACATAGTAAACGAAAAAATAAACTTGTATATCTATTGGTTAAAAATTAAACCTAGGATGTCAGTTTTGTGTAATATTTATAACTATAGAGTTTCGTTTCGTTTCACCCAGCATTCTCATTGATTATATTGTACGTTACGTCGATCTCACGTGTGAATAGTGCTATGACGTCATATGCCATTATTTATCGTCACAATGATAAATGCAGTCCGAATATATTTTACAGTTGAATCGGAATTGTTAGTTGATTCGTTTGTTGGAACGTGATTTACAATGTGTATTTAATATATGTTGGATCACTGGGTATTTGTTTATATTGGAAAATTTAACATACTGATTGTTGATTTGCATGTTTGTTGAAATAAAACTAATTTAAATGGATTTTATCGCGGTTTTTTATTAATTTTGATCCCGACGTTTCGAAGACTTGCATTTTTTGCAATGTTCAAGTTTGCATGTTTGTGTAACTGGTTGTAATAGACTGAGAGTACTCGCTGCTGAATATAAATAAATAAAAAAAATATTGTGAGACAACTGGTTGTATAAATGGATGGATTGGATTGGATTCCATGACCAAATGACCTTCAGACTGATACGCAAAAGTGCTTACACCGTTTTTCGCCTAGAACTGATTCTAGGAAACCACGCGCTTAATTAACTACCACTAGCTTAATAAAACAATACGTATAACAGTAATCACCTCATTGGTTTACTAGCAGCGTACTAAGCCGGAGAACTTCGAGGTTCCGAGTAAACAATTTGAGTTTTCGTTGAAAAATCACACAATTTACCCGAGATTGACATTTCTGCCCAACATGGCAATATGTTCGCCTAATATCACATCACAGGACGATGACAAAGCAAAACGTGGGCGGAATAGTTGCACCCCTGTCCATACCTTTGGGAACATACGCGTGAGCTTATGTTGAGCACTCAAAATATCTATAGCTGCTCTCGCAAGAATGTAAATCAATGCATGAGAATTCATAGTTTCTTTACAGCTCTAGTATTTGTATAAGCGTTGATTTATGGCCGTGGATGCAGTTACAATAAAATTCAAGAAGCTATAAAATGGAATTCTAAACAGTTTTGTGAAAATCCGTTGCGATGATATCTTGGTGTGAATTGTTTGTTCTACGCGAGAATATTGTTGGTAAGGAAAAGGCGTGTAATTCAGTACATGTGACCAATGTAAAACGTTTGTTATATTATTTGTGTTCTATTTTCACATAGTTGTTACTTGAAGGTTTACTTAAGAAAATAAAGCATTTTATTATTTCGGTCTTTCATAATTCCTTAACATACTTGCTACATTATATTATATATTATTTAAATATATATAATGTACCTAGCTATATATATTTAAATAATATATAGCTATATTTTATTTAAATTTTTGGACAACGAACTCGGCAATGCACGTTTTCTTCTTTTCTTAAATCTCTAGTTTTATCTCTAGCCAAGTATCTACATCCATTTTTGTGTCAGAAACGTCAATCAGAATGAAAGACTGACTCTCTTCTGGGAGGACTATTGAGTGAGGGATTGCCTAGGAATCTCTTGTTATAAAGACTCACAAAGTAGTGAATACTTTGTGAGTCTTCACATATTTTGATTTACAACATTTATACGATAAGAATGAGGACGCAAATGAAAAAGAACAATTATTCCTTTATAACTCATATCTTGACATTCCGATTTTAGTTGCCGACTCAAAAACAAGTCAATTACGAATGTTCATGTACCAAAACCACTATGAATATTAAAAGTGGAATCGTGGTATTACTCGGTAGTTGGCGCCACGCCAGCCTCCCAAGATAATTTGATAAACTGAGTTTAAACGAACTCTATTAGCTATATTTTACGTCTTGTTGGCTATTGGCTCGAGTTGGCTGTATGTTTAACACCCCTTTTAGCTAATGTGCTGGGTGACAAGTGTTCGTGCATGGTCTTGTCTGTATTTATGGTTTACTTATTTTAGGATATTTATAATGCAATTGACAGCCTCCGTGGCGCAGCGGGTGAGTAGCCGGCTGTGAAGAAAGAGTCCGCGGGTTCGATCCCCGCACCGAGACAAATGTTTGTCTGAACCACATATATATGTTTCGGGGTCTGGGTGTCGTGAGACCGAAAGTCTCTCGTAGTTCCTGATACCTACAACACAAGACTCGTATCTTACTGTGGGGTAAGGACTACGTATGTGACTGTTGTGTGTATTTATTATTTATTAATATTATTCTAAATCTTCCATATGGCCTGGTTAGAAGTAGACAAAGCGGTGGTACCAACGCAGACGGCCTCTCGCATACGAGGGATCTACCACCTTGTAAATCACTTGTACCATGCCTTGATTCAAGGTATTATGTGAAGCGTAACAGGAACCAAGTTTCGCCATTGCATCGTCCGTTAATTAGATGAGTGTACCACATGCTGGTGAGGTTGGCTTTAGTCTTAGATGCTGGTGGTCCACTTGCTCTTCGAGATTATTCTTAATAACTATACATATTAAAAAGGTTTTGGACGTTTCTCTATTTTATGTTATACTAGCATTGGCTCGCGGCTCCATCCGCGTGAAATTCTGCACCGTTATATTATCGATATCTCCCATGTTCATTAGGGATAATATACGATTCTAATGGTGAAAGAATTTTTCAAAACGGTCCAGTAGTTTCAGAACCTATTCAATGCAAACAAAAAATCAAATCTTTCCTCTTTATATTAGTTTAGATTCCCGCTTCACTTTTTATACTTTGTACTTTGTTTGTTGTGCCTGAGAGTACTTGGTAGTTTTCAGTGACCAAACAAGGACATGCGTGGCCCAAGCCCAACGCCTGTCATCAATCAATTACAAAGTACTCGATGGCACTGGTAGGCATTTGTCATCCCGAGACATAAATCTCGTAATGCCCAGTAATTTCACTATCATCAATATCCTTTAAAGCAAAACATAACATTGCTTATATATTGCTGCTTGACGCCAGATAGACAAAGCGGTGCTAACAACCCCGACGGCTTTTAAATTTATTTTACTTTTGAATTTATTTTTTATTTAGAGCAGAAGACCAGTCAATGATCAATCAGCCATCCGATCGTTAATTATATCTACTCATAAACATCCTTAAGGCCAGAAAATTCGTGAGTGTGCTACCAACCTCTAAAGAAAGGATTGAGGCTTGGCTAAACGGAGCGGCTTGCATGGTCGTGGGTAAATTAATTCTCAAGAATTTATCTAATAAACGCGGCTATGAAAATATTAAAACGTTTTAATTATATCTGGGAGTTATGTTTTCCTAGACCGTTGCTCACAAAAGCGAGTATAATTCGATGGAAAATAAAAGTTAGTTAACTCTGTCTAGCCGTGAATGAGAACACACAGGTCACTATTGTTCCATCAACCGCAGAGATTTTTCTGCGCCAGCTGAAGTACGATTGTGTTCCATTTGTTGTTATTCAACATTTTTATGTTGATATTATTTGTCGAGTTAGGTTATTTGTTAAATAACCAATTATCGGAAAATAGATGAAGTATCTATTACTAGAATTAGTTTTGAGCCCACACTGGGATAACCTGTACCATAGGTATCAGGAGTTACGAAGGACTTATGGTCCCCATAACACTTTGACCTGAAATGAATATTTGTGGATCACTCAATTGTCTCAGTGCGGGGATTGAATTTGTAGCCTCTCGCTTCACAGGTAGCTTCTCACCCGCTGCGGCATGTACTCGTAAGCATGATATCCCTTTCCATACTATATGGTCTGAGAAAACACGTTTACGTTGAGTACAGATTTCATCTGAATAGATGATTTTAATAGACTGAAAACTATAATAGATGATTTTAATAGTGATAAATCCAAAAATATTGTAATGATAAACTTACATCATAACTATTGCCATTACTTAGTTAAACGAACTAATATACACTTAATTACCTAAAACGAGCGTGTCAAAGCGTAAACAGCACCCGTATAACACGCACTAATTTGATAAAAACTGCGGTTACCTAAAACCTACCGCTGTTTATTGAATTTTAAACGTGTTATGAGTTCGCTTTGTCTATTTAAAGGCTCTTTTTGTTTGTAGTTTCAGATAGCCCGGTAGTGTGGATGATTGTGATTATTAAATTAAGGTGGACATGCAAGGGTTTATTTGTGGGGAATTTTGCACATGTAGTATTTGATATTTTGGGAATATGAGTGTTAAATAATGTTGTATGTATTGGTCCGGAGTCCCTCGGCCAGCTGATCCACTTGATTACTATCAAGCTAATTTTCCGTGAGTAGCTTCGTTTCGATGAGACGCCCAACAATTCCCTATGCGAAAAAATCTAACCTAACCAGCTGATTTTTTTGTTTTTACTTAGTTAATATTCATATAATTTAACAGTCATATTGTCCTACAAATAAAATAATAAATTTTTGAGTATCATCAAATTGAAATATTCTATCTTTGCTACCTCTGTTAGCTACCACAATAGAGAATTTTCGCATAGGGAATTGTTGGGCGTCTCATCGAAACGAAGCTACTCACGGAAAATTAGCTTGATAGTAATCAAGTGGATCAGCTGGCCGAGGGACTCCGGACCATATGTTATTGTATGTTGTGTTTGTATTGTTACAGGATTAACGAGGTACTTTAGAAGTTTATTGGTATAAACAGCTTATTATAAAAATATAATAAAACTAATACCATTAGATATTATATAAAAATATCTAAAATAAAATTTTCTTGCACCTCAGAAGTTGAAATAATAAAGATCATCGAAATATATTATTAGTTATACGCATAAGATAATTCTCTATAAATGAACTTTAAATACAAAGAGTCTAGGCCCGTGGGGTGAGGGAGGGTACAGATATCGTCAAATTTGAAATAAAATTAAATTTTAATTTTTACCAGAAAATTTAAATCTTTTATTTAGTGGTGTAGAAGTGTTTTAACAGGAAGAAGAGGTGTATTTATAAATATTTTGTTAAGAAAATTATTGGATGGCTCGTATTTTTCATATTATTATTTCTAACATGCGATTCTAAAATAACCGGAGGCAGTTAGTAAAAAATTATATATCCAAAAACTACATCATTAACGATCTTACTTTTACTACTTCAAAATGTAAGGTATTTCTAGGCATAGTTTCCCCAAAAATCTACAAAAATCAACGTCCTTCAAAATTAAAATCATATCGCGGAACTAATGTATTATTCATCTCCTAAATAAACCGCTAGTTGTTCCACTTTTGAACCGATTCATAAAAAGGGTCCAATAATCAATGAGTTAAATCCCGTGGGATATTGCGGCGATCTTATTGGCCGATACAAATTGACAGACGTGCCTATCGGTAGATAGTTGGGTGGAAGGTAAGCCAACGATATTTGTTTACTGGAAGAGACGATTTTTTTAAGTAAATTCTTAAAAAATTCTGAAGTATACTTTCAACAATTCAAAAGGTCTGATAGAATAATTGCAAACTTTGACATTATTGTGTGATGGCGTTCAAATTGGACCTATTCGTTTGTCGAAGATAGTATTTTTTACTTCAGACTAGAAGCGCATAGCCAGTTACGTAACTAATCAGTTAGCGGTAAAGGCAAAGCATGGCTGATTATCCTACTAATATTATAAACGCGAAAGTTTGTAAGAATGGATGGATGGATGTATGTTTGTTACTCTTTCACGTAAAAACTACTCAATGGATTTTAATGAAACTTTACAATAATATAGCTTATACATCAGAATAAGACATAAGCTACTTTTTATCCCGGAAAAACAGATCCCGCGGGCGGAGCCGCGAGCAAAAGCTAGTTCATAATAAAATTTCACTACACTAATTGTAATTGTGGGACCAGGACCACAGGACCGCATGGTTTCTCAGTCTAACTACAAGCCAATAGATCAAAGAGGCTCTATAAAAAAAAATGTTGATTGAGATGCCACTTCCATCGAAAGTTGTATCCGAGGTCACGCGAGGTCCCTCGGGACCTCAGCAATATCATTAAGGAGTAATAACGCGGGATATTGTTTTGACACGTGGAACGAGATTTTCCGTCACGTTTGTTTGTCCAAACGATTTCGTAAACCCACCTTTACATTGAAGGCAATTTTGTTACCGTTAATATTTCAAAGTGGGTTAGAAAATATTTTATACAAGATTTAACATGTTTTGTTTATTTTGCAACTATGATTGAGCTGAAGAAAAATAGGAGGTTCTCAATTCGACGCATTGCTTTATTATTATAAGCCAGCGAAATTAGGTATTATGAGACTTAACATCTTATGTCTCGGGGTGACGAGCGCAATTCAGTGCCATGCAGTGCGTTGTAATTCAAAGTTATGTGTGGTGTTGTTTCTGTTTATGGGCAGGCGTGGCGCTTACCATTAGGCGAGCGCCTTACTTGTCTCGTCATTTAATCAAGTAAAAAAAATGTATATTCAAATAGGTGGACTAAGGCCTAACCCCTCTCATTCAGTAGAGGAGGCCCGTGCCCATCAGTGGGACATGTATAATACAGGGCTTGTAATAAAATATATATTCAAATATAACTCCGCCAAATGTCGATTTTTTTCACTCCAAAGAGTATTCCAAGTTGGTAATATCATTTAACTTTCATGAAGAAATGGGGGTGAAATCGTGGATCGGAGTCCTTGTTCGGGAAACTTCGATATTTATGCACTTTTGTTGAATATACCTACTACAATTTTAAAACTTTTATTAAAAATAGTAAACTTTTTAACAAAAAAAAATCGATACAGAAAGAACTAAAATGCTAAAAATGTAAATAACTAATGTTGTGTCTGTACTTACTTCTTGTAATTAGCTATTAAATTGCAAAAGCATTAACTTAAAGTTGGTTATTTCTATTTTCAGCGTTTTTTGGTTCGTTTTTATTTAAGGTTAATTTTTAGTTTTTAATGTAGGCTTTTCTAATAAGAATTAAGATACCTTTTAAAAATGCTTTTGACTAGTCACTGACTGATACAGGAACTTGGTTTGCCTGAACGAGCCACTAAGGCGGGTTTTTAGTCGTACGGAGGTCGTTATCTACTCGAGTACAAATGTGTATCTGTGATCCCTCCAACCACAACACTGAAGTCGTAAAGAAACTGAATATAATATCCATCATGTACAAAAACTGTCCGGTTGCATTAGTTAAAGTTAAACCCTTACATTTGGTTATCTAACTTCGGTAATGCTGACACTTTTTGCACTACTCCTTTACTTTATGCGCTGGAATGCTCTGGGATTAGGGATGGGAGAAATATTATCGATAAAAATTGACTGGTATTGGATTTTTTTTATAGCATAGACCGGCAAACGGGAAAGTGGCTCAACTGATGGTCACTTCCACCGCCATGTACGCCTACAATACTAGAACATTCATAGGCGCGTTGCCGGCTGCAAAGCGAGAAGCCGTGGATTAGATTCCCACATTGAGGTATGGGTGTTGTGGGGCCGCAAGTCCCTTGTAGTTCCTGATATCGACAATACAGGTTAACCTATTGTGGGGTCAGGTCTGTGTGTGTGACTGTTGGATGTATTTATTATTATTACTGGCGGGTTTATATAAATCAGCATAACGAGACGAGGCGGTCACTCGCCTAACACCACCATTGAGAACATTGAATTGCTAAGTGCGTGATTCAATGTTCTGCACTACGTGTACAGCACTACGGTTTAAATGCGCTTTATCAATCTTGTGTACTACGTGTAGTATTACGATTTAAGTGCGCTTTATCAATCTTCGTTTTTCTCGGGAAAAGCGGAGAGCTATGATAATAAATTATAGATTACATTATTTGGTTATTTTTTCACCATTGTGTCTTTGACACGGCCTGGAAAGCGGGACATCATTTTCATATTCGTACTAAATCGTAAAAAAAAGATCGCCGAGCGCATAACCTTAATAGTTATATATTCCAAGATTAATACGACGGATATTCCGATGTTTTTTCTTCGATTACTGACAATGTCGATAATTTTTATCGATAAATTCCGCGTAACCCTATCTACCGTTGGAGCTTTTCGTAGCGTCTTGAATTGCAAATTTTAACCATTCTCTATGAACAGACGGGCTCTTAATTTTTTATTTCACTGCTTCAAAAGTTTCTGTGTTACTGTACATTTATTATTGTTATATACTACTTTAACTGTACACCATATTATTTGTAATTAAAAAAAAACCTATAATAAGTGCATTTTAAACACGAGGATGATATTTGGTAAACAGAGCAACGCTGTTGATAGTTTTGTCTACAGCATGAAGGGTGGCTTAAACAGATTACCAGAGTTTGAAAGAAAACCAACATGAAGTAGCTTTATTGCTTTTCGTATAGTGAGTGAGATATCCGATGTGTTTTTGTTTGGAATTTTAAAAAAGGCTAAAAAGAAAATTAAACAATGTTAAGTCGGTGCTAATGGTAATGGTAAGTGCTATTAATATTACCGAAACTTTAATTTTTATTTTTAGTTTTTTGGGTCCGTTTTATTATGTTTTTATTTTACCTATTTTTAGTGAATCGCCAAGTATGTGGATAACTGTAGAACCTTTCTTCCGTCATCCCCGATTTAGAAGGGAACAATTTTTTTTTCTACGGTCCATATTTGGCCAGGTTATTGCTGTTAACATACATAAAAAGGATACAGACCAGGTTGAGTGGTAGAGCCACGCTGTAGACAGTTTTGTCTACAGCATGAATGGGCTGGCTCGACCGGGTCGTTACCACTGTCTCACAGAAAACCGACGTAAAGTAGCGGTTTGCTGCTGCGTTTCGTACGGTGAGTGAGATATCCAGAAGCCCAAATCCCCTCCCCTTCCCAATCCCTAATTATCCCTTTCCTTTAAGGTCGGCAACGCGCCCATGATTCTTCTGATGGTGGGCGTACATGGGCGGTGGAGATCACTTACCATCAGGTGACCCATTTGCTCGTTTGCCGGCCTATGCTATAAAAAAAAAAAAAAACAGACGAATTAACAATATTCTCCCGTTTTTCTTCATCGTTTATAAATGAATCAATACAACATCAGTCGCATGGGATTGATTTCTGCCCTGTATGGCGATAGTCTCGTACCTCATCACATCAAACATGGACATAAGTGAATGGACATCATAGTTGCAGTGCTAATTCCCCTTCGGAAATACCGGCGTGAGCGTGTATATTTTCATATTTTCACCAAAACGGTTTTAACTAAAATATTTTTATATCCGACACGAAAACGGAACTTTATGGCAGCATGGCCAGTTTCCTTTATAATTTTTTAAAAAAGGAACAGCTTTCAACACTCTCATGCATAAAGTGTGATTTTACTGGAGCGTAGTTAACCCTCCACTGCAGGTGTTGTTAGCGCGTCACTTATCACATTAACCCTGCGATGCCACCGCGCTGTAATTGGCGGCGCGTAAATAACTGGATAAGCACGAGACGCTCCCTAATGAGCATTCCGATGAAGATAAAATAACTGATTTTCGATAATAATATTATTATAATGTAATTAGATCTTGTAAGTGAAACACCGGAGATTGTGATTTTTAGGTTGACTTCAAAATCTGTTTAAGTAATAAAAATATAAATAGTTTCCTTTAAGTTATAGCAATGGTCTACAAAGTAAATGTAATTGATTAGCATGAGACGTAAAATCTTTATGAAAAAGGAGATTTCAATTCCTATTTTCGTTTGTACGCATTTTGTTTGTGCATTATTTATACATTTATTTTTTAATTATTTAGTTGAAGGACGAGATGAGCAAGGCGCTCGTTTTATGGTAAGCGCCACGCCTGACCATAAACAGAAACAACACCACAAAGAACTTTGAATTACAATTTGTATGGCACTGAACTGCGGTCGTCACCCTGAGATATAAGATGTTAAGTCTCATAATGCCCAGAAATTTCATTTTAGAAATTTCAGAGACGGCCTCTTGCATACGAGGGAAAACTTATAAATCATTTGTTCTTGGTCGTCTATTTACTCATTATACATTATAAAAATAAAATTTTATTTTATCTTCACTCTAACGGCACCGGAATAGATATAGACTAGTAGTATATACCAGTAGTGAATCCCACAGGACGGCTCGTTAGCCGTCTGTCTTATGACATTAGCGGTCTGTTGGGCGGGCACGTAGCATGCAACGTCGGTCGGTAAGACCGGACCAGACCAGTGAACGGTTAACTTTGTTATACCGACTATTGTAATAACAATTGTTAGTTCTGTGTAAATGTACAGTTCCGGAACTACGGTTATATTCTGTTCTAGTGATAGTGGAGTATCAAAAATGTTCAATAAGAATACTAGACTTTTATCACATCAAGCTTTCTTGTCATTATCATAGTCTAGAGGTAAAGGCGCCGGCAGGTTAGGTATAAAAATATTATTGAATATTTTTTTTTTTTCGAGCACGATAAAGTGACTGTACTACACCTGATGGTAAGCGCAGTGCAGTCCGAAAAACCATCGACCACCGATAAAAAAAAACGTTCTGAAAAATTAC
Organism: Amorpha juglandis; assembly: GCA_949126905.1. NCBI lineage: Eukaryota > Metazoa > Arthropoda > Insecta > Lepidoptera > Sphingidae > Amorpha > Amorpha juglandis. The sequence continues at coordinate 14,984,809 of OX421374.1, read as the reverse complement.
ATGAACGGCTCGAGAATTTCACTCTATATGGGAATTGGCTCACCATCACCTACATCTTGGGACGAAAATTGGCTCAACGCAATGTACCCTTGCCTACTCTTTCAGGTAGACAAGCATGAGCTTATGTATGTATGTTTATTATAATGAACCGTTTGTGACTTGGTTTCGGATTCTTAAAGACCATATTTTCAAAAGTCCCTTATTCTAGACATTATGATAAGTTTATATATTAGAAAATAAATGTATTCATCAAATGCATTGATATTTATGGCAGAATTAGTTCACTATAACAAATTAAAGGAGCAGATATTACAAACGATATAACTCGGGAGTAACCTCATTACGAAAATTAAACGTAGTTTCAAAAAGAGAATTCCACGAGGCACAAAGGACCGTTACTTTAAGCTCATTATATATTTTTTTGCTAAAACACAACTGTTGCACGAGCAGCGCCGGCAGCGCTTTAAAGCGGTTCCCATCTTCAGAATCGGCTCATTAGTGCGAGATCATCACTTGTCTCATTAAACGTGCTACCAATTAGCGGAGTCCAGCGTAAATCGCTTCAAAGTAAAATAAAGTGTTCAGAAGCTAAGATGTGAAACTGGATTAATTAGTGCCATTATGTTTTTGTTTTTTGTAACATATTTGGTATTACTATTATTAAAAAAAAAAATACATGTGTTTAACATTAATTATGTTAGTGGTATAGAATGCGTCTATTACTTTCTATTATTTAGCATTTAGAATGACAGTATTTTGACATAAGTTTATGCATGTTTCCTCGAAGAGGTAGGTAGAGAACTTATGCATCCAAAGTTCGCCGAGTGTATCCATTCGATGTTTTGATAAGGGGCAAACCTTTCGTCATATTTGGTCCAACTTGCAATGCCGGGCAATTCATGTGTGATTTTTTCGAATGGGATTTGAACCGCGAGCCTCACAGTCCTTAGCCTGGGTATATTGCCACCAGACCAATGAGGCTACAGGCTTAAATTAGAGTAAGAAAGTAAAGTGTCTTTTAAAATATAGATTGCACTGCTGTAGCAAAGCAACGCGTTGTGTAATATTTGTCAGAGGTCCAAATTGCAGATTGATCTTTCTGTCCACCATTTTTCTGTGGTGTTTAAATCATTCCCCTAGCCCCGTGACAGCGGCCATTAAGTTCGAGCATTATCGCGCCAATCGTTTATTTTTAAGAAGTTTCCTCAAGTTGTTTTAGTTCATAGAACTCATTATTAAGTTTCCTTATGAGTTTAATGATGGATGTAATCTTTGTTAATATTTCTTCGTTAGTGGCTGTTAAAGAACCGTTTTATCTTCTAGGATTTCTGTTGCCATTATGTGCGACGTGAAATATGTATTTCTAAATATTTTCATAACTTATGTTCACGTCTTTATCACCGATAGAGTAGGCAGAGCTGCAACTAGTGCACCTACATCTCGCCGAGCTTATTGCCGTCCCATGATGTGATAGGGGAAGAGCCTATCGTAGTACCGGGCCCAAATTCGATTTCGAATGAAATAAGATTCAATTAATATTTTATAATATTATGCATTGAAAACTAGTTTTGAAAACAGCGTTTCCAGAGTTTCCTGCCCGTCCTTCTCTAGTTAAACAGCTTACTGAATTAGGGGTAGAGAAAAACTCCAGAATAATATACAACTTTTTGAGGATAAATTAATAATTTGAATTAGTTACTATAATTGAAAAAAAGAAACTGACATTCTAGAATTCTAGATGTGTAAATATGGCGAATACCGTGTTCATGGCATGCGGGAGCACTGACCCGGATAGTATCCGGATAGGGAACGAATTAGCCGTGAAAACGGATAAGTTTAATCTGTTCTGCACGAGTTCGGTGACATTGACTTCGACGTCATTGTCTGTATTGGTGCCGCTTGGAGACTTAGCATATTTAACACGACATACCTAAAAAAGTAGGCACTTAACACCAAGACGCTCATGTGTATCATCATACACCTGATAGGCACCTTTATCAATGTATTCAGATATTTCGCTGGTGGTAGGATATTCATATCCGCCCGGATAGCGACTACCGTATAGGTGGTGTTAAAACCTGCCATAATTACCCACACACCTTGTGTAGATTGCGTTCCAGCATCAGCCAGTGTATATCTGGTTCTCCCGAGGGGCTTGCGACATGATTTGATGGTTGATTGGGGTGAGTATAGGGGTACATACTTGTATCCCTATGCTTACATCGGTCATCCGCTTGTCCTGTCACAGGCCCTTCGATTTGCTTCTTTCCTCTCCGGGAAGGGAAGTAGCATCTATATAGGCCGGCATGATTCTGGTGACCACCAATGAACTCATTGTTTGTCGGTGGTCTCTAGTTTTTTGGACACTACGCTTACCATCAGGTGTAATGCGGTCACTTTGCTGTGCTCGGATAAAAAATAAATCTTACATCACAAGCACATTAAAGCTGGAAATATAATGCTGCCTACCTTTCCCACACCAGTAGGCTCCTTGACCCCGAGCCGCCTCAGCAGCGCTGGCGGGGGCGGTGGCGGCGCTCTGTGCAATGCTGCGCTGAATCCTGCACCAGCATCGTCCTCCCGCCGACGCCTCTCGCGGTGCGGCGACCCGCTTGCACATTTTGTGGATGATGTCCTAGGAGAGAAGATTTAATAAATTAGCTGATAGTTTGTGATTGGTTTGCTTTGCATTAATATTTGCTAAAATATGGAATGTTAGTGAGGGACTACAATAGTATGAGCTTCGTTATTTTTAAGACTCCGTGCCAAAAGTGTGCCAACGGAACCTTATATGAAGGCATAAGCCGTATGTCTTTCCTACGTTAAAAAATTATATGAACCTCAATAAATAACCGGCTGAAATTTCCACAAAATATATGTTATTGTACTGCACAGATAATAAAAAAAGAGAAGGTCAAAATTTAAAGGTTGGTACGGAACGCTTGGTACGTGATTTGGCACAGGATTTGGCCGGTTTTAACGGTAACTACTAACAAACATATTATTATATTTTGTTCGATTACGAACAGATACACCGACATTATGTATGTAGATCAATTTATTCTCGAAAGTAGTGAGTGGATGGTATTACTTTTAATTTATATTCCTTTGAATTTCTTAAATAGCATAAGAGAAGAAAAATGAACAATTATTATTTAACGTCCGCGTCGTAACGTAATACCGGATGATGCGAAGACTATAGTAAAACTTAAAAGAAAGAACACATTGGTAATAAAAATTTAAGTTTTGTGTCAGCTGTCCACCTATATTACTACGTTTGGCAGGCGCAAATAAATAAAAATATACCCAACAGTACCCTGGCACTAGGTTAACCCGTATAGTGGGTATCAGGAATTCAATTATCGGAAAAAACATCATTAGCTTTTATAACCTAATTAATAATGAACTCGGAAGCCATTAAGCAATCAACTTTTGAATTTCTAAAAAACACAGTGGTTTAGCGGAGAACAGACTGTGATAGTTTAACATAAACAAATTTAACGAAAAATCTTGGTCGCATGCCATTTAAAATAGTAATTGAAAAGCTTCCTAGTGTTATCAAAACATAATAATTGCCTCATTGGTCTACTAGCAGCGTACTAAGACTGAGAACCGTAAGGTCTAAGGTTCACTTCCCAGTTCGGGCAATCAAATTGGTGTTTGAGTTTTTGATTCAAAAACTCACACATGAATTGCGCGGGAAAGGAAATTCATGCTGTAGACAAAATTGTCTATAGCGTAACTGGTATTTTGAGCATAGCGCTTTACCACTTTCGAAAGGAGATTATTTCTCTCAATGAACTGAAAGAGCTCTAAACAAATAGTTTTTAAAACCATGTGTATTCCAGTTTGCAGATGTTATCAATCTACACTAATATTAAAGGAAAGATTTGTATATTTGTATATAACCAATAAACTTAAACTACTTGACCGATTTCAAAATTCTTTTGCCGTTAGAAAGCTACATTATCACTGAGTAACATAGGCTACTTTTTATCCCGTAAAAAGCAGATTACGCGGACGGAGCCGCGAGTAAAAGCTAGTTGGACAATATAACAGGCTGTCCAAGCTATCGATTGAAAGAAACGAAATTATGAAAGCAAAAATCATTTATCGCAACCCGTTTTTGCAAGAACACTTCTAAACTGTAAAAAAAAGTCGAAGCGGAAATAAATGAACGGTACGTGCCGTCTCGAGTGACCTTTTTACATTTTTCAAAAATTCTGCGTCAATACCGCACCGGCGTCTGGGGGTTAGCCAGACGGGCGGATATTTTGCGACTAACATTTTATATTGTGTTTAAGTTTTGTTAAGGATAAAATGTATTTTTTATCGTTTTATACTCTTCATTTAATGATAAAACCGATGTTAAGAGATCGTCAACTAATACTTACATTGCATTCAAGGTTTTATGATTAGGAAGATAAAGCAAAGTAACTTCCAGCACCATACACGTCAACCCACAAAAAAAAAACAATTCATCAACATTGATATATCATGAGCCTTAAAATATGGACCTTTCTTTGCAATTCATATAAAATATGGAGCTAGAACCTTAAACGGCGTTGGAATCTAATTCATGACGTCTTCAAAACTAAACTGAATCTTTAATTAGTATTTGGAATTAGTATTCATAGGTTGTCGTCCCCCAGTGAAATTTTCAGTACTATGTTTTTCGATTCACATTTAATTTTCTAAATTTTCGCATCAATCAAGAACCAGCGCATGGCACTGTAGCACGAAAATGCGATTTTGCGATTGCCCTGCGACTTTTAGTGGCCCGTGTGTATATGACGTAAAAGGGCCGTACACGGATCTGTGATGGATAGCGTTTACGTGTCGACTGACGACATAGCTCGTATTTTATTTTAATGCCATCGGCGTAACGCCGGCGCGGCTCGCGACGCTTTAAATTGAAAATTCTCCCGCTGTTGATATTCGAAAAATGTGCGTGTAAGCCGATATTTTCATAATAGTTTTACCTTTCACTGCATTATTCTTATCACGTGTGTATTTTAAATATCGAACGAATTATTTTGATGAAAATATTTTTGTGAAATTCTGCATATTTTTCATTCCAACATTGAATTTATCGTACAGTAGTAATATCGTTTAAAACCATGCATATGCTGATAAAAGTTTTGAATATTCATCTGGCATTGACATAAAACTAATTCAAACAGATTTTATCGAGGTTTTTTATTAATTTTGATCCCGACGTTTCGAAAGCTTTTCAGCCTTCGTTCTCACGGGGTGGACTGCTGAACGACCGCGATAAAATCCGTTTAAATTAGTTTTATTTCAATGTGTAGTATTGGCATAAACATAAGAAACTTCATCATTTTAACATTCACCGATATTATGTAATATGTTTCCCATTAACAACTTATTCTATTTTTTGAAAATTTATTCCAGTATTTCTACTGCAAACAAACTACACTGGCATGCATGTGTCGCGTGCTCCTTTACCAAAACTATTAACATTTCTGAACAAATTCTTTAGACCAGTGGTTCTAAACATAAACATTATTAGGGAACACGTTAAACAAATTATGTCCTAAAATATTATTATTTCTGTATTTTTTTGTAATGGAAACTAGATATTTTTTCCTAACAACTTGATCAATGAAACTGTTCTAATATTTTTTAACGTGTAGGAAAAGAGAATTAATAGCCTCATAAATTCCCTCAACTGTTATTAGTTAGTAATGGTTATTGTACAACACAAAGCTCATGATATATTCGTGAGTAATTGTTCAGAAATCAGTAACGCTATTGAAAAATACCATAATGGTCTGCATAAGTATAAGGCATATAATGTTCACGAATCTACACTAATATTATAAAGAGGAAAGATTTCTGTTTTTATATGTAACGAATAAACTTAAAAACTACTATTTTGTCGTTAGAAAGCTACATTATCACTGAGTAATATAGGCTACTTTTATCGCCGAAAAATCAGATCACGCGGTCGGAGCAGTGAGGAAAAGCTAGTAATTTATAAAGATATTGACGTACTGCTTTTAGTTCTGCTGCACACCGGTATCTAGTGGTTGCCGTATCGTATGTTTAGAACCACTGCCTTAGAAACACAAGGGGCGTTGGTTAATGATAAGGTTATCACAGGTTATTGATGGCATATTGACGTGTAACCTAAGTAATTGAAGGGTGCTTACGTGATTTCTTCATAGGGGCTTTAACAGTTTTGTCAAATATTTAATGGCTTAACAGCCGGGTAATGTTTATTTATTTATTTGGTTCTAGCCAAGAAGCAAGACAGATCGATTTGTTTATGTTCACTTAGATAGTTACGTCAGGTTATTAATTGCCCCTATATAATAATGTTAGTCTTATTTTTGTAATATTACAATATTATAGACATACTATGTAGTGTGAGTACTATTTAGTGTGAGGGTAAAAATAAACTCATTTTCTTTCTCGCTTTCTTACAAAATTGTCTACAGCGTGGGTCTATCACTTACGACCGACGCCATTAATTTATACAGGGTTAATTTTAAAACATCAGCAACCTCGCAGGAACAGATAGCTGACCCCATACGGAACAACTTTTGTTCTACGAGTTTGTATATAACTCAATATATTTTAAAAAAAATGATTTTACAAGTTTTTGTTGTGTCGTATTTTTCTTCGTAGCGTTCGGCGTGCGCGCGCGACTCAAAGGCGCCGCTCAGCTGGCTCGGGCGATGACCTTCAACGCTAGCCCGGTTCCCCACGCTTCGCGTGTTTGCTTACGTAATCTGCGATGCGTGTAGGTAACATTCAAGACGGAAATTAAATGAATACTTATTTTTGTATGAAAATAAAATCTAACAAATTATCAAAAGTCGTAGAACAAAAGTAGTAGCTTATAACCTTAGGTATCTACCCCTGCGAGGTTGCTGGTGTTTTAAAAATAACCCTGTATATCACATAAAATATAAGACAGCAAAATATGAATTATAAAAGCATGCTAAATTAGTAAAAGAATTAAATTCAAACGGGCATTGTGAAACAGACCTTTAATGTTTGGTTTAATCAGACGTTCGTGAATAGTGTACAGCATGAGGGTGACATAAGACAGGAACTTTACTACGAGTAGCAATCTAAAAGTTTTCCTGCGAAGACGAAGAGCGGAGTCATAATAAACGAAACACCAGCTGATGCCTTGACTTATTCTTGTACAAATAACAAACAAATTGTTGAAAACAATTCTTATGTTTATAATAATGGAAATATTTAATGGAGATATTATTCGGTTTGCCTTTATTTATATATTTTTCTTGGCCGTGTGCAGTAGAGTTTGCGTGCCAACTTCAATGTACGGGAGTGAAAGTTGAATGAAACTAATGTTAATGCTATAGAAATGAGAACTTTGAGAGATATTTCTGGTGTGATTATGAAAAATGGTGAAGTAAGAGAGAAGTGTGATGTGAAAGAAGACGCAGTGACGAAGATCGATGATAGAAATGGTGAGGATGACTGAAAGAAGATTGACAAAACAAATATACATGGTGAATGTGAGTTTAGTTGAAAGGGAAGGCCTCGGCGAACTTTCTTAGATCAAATCGGAGATATCCTTGAGGTAGGCCAGGTCTGAAGTATCTTAAACTTTGCATTCACGAAGAATAAAAAATGGGAAAGTGACAAAACCACGATATTGTTTTGTTTTCTGTAATTGAAATTTATAACCGGAATGACGATACGCTGCTATCACATCATGGGACGGCAACAGTACTGAATTGTAGGTTCATTAATTTTACCTCCGCATAGCATTGCGAGGATATGCATGTGTGTATGAAACTGTGATTACAATGATACATGAAACTGAAAAACAACAAATTGCAAAATTAAATGGATCCTGCCGTTTTTCGCTGTACATTGTATTCATTACATCAATATTTTGTATCCTGTTGCTGAAAATAGGTCTACAAATAAACACAAATTGGAGCTGTACAAATGGAATAAAAGATTTCATTTGCAATATAAAACATTTACGAGTATTTACTTTGAACAAATATTATAGCTTTGTAAAGGTTTTTTGGACATTTTACAGCTTAAAGACAAAATGCTCCCCAAATGTGGGCCCGAGATACTGATCTTACAGTTTCAAAGGACATTTTGTAATGTTACTTTATGCCTTCGACACAGTTGCGCGTGTTCAGTGGTAGAACAAATGCAAAAAATAATTAAGAACCAGCAAAATTAATCTTAAAAAATGTATGTGTTTTAACCGAATTAAAAATAGCGTATTTATTACACCTATTTGTATGTATATATGTAAATTCGGGCATAGTCTGTTTAAATATTCGTAGGTTGAATAGATTAAATACATCAGCATGTATTTCTGCTCTTCATGTTTTTCGATTTCGCAGAACTAATATTATTTTGTACATACTTTTCAACGGTTCAGAGTGAATAACAATCCTAATTTTGGTAAAAATAACTCTGATTTACTATAGTTTCTTTATTCAGCGTAACTTGAAACTTCATTGTTTATTTTTATTCATATTATTATTATAGATTTGTTTGATTTAATTTTAATTACAATTCCAAGTTCTCAATTAGACGCGAATTATTTAAGCGACCATTTTCTTCATAGGTATAGTAGCGCCGTACTTTGGTTGAAAACCATCGAGATCCATGGTTCAAACCCCAGGTTGGGTAATCAGAATTTATGTTTGAGTTTTCGATTTGCAAATAACATATATTATGATGCCCAGGATTCGAAATGGTGTTCGATATGGCTGTAGGCTCCTCACGCATCACATCGTGGGATAAAATGAAACTCGGCAAAGCGTGGGTTTAGAAGTGGCATTTCTGCCTTACCCTTCGCGGATACAGGCATGACCTTATGTGTGTCTAATTTTTCTGTTTAACAACCTCAGTATTATTAATTATACATACTTCATAAAAACGAATGTTCGTTCAAAGTTACCTCACTGTATATTTATCAACAGGGTCGATTTCACGGGACGCCGGTCACAGTGCAAACAATTCCGAAAAGGTCTACTCTTGACATTTGATAGAATGCCCTTCGGACCATGAATAAGCCCGCGTCTTATACTTTGGATATCATGTTTTATTATTTTTGCTGTTCAAATTTTATGAAGGGATCTCGGTTGCTGTTTTCAATTTGTTGCTCCTTTCGTTGGCTGTTTGGTTTGAGAAGATTTATTGAAATGGAATTCGATTTGACTGTATTGAAAACTGTAAAGAATATAGTATCTAAATATATTAATATATTGGAATTTCATAAAATATATTTTTTTAACTGTGAAATTGCGAAAGCAATACATTTTTCTCGATGAAAACTGATTGATCTGTTTGCAAAATTAAAACTATTTCTTTGTCATTTCATTGGAATTAATTCTAATTTCTTAGCTATGGTATACCCAAGAAATTTACATTATTTTAAACTGCTTCAAAAAGACGGAGGTTTTCAATTATTCTGTATTTCTTTTTTATGTTACGCGACATTGACGCCAAATCTGGACAAATTTTAATTATTGTTTTTAACTACTCATAGATTGTTTCCATAAAGGTATGGGGTCAGATCTAATGACTGTATACGAGGGTAAAGGGTAAACTTCGAAATTTATGTATTTTTGTATTATAAAGTCTTTTTTGAAGTTTTTAACTTATTTAATGATTCCAATATACGAACAATACGTGAAAAACTATATCCCTTTTAAGCTCATTACACGCACGGAGGATGGTAAGATTTCTTCGGAGAGGGAAGAAGCAAATCGAGGGGCCTGCGACAGGGCAGGCGGATGACCGATGCAGACACTGGGATACAGGGATGTACCCCTATACCGCCCCAACCAACTATCAAGTCATGTCGCAAGCCCCTCGGGAGAACCGGATATACACTGGCTGATCCTGGAACGCGATCCACACAAGTTGTGTGGGTCACTATGGCAGGTTTTAACATCATGTGTACGGTGGTCGCCAACCCGGTGGGTATGAATATCCTACCACCAGCAAGCAGTATATAGGTCGAATTTCGACCATTACGCGACCACTAGTCATTATGATTACGTAACATTGCAATGTGAGGTGCTCCTTGCGTGACTTTGTTGCCATTAATCCCCATAAAACATTTACCCATTGAGTTTTTAATTCATTACGCGGTAATGGCGTCAAATGGCGGTATAAATGCTTTTATTTACCTTCGTGATTCGAATTATATCGTTGAATTATTTTTGTCAAGGGCTGTCCCTGAGAGAATAAATTAAAACCGCCTGTAAGCTAGCACATTACATATTTTATAGACGATAAAATCGCACGCGTGACTCCTTTGTTCAGATAAAAAATGTTAAGCTACTGTTTTATGTTATAACCTGTTTGCGGCTAATTCTTTATGGGTGGTCAGTGTTTGAGAACTCGGATCTTTTGTTTGTTAGTGCGACTCTTTTTGTAGCTGTCACATTTGGCGTCATTCTTATAGCACGAGATCCGGCAGTAGAATCTCTACGTTCATGACGTAGATGCTCAAGCTCAAATTTCTACATTCATTTTCGAATAGGACAATACATTGATCATAGGGTGCCAGTCAAAAAGTGCCCGCATATTTTTTTTTTTTTAAATATAATTACATTTTGGGAAAAAATTTCGTTCATGGTGTAGTTAAATAAAACATTGTTCCTATTACACAGCTATGTATGTAGAGAATTCAAAAAACCATGGGTGCCGTTGCCTACTCGGCCGCAACTACTTGGCAGCCAGGTGTAAACAGGTAATACTTTTTTGTACGGCAACTATGGTTTTTTGAATTCTCTACATACATAGCTGTGTAATAGGAATAATGTTTTATTTAACTACACCATGAACGAATTTTTTTCCCAAAATGTAATTATATTAAAAAAAAAAAAAAAAAATATGCGGGCACTTTTTGACTGGCACCCTATGATCAATGTATTGTCCTATTCGAAAATGAATGTAGAAATTTGAGCTTGAGCATCTACGTCATGAACGTAGAGATTCTACTGCCGGATCTTAGGCTATTATGCGAGAAATAATATGTTAATCTATACATATAATGATGTAACGGATCGCTGTCTGTACATGGAAGATATATTAGAAAAAATAGTATTGGAACCTTTATCAACGCAATAGCACCCCATACAATGATTGTTAGAATTTTTGCCTGATTGTTAGTGCGTTTTCACTAATAAACTAATCTCAGAAACGACTTTCCGATTTAGATGTAGTTTTCACTAATATATTGTGGTAAGCTTCACTTAACATTTAGTGTTTGTTTCATGTCAATTGGTTCATAAATAAAGAAGTTATGCCAATTTAATGATATCGATAACGATATAACGGCGCAGAACTTCACGCGGGCGGAGCCGCGAGCAAATGCTAGTAGGTAATACGTTTTCAATACTATTTTTATTACGTACAATTACTTTTACTTGCCAAAACTTAAGCTTAAAGGAACTGGACTGTACCTGATATTTTTGTACCCGACTGGATAGCTACATGGTTGTTTTTTTATAGCATAGGCCGGCAAACGAGCAAGTGGGTCACCTGATGGTAAGTGATCTCCACCACCCATGTACGCCCACCACCAGAATAATCATGGGCGCGTTGGACCTTAAAGGAAAGGGATAATTAGGATTGGGAAGGGGAGGGGATTTGGGCTTCCGGATATCTCACTCACCGTACGAAACGCAGCAGCAAGCCGCTACTTTACGTCGTTTTACTGTGAGACAGTGACGACCCGGTCGAGCCAGCCCATTCATGCTGTAGACAAAACTGTCTACAGCGTGGCTCTACCACTCATAGCATGCATAGGTGCAAAATCCACCATAGTGACTCGTTCAGAGGAGGCGCGTTCCGGGATAAGTCAGTGTATATCCAGTAACTTCAGGCCGGCATAATTCTGGCGAGGGACTCTTGACGGTCGATATTATGTTTGAACTGCACTGTATTTAACATCAGTTCCAGTGTAGTCACTTTGCCGTGCCAGGATAAAAAAAAAGCTACTGGCGTTAAGCTAGGTTTTGAAAATTTTACGCTTTTTAACCGACTTCACAAAGGGAGGAGCTTCTCAATTCGGCGACTTTTTAAGATTTATTTTTCTTTTTTTATTTTCATTGAAATGTTTGTTTAAAACATAGAACTATTGATATAAGGTGATCCTGTAGGTCTACTACAAGTTTTGATGGTTTTCGAAAATTATTAAAATGTCCTTTTTCTCTGCATACATCGACGCACTACTCTTACTAGCGAAAACCTTGACGAATAAATTTATACGAAATAAGATATTTTCTTTCCTTTTTGGCACTACGAGTTGCTAGTTTGAAATTTCGATAATAGTATTTCTAAACGAATTCGAAAACTGCGAACATATCGTTATACAAGACTTTATCGGAACTGCAATAATGTTGCTTTTAAATCAGGCGCCCACAGGCAGTTGCACTCAATGATCGGTAATTAAATCATGCAACCCTTGACGCGGTCAGTCCATGGATGGGTGACCGCTTAGTGATTTTTAACTGAGCGTCTCCGTGCTTCGGTGGGCATGTAAAAGGTTAGTCCCGGCTGTTATGAATTGACAGCATAACGACATCAACGACGAGTCAAGTTTTTTTTTAATTGAATGACATAACAAATAAGGCGCTCGCCTGATGGTAAGCGCCACACCTGCTCATAAACATAAGTAACTTTGAATTATAAAGCATTGCATGGCACTGAACTGTGCTCGTCACCCTGAGACATAAGATGTTAAGTCTCATAATGCCCAGTAATTTTACTGGCTTCAATGTCCTTCAAACCGAAACACAACAGTGCTTACACATTGTTTGACTGCAGAAATAGACAAAGCGGAGGTACTAACTCAGACGGCCACCACGGCCAGACATTTCGCCGAGCTTATTTCCATCCCATGATGTGATAAGGGTGAGTCATCGCCATACCGTGCACAAATTCCAGACTTCGGCCTGATACTGAGCATTTCGTGATTGAAAAGCCCAATATCACTTTTACCTGAACCGGGGGTCGAACCCGAGACCTGAGCACAGCAATCGTCCCGCATACGCAAAACAGCTTCGCCACCGAGGCAGTCAAGTTCCGGCAACTAGATGAATGAGGTGATTATTAAAATTACTTTACTACTTAGATTAATCATAAAAACAAAAAAGAATATTTTACATTTACATCAGTAGCTATACTAATACAAGTTCCCTCGAATAATCATTTTAATGAATACTAGGCGTTTATTACCACTGGGATCGTTTTTACAGCAACAGCTGAACCGTATTATAAATATTGTTGAAACAAACACGCTACAAAGTTATTACATTCAAACATTTCAACTTTTTACACCTTTTATTTGAAGCAGACGATTTTTTTACTAGCAACACTGTGTGGCAGGCGGCCAAATACGGGCAACGTGTATTTACCGTTCGAAAACTGAATTTTAAACGACAAATGATTCTATTACAATGTGTTAAGGATGAATTTCTGTTTTTAAATTGTTACCAATATGTTTGTGAAGTTAGTATTGTTTGGTAAAATGATGGCAATAAATATAAAGGAAGGCTTTTAGGAGTATCCAATAGTGTTTCAGGCAGCTTTTCAACTTGTGTAAAGGAACTAAAATAACTTTATTTTCAATGTTCATGGAAGCATGATCGGTGTTGACATATAAAGAGTATCCAAAAATTACGCGGGAGCGCCATGAGGTTTTTTTTAAATAAAAGCAGAGTCGAACTTTTCTCAATGAAGATTTATATCAGACTGAATTAAATCTAACATTGATCTTTATTGATACCCTTCATCTGTTTACGATGGGTGTTCAGTTCTAGTAATTATGATTAAAGCAAGAACACCTGCTAAACTCAGTGGTCAGCACATTTATTGACAATATGTTTACTACGCTTACCATCAGGCGTTGTGCAGTCACTTTATCGTGCTCGGATAAAAAAGAAATTATAGACATGTCAGATCTCTATATCTCATTGGAATAATCTCACAGAAAACCGACGTAAAGGCTTGTTGCTGCGTTTCGAACAATGAGTGAGGTATCCGGAAGCTCAAATCCCCTCCCCGTTTCCATCCCTTAATTATCCCTTCTATTTAAGGTCGACAACGCGCCTTTAATTTTTTTAGTATTGTGTGCGTACATCGTCGGTGGAGGTCACTTACCATCAGGTGACCCACTTGCTCGTTTTCCGGTCTATGTATTAAAATAAAGAATAACTCTATTCTTGCGACTGTATGTTGCTGAATATCGTTTGAATACCTGAAAGTTAATTTCGATAAAACAATTTCGTTTCATTCGGTACGGTTATCGGGCTATAAAAGTTGAAACATGTATTTGCTTTTATAATGTAGAATTTTCATTCAATTTTGTACGTGTATAAAAGTTTAGAATTCCACGTTTTATTCTAATTCTTTAGCCTAATATTGCAGTGTTTTTTATATATACCTGCATCTAAATATAAACATTCTGCCTTATGAATATTGATTCTTATTTATTACTTACACTTTACACTTAACTCCTGTCAAATCATTATTGTTTGTCGGTCTGTCTTAAAGGCTCATTGTTTCAGCTGAAAGGGATCAAGCTATAACCATATGCATATATCATTGTAATGTTATTGATGATTTGAGATAAAAGATATTGTCCAGACCTATGATAAATAATGTCGTTTACCGACCTATGCTGTAAAAAAAATAACAACTATTATTATAAAACATTATAAATTGATTTAAGCCACAAATAGTCACATAATCTACTTCACACATCAATTTAATCTTCCTTACCTACCTAATTATTTTAAAACCCTCACATTTTTCAGAAAAGCCTTAGGATTATCCCGACATTACCGTGGTCCCTGGGTCCGCGTATTAATAAAGAGTTGCTGGGCCCTTTGTGTACGAAACTCTTCATTAGAGAGATCATAGCGGCGTTGCGTGAGTGACGATCCTCCTTTGTCCCGGAATCGACCGGCATTTTTTTTCCGCGTATGTTCGTAAGATATGGGAGGTTAGCGTGTTATCGTGTTACGGATAAATGGGGTAATTACTATAATGTATTAATGCTTATGAATTCCTGTGGCTGTTTACAAAAGTGACCTTTGCCACTACGATTCGAGGACCGCTAGCGAGTAAACGTGATCAGTGCATAAATTTATGGTTTGATTATTTATGTTGTATTATTTTTTTTTTTTGTAGTTGACTCGATTTTTTGGAACGAAGTTCCTTACGGCAGGCTTGGAGGGGATAGGGATTTCGCTGCGTGACCGAACTGAAAAAAATGTGATAGTAAAACCGTAAGAAAAATGCGTGGAATAAAAGCGTTAAATGAGACGTGCGCATGCGCGACAGTCGCATAACCAGCCAGCGTTAGTTCCTTTTTTAAAATGAAATTCATTCAGCCAGTTATAGTTGAAGTATTTTTATATCTCCTTCGATTTTTAAAAGATTACGCTAGCTCGTTATTCGTCTTGCGATATATTATCTCTTGCCCTTTTTTATGCTTTCATTTTTTTCATATAATTTCAAATCGTCAAAACAATAATAAATATAGTAACAATGGCAAGTGAACCAACAAGTGACTTGAATGCAATTGACAGTGATAATAGTGGGAAATTATTGCAATTTGTGTCGATTCTACATTAGCCGAAGGAACTTCGTTCCTACCTGGTGTCCCACGACACCACTAATTTATTTTTATTATTTTAATCAATAAGTTACGTTAATGCATTCGCATTAGGAATAGGAACCTATTCCTCAATATTCATTGAGAAATAGGTTCCTATGTCGGGTTTACATATCTCAGTCCTAGTTTATTAGTAACTGTGATATAAATAAAATAATAAAAGTAAACTTTTTAATAAGTAAAATCAGCCTAAAAAAAGTGAATATAAATTAATCAACTTTGAGTCAGTGAGTCAATGATTAATATTACTGACTCAAAATTTGTTAGTTTATAATTAGTTTTTTAGGCTGTTGTTATTTTTTCTATTTTTATTTGTTTGTAAAGTTTTTATTACAATATTCGTGCACGTGCACAATATCACTGCATAAAGGTGTTTAAGTTTTTCATTCTAGATTTCATTTCCTTAAAGGTAGAATTATTTCTTTATTGCTGGAACCGCCACTGCAATAAACGCTTCTTAATACTTAAAAAGAATCGTCCAAAACGGTCCACGTTTAACGGAATTATGAGTGAACATACATAAAAAAAAATATATACAGATGAATTTTTGCTTTTTGAGGCAGTTAAAAACCCATCAGTTCATGACTTAAGGTTTGTTTCCACACGAGATCCCTCCCTTAACCGTCCGCGTATAATATTTGTATTGTCTCCGCGGGCAAAGTTTTCGATAAAGGGTTCCGATTCCATGTGAGTTGGACGGTGCTGTCGACTAATTTATACTTAAGTGCTGTTCTGAACTTGTGTGGTTATTATCTCTTAAGACCTTTATTACTTTTGGGTTGGAGTTTTTATTATCTGTTGAACATTAATATTTTTTATTCAAGTATGTAGTATAAAAATGTAGAATAATTTAAATGTATCTTTTTATTTAACTGAATGATGAGACGAGCTGGTCGGTTGTCCGGTGCTAAACGTCATTCAGACTTTTGACTTATAACGCATGGTAACACATGGTTAGACATTTTATGTGAAAATTGTCTGCCTCGGGGGCGTAGTTGTATTGCATACGCGGTACCACGCTTTTTTTTTAATATAAAATATATTATTTTTTCTTCAAATTTTTTAAAATTTATTTTCTGTTTTTTAGTTAGATTTTCTACAAAAACGTATTATTTAGTTTTTTTAAACTATTATTTATTTTATTAGAAAAAATATAAATGTATTATAGTCGGTTGAGGTTCTTCACAAATAAGACATGTATTGACGCAATGTTCAGAACGCAAAGATTTATTATGAGAAACAAGCTGACAATACAAAGTTCGGTATAAATCTTAGATACTACGATATTCCCTATAATTAGCGAAGATCCAGAGAGATCCAGGCAAGTGGGTACAATTGGACACCACCACAAAAGCGGGTTAACCACACACTCACACAATAAACTATGAATATAGTTGATAGCTGTTATTTTGTGTCTTTGAAGTAAAACTCATCTCACGTAACTCCTAACATTAAATCATACCAATTTATAGCATATCATTTGTCTTATCACCCTACCATTCCAGTTTCACAAAGTGTAATCCTTCTAATGGAAATTATTTAGCAAGTATGTAATCACATCAACATTACTCTTACTCCTTTTCTCTTCTCTTCTGCAAACAAAATGTATGAAACTCTTATTAATCAAAATTACCACAAACCGAGAATTCCCACTACTAGGCATACACGCATAATGAGCACATTACGACATAATACCTGCACTTAAACAAAAAACTCAAAACAACCATTAGATACCTACCCTCGGGTGTGGAAAATGTCACAAATCTCACACCCTCGTGACATTTATACAATACTAGTTTTTCCTCGCGACTATGCCCGCGTAAAATCTTTTTCCGGATTAAAAATTATATTAATTTATTTATTCAAGTAACAAGACTTATTCATAAGTATCAATTTAACTTAAATCATACTTCATTTATTTTTATTAATACATTATTTTAATTTAATTCGTACATTTTGTACGGATCGTTTCGTACGTAGTCTGTGTTCTGAGGAAGGATTTTTTTATTTGATTGAATGACGAGACGAGTAAGCGTCACGCCTGCCCATAAACAGAATCAACACCATACAGAACTTTCAATTACAAAGCACTTCATGACACTGAAATGCGCTCGTCACCCCAAGAAATAGATGTTAAATCTCACAATGCCCAGTAATTTCAGTGGTTTTAAAGCCCTTTAAACCAAAATACAACAGTTACACACTGTTGTTTGGCGGCAGAAATAGACAAATATAGGCTATATTTTGTCCCGAGAGCTGAAAGAGTTTTTGAGGGAAAACTTTGAATTCTTCGTAGTACCGCCATAAACGAATGATGTCAATTTATAATGGTGTGGCTCTTCCCACGCCACCGGGAGTTCCACGCGTGCGGAACCGCGGGGAAACTCTCACTAGCTTTATAACCTTCTGGCTATAAAGTAGATTTTCAACATGTTTTACTGCCTTACGAAGTCACCCTTAGCTTCTTTTATTTAAGACTTAAGGCGACACGTGTGTGTGACTTACCAGTGAAATATGGATCGTTATTAGAAATAAACGGGTTTTTATGATGTAGGGAAATAATCTTTGAAGTTATAGCAAATATAAAAGGTAGAGGTAAGATTTTTTAAAATAAATGACTTATTCCCCAACAGGTCGGTCTGGAAATCTTTGGGGGCCTATGTTCAGCAGTGGAAGTCTTGTGGCTGATGATGATGATGATAATGATGCCCTAAGCTAAGATAATGCCTAACTTTATAGGATGCA
This sequence comes from Amorpha juglandis, assembly GCA_949126905.1. Taxonomy (NCBI): domain Eukaryota; kingdom Metazoa; phylum Arthropoda; class Insecta; order Lepidoptera; family Sphingidae; genus Amorpha; species Amorpha juglandis. The sequence continues at coordinate 14,966,391 of OX421374.1, read as the reverse complement.
CTTACAATTATAAGCGGCTACTTAAATACTTAGGTGATAATTGAATATTCAGGAGTGACTAAGTTTAGGAATTTTCAACCGACTTTAATAAAGAGCGCGTTTTGTGTTGGTTTTTTATGTTTATGATTTGATTTCTCCGCCAATGGTGAATGGAATAATAAAAAAAAATATTCGAGTTAGTTTAGCTGCGACGCCATATTAATTTGGTTAGGATCTGATAATGGAATGCGGTGTAAAAAAATCCTCAACAACTAACAGTAAATTAATCGTGAGTTTGTTAGTGTATTGGAATTTACATGCCATAGCTGTACCTACCTGTGTTGTTCGGGACTAGAATTTGTGGTCGGTATGGTAATGGACCCACGTCCTATCACATTATGGTGCGAAAATAAGCTAAGCGAAACGTGGGTGCCCTATTAGCGTCTGTACCCACCCTTTTGGGGGTACAGGCGCGAGTTTGATTGATGTATGTGTAGTGAGTGATGTGAAAACTAATAAATCGACAATTACTATCAAAATGCTTTCTTAAGAAAATCTTGCTCTAAATACCTGAAACCCACTTAATTAAACTGGACAAAAAAGTCGATCAAAAGAATATAAACAATTCAAAAATAAACTACGACACAGCCCAAAGTGTACGGGGAATAGAAACGTCGTGAAAAAAATATACAGATACGGGAAACGAATACAAAATGCGAATAAAAATAAATGTAGAGAAGGAATTCCGGGAGCGCGCGGAAATGAGAAATACCATATTCCTGTTGAACCCCAATCCGAAAGATAGGGTTGGCAGTCGTATGTTTGGACCAACATTACTATCGGTTCTCACTCATTGAAAGTCTCATAAAGAACTCGATGGACAATCGTAGAGATCGTGTTCTTTTAAATAAATAAATACACCCCCAACAGTCACATACATAGGATAATGTAGGATTTTAATAACCGAAATCTGTTCGGGAACACGGCACGGTTAGGTTATATTACATTGCGCTTCGTCCATGGCTCGGCTAGTAATAGCACGCGTTGTTTGACCAGACCCTTAAAGGTTAAGAGCAGGTTTCAGTTGTTCGTGTTATAATAAGATGAATATTGATTGGCTGTTTTAGTCTATTTATTATTTAGACAGGACAGATAATATCGCATAATAAAAATTTGATGATTGGTCTCAGTCATCCAAATCTTAATCTCACTTAACGTATGGAATGCAACAGCAAATTCCATTTCAAGTCGGTTTTCCGAGATATTGGTATAACGTCGGTGGAGCCGGTGCATTCATCCAATTTTTAATTGTTTGACCTTCTATCTGATGGTAAAGGATGATGCGGCGTACGATAGAAATTATGCTTCATGCTGTAGACAAAACTATCTATAGTGTGGATCTACCAATTAACAAAATAATGTTATAGTGGTAATCTAATTTAGAACATTATTTCATATTTTTCATAGCACTATCTGTAGAACTAAAAAAGGTTAACACATACAAAAATATATCAAGCCCTACATACAATGCAAAAGTATAAATCCGACCACCAATCCGATAAACTGTTAACCGAGCATATAGTAAGGGGGTTTATGCTTGCGTCGAGTTCTGCCTTCTGTCAGATTATGGCGTAGACTCTGGCCGGATTAACTGCGCCGGTCGAGGCCTGTTTTGTGTTCCGATTACGTGGCGATATATCCATTACGATTGGCGATGCCACATCAAAGATAGCGAACATAATTGTATCTGCTGATGAACTGGCGATTGAAATTGATTTTTCGACCTATTTTTCTGGTGTTGTGAAATAGTTTATGATTCAAAAAATGAAATCCTTTACTTTGCAAGTAGGCCACAAAGAGCTCTTTTACATGTCAAAATAGATACATTTCATTGAAATGTCTGATTGTGTTTGAATGTAACATGGTTCAGATAAAAGGCAGTTGTTTCATTGATTTGATGATTGGTGAGATAAATAAAGGCAATCTTAAATGAGACCCAGTTTTGAAACCTTTTTTATCTAGGCACGGCATAGACTGGACTTGATGCAAATTACATTGCAGATCAAATATAATGCCGATTGTCAAGAGACATTTTGTCCGTCGAGGGTCGCTAGAATTGTGCCATCTTGAAGTTATTGTATTATTACCACTATGGCGGATTTTTCATGGGTACCACCGTACCCATGTCCAGTCAGGTATAAATATAATCCGATATTCTCCAAGCAGCAAACAAAATATTTAAAAAAAACAATTACATTTGTTTTTATTTGCCTGAATGACAAGACGAGGACGTCGCTCGGCTAATGGTAAACACCACGCCTGCCCATAAACAGAAGCAACATCACATAGACTTTGAATTACAAAGCATTGCATGTTACTTGCGTTCATCACCCCGATACATAAGTTGTTAAGTTACATAATGGCCGGTCATTTCACTGGCTTCAATGTCCTTCATACTAAAATACAACAGTGCTTGCACGCTACGGCTTAGGGCCAGAAATAGCCAACATGATGGTCCCATCTAAACGGCCTCTCACATACGACAGAACAGAGAAATAAAAGTATTCAAATTATTTATCAATATAGAATACATTCATATCCCCAATTCCAGTTATTTCTATAATAATACCTAATAAGACAATGTCGTTGCCGATTTACTCCGACATACCATAGCGACCGCGATTCAAACAATAGCAATTGGGCTTATTACGTGTTCCGTTTGGACATATCTCTGAGACAATTTGGGACACAAAGTTAGACGGAAGTTATAACTATGAGTGGTTTGGAAGATGTTTATTAGTTGAAGACAAGTTCTTGTTATTAGTTCTGTTATGTGTTAGTTTGCGGTTAGATTTCATATTGTGGATTGATTTATCTCTTTAGAAGTTTATATGTCTATATAAGATTTGAACTGCCTCGGGGATGCAGTTGTAATATGTACGCGGTGCGACTGCTATGTCTCGGGTTTGATTCCCGGGTCGGGTAAAAGTGATATTGAGTTTTTATATCACAAAATACCCATTATCCGCCTGGAGTTTGTGCCTGGTATCGCGATAGGCTCGCACCCTATTAATAAACTCGGTGAAATGTGGGTGTAGTGGTTACACCAACCCTTCGGGGAAGACACTGGTCTGCGCTCGTCACCCTGAGACATAAGATGTTAAGTCTCATAATACGCAGTCATGGCTTCAATGTCCTTCAAATTGAAATAAAACAGTGCTTACCCCAGTGTGTAAAGCTGTTGCTTGGCGGTAGAAATAGACAAAGCGGTGGTAACAAACATACGAGGGACCTACCTTGTAAATTTCGGAAAAAGATATTCACATGGGCGGAGCCACAAGCAAAAGCTGGGGATATGAAACAATACACCGTAATATTAAAAATGAGTATGAAATATACAGAAACGGTTTAAGGTGTGAGAATATAAAGTGCGGGTTCATTCTTTATGTGCCATTACATCGCGTCGTTATGGTAATAAAGTCTGTGCACGGAATATAGTCCTACTTAAAGTTTAATGCATACAAGGATATTTTACGGCATTCTTGCTAATACACGGGTGCATAAGACTGCCACAGCAATTTTATGCACTACTAGCTTTTCCTCGCGGCTCCGCCCGCGTGATCTGCTTTTCCGGGATAAAAAGTATCCTATCACCCAAGTCAGCTCATACATACCCTGTCTGTATACCAAATTTCATCAAAATCCGTTCAGTAATTTCAGTGTGATTGACGGACAAACATCCAAACAAACAAACTTTCACATTTATAACATTAGTGTGATTGCCATTTATTGTCATTACATAGCGTTTGGTGGTATTAACATTACTTATCGTAGTAGATCTAAAATATATAAATAAATACACCACAAACACATTCATAAATAGGATTTAGTCTGCGAGAGAATGGGATAGACTACAAGTATGCTATCACGTGTCTTTGCGCCTGCGTACAACAAAGCCTTCGGAAAATGTGTCACAAACAACGTGGTGTATCATTCACGTGTTTTATTTTTTTTGCATTTGCGTATTAAAATTTGTTAGTTAATTAAATTATGTTAATTATTCTGAAGTTTTACTTCTTGCCGTGTGTGAATTGCACACCCCCTTTTTTATTTTAAGTCTCGATAAAATGATACGGTGCTTGTAATGCATACGTCCACATTAGCGTAATAAGTGCGTGTGATAGCCATCCATTTTACACGCTTTTTATTAACTTCATCTGTATGTTTGTTTGTATGTTTGTAACCGACTCCTTTGGGCGCGATTTTGACCCACTTTAAACGGCCAGATTTCGTTCAAACTTTGTAGATTTATCGAGGACCGATGACAATACACTTTATTTTACAATCAAATACATTGTTTTCTTCAAATTTATTTTCTATTTTTTTTAGTTAGACTTTCTATAAAAGCGTGTTTTTAGTTATTTTTATCTATTATTTTTATTACAGTAGGCTAGCCATAAATCAGGTGATAAACTACAGAATTATGCGAATCTGATATTTATTATTAAACTAAAAAAATACAAAGGACGTTCTCAATTCGAAATTATATTTTTTTTGAATCAAATCTCATCTTTTTCAACTTTCGACAGAGCTCATTCATAACCCTTCAAAGCCAAAACAAAACACAAATCTAACCCCCCTATCGGATAGAAAACATTCGCGCTAACCCCCCGCGAGATTCGCCACTAAATCTCGGCCGCAAGTGGCACGACAAAAATATCATTATGTAAATTCGCATGGAAATAAAAAACGCGAGCGAAACGCTGGGGCGCTGCGTTTTAGTTGCGGGTTGGAATGGATTTTATTTACTATTTTTTACATTCGGTCGTTGTTATCCTCAGGTGGCGTTTGCAGGGTTATTGACAGGTGTTCCTGTTAGAATTAAATTTATGGCTTTTTCAGTATAAATACTGTATTGCACAAAATATATGGATAAATATCGATTAAAATCAATAGTCTATTTTAGAGGCCTTATTGAAAAACGTCATAAGTTCACGTAATTGACACACTCTATCGTGCACTGTATATCTAAAGAGGTTTAATATTAATGTTCTTTCGATTTCTGTCGTTACAAATTTAAATGTATCCCCGAAGGCGTAGGCAGAGGTCCAACTAGTACACCAATGGTTCGCTGATTTTATTTCACTCCCAAGACGTGATGGGTGGTGCGCCTATCACCATAAAAGGCACAAATTCCATACCTAGGTAGTTCTAGTGTGATTTTTTAAATTCGAAAGTTTAATCACTAGTTGTGATTGTACGGGGTGGTACTTGAATTTAGGACCTCACCAAATCTCAGACTCGATATGTTGTTATTGGACCAATGATTAAAATATATTTTCTTCTCCTGCCTTTATCCCACTCGCAGTGGGGTCAGCGCAACATGCTTTTAACCACATGTCACAGAAAGATAATGCTTGTAGTTTTTACGACCGCCCTGTCTGACGTCAAGTCCTTTGGTGAGTACACCAGACCAGAAAAAACAGATGACACAAACATTTGTCTCGGTGCGGGAATCGAACCACGACCTCTCGCTTCACAGCCCATACTCGCTCTGTAATGAATAAATAATTTAAATAGCTTATTGGTATCTATTAAACAATGTAAAATATTAAAAAACTAGCTTTTCCTCGCGACTCCAATCTGCTTTTTCCGGGATAAAAAGAAGCCTATGTTCATCAGGTATAATGTAGGATTCTAATGGTGAAAGAATTTTTCAGATTGGTTCAGTAGTTTTTAAGTTTATTCGTTACATACAATAATATAAATCCTTCCTCTTTATAATATTAGTGTAGATAATCGAATATTATATACAATTCAACCAATAATTATTCACAGTTATGTAACAAATTTACACAGAATGTATTGTTTCATTACGTTCAAAATATTTCGCGAAAATTTTCCATTCACAATATTAATAACCCGTTTAATGAGCTGCATAATTCATTCGCGAGTAAATATTGAACTGCGGGTCGTTGAGACCGCAGATGTGGTGGAGGGTTATATATGATGATATTTGTTTAACTGAGAATTTTGGACTTTCTGTTTCGAGTTATATTATGTCCGAATTCATACATTAAAATACATCTGGGGTTATTTATTTTTATTTATTTATTAAGCTTTGTACACAAGGTATACAGGCGGACTTTAATGCCTTAGGCATTTTTTCCTAGTTCCTAGTAATAGTAGGTTTACAAGGTAGTAGGTCCCTCGTATGCGAGAGGCCGTCTAGGTTGATACCACCGCTTTGTCTACTTCTGCCGCCAAACAACAGTGTATAAGCAGCCATTGAAGCCAACGAATTTACTGGGCATTATGAGATTAAACATCTTATGTCTAGGGGTGACGAGCGCAGTTCAGTGCCATGCACTGCTTTGTAATACAAGGTTCTTTAATAGGCCAAAAATAAATAAAAACCTACTTGTCACCTCCACCAAGAACGATTCAGGCGATAAAATCTACACGAAGCGGCGAAACCCAGAGAAAGTTATAAAGGTCGAACAGATAACATAAATAAACAGTAGCCAGTAAAGAGAAGTACTAAATAAAATACAGGTAAGAAGAGATTTGTTTGTTATCGCGCACATTAATTTATTTAACGTCGCTCTCCTACCGTCCGGCGTTAATCTTGATAAACTAGTTAGATAATCGCGACAAATCGAGCTCGAAATGTCGTCCGTTTGTTTTGAACAACGTTTTTGTGTTGTTGATTTTATGGTTACGCGTTTTTTATTTCATTTGAATTTGGAATAGTCTTGTAAATTCGAGACATTGTTTCCATTCGGTCTTTTGTTTTTGTTGCCAGCAATTAATATCTTAGGCCCAAAGCTAACCTCACCTGCACATACCACGTGTCCTTTCTCCACGTACTTTGCTGGTTATCGGACAAGGCAATAGTTAGGGTTGGTTCTCGTTGTGGGTTCATCGTCAAATCATGATGGAGAAAGGCGGACTCTGGAATTAAGCGAGATAATGCCAGACAGATGTTTTTTATTTTTTTGCTATCCTTAATACTGGTACTGTACCAACCCTCATAAAGCACGTTTAAGAAACATTCATTCATCTAGCACGGCAGGACTACCACGTTTACCATAGACTACCACGATTACTGGCATGCTGATGAATGTTTTTTAATTCTATAAAGCGACTACACAGTACCTGGTGGTAAGTGCAGCGAAATCCAACAATAGTCCACCGACAGACGATACATCTATCGTAGGTCACCAGAGTTATGCTTGCCTACATAATAGCATATTTGCCAGAAAGTTGCAAATTTATTATATCATAGCTTCATATTCCTTCACTGAAATTGCCATTGCAATCATTACATTCGAAAGAAGTTGATTCCAACCCAGACAGAAAGCCTAGAGTCTATTTTTACCTGGCCTAAAATGTATAAATTTCCGTTAAAATGTTACCAAAAGACAGACAATTAACGTCAGGCTCTATATCCTGATTTTTGATGTTAAACTATTTATTAAAAAAGGTTTGCCACCCACCGATGAATTTCGCTGCTATGTCTCGTCTGATCTAATATTAGATATAAATCGATACTCACTATTTCAGTCCAGACTATATTAAATTACTGCACACAGTCTGCTGCAACTGTCTTGGTAACTGACTACAGTTACAGCTTACTGGTGGTAGGATATTCATATCCGCCCGGATAGCGACTACCGTACACATGGTGTTAAAACCTGCCATAAAGATCCATACATCTTGTGTGGATGGCGTTCCAGGATCAGCCAGTGTATATCCGGTTCCCGAGGGGCTTGCGACGTGACTTGATGCCTGATACCTGCATCGATCACCCGCCTTTCCTATGTTCCTCTTAACCCAGGCACCTCGATTCGCTCCTTCCTTCTTCGCAGTGTGAAGAAGCATTTTTACAGGCCGGTATGATTATGGTGACCAACGATAAACTCATTGTTTGTCGGTGGTCGTTGGTTTTTGGGATTACACTGCGCTTACCATTAGGTGTAGTGCATCACTTTGCCGTGCTCGGATAAAAAAGTAATGAAGCATTAACTGGCTGTGAGTGTGAAAATAGCCTTCCAAGAAATTACTTAATGACAGAGTTATTTGCAGTTTTTTTTATAGCATAGGCCGGCAAACGAACAAGTGGGTCACCTGATGGTAAGTGATCTCCACCGCCCATGTACGCCCACCACCAGAAGAATCATGGGCGCGTTGCCGACCATAAAGGAAAGCGATAATTAGGGATAGGGAAGGGGAGGGGATTTGGGCTTCCGGATATCTCACTCACCGTACGAAACGCAGCAGCAAGCCGCTACTTTACGTCGGTTTTCTGTGAGACAGTGGTAAAGACCCGGTCGAGCCAGCCCATTCATGCTGTAAACAAAACTGTCTACAGCGTAGCTCTACCACTCACTTTGAGTACATTTATCAATAAAAATGTGTTCTATCTATATCAATGTTCCGGTGCGACAGAGTTGTCGTCGGGCTGTGTGTCAACAGTGTCGCGTGCTGAAGACGACCTGCCACCTCGTAATGGCGATGCAAATGTATTGTCTCTGTCACTCGTGCACGCCGATGCTTTCACACTAACTGCGAATGTCGCGCGATTTATTTTTATTTGTATACCAGTGTTGTGATACTTAGTTAATGTTATTGCGGCAAAAATCTCGGGTTTGGGTTTATTGACTTATTCATAAATTAGCTTTTTCTAGATGACTATTTAGTCCGCTCAAAATGAATCTCTTCGCTTAAAACGGTATGCTATTAAACACGATTCAAGTAAATGTTATCTACATTCACTATTTAGCCGTGGCGCAATGGCGAGTAGCTACGTAAAACGAGAGGTCGCGGGTTCAAGCTCGATCTCCGCATCGAGACAAATGTGATACTGGTGTTATCCACAAATATGTGTGGATTGTGTTGAGACAGAAAGTCTCTCGTAATTTCTGAGATTCACGATACAAGACTCATGTGTTAATGTGGAGTCAGGAATATTTTTCGGCCGTTAAAGATGATAAGAATGATTAACAATTATCCAAATTCACCTACATTCAAACTTTCATATTCATAATACTAGGATATTATGCATGATTTTATTATTCTCACCTTTTCCGAAACATAACCAAAAGATAATCGAAATGAACCGATTGAAAACGATAACCCATTTAGCCCCGTCCAAATCCCGGGCGCAGGCGGCGTGCACACCAGCCGCAATAAACGCGGCATTTGCATCCGCATTAGCGATGCGTTGTGGCAGCGCGCGAATGCTATTTGTTTACCAGATAACAGAGTTTACGCCGTTCCTACTCCTAACAAACGCATTCTATCGTGCTTGTGTTTAATACTGTCGCGTTTGTGGTTTGTAGTGTATATATTAGTTTATAATTAATAAATTCGTTTACATCTAGTAGATGTGACGTAGCCGTGTAGTATAGGAATATCATATGGTTCCAACTGTATAGTATTATTGTATTGAAAATTATTAGGGCAATATAACGCTTTGTGCTGTCATAAAAAAATAGAAGTTCGCCTTTTAATAGTACTAATTAATGCTTGAGTTAAACTTGAAAACATACACATGACTTGGCTGAAATTGGAATTTGAAATGGAATTTATGCCCGGTTAGGTTCGCCTTTATCACGTCACGGGACGAAAATAAGCTTGGAGAACTATAATTGCACTTCTGCCTATCCTTTTGGTGTGAGCTCATGTAAATATTGTATTAATTTAACAGGAGGGAATGGTGGTGAAAACTTTAAAATAACAATTATCATTCTTATTTTGATCACAAACACAACATAATAGACTATATGACAAAGCAAATATACATCAACACTTCCAGTTAATGATAATCGTTTCTTGTTGATACAAAGCGGCAATGGATATGCAAATTGGGAAGCCCTCAGGCAGTTACAAATGAGTAAACGGTGTCTGGTCATGCGAGATTATTGGTCGACAAAGTGGAGCCAATTGCGGAAGAATCGTCAAACTAGATGCTTTATATTGGAAATTTAATTTGATTGGTTATTGAGATTGTAAACACTACGAGAAAATTAATTTTGCGATGTCTATAATGGCGATGTAGTTTTATGAATAAAATAAATAAATACACCTAACAGTCACAGCCATAGTCCTGACCCCACAGTAAGATACGAGTCTTGTGTCGTGGGTATCGACAGGAAGTGCGAGAGACTTTCGGTTCATAAAACCCAGACCCCGAAACAACTATTTGTGGATCACCTAAACAATTGCCTCACCTCGGGAATCGAACACACGGCTTCTCGCTTCACAGCCAACTACTCGCCTACTGCGCCACAAAAGTTGAAGTAGGTTTTAAACTTGCAGGATTTTTTGTGTTGTCAAAAACATGTGATGTGATGTCTTAATACCGGCTATATTATCACAGCCGGGCGGGAACAACGGTTCAACGTTTCACGAATGGTTATTATTGCTTAAACCAACTGCACTATGGTAATTATTAACTGTTTTTTTATAGCCTGAGTGGTAGAAGAGCAAGCGAGTCACCTGGCGGTAGGTAATCTCCACCGTCCATGTACGTCCACAATATCAGAAGAATCACGGGCGTGTTCCCGACCTTAAAGAAAAGGGAATGGAAAGGGGTGGGAGATTTGGCCTCTGGATATCCCACTCGCCGTACGAAACGCAGCAGCAAACCGCTACTTTACGTCGGTCTTCTATGAGATAGTGGTAACGACCCGGTCGAGTCGGCCCGTTCATGCTGTAGACAAAACTGTCTACAGCGTGGCCTTACCACTCATCACACGCTTTCATGTCTTACTTGCTTTAGCTACTTGCCAATTTTTTATCGTACCACCACTGCTGGACGAAGTCTATTAGTCCATATGCTGGGCGATCTGCATTTGCAGTATTATATACGTATTAATACCATCATCCTATTTATTTTAATTATCACTCAAACTCTTTCAATAAAGCCTTTATGTTTCCGCAGTAACATTCACTGAGATACAAATCCTTTGTGTTTTATTATTATAAGTATGAGAGCGCAGCTGTCTACGCATTGTTCGAATTAAAATCCTTGTGTAGACATCGCTTTGTATACTGCAGCTCAGTTCTCTTATGTCTTGTCATAGTTATGAGCGACAGGCGGTTTCAAGTTTACTACGTTTAATACAATATAATTATCATGTATGCTTCACTCAGAGTGATTGAAGACCTGGAGTAAAAATAAAGAGACGCATTTGAAAAATAATTTCAATTATCAACCGAGAAAATAAGGAAGGAGGTTGTCAGTTTAACCAGTTTAATTATTTTTTTTGTGTGTATTATAATCCCATTTTATTTTCAAGAAGATATTCCACCCCTAAGGAGGCGAAATCGGGGATAAAAGACTCAAAATTTGCCATTTATGGACCGATAATGATGATTTATTCAATGAAAATGGTAAAATATAAAAAAAAACGGCTCAAAAACTAATGCTAAAAATAATATTATTTGGTTTTAACTCGGTGGTATCAATCATTGGCTATTAAACTACAGTACCACTGAAGCAGCGATAGCTCAGCGGGGAGTGGTATGGACTGTCGAGACGAAAGTCGCAGGTTCGAAACCAGCCCCAAGAGCATACACCACTGACTTTTCTAAGTTACGTGTATATTAATTGTTTTGTCGCTTGCTTTAACTATGAAGGAAACATCGTGAGGAAACCTGCATACCTGAGAATTCAATAAGATTTTTCGAGGGTATGCGAAGTCTGCCAACCCGCATTAGGCCAGCGTGGTGGACTAAGGCCTGATCCCTCTCATTCAGTAGAAGAGGCCCGTGCCCAGCAGTAGGACGAATATAATATATAGGGCTAATAAAAAATAAAAAAAATAAAAAACCACCGACATTCACCAAATTTTTTTTTGTTTTATTTTAGGTTTTTATTTTTTTAGTCGGTTAATTTTTTTATTATACTGGGGTACAAATATTGAGAAAATGTTGAAATAGTAGATTAAAAAAGACACATAAGTATGATGTATTTAATATGGGCATAAAGAAGTAAATTACGAATACATTTCTTCTTTATTAATAACTGAAGTAAATAATATGTTACTTATCATGATCTTATCTTCAATGTCCAAATTAAAAAAAAAATATGTAAGTAAGCCACAAGGGACTCTTTCAGGACACTGTATATACACTGGCTGACCCCGGAACGAAACTTGCCTGAACGAAACGCTGTGGTGGGTGTTTCACCATGTGCATGGTTGTCATACAAAAATGTTCGGGTACCCTCTCACCAGATTATCGTCATAATAAAATATCGCGATGCTCTTAAGAACTATACCATTCCTCTTCTTATGGAAGTGTTTCATTTGTCTCCAATCGGCTCGAAACGTTGACTGCTATTGGAATCCCTTATTAGATGTCGTCAAAAGCTCCTATATCTTACTTTTTATTTTTCCTGTTGATTCGCATAAATTAATGTCTGCCACTGATAGATATTAAGCATGTTCGATGTTCGCATGCTTGAAGATATTTGATTGAGAAAGCGCCAGTGAAGTGAAGTGACAAAATGATTTGTTGGGTTCTTAAATATTTTGTTTGATCATGTATTACTCGTAATGATGTTTTTTCCAGTTCACAATGAATTTAAAAATTGGTATTAAACCATTCTAGATAGAGACTTAGTTATTGTATATCTTTAGTAATAAATTAAATTTTATCCAGGTGATACTGGATCTGGATTTGCGGTCCCACAACACCCAGAGCTCAAACATATATTGGAGGATCACACAAACGTTTGCCTCGCTGCGGGAATCAAACCCACGACCTCTCGCTTCGCAACCGCCCACACGCCTTATACACAACGGGAGCTATTATTTGTAAAACTAGTATAGCTAAGTGCCTAAACTACGCCTGATGGGAAGTACAATACAGTCGAATTATATTATCAACCGAATATATTATAGACCTGCTTAAAAAATTACAGCAACTTCAAATATTCAAAAAGAATGCGACATAAATAACCGAACTGAATTATTCAAGTTGACGACATTCTGGCGGCCCATTAGCACTCATAAAAACACTTTTATGTTTATTTTTATGGAGACGGGAGATATTCGGCCGAGTGGCAACAACTCTACCATGCAGTTCTGTATCCTCTATAATTAAAGGGACGCCCACACCTGCGTGAGGGTGGCCATCTTTACATACGTTTTTTGGACCTTTATTTATATTATGATTAGTATAGACAAGCATTTGCTTGTGGCTCCGCTTCCGCGGAATCTCCGTTATATTTACAGGAAAAATCCTTTTTTTTTATAGCATAGGCCGGCAAACGAGCCAGTGGGGTCACCTGATGGTAAGTGATCTCCACCGCCCATGTACGCCCACCACCAGAAGAATCATGGGCGCGTTGCCGACCTTAAAGGAAAGGGATAATTAGGGATTGGGAAGGGGAGGGGATTTGGGCTTCCGGTTATCTCACTCACCGTCCGAAACGCAGCAGCAAGCCGCTACTTTACGTCGGTTTTCTGTGAGACAGTGGTAAGGACCCAGTCGAGCCAGCCCATTCATGCTGTAGATAAAACTGTCTACAGCGTGGCTCTACCACTCACTATTAACTCCATGAAAAAAATGAATGTAAGTCAATGGCTCTGTTGCTACGTAAAAGGTGGATAAACTCTTTTTTCACCTGTCCATAGGGCAAAAGTATAAAGCATTATCCCACTGCGAGTGGTAATAATGCTTTTTAATACATGTTACAGAAAGATTTGGGTTGTAATTTTTACGACCGGCCGCCCGCGATTTATTAAATAAAAAGTAGCCATTTCCTACTCCAGTTCATGTTATACCTGTGTGCCAAGTATCATCCAAAACCATTCAGCAGTTAAGAAGTGATTAATTAACAAACATCTTTAATCACAAACACACATATATCCAAACTTTTACATTTGTGTATAATAGGAAGTAAGATTCTTACGGCAACTTCACATATACCGACTGCCGACCCACTTTCCCCTCCCTGTTTATCCACTCGCGGATCCCTTAATGTCGTGTTATAGAGTAATTAATATCAAGGCGGGCACTATTTTATTCCATTACTTATGCGACAGAGACAAGCTGTTTGACTAAGTTTGTTGGAAACTTGTGTGGAAGTGTTGTTTTATATTCGTTATATAGATGTTCTGTGATTATATTTATAGTTTTATTGGCCTAGTGATAGCATATTTATGCTGTGGAAATTATGAGACGTTGGATTCGAATTCCAGAAATAAGCTCGGTGAAATATAGTTGTACTGGTTACACCTCTGCTTATCCTTTCGGGGATTACATATTACGGAGCGTATTTCCGTCCCATGATGTGATAGGGGGCGAGCCTATCGCTATACTGGGCATAATTTCAGCCTCCAGGCCGATACTGACAAATTCGTGATAGAAAACCCCAATATCACTTTACCTGACCCGGGGATCGAACTCGAGACTTCAGCACAGCAGTCGTACCGCGTACGCAATACAATCGCGCCACCAGGGAAGTTGTCGTTCTTTCTCATTAAAATATATTACTTATTAACAAGAAGACAGAACTTTCTTGCAGACTGTACACGTTACACATGTACACAGTACGCAGAGCAAAAATTAACCACATAAATTGTGCGAAACGTGATTTATGCGTGTTTGTTTATTGCGATCGTAATGAATTTACGCGCGTTTGAGAGTTCCCGATGTGATTGTTCGAAGTTATAACGATAATGATGATAAAATTATTAATAAATATTTATTGCTGTAAGCGTGGTTGAGTGATAAATATTATTAAAATAAAACGGATTTTATCGCGGTTTTTTATTTTTATTTTATTCCCACCTTTCGAAAGCTTTTCAGCTTTCGTGGTCACGGGGTGGACAGTCCACCAAATTGAAATAAAAAACCCCGATAAAATCCGTTTAAATTAAGGGTTGAGAGCGCCTAAACCGCTCGCCCGAAAGTCCGGTGAAGCTGTAAAAAGCCGACTCGCGTCAGGCTAACAGCATAGCGTCACTCCGCAAAAAAAGACGTTTAAATTAGTTTTATTTTAATGAGTTACATTTGAGTAAACGTAAGAAATCATTATGATAAATATTAGTAGTTTTTAATGTATAAGACATTCTAATATATGTTCAATATACAATATACGTTCTGTATCTGTCACTGTGGAAGACACATTTATATTTGTAGCTTTTGCATTTATTAACAACGAAGGAAATTCTCATTTTAACGCGAGCTTTTTTGTATGTATTACTACGTATAAATCTGTCATATATATGAACCCATTTGGATGATCATCTTTTCATTCGAAAGAGTGTAACTCAAAGTTGATCACAGATTTTATGTAAAAATTCGACCCCTAATAGAGTAAATCGGCGATGATAAACAAAAAAAGTGCATCATACATGCATCGATTTTGAAGATTTTTTTCCTAAAATAAGTAAATTTTATTTTAATAACAAAATTGTTGGTAGAGCACCATTTATTATTATTATTATTGATTATTTAATTGCCATGATAGCGACTAAAAACCGTTATTTTTAGTGATGAACCGATCAATTCGTAGGTTCACGTAAATTTAACTTCTTATGGTCCGGAGTCCCTGGGCCAGCTGATACTATCAAGCTCATTTTCCGTGAGTAGCTTCGTTTCGATGAGACGCCCAACAATTCCCTATGCGAAAATTCTCTATTGTGGTAGCTAACAGAGGTAGCAAGGATAGAATATTTCGATTTGATGATACTCAAAAATTTATTATTTTATTTGTAGGACAATATGACTGTTAAATTATATGAATATCAACTAAGTAAAAACAAAAAAATCAAACGAAGGAAGAAGGAGAAACGAAGCTACTCACGGAAAATGAGCTTGATAGTAATCAATTGGATCAGCTGGCCCAGGGACTCCGGACCATGAGGTATATATAAGTGCTGTATCTATTTACAAAAAATACTATTGTTTAAACCCTGGTTAGCGATATACTAATTAAAATAGCTGCATAATCCCATCCTAGTGTTAAATGACTAGCTTAGTATTTCGTCTAAAATGGGCTGTCTAAAGGAATTTAATTAAAAAATCTCATCAAGGGTAAGTAACGTTTAAAGTAAAACGGTGGCCATCATTGTCGAGACATTTTCAAAGATTAATAACCGGCGCTCACAAAGATGGAGACATTAAAACCTTTCTAGAAAAATAGTACAAGTCGGTATAAAATGAGCAAGAAATGGCGTAGCGTCTGTACTCGTGATTATTTTTGCCGACAGCGTATTTATTATCGGACACATGGACTTATGTTTTAGTACATTTTATATTTAACTGGCGGTCCGTCGCGGTTTCACCTGCATTGCCCTGCTCCCATGGGTCATAGCATGATATACATATAAACCTTCCTTATTAACTACTCTATCTATTGCTGAAAACTGCATTAAAATCCGTTGAATAGTTTAAAAGAACTAAGCGAATAGCAACAAGCGACTTCATTTTATACTATGTAAAGATTATGTTATCACCTTTGTTCATTACCTAGTTTTTTTTATTGCCACAATTTACTCTGCAGTCTATCCCCCACGTGCACAAATTGGTATAATCCGGATTTTCTGTTAGTAATGTAAAAAAATCGGTTAGATCATCTATTGATAAACTCAAAACGAATTGTATAACCCCAATAAAAGTGTGATAGCAATTTAAAAATACTTGAATATTTTCAGATCAAGCCTACCTCCGAAGGTACGTACCTCCAACTTTAACCATGTCATGAATACAGATGTGGTTAGGCGTTTTAGTTTCGTATTACGTTTATTGCTGTTCGGGAAACGTTTAAGCGTCTTCACGACATTTTTATATGGACCGTGAAATTGGGGCAAAACTGCCTATTTGTATTTTGGGTACGTTCTTAAGAACAAGAAATTGGCGTGGTTCGCCTTATTCAAATATACGCGGAGTTTTTAACAAGATTTCTTCGCAATACATTGTTTCTAAGTCATGCTTGTTTTAAATTTAGATAAGTATCAACTTTGAAAGATTAATGTCCTCAGTTTACAAGGTGGTAGGTACCCCGTATGCGACAGGCCGTCTGGGTTGGTACCACCGCTTTGTCTATTTCTGCCGCCAAGCAACAGTATATAAGCACTGTTGTGTTCCGGTTTGAAGGACATTGAAGTCAGTCAAATTACTGGGCATTATGAGACTTAACATCTTATATCTTAGGGTGACGAGCGCAATTTAGTGCCATGCAGTGTTTAGTAATGCAACGTTCTGTGCGATGTTACTTCTGTTTATGGGCAATCGAGGCGCCTACCATCAGACGAGCGCCTTGCTCGTCTCGTCATTCAATCAAATAAAAAAATCATTGTTTTACATTCAGATAATTACCTACTCTGAAAGTCTAATGCCCCCAATTAATATATTAAAGAATTACCCTAGTGGTATCTGGTACTTTATGCCTTTAATATGTACTTTAAAACATTTACGCTGTTTTTTATTTGTCTGAATGATAAGACGACCAAATCAGTAGCCTGATGGTTAGCACCTGACCGTAAACAGACATAATAGCACACAGAACTATTAATTGCATAGCATTACGTTGTACTGAATTGCGTACATCACCTCTATATGTAGGTTGTTCAGTCTCATATTGCCCAGTAATTTCACTGGCTTCAATATGAAACTGAAACACACCAGTGCTAACACAATGCTGCTTTGCGGCAAAAATAGAGAAAGCGGTCGTACCATTCCCGTCGGCCCAAGCGTTGTTCCTACCACCTAGTAAAGTGAAGTTTTTCTCTACGTTTGTGTGGGAGTAAACTTACGTTTTAATTTTTATTTCTGAACGCATAATTTTTATTTTAAATCTATTATAAGGAACGCACATAATAAATTTATAGTGGACTAAGGCCTGATCCCTCTCATTCAGTAGAGGAGGCCCTTGCCCAGCAGTGGGACGAATATAATATATAGGGCTAATAAAAAAAAAAAAAAAGTAATGCAGCGTAAAAAGGAACAGAAGGGTGGGCGTGAGAGAGAGAGAGAAGACGATTGGCGATAAAGAGCAGGGAAAGGCGTGTAAAGTGTAAAAAAATATATTAAATACACAAGACGTTTTCTCAAAACGAAGTTTTTTCGGTCACCATTTCTACATTCGTAATCATGAGACCGACGTGACGTCATCCACAAGAATGAAAATTTACTCAATTTCACGCATTAACTGATCGAATCAATTCTGATTCGTCCACAAAACATCTCAATGCGGAGTGTTTGGTATCAATCTAGTCAGCGGCGAGCGGTCTCCGAATAAACTTTTTAACCAAATTAAAATTCCTTCCAACGAGTTGGATGGCTGGTGGCTCGTCTCAAATCATCGGTTCGCGCTTCTGGCTGATTACATTATGTAAATTACGACGCCCTCCCTTTTCCTTGTCATCTATACCGTACGCGGATGTAGAGTTTATAGATACGTCGGTTTTTTATTTGTATCAAGAATGTTGACAGGATTTTAGTTGACTAATAGTAGGAACTATGGTCTCTGTAAAATTATGTAATAATAATGGGACGGCTCGGCCGGGTTTTTACCATGCCTCACAGCAAGGCGACGTAAAGTAATAACTGGCTGCTGTGTTTCGTACGGTGATTGAGATATTCGAAAGCCCCAAGCCTCCTCTTCGCGATCACTTAATTATTCCTTTCCTTTAAGGTCGGCCACGTGCCCATGATTCTTTTACTAATGTGGGCGTACATGGACGGTGGAAATCACTTTCCATCAGGTCTCCATCATCAGGCCTCCCTAGTTCGGTTGCCGGCCTATGCTATAAAAAAATCGGTCCCGTCTGTCTCATTGCAGGGTACGGGCGGCCTCTACGAATGGAATGGGTTAAGCCTTAGTCCACCACGCTGGCCTAATAGGGGTTGGCGGACTTCACTTACCTTAAAAATTAGTGTGGAAAATTCTCAAATATGCAGATATCCTCACGATATTTCGTTCATCGTTAATTATTTCTACTACTATGATATTATTCGTTTGCTTCTAAACATTACCGATTTTATATTTCATTTCTAGTATACATTCATCTATGTTACACGATTCTCCTTAAACAGATATCATCGTAAAGGCGCTCTGTCGCGCTCGTATCGCCCGGCCCTTAGATTACCGTAACGAAGTATGTATCTATTTAAAATTTCCGTTTTGCTGCGAAGTCGCTCGCAGCTGCGTTTGACAACCGATGATCGTTTACCAGATACATCGATTTTTCTTTAGAACCATTTATTCTAGGGGAATAGGGAATTGCTTCTGATAAAGGCAGATATTTGTAGTGAGATGCTTTGTTTTGAAAAATATACTGATTATTATTTAATGTCTCATAATACCCCGCCTATATTTTACATATACCTTCTTGCTATTTGGCTCATTGCGGGAATCCATTCTTGCTATTTGGCACATTGCGGGAATCGAACCCATAGCCCATTGCACCACGGAGGACTGTTATGGCAGCGTACTAAGTCTGAGAATCGTATGATCCTTCAGTTCCCATGTCGGGCAGTCACAACATGTGTTCAAGTTTTCGATTCGAACAGTCGCAAATGAATTGCCCGGCACTGGAATTTGTGCCTGATATGGCTATATGCTCGCCCTTTGTCAATAATTATTATGAAATAGAAATAAGCTTAATATTTTAGCTTTGTAAGTTATGTTATATTTTTATCATTTGAAGTTATTACAAAAGTAGCAATTAATTTCATTATACTTATCTAAATTAAAATTTCACGCAATGACAGAATAAAATAAATAATAAATACACCCAGTCATACATAAAGTTCCTGGACAACATTGACACATCTTTGATCATGGTATCAGAAACTATGAGGATCTTTTAGGTCTACAATATATTTCTGTATCACGTAAACATTTGTCTTAGTGCAGGAAATGTCGCTTTGAGTACTCCAGCTAGCTACTCGCCCATTATCTGCCGCACTCAGCCACGTTAAAAGACTAGAATTGTCATTTCTTGTAATTTAATTATTTCCACACTCAAAGCTAGTTAATACTACATATTCCGTTACTGGGTACAAAACGTGATTCATACTCTGTTTCCAAGTACAAAAAATACCTTAGTTGACGTTTGAGAAATAATTCAGTTCTAAGAAATGCCTTAATAATAGTTAAAATTTAGTGACGTATCTAAGGCAGCAGGTTAGTTACGGAAAGTACATTAATAAAATCCTGAAAATATCACGTCACAGTATATATCACACCGCCCAAGGATCGCGCACCCTAATTTCTTTATTAAATTTCCACCAAGTCGAACGTAAACGAAATTGTATAAAAGGACCCGCAAGGAATCAGCATTCATTTGGGTCGTCCAAGTTGGGGGATTTGTTAAAAAGTACCCGAACAGTGGCAGAGGCCTCGGGCGAATTCTCCAGATTGACTGCTGGCATTCATCAAGCTAAGAAAAATTCGCAAAACTCTTCACGTTAATTGCGTGAAGCCTTTTTTTAACGTTAATGACGAGACGATCTGGTCGCGTCAGGTTAGCGTCGTTCCTGCCCAACGAAGTGAAGAAGAACAGAAAGAAAAGAAAAGAAGCAACTCAAGTGACATGACACTTGACTGCACTTGTTACTGCAAGACATTTGTTCATAAGTTTTATATTACTCTGTAATTTTATTAGCTTAAATGTCTATCACATTGAAATGTAACAGTAATTACAACACTGTTGCTTGACGGCAGATGTAAATAAAGTGGTGGAACCAACACAAATGGCCTTTCGTATACGAAGACCCTACCATCTAGTGATGTTAGGATCATCTTATGATGTGAAGATGACGATATGGTTAATACAGTGCACATATCTAATTTCAGGCAAAATATTATCTATATCTTATTCATAATCTAATATTATACTGACCTAAGGTGTGGTCCTCTTCTACGAATGAGAGTTATGAGATATGTATTCTACAGATATTGATTATAAAGGTGATCATTTTTCTTTATTCGGATATTCACCATTAGATACTTTATTAATTTTATTAGATTCGCAATTAGATTTTTAAGAATAATTGTATCAACACATTTAGATATTTTTTTATTTGAACATCTTTATCCAAGTTACATTTGTAACAAGTCAGTCCTCATCCTCGTTTGACGAATTCCTATCGATATTCATGAATGTTAATTCCACCGCTGCCAAACTCAGCGTCTTAATCTGAGACTGTAGCTCAACAAACGCGACCGGCGACAACCGTGTAATGGAAAACGTGAGGGCTCTTTTAGACTCACCTTCCTTCATTTAAGAACCAATAACTAGGGGATCTGTCTACCTTATAGATATAAGATGTAGCAAGCCGTCTGATGATCTTTTTGGTCTTAATGAGAATCCAAATGAATATAGAAGTTCTCTTGAAATAGTGTTGTTCAAACAACGGTATTTAATGAAAAAGACTTGTGTTAAAAAATACGACCACTGAGCAAAATAAATTGAAGGTCACGACCGAAAATGTATTTTTCGTAAAATAAACACTGCTTATTAACAGAAATTAAAAAAGGAGGAGATCCTTAATTCGAGCGATTTTGTCGATAAATATTGTTCGATAGAATTTTGCTGCAATATAATTCCAAATTTTGGTCATGATCTGGTGACGGAGTATGGAGTCGATAGATAAAATTCCGTACGGATAACAGTACACACATGGGGATTTTGTTATTGTATTGGAATTTACATGCCATAGTTGTACTTACTACAAGATTAAAACTAAATTATAAATGACATAAGTTTAAACAAAACTTTAATCCGACTTCAAAAAATAACACAAAAATTTAATTAATAACAACATTTTGTAGTCTTTTTACTGTCAGTGCAATTTCAGTTGACTGGCAGCTTCATACCGACTCCCAAAAAAATCTTTAGAATTTGTTTTTTTTTTTGACATTACAGTTTTAATTTTTAAGTCGGGTTTTAAGATTTGTTTCATTTACTAAGCGAGCAGTATAATAAATAACGAGCAAATACATTTTAGTATTTTTCTATCAGGAAAAAATCCTCAATTCTAAAAGTAAACGAACATATATATTGAAATTGAGTTACAAAACCTTCATCTACTGTAAACCATTTTGTATCTATTACAAACCAATCGATCCATACAGGATGGGCTGTCAAAGCTGGTCAAAAAGGATGGAATGGCCACCGAGCCCTGTATCAATCATGTATCGAGTATTGGATCACGTCGCGTCGTACTCACGGTGCCATACTCGGTTTCATGTCACATTTATTATGCACAGTTACTTGCAGTATTCGAAAATACATGAAGTATTATAATTGAACATTAAGATGTATATATGATATAGGTTTTTACCAAAAGAGCATTAGGAGTTTACGAAAATAATGTGAGGCATTTTGGTACATATGGACTTTAGTTTTAATATAGTAATCTAACAATAATACTAGCCCTGTATTATACATAGGGCACTGCCTCTACTTGATGATAGGAGTTAGGCCTTAGTCCACCATGCTGGCCTAATAAAGGTTGGTAGACTTCCCATACATACGAAAAATCTTATCAAGTTCTCAGGTATGCAGGTTTCCTCATGATGTTTCCTTCACTGTTAAAGCAAGCGATAATTAACAATTAATATACACGTACCTTAAAAAAGTCACAGGTGTATGCTCTTGGGGCTGGTTTTGAACCTGCGACCTTCGTCTCGATAGTCCGTACCACTCCCCACTGAGCTATCGCTGCTTTTTTCGTATGGTAATCTACATCTGTATCCCCGAGGAGTGAGAGACTTTGTTAATTGCAATTAATACATCTACAACGCGTTACAGCGAGGTTTGGTAATATTCAAGAATCGTTACATACATCTGATAATAAATGTTCATGTACTGGATCTTATCATAATCGTAAAGTTTCATGCTTAAATTAGCTCGTTTATTAGCACCATACCATTACTCATAAAATTTTCTTACATTTTTTATATGTAATAGCGTCGATAAATCCGTTGTTTCAGTTTAAATAAATAAATAAATACACCTAACAGTCACTTACCTAAGCCTGACCCCACATTAAGATACGAGTCTTGTGTCTCGGGTATCAGGAACTACGAGAGACTCTCGGTCTCACAACACCCAGACCATGAAACAAAATATTTGTGGATCACACAAACATTTGTCACGGTGCAGGGATCGAACCCGCGGCCTCTCGCTTCACAGCCGGCTACTCGCCCCCTGCGCCACGGAGTTTAGTTGTAGGCTCTAATCATTATGATGCCATCATACAAGTCTTGCAAGTAAATAGTCGACCCACCATCACCAGATCAAAGTGAGACTATACGAACTGAATCCTTGCAAAGCCTATATAAATCAACTTATGCAAACGCAACACATTTTTGGCTTTTCGCTAAAAGAGGCGTAATTTAAGCAGACTACATAAATCTTGCGAATTTCCTTTGTAGAAATGTCAACTGCTTATGATTCAACGCACGCGGAGCCACGCACGTGTTGGCTGTATGAAATTTTTGGGACTTTTGGGGAAAATCCTTTGTCATTTGCATCGCTTGTGCTAACACGTGTCCTCATATATTCCGTTTGTTGAAAATTTTTACATTCCGTCAGTTCTTTTTTATGTAAATGTCAGGCCATGTCTTGATGGTACATAAAGTGGCCATGCTGATAGATATTTGGGTCATAATGGTGGTATAATAGGTAGGACGCACATGTGCGAGAGACCGTCTGAGTTGGTACCACCGCTTTATCTATTTCTGTAGCCAATTAGCATTAAGTATGTACTGTTTTGTTTCGGTTTGCTGGACATTTAAGTCAGTATAATTACGGGTCATTATTAGACTTCACATCATATGTCTAATTACTATTTTCTTGTTTATTCCCAATATAAAGCACATAAGAGCAATAAATACAGAAGTTTACCTACAAAGGCGAATAAGGCAGGTGCGAGTCATCCGGACAAATGTAAGGACGTGTTGGGAATATTTTCCGGGAATGACCTAAATACGGGATCTACACGCGTGCTGGATTCTTTGCTTATTTTCAAACGGTTTTTGTTGGAGAGAGTAGAGCGCCATCTGGTGATCTTATGTTGAAAGAATAACCTTGATGTCGGTGAAGAATACATCGTGAGGAAACCTTCATACCTGAGAACTCGATAATCGAAGGTACGTGAAGTCTGCCAAACCGCATTAGGCCAGCGTGGTGGACTAAGGGCCTAACCCCTCTCATTCAGTAGAGGAGGCTTGTGCCCAGCATTGGCACGTATATAATACAGGGCTAGTAAAAAAAACCTTGATGTTGCTTGAGTAACCAGCTGTGAAATGAGAGGCCGCGGATATCTGTCACATCGTCCGTTCATCCGTCAAACATCTAACTTCACCAATTCAAACACAGAAAATCGCAAATATTGAAACATCAAGTGTCAATAGAATGTCGCTGTATTTCTTCTATACAAATAGCAATGTTTTTTTTTTAATTTGAAACGTTTATTTGAACGTACTCGGGATCGAATGTGTAGAAATTCTCGCACTAAGCGCACAAAGCGGCCACAGGTTGTGGAGATGTACTAAATGTGATGTACTAATGATGTAGTAACCTTAACTTATTATAACCTAACTAGTAAAAACTTGACATAAATTAGAAAAAACGTGTAATTTTTTAATTGAACAGGCTTTAATAAAACACAGCTTAGAATAACCTCTATTAAACCAGCTTTCATATAAAAAAATCGCGTTCAAATAGGTCCATTCGATTAGGTCCGATGCCGCAGACAGACAAAGGGATCGAAATTATAACACCCTCTTTTAGTCTCGGGTTAAAAATTAGCATTTCAAGCGCACAGCCAGTATGCTACCAGCGAAACGACATTAATGGTGTCATTTTAAACCACACCGATACGATGCCAAACCACGAATTTTTCGTATAGTGCGTACATTATAATTCTAACCCCTTTGCACATAAATCGACTCGGGTGACCATAAATTCCTGTTTTAAAACTGATCACGTGCACATTATCCCACTTATATTGGCATGCAGCCGCTGCATTGAAGGTGCACTGCTGTGAGTTATGGGCCGATTATCGTATCATATGAATAACGGGGACCGCCGCGGGATTTTTCAAATGGGAAAATTTATATTTCGCGCAATTTAGTGCCACCCTATTTGTGATGACGTGCCAATTTTGCACGAGTAAAGCATTGGTTAGTTAGATCGGAATTTGAGGTTATATTTTATGAAGGTTCTGTTTTAAATGTTTATGTGTTTTTTTAACACAAATAAAACTTACTCATAAAGCCTATTAAACTAAAAAAACAAGCAATTTTGAGTATCTGCTTTCTACCGATTTACCGTAAGTAATTGTGCTCTGTGTTAATAATGATACGTTTGACCATGTAGTAATTGAATTAGCAATTCTAAACAATTTGTAAGATACACCAATGGGCCGGCTTGACCGGGTTGTTACCATTTTCTCACAGAAAATCGACGTAAACTGGCAGCTTGCTGATACATTTCGTAAGTGAGATATCCCGAGGCAGAAATCCCCTTCTCTTTCCCAATCCTTTAATTATCCCTTAAGGTCGACAATGCATCCATAATTACTCAGGTATTGTGGATATTGATGAGCGGTGGAGATCACTTACCATGATATGACTCACTTGCTCGTTTGCCGGGCTTTGTTAAATTAAAAAAACGATACATGAATGTCCGCAGCTAGACGAAACCCTCCCCAAATTCCAAACAATCGCAATTGGGTACTGGGTAGGAATACTAAGCTGTGATATTGCGATATCCGGCGCGGATCAGCGGACCGAACGCGACATTCTTACTAGGATGCACCCGCGGCTTTGTCTACAAGAAATTTTTGAACGAAAGTCTATTTTATACTGACCTCTACAGTGTATAATTAGGGGATATATATAGAACAAACTGTATATTTTGTAGCAGTATATATTATTATTAATACATATGGGTCATTCCATGGAAAATCGTATGATACGAAAAAAAAAAAAATCCGACTAATTTTAGATTTTGGTGTAACTTTGTGAAAATAACAACACAAGTGATGTAGTCATTTTAAGTTGAAGGTAAAAACAGTAGATTCTGTGAGTATCAGATTTTTATTTCGCAGTCAACACGTTCGTTTCATAACCTGAAAATTGGGATTTTTTAAAATTCCAAAATTTGAAGCAAAGTTTTTTTCTATGAAGAGTGGGCTGCTCAAGTCAACTTGTGGCTGAATTTTGTCTATGATATGTATACTTAATTCGCGCGGAGCATGAGTTTTTAATTCTCAACAGTTAGGACGCTAGAGTCGATTAAAATTCACGAAAAATGACTAAAAAACACTAATTTTCAGCATGCTGCTATTATTCAAAGGGATCGTCCGAGCCAATTCTCCTCATTTACACTTAAACCACTATCTTCCCGACTGTGAATTCCGTCTTGATCATGCAGATAGCTTCAAAAAGAAAAATTTCACAGCAAAAGTTGATAAGGTTTAAAAATATCGATTTTTAGAAGTCTATATTTAAATAGGCCGAAACAAGCGCTTGTAAAAATCAAACTCGTGTAAATTTTGTTCTTTGGGACCCTAGAGTAGAGTTTCACAAAGTTACACCAAAATCTAAAATTAGTCGGAAATTTTTTTTTTTCGTATCAGACGATTTTCCATGGAATGACCCATATAATATAATTCAATATATTAGTCTACTGTTGGACTTTGTTTCTAGATGTACCTCACGATTATACTCTAGTTTTGCGCCGCGTGAAAATCTTTTCCGCGATATAAAGTGGTCATTGTACTTATCCAGTTCATTATCTACCTGTATGTCAAATCCGTTCAGCCATTAAGGCGTGATTGATTAACTAACATCCAAATTCACAAATATCCACAAGGTGGTAGGTTACTTGTATGCGTAGGCCGTCTGGGTTGGTACCATCGCTTTATCTATTTCTGACGCCAAACAACAGTGTGTAAACACTGTTGTGTTTCGGTTTGAAGGACATTGAAGCCAGTGAAATTACTTATGTCTCGGAGTGACAAGCGCAGTTCTGCCATACACTGGTTTGTAATTCAATGTTCTGTGTGGTGTTGCTTCTGTTTATGGGCAGGCGTGGTGCTTATCATCAGGCGAGCGCCTTGCTCGTCTCGTAATTCATCATCAAATAAAAAAGCATGGCTTCTGGCCAAACATACATAAACCTCCACAACTAATAAAATCAATAATAGACTAGAATATTCCATCGTCTTGATCAATTGACGCGGTTATCGATGACATTAATCGATAAGCAGACATACATAAATCACATCATTAAATGATATAATAACACTGGAATATTCGATGGTTGTTATCCATCAACACACTTTTTATCAACTCATTCATCTATCAAATCAGAAACTATAAGTGCCAAAAAATATTCCAAAGATCAAACAACTAAAAGAACCGACAACAGTAAAAAATATATTTAAAGATAAACAAACAACGCGCCTGTTAATTGTTATCCGAAACTGTACGGAATCAGAAAAAATAAACGTTTTCATTGAATGTGGTGCTGGCACGGCTCTGATCTTTCGCTGCAGTCATTGTATCGATTTTACATCCGGTTGTGGACGAAAATGGATAACACTTACTGTTGGAACGCGATAGGATGTCGAATAGTATTCGAATGAAATATAAATGAGTGAATTTTATGATTTCATACTCGTATGCGTTGTTTCGTGGAAACCTTCTGTAAGGAACATAAAATATATTTTGAAATACCGATGCCCACAACTTCAGTTGGCTGATATTAAAGATATAAGAGAGATGCTGCTTTCAGACAGAAGATAAAGATTAAGAAGATGAGTGTTTTGTGTTTCGGGCAGCTGATGAAAGCCTACAAGAACTTGAGAATGAAGCTAACGCTTTTGATTTATGATATATCGTCTGCAACACAAAAAAAAATCGTATTAATTATTATTCGTAATATACATTTGTATTTGACTAACAAATGTCCGAAGCATTCGGTACATACGTAGGTAATTCACATTTATTAAAAAGTGTGTGTCATTCATAATTAATATTGAAGTGATCAATCTTACCGATCTCCATAAACGAGTGATTAAAATAATCGTTATTTTTTTAGGATATCTTTATTTTGAAAACACCTTAAGTAACCTATAAATATGACCACACCTTTCTGTCACATGTTGTATGAATAAAATAGTTAATTAAAAAGAATTCGAATGAAGAGCGACACCATAGTAAGGAAATATTAATAAAGGTTTTTAATAATTCATGACGTATTATTTCCGTGCTAAGTTTGAAGTCGATATAAATAATTCGAGCTTTAATGGTAACTTACACTAATGGAATATTAAAATATGGTTCAGTAATTAATATCATTCGTGCTGTATTGACGGAAGATGAAATTGAAGAGGCGGTTGAAGTGTAAATTTTTTGCTCAACCTTTTTAAATATAAATAGCCGTTCCATTGAAAAGCCAAATATACCAGGCGATATTCAGAGCGCGATATTTAAATTATCAGTGCGGCCGAGTACATTTGGCCTAAATTTAGGCTAAGTGCTATTAGAAAATTCATAATAGACAGTATGAATATCGTCTGGTAGATGGAATAGAAGATTTTTGACTAGTACCTAGTCTTAAGATAGAATTATTTAGCTGTTTATTGAAAAATTTCTACGAGCTGTCACTGTCAATTTAAGAACTTTTCAGAGGTTAACTTGATGCCTCAAATGTAAATATGTAGATTTTAGGTTAGTACTTAACACAATATTTTTTTAAAACGTGGAGTGATGACTTTATTGAGTAATAGCTGTTGCAATATTTTAAAAACAAAATTAAAAATATTCCTCAGTACCATTACCATCTGTCGGTAATGGAATGAATCGTGAGGGCATCCATAAGACATTAGAATAATAATGTTAATGAATATGTGCTTCACATGAATAAGTACTTCCTAGAACGACATTGTCACTGCCTGTTACAGGAAAGTAATAAGTAACCACCACATTTTTAGGATCCCGTGATCAATATAGCTCACTTAATTTAGTAGTAGTATAAATCAGTAGAAAATCTTGAGGTCGTAGATTTGGTTTCGAGTTTGGGCAATTTCTCATGGCCCACAATAATGAAATACAGATAATAATAATGATAATTCTCATGATAGATATATCACTAGTATTGTAAATTAATGTAACTGCTTAATCCAGCATGATCGAATATGTTTAAAATTTTAAGAATATTATTTATTTAAAACATGGTGATGGGACGGTACTTCATATTGTGTACCCGACTGCTAGCTATGCTACATGACGCGGCTTCATAAATGAGAGATTTCTGATATATTCTAATCTCAGCCGGACTATAAACTCTCTCCGTATAAATGACGCTTAATGCTGTCTTGTCTACGAGTCATGATGACCATGGTAGGGCCATCAAATTGTCCAAACATCCAACGTCCGGCTGACTACGCACTACGGAATTGCTGCATTTACACCGACAATTGTCCACAGAGTTTTTGTACTGCACAACTTTATTCCACGAAACATTTAGCGAATGTCGCCATTGGATACGTGATTATTCTTGTTTTTGTATTCGAACCAACGGAAAGTCGCGTTTTTTGGATTTTTAAATGTGGAACTTAAATCATTGTTATCTTTTTTGTTGTCCATGAAAATAGTGGAATGGAACTCCTGTTTAAATTTTTGAATGCTCCGACAAGTTATTGCTTTAGAAGCATATTTATTGACATTAAACTCAAAATAGCGTATAGGAATGTGTTACCGCAAAGCTAAGTAGTGCTCGTAATTTAAGTTATTGTGAGTTTTTCGATAGTTGTCACGTGAAAATATGAATTTAGAATTATACCCGCCCCAAGCGCTTGTATTGGAAATGTAGCAGCTTTATACATTTTTTTTATTATTTGATTGAATGACGAGACGAGCCAAACGCTCGCCTGATGGTAAGCGCCACACCTGCCCATAAACAGAAGCAATACCATACAGAACGTTGAATTTCAAAGCACTGCATGGCACTGAAGCCCTCGTGGCCCTGAGACATAACATGTTAAGTCTCATAATACACAGTAATTTCAGTGATTTCAATGTCTTCCAAACCGAAATACAACAATGCTTACACGCTGTTACTTGGCGGCAGAAATACACAAAGTGATGGTATCAACCCAGACGGCCTCTCGCATACGAGGGACCTACCACCATATTTATGTTTCGAAATCATCGTGTACCGATCTATCTGCTAGGACCTATCTGATGATTATTACATCCTGTATAACCGTATCATTTATCACTTCATTTTAAAACACAGACCACACATGCATTTTTCATTGACGTCGATAACAAACAGTCAATCATGTGTCACTGGAACCAGTCTCGAGATAACACTGGCTCTTATCCAACTGACAGCCACGTTTGAATCTGTAGCTGTAGGCGTAGTGCGAGTTTTTAGATAGCTGTTATTCGTATACATTAATGCAATCCGTTAGTTTGCCTTGATTTTTTTTTATTTGTTTGAATGACGAGACGGATAAAAAATGCTATATGTTAACAAACTGCAAACTAATCTTGATGGATATGCACAGATAACTATAATTATCAAAAAAAAAGGTTATCAGTGTCACTAATCAATAATCATTAGTACATAGCTAAAAATGAAAATGCGAAATGATTATGTATCCCAGAAAAAATATTAATTAGCAATAAAATTTCTTTACTAATTTTAATGAAACGAGGCAATGGAGAATTTTGGTTTCAGACGGCAGGTCGCCCCATACATTTTTTTTATATAGCATAGACCAGAATACGGGAGTAAGGGGAGAACGGAACCAACATCACATCCGACCCTAATGTCAACCTCACCTGCACGCGTCGGTGGTTCGTATGAATAGCCGGCGGCGGCGGCTCTCGGGCCGCCGTGGTGCTCCCTGCTGGACAACTAACGAGGCTCTGGCGACCGAGCCATGGCGGTATAACCACACACCCACTCGGGCAACCGGCTGGAAGAGGCTTCAGCGGCCTGGCGTCTAAATAACGTCCGAAATGTCTGGTGCAGAAGGCAAGGGGAAACCACTGCACTATTTCCCAAGAAAGTTGTCATGAAAGGTAGATCAAAGAAAGATAAGAGGCCTGACGATCCGCTTAGCAACCGGCGCCGCACTGCGTCCGGGGCAGACGGTGTGAAATTGGTTACCGGCCATGCCGATGTGGTGGCCCAGGCATCGCATGGAAAACAGACTACTGGAACGTCTGTAAAGATGGTACATAACTAAAAGATAGGTACTTGGAATGTACGTGGCCTGCTTCAACCCGGCAAATTAAAAATTCTGGAAAGGGAGTTAACTCGATGTGAACTTAACATCTGTGGCTTGAGTGAAACGCACTGGAGGGGCAGTGGCCATTTTCAAACCGAGACTCATGCTGTATATTTTTCTGGAAACGACAATAGTAGCAGGAATGGAGTAGCGTTTATGATCCCCAAACAGCTAAGAAATTGTATAGTTGGATACGAGCCGGTCAGCGATCGAGTGATAAGTATTAAGATCAAAGCGACGCCCGTGAATCTTAATATAATCCAGACCTATGCACCCACCAGCACCGCCAGTGAAATCGACCTTGAGAGTTTTTACACGGAATTGGAGACGACCATCTCAAAAATCCCCAACAGGGAGGTACTAATGATCATGGGAGATTTTAATGCGAAAGTTGGAGTAGACGCCTATCAGCTCAGCGACAGTGTTGGCAAATTTGGGCTTGGACAGCGTAATGATAGAGGTGAACGCTTGATACAATTTGCGGCCGATAACAACTTGGTCATTTCAAACAGTTTCTTTCAACATCATCCCAGAAGACTTTACACCTGGATATCACCTGATGGAAACTATCGTAACCAGATCGATTATATTTTAATTCGCTCACGGTGGAAAACCACGATAAAGAACTCGCACACACTTCCCGGGGCTGACTGTGGGTCCGACCATCAACTTTTGATCGCAAAAATACGGCTTAAACTCAGAGCAGCCAGAAAACCCGACCGGAAAATGAGACTCGAGGTAACAGAAAACTCTGGGTTTATTGCTGCTTTGGAGCAAAACTGGAATCAATGGATGACTGTAGACATCAGATCGGAGACCCCAGACCAGCTGTGGGAACGAGCCAGAAATATGATTAAATCAGCAGTTCATAATTCTAGACCTGTTCAACAGACACGTAAGAGACAACCCTGGATGACCGATGACACCCTGGCACTTGTGGAGGAAAGACGAAAACTTAAGGCTCTAGGAGCTGATGTAAGGACCCTGAATGAGAAGTCGGCACGCATTCAAGAAGCTTGTAGGCGCGATTTAAACACCCAACTTCGAAAAGTCTGCGAAGAAGTTGAAGCGCACTCAAACAAAAACGAATCCAGGGACCTTCATAAAAAAATCATGCAAATCACCAAATCTCTGACTTCCAAAACATGGGCCACTGAAAACACTCGCGGTGAGACCGTAACAGAAATAGAAACTATCTCCGAGACATGGAAGGAATACTGCCAATCTTTGTATCAAGACCCACAATCGCATTGCTTTGCTCCAACAGAACCTGATGACGAAGATAGGGAGCCTAATATTCTCAGAGATGAAGTTCGAGCCGCAATAAAACACCTTAAGAATGGCAAAGCTACAGGGAGCGACTCAATTCCGATTGAAACCATTAAGGCATTGGGCGAGTATGGCGTTGACATTTTCCAAACCCTCTGTGAAAAAGTTTGGCAAACAGGAACTTGGCCAAAAGAATGGGCTCATACCGTCTTTGTCCCTCTGCATAAAAAAGGTTCAACAAAAAAGTGCAGTAACTACCGTCTCATTGCGTTGATATCTCATGCGAGTAAGATTTTACTCCATGTCCTTAATGAGCGTCTCAAGGCTTTCTTGTCTAAAGAGATTGGTCCCGAACAGGCTGGATTCGTAAAAGGCAAAGGTACTAGAGAACAAATCCTGACAGTCCGACAAATAGTCGAAAAAGCTCGTGAATTCAACAAGCCAACCTTCATCTGCTTTGTCGATTTTTCGAAAGCTTTTGACTCAGTCAAGTGGCCAAAACTTTGGCAGACCCTTCTGGAGATGGGCTCTCCGAAACACCTCGTCCACCTACTTAGACGCCTGTACGAAGACGGAACAGCTGCCGTAAGAACAGATGATGTATACTCTAGTAATTTTCAGCCTACTGCAGGAGTTCGTCAAGGTTGCATTATCTCACCGCTTCTCTTCAATACATATACTGAGCTAATAATGAGAATTGCCCTCGAAAATTGGACGGACGGTGTTGCGATTGGAGGAATGAGAATCTCGAACCTACGTTATGCAGATGATACCACCTTGTTTGCGACCAGTATACATCATTTGGAAGGTCTTCTATGTAAGCTGGAAACCACCAGTCTCGAGTTCGGACTAAAGATAAATCGGAGCAAAACTAAAATCATGATTGTGGATCGTCTCAATAATAATTCGCCAGAGGTCACACGAATAGCGAACTGTGACGTTGTCCAGTCATATGTCTATCTTGGGGCGCTAATCACAAACAATGGTGGATGTATGGATGAGATCAAACGCCGCATGGCAATATCTAGATCTGCGATGGACAAATTAAAAAAGATCTGGGGAAACCGTAATATTACGAAGGCCACCAAAACCCGCCTCGTCAAAGCGCTAATATTCCCCATATTTTTTATACGCCGCGGAGACGTGGACCCTCCGAGAAAGCGAGAAGAAGAAGATAGACGCTCTTGAGATGTGGTGCTGGAGAAGAATGCTTGGAGTCTCATGGACAGAGTTTCGCACCAATCAGTCCATACTCCAAGAACTCGGCATCAAGCAGCGGCTGTCTTCTATAGTGCAATCTCGCATCCTCACGTTTTTCGGACATGT
This sequence comes from Amorpha juglandis, assembly GCA_949126905.1. Lineage (NCBI taxonomy): Eukaryota > Metazoa > Arthropoda > Insecta > Lepidoptera > Sphingidae > Amorpha > Amorpha juglandis. Next base: position 14,932,524 of record OX421374.1, on the reverse strand, counting down.
ATCGCGGCGTGGAGAAATGTCCATCGAACGCCTTGTGGTGCAAGGGAAAGTCGAGGGCACACGGCCGCGAGGGAGAACACAGATGCGCTGGACGGACCAATTCAAAGCAGTACTGGATGGATCACTATACACGTGCACCAGGAAAGCAGCCATCAGAGAGGAGTGGCGCAGGATTGTCAAGCGAGCCACAAACCCTGACGTGACGACCACGACCACTCTGCCAAGAGTGTAACGGCTAAGAAGAATACGAGCAAGTGGGTCACCTATTGGTAAATGATCTCCACCGCCCATATAGGTCCATAATACTAGGAAGGGATAATTAATTAATTTTAAATGAAATCAGTATCTTAATTTTTACTTTATGTGAAATGTTATTGCATACTGCATTAAGTACTGCTTTTAAAAGTTTTTTGACCGAGATGTAGATGAAAAATAACATGCAGTTATAAAAAAATGTATAACTTACTCCATTTTTTTAACATTTCATCACTCATCACTCAACATTTCGAGTGGTAGAGCCACGCTGTAGATAATTTTGTCTCAGCATGAATGAGCCGGCTCGACCGGGTCGTTACCACTGTCTCACAGAAAACCGACGTAAAGTAGCGGCTTGCTGCTGCGTTTCGTACGGTGAGTGAGATATCCGGAGGTCTAAATCCCCCTACCTTTCCCAATCCCTAATTATCCCTTTCCTTTAAGGTCGGCAACGCGCCCATGATTCTTTTAGTGATGGGCGTACATGGCCGGTGGAGATCACTTACCAGCAGGTGACCTACATGCTCGTTTGCCGGTCTATGCTATAAAAAAAACATAATAAAGTAAAAACTCTTTCTCTGTATAAGTAAGCAGTAATCGACAGTAACAGGACTCACCTCGGCACCTCTTTGGCTGGACTCGACTGCGTCTCTTGATGGTTGTACGACGCCATGTTAGCCTTTCACTTGTCAGTTTTCGCACACATTTCGTCTATAGTTCATAAATACACAAACACTCACACTTATATATTTATATGTTCATCTGTAATTGGATATTTATTAGGGAAAATAAAAATGTAAAGAGGTGCAATATTTTTTATTCTAATAAAAATTGTTACATACATATTTTAAATTATTATTTTGTATTATTGCAATTATTTTGTAATTTTAATGGTTAATTCAATCACGAAAATAATTTGTCACTATTTATAGTGCTAATATTTTTTCTTCTCACTAAGCACATTCAAATCATTTATTGATAAAATTTATATTATAATTTGATTACATATTTTAAAGTTTTACTATATTATTTTCAAACTTTAGGAGAGTTGTATTATTGTTTTTATTTTTTATTCGACTTCACTGCAAGCTGGAGTATTTAATTTAAATCAATTGTGTATAATGGCTTTACTTTCATCCATATTTTTTAAGTAATAAGAATTATTGTAATGTTAGTATTAAGTCTTCTAGAAAATAAATATATAACTAGTTTCGTTGTTGCTTAATACCCAATATGTAGAGAGTGATGTTTAACCTATGAACAATTATTTCACAGACTGGCTAGGTTAATAAGAGAACCTTGATACCAGCACACTTAGGACATTCTAAAAACAGACCACCTTAGTAGGTGACCTACACCGAAACAGTATTGTAGATTATTAATAAACAGACGCGCAAGTAACTGCAACAGCAATTCTCCGAGCTATAAAACGTCAACATTGAAAGTCGTTAAATCCGGCGATTGACTGCAGATTTATGTGGCAGCTTACACCGAATATACTTCGAATGGAACAATCAAATTTGAAATTTCGGAGGTTTTACTGCCTAACGGCTTGGTGTTGCGTATTACCGAACTGTGACGGCTTTATTTTGTTTTTTATTACTTTCACCACCTATATGTAAAACGCGATGGGCGTTGTTTAAAATTGCCTTTTTATTTGTATCGGTATTTTATTCCGATACGAAAGAATTGATTGAATATAAATGTATTGATGTAAGATGGCTTTACTCCTACACTGTCTCGGCCGGAAAGGCTTGTTACAGTTAGTTCTCGGTTATTGGATGTCTTGTAATAGAAACATTGTACATGAAATATTTCGTTGTAGAAGTTACACATAGAAAATTGATAAGTAATAGTTATTGTTACAAAATGCCACCATTAATTTTAAAAATAAAGATAGCAAAGTACATGAATATAAGTATGTCTGACTATGTAGCGAAACGCTGTATTCATTTCGCATCATAACATTACACTGATACAATTTCATGCATGCTATCCGCTACGGCAATCAATGTAGTGAAACGGTGTTATATTATACTGTTATATTATTATACGCTATCTGCTACGCAAAACAACGTATTAAATATTATACAGCATTATGCTCTGAGCTGGCTACTTAATTGTTGCGGTGAAGGTGTGCAGCATTTCCTTAATTATTTATTTTCATTAAATTTGTAAGATGTTATTGATGCATGTGCACTTATCTATTAGTAATAAGTTATACTGTTAGATTCAAATGAAGTGTAAAAGTGCCTTTGGCGGCTTAACTACATAATAAATAATTAGAATTTGATACAATAAAACAATTCTTTCTTTCTTTCTCACTGGTGGTGCAGTTATATTGCGTACGCGGTACGACTGCTGTGCTGAGGTATCGGTTCGATCCCCGGGTCAGGTAAAGTCATGTTGGGTTTTTCTATCACGAAATGCTCAGTATCAGCCCGGAGTCTGGAACTGTGCCCGGTATGGCGATTGGCTTGCCTTTAATCACATCATGGGACGGAAACACGCTCGGTGAAATGTGGATGTACTGCTTACACCTCTGATTACAGGTGGGAGTGCGTATTATTTGATTCTTTCTTATTAAAATGCTTATACATTTTACTTCGCTATTTTGTACGCAAAATAATGTACTAAAATGCTGCCATATTCTACTCATACTATCCGCTACGAATAAAAATATAGCAAAATGAAATAATTTAAATGTAAATACTCTGTAAACTATGCATGCTAACCGGTACGCGATACGCGTCGTAGCGAAAAGCTTCTAAAAGCTACGCAACTATGCGCGTGGCTTTTACACAATAATGTAGTCGCAAAGGGACTAAATGAACAGTGTTTTGTGAAGACGTAAAAAATTTATAGCCCCGCTTCGCTTTGTGCTTTTATTGTCGACGCCGGCGCTCCTTAGCTTTACGTAATAATTAAAGCACAAGACTCGCAGCCGACTGACGGCTGAATTAAAAAGTTTTTTTTAGTGCTCATTTTGGAAAATGTCTTATATTCGCGTAATGCTAATTGTAATGGCTTGTAAGTCTTAACGGTTGGCGGGTAATTGGTTTTTGGTTGTGTACTGTGATTTTATTAGCTTAGAATTATAATGGTCCACTAAATAGAAATAACGAAATAAATGTTTATTGCCAAGACGAAAATATGCAATTTGAATATTATGTACAATTGTATTAATAGATATATAGTTAACCTAATAAGTTGTACGTCCTCACGACGACAACTGATGAATGAAACTCAACAATATCGGTGCGTAAATGTTGAAGTTTTAGTCTTTTATACCCGATTTTACCCTCTTATCGGTGGAATGGTATTAAGTCAGTTATCTAGTCTATGAGTGGTAGATGTTTTGCTGATGAAATATTTTACCTCAATCAAAACAATTCTGGAATATATATATATATATATATATTCCAGAATTGTTTATGTATATATATATATATATATATTATATATATATATATATATATATATATATATATATATATATATATATATATATATATATATATATATATATATCGCTCGCTTTTATGTATTTCAAACCGTATCACAGCAGTAGTAACACGTCTCAGGGTGATGTGTACAATGTAGTGCCTTGCAGTCAAAGTTCTATGCAGTGTTTTACCATCAGACGAGCGACCTGTTCGTTTCGTCATTCAGCGGAGGAAAAAAGAACTCACCATAAGCCTTACAATTGTAACATCTCAGATAATATGTGAAATGTCAAAGATACTAGCTAGACAAACTGAAGTGACCCAGTCATTAGCCGGGTCGGAGGGTACGCCCGGGTCGTAATGACCGGCTGCTTATCATTCCGGATAACGTCTAAGTTTGCTTAGCTGGGACCAGTTTAATTAATTTATGAATTAAAGATGTCGGATTGAGTTGAATTTTCGACGGGGCAACTTTGATTACGTAATGACGTATTTGGGATATTAATTATATTGAATTGATTCAGTGAATATTATTGTAAAGTATTATTTGTAAAATATTTTGTAGTATTATAATGAGCATTTCGGTCTCCTGATGGTAAGTGATCTCCATCGTTCATGGACGCCTACAAGACCAGAAGAATCATGGACGCGTTGCCGACCCTAAAGGAAAGGGATAATTAAGGGATTGGAATGGGGAGGGGGATTTGGGCTTCCGGATATCTTACTGTACGAAATGCAGCAGCATGCCGCTACTTTACATCGATTTTCTGTGAAACTGTGGAAACGACCCGGATGAGCCGGCCTATTCCCGCTGTAGACAGTTTTGTCTATAGCAGGAATGGGCCGGCTCAACCGGGTCTTTTCCACAGTCTCATAGAAAATAGACAAAACTGACATAGACAAAACTGTCTACAGCGTGGCTCTACTACTCAGTAATATGCAAAGCATATACGCAACTTCAGGTACCAGAATGAAGTTATTATTCAATGAAACACCTACGCTACACACGTATAATTAAAAACGCCAACACAGCTCGACGATAGTACGCGCATTGGTTTTATTATTATTACACTTTATAAAACAACGGCAACGCTCCCCAGTTTATGGATTATAAATTTCATTAGTGTATGTTGTCGGACGATCGCGTTTATTGCTTTTGTGACACGCTGTGGGCCCGTTCGATGAACATTTATGCACGCTTGTTACACACCACGCTTTTAACTGACGTGTTTTGTGAGTTTGTAAATTATTTTGTTGCGTTGTGTAGCGTGTTTTTTATGTTCGCATAAATTTGCTGGCAGTGTGTCGTTCGCGCCAAATTGCTTGGTGATATATATGATCTATATGGCGTGGTTTTAGCGTCGATTAATTCACAATGCTGTTTTAGTAGAAGTAGTAATATTTTAGGTACAATGTTATTTACATTTTTGTTCTGATGTTGGGATGGGTAATAAAAACAGACAATAACTTGGTTTCATTATTTACCATTTGTATAACTATATCAATTAATTCTATATAGCAGTTTCGCGTTTCAATCATTGTCAAAAGCATCACTAAGTATAGAGTATTAGTTCTTAGTAACTTAAGTCCCAAGTCAAATAATTTATGTATTTTCTTACTATTAATACGTGAACATTTATTATATATTTAATTGATCATATATATCTAGATAAGACATAATGTACAAATAGACTTTAAAATCGCTGTAAATTTTCCGAGTTAAACCAATTAATAAAAATAAATAAAATAATCTAGAAATAAATTAAATACGTTTTTGTGATGTTATAACTTATGAAATTAATAGCTGTATTGTTAGATTATGAACGTTTTAAACCTCAAAATGTATTAGATTACGATTATTAGTGATTTATTATTTTACTTTTATTTATTAAGCACTCCCAAAATAAATTCTCATAAATTTTGATACCACGAACACGAGTTTTTGACAGGTCGTAGCCAGCATGTTGTAAACTACGCTCGTGAAACTATCCAGCCGTGTGTATCATGTGTTGAGCTCTAATACAGTCGGGTTGGTTTATTACCACTATTTACACAGTAACTGTGCATGTATTATAATTAATTAATCCATATGTTTTCTGCTTTGTACGATGTTGAAAGCTACTAATTGTGTTCATTCCGATATTTACTTCCTCTGCGTTAAAATATGTATAAAAATGTAATTACTGGGTAATAAACGTACATTTTGGTACATTTGGTTGTTAAAATGTGAATGCATACGTATGCTTACGCCCTTATCAAAGGGGAAGGCAGAGGTGCAAATAGTGTTACACCCAAGTTTCGCCGAGACGTCCCATGATGAGATAGATGATCCTATCACCATACCGGCCATATATTCCAATCTTGAGCAACTTATGTGTGGTTTTTCGTGTCGGAAACTCAAAGACAAATTGTGATTGTCTGACCTAGTATTCGAAGACAGGACCCCAACCTAGAAGTCAGTAGACCCTAGTCTAATGAGACGATATTATATGAAATATGTATGGTAGTTACAAACCCGAGATTTCTGTCTTCCCAATCCCCGCTATGCTATCGCTTCTTCGCAAACCTATTAAGCATATTTTTAAAGTATTAGAGTCACGCTGTAAACAGGTTTGTCTACAGCACATATGGGCCGGCTTGACCGGGCTGTTGCCACTATCTCTATTATAGACATATACTATACGTCTTATAGTGGGAAGTATACGCGTGGATATGGCGTCACTGACAACGATCTTCGAAAGTATAAGTCCTAATTTTCCGAAGCCATCTTATAAGTCAACCACACTTTTCTGTATGTATATTTAAAACAATCCATATACATTTTTTTCAAAGTAGAATGGAAACAAACAAATAGTTAAAATCCTACATTACATATACTCTACGAATACCATTAAAAACTGCATTCGGCACGTCCAAACACTTCACCATGCTACATTCCATGAATCTAAATTCACTCGCCACATAGTTTAATCACAGTATAAAAATTGTAGTTTCGTCTGATGTCGTAACAATGCCGACACCATCTAGAGGTGGTTTTCGCGGGTGGTAGTACTCACCCAAGTTTAGCCCGCTTAATATAAAATGACTCGCTTAACCAATCCTAGGACCAATTAATTTTGTATTCAATAAGTCTAAACATTATGAGGTAAGACATCATTTTTAACTGACGAAAAAAGTCCCCAACTTGATGCGTATATTTGTTATTTTTTGTATGCATAACCATACGTTTTTTACAGGGTGATCAGATTCTAATAATACTTTTTGTATTGGATAGCGTATAGCTCAAAGTTGGTTACATTTATATTTGATCAATAAATACCACCGCATATGGGGTAAAATCGGAGGTAAAAGACTAAAACTTCGTTTTATTTACTAAAAGTATTTTACTCAAAATTTGCTCTTTGGTTATTTTAGACACATCAGTTGACCGACTGTACGAGTTTTAGACTATGGTTTGACAAACTGCAGAAACTTGCCATTTTAAACTGGGAAACTCTAAAGACGGTAAGCGGGTTGGAAAAAATCCCCCACAATACCTCAGTTTCCATTATTCTAGGCACGTTTTATTCTGTAACGTTTTCAAGGAAATTCACTACTTACTGTAATTATTGTGTTCCGATAAGACGAACATTTGAGTCGTTTACATTTCAGCTTACTTTAACTAAAGCCTGTTTCACTTACCGAGATTGTGGCTTCGTTGAATCTGGGTAATACGTTTTTATTTTGTCTTCGCTTGACCGAGTTACTTTTGTGGGCTTAGCGTAAAAAATAACAATAAGCTGAAAGGCGATTCAGTTGAATATAAGCCGGCACACTTTTTCATTGTTATCAATTTATTTTTTATATTAAAAGCAAAAAGGAACGTAAATAGTCCCGGCTGTAGACTGGAATATCTTTGTTATGATATCAAAATTACAATAAGTTGTTCCATTAAATAAATCTTCTTTACACAGTATAATTAGCAACCCGCGCCGGCTTTGCATGGGTAAAAATATGATTATTACGACATCACATTAGAAACCTAAAATTATCAGTGTTTCTCTACTATATTATGCATGTATTATTATACACATAAACCTTCCTCTTGAATCACTATCTATTAAAAAAAACCGCATCAATATCTATAAGCATATATAGGGACAGACAGACGGAACCGATTTTGTTTTATACTATGTAGTGAAATGAAGTCGCTTCCGCTGTCTGTTCGCTTAAATCTTTTAAACTTTTCAACGGATTTTAATTCGGTTTTCAGCGATAGATAGAGTGATTCATGAGGAAGATTTATATGTATATCATGTTATGACCCATGGGAGCAGGGCAGTAACATGCAGGTGAAACCGCGAGGGACAGCTAGTGTTTTATAAATGGTAGAGGCATTTTGTAGACAGCTTTTTTTCAGCGGATTCGACTGTGGTAATACCACTGTTTCACAGAAAACCTACTGGAAAAGGCAGCTTTATTAGCAACATAAAGTATAAAACATACATAATTCTCAAACCCATATCATTATACAAATCTTATGTCCCAGATGACTTACAGTCCCACAACATCCAGAAAAATAACATATATTTACAGATTACAATCCAGAATTGAACCAGTGACCTTTTCCTTCTTATCAGGGGCAGTCACCCGCTGTGCCATGGTTGTAGTTGAAATGTAACTGGCTATTCGCAACGTAGTTTGCATGCATAATGATATATTTAGTCCTAGGCAGCCATTAATTTTCCGTGAATTGTAACTGTTGTGTATAATGCATACTGTATACATTTGATAATTTGTTGAAAATTGAATATATATACCAGAATAAATATTATTATTTGTGATCAAAGACTGACATATATACATAAAATGAAATGTTAATGGATTTTAGACTTATTTTTATAACAGAAGCCGAGAAACGAGCAAGTGGAACGCGTAATAATGAAGGCGTTGCCGACCTTAAGTGGAGGAAATGATAAAGGGATTGGGAAGGGGAAGGAGTTTTTTTTTTTATTTATTTGAATTAATGACGAGACGAGCAAGGCGCTCGCCTGATTGTAAGTGCCACGCCTGCCCATAAACAGAAGCAACACCACACAGGACTTAATTACAAAGTACTGCATGGCACTGAACTGCGCTCGTCACGCCGAGATATAGGATGTTAAGTCTCATAATGCCCAGTAACGTCACTGGCTTCAGTCTCATAATGCCCAGTAATGTAACTGGCTTCAATGATTAGGGTTTCCTGATATATCACTCACCGTACCAAACGCAAGAACAAACTGCTAGTTCACGTCGATTTTCTCTGATAGTAGCAACAACCCGGTCGAGTCCGGCTCATTTATGCTGTAAAACTGTCTACAGTGTGGCTTTGCCACTTTATCAGCAAATAACTACATATCACTATTTAATCAAACATTTTTCAAAAAACCGTTATTTGCAGTCAATTGAAAAACAAATAAATATCATAAGCTACACTAATCCCAGTATGGCGAGTCGATAAACGGAGTTCCGGTCATTCATTTTACAATTACTTACATTGTCTGTCTGAAATTAATCGTTTGTATATAACAGCCAATGGCCGCTTCATGGAGGCTTTAGAATTCTGCCTATATAACTTCATAATGGACAACATTCTGCCAAATTACAATAAAATTTATCAAATGATTTCTTACGTTTATGGAATATTACTCATTGAAATAAAACTAATTTAAACGGATTTTATCGCGGTTTTGTCCACGCGGTTTTTTTGTAGACTCGACAAAAAGAAATTGTGATTTCTTACGTTTACACGAATGTTGTAGATCGGACCACTAAGAAATCACAATTTCTTTTTGTCGAGTCTACAAAAAAAATAACTTATAAATAGCGCCTTTTCTCATTCGTTAAGGTGAACCGCACTATAATGGCCACTATAAACAAACGTTACATTTGCATTTCCCGATATCCACCACCTACCCTGGTTGAAATAGGAAGTTACAACAAGTGATAAAAGTGATGCGTGGAACGGAACGCGTTGTTAAGTGTTATGTCCCTACTCTCATCGAATGATTGATCTGCGTTCCTTTTTACATGTTTATTTACAGTATGAAAGCGTTTTAGTTTGATTAAACGGGTCGCTGGTGCGTTGAAAGGTGGATTTAGCACTCGTTGACGTACGCTTCAAATGCTGGTGTGTTTGTTCAGGATGGGCTCGAGTCTGGCGATATGCAGATGTGATCGATGGGGTAGGGTATTGGGATGGATCGGGGAAGAGATTTTCGGTTTTGAGCTGTGGGGAAAATGGCGGGTTTGCTCAGGGATTTGAAAATTTAAAACGTCGGTGCCGGTTGTTGACTAATAAATATTATGTCGTTCTAGTAATTGACCAACTATTATGTTTTGATTAAAATTTAATATTTCCAACTTCTCCCTTACCTTGTATCTGATTAATTTCGTTGCGGGACAAAGACATTTAGGCATTCCCAGAGACGTGCCGAGCTTCACTGCTCGGTGTCAACAAAAATGCGTGCCACAGTTGATCCTGGTGCACAGGAGATACAGTGGCGGGTGTGTGGGCGGGATAGTATACTATGTTTTGACGAATACCTTTGGCAATAGATTTTATTCAATCTTGATTATTTATAATGGATTCGTACAAAAATGCCAACGTAACTACTACTAAGCCTAAGCCGTCTGTCTGTCTCACTTTTAAAAAGCTCTATCTTTTGAGCTATAATTTTAAAAACATGTATGTATGTATTTAAACCATTTATTTGCCACAATACATAAAAAAACACATTTTTAACAGATAGTACTACATTATATGATAATTTAATTGCACATATTTTATTATGAATGTGGCGAAGAGCCAGCTCAGTGTATTCACTGATTTTCAGCTGGTTCTTCCCAAGTAGTAGTAGTTTCCTTCTTAGTGCAAAAAACATGATTTTTGCGCGACATGTTAACTGTAATGTAACAAATTTAAGTGTAATATTAATTGGAGTGGCATTTTAGAGTGGTAGAGCCACCGCTGTAGACAGTTTTGTCTACAGCATGAATGGGCTGGCTCGATCGGATCGTTACCACTGTCTCACAGAAAACCGACGTAAAGTAGCGGCTCGCTGCTGCGTTTCGTACGGTGAGTGAGATAACCGGAAGCCCAAATCCCCTCCCCTTCCCAATCCCTAATTATGCCTTTCCTTTAAGGTCGGCAACGCGCCCATGATTCTGGTGGTGGGCGTACATGGGCGGTGGAGATCACTTTCGATCAGGTGACCCAGTTGCTCGTTTGCCGATCTATGCCATAAAAAAAAAGAGTATAGTGAGCTACTAAAATCATGGGCCCAAAGCTAACCTCACCTGAATGTGATACACTCTGCAGATTAACAGACGAGACAATGGCGTAACTTGGTTCCTACTTTGGGTTGTGGAGGTCAGACGATGGGTCACCCTACATAATACCAAATCCATCATCAAATCATGATGAGAAGGCAGACCCTGGCTATTAAGTCGAGATTCTGCCAGGTAGAAAGAAATAATACTAGCTTTTAGGTATAAATATAATATAATGTCATCCTTCTTTTTTCGTTTTGTTTTTCGACTGAAAAAAACATTTGAAACACAATTTTCTATCCCTCTTCTACCACAAGCAAACTGTATTGTGTTACGCTTAGTTATGTACTAGTGAATACATGTAAATGTGTAGCTTTAGTTATTTATTTAGTTACTTTTTTATGTATTACCACTTTGTTTTCCTAAAAATAAAATAAGATAAATAAATAAACAACCGTTGTTTCACACCGTTATTTTACGTAACAAATAAAAATACTTTCATTAACCATCATTTTGCAAAACATGCGTAAAAGAACTGTTTTCCTGCCAAGGTCCCGTAATTAACTGTCGTCAGTTTAAACTGAGGCCTCATTCGCTATCCCAGTTTTTGCGAAGTTAACCGGTGTAATCAGGTTTTTACTGTATTCTACTTTGTTATATCCTTGTTTGATATACGTAGTTACATAAGGTTTTAAAAGATTTACTTTAATGAAGAGTCTGTTTGTTTTATAATTTGTGGGTTTTTGTTTATTTTTTATCCGGAGTGTTGATGAATGGATAGTGTGACATTGTTAAGTTCTCTAAGTGTGGAATTAATTGAAGTCAGATAAATGACTTAATGTCAATTAAAGTTAACTTACGTTTCTAAGTGCGGACGTAACTTTGGTTTGTGGCGCTACATTAGACTTCCTAACAGTTTTACTACAGCTTTACTATGTGCTTTGTAGGAAAGGTGGTATATAAAGCTATATTATACTGTTTGATATTATTTCTATTTGTAATCATTTAATGCTATCTTATAACGAAATTTAACAGTCTTTAAGAATAAGTTCTTTTTTAATAAATTATGATTATATAAATAAAAAAAAAATATTGCAATGCGTGCCAATAAGAATAGATCGTTTTAGAGCATATTTAATAATCGTTGATATTAAATATTGGTTCACAGAATCTATCAATATTTACGTATTTTAATACTGAACACAAATACCGCACCGAACGTTTTTTAGTACACTAAATATTTTTTATTACGCTAATTTGAAATATAAAATATTTCTTAATGCTACTTATTGGGATGTAATCAAAATAATAAGTTGGAAGCCATAAAATAATTAAATAAAATGTTACCTTGCTGCTGTGGAAATATTAGTATTTAAGTGTTATTATTATTCCTTTTTTCAGTCTTAAATAATTAATAATGTGAATAGGAGTACATAGTTGATATTTATTTAAAATACATGTATTTTATTTTATTCTGTATAATTTTTAAATTAATATAATAAATAGATTGCAATGTTGGGAAGGCGTTGCTATTTTTAGCACATTTTTTTTGTATAGCTTAAACCAATTTAAAGATTAATTATTTTGAACATGATTATGCGTAAACGTTTTTAGTTTGGGGAATAAGATTATTACTAAGATTAATTAGACTTAAAATGATAAGATAGAATCTCCAAAAAGTTAAAATAGTTAATTAAGGAAATTATTTTTTGTGCGTATATCACCAACCTTTCAAATAACATGTACGAGTAACACTATGATATAAATTAATAGTCACTAACATATACACAAACACGAAATATAGCAAGCACGAAGTAAAATCGTCTCCCACTATTCGATCACGTGCGCCGCCCTTCGCAGCCAGCGCGGTACTGAAGTTCAGTTACACGTTGTGGGCACGTTGCATCTCTACGTAACGCCTCCGCGTGTTACTGCTCGCCTGGTACCGTTGAGCCGTTTTTTGGTGGAAAATGACATTTTTTTGGTAAAAACGAGAAAACAAATAAAACCTCCTTTTTCCATTCGTATTTAATATTTTCTCTTTTTTTCAAAGAGAGGTTATATTAAAACTTACTTTCAAACTTCTGGGCGCCCAGTACTCATTTTTGGTATTTTTGTTTTTCTTTGCTTTAAGAATAAACAAGTATTTTAAAACATATACATTTTCCTAAAAACTATTTAAGTTTTTATAGATATACTAGATGACCCGGTGAACTTCGTATCACCTACATAATATATTTGTGTTAAATGTGGTCAAAACTTAATACAAATGTTTTATTTACATTAAATGCAATTAAGTGAGGTACTGCGCCATTGCACGTGAGGTAGCCCGTCGCACATTTAATTGACTTCGACGACCTAAGTCAGGTCGTCTCCCACCTCCCTCCGGTTGGACAGTCCTGTCCCCGTCCCGTCCCCGTCCTGTCCCCGTCCTGTCCGCGTCCCGTCCCCGTCCTGTCCCCGTCCCGTCCCGTCCCCGTCCCGTCCCCGTCCTGTCCCCGTCTTGTCCTGTCCCTGTCCTGTCCTGTCTCACTGTCCTGTCTCACTGTCCTGTCTCACTGTCCTGTCTCACTGTCCTGTCTCTCTGTCATGTCTCTCTGTCCTGTCTCACTGTCCTGTCTCACTGTCCTGTCTCACTGTCCTGTCTCACTGTCCTGTCTCACTGTCCTGTCTCACTATCCTGTCTCACTGTCCTGTCTCACTTTCCTGTCTCACTGTCCTGTCTCACTGTCCTGTCCCTGTCCTGTCCCTGTCCAGTCTAGACGCTATACGACCCGTCATCACGGCAAGCTCGCAACGACAACTCAACAACTACTAATAAATTAAAAATTAATTAAAAAAACATTGTCCAGCGGACAAAATTGTGAATCTAAACCATTCTCAGATCCCCTTGAACACACACAAAAAATTGCATCAAAATCGGTCCAGTCGTTTAAGAGAAGTTCAGGAACATACACACTCACAGAAGAATTATATATATAAAGACTAGATGACCCGGTGAACTTCGTATCACCTACATAATATATTTGTGTAAAATGTGGTCAAAACTTAATACAAATGTTTTATTTACATGAAATGCAATTAAGTGAGGTACTGCGCCATTGCACGTGAGGTAGCCCGTCGCACATTTAATTGACTTCGACGACCTAAGTCAGGTCGTCTCCCACCTCCCTCCGGTTGGACAGTCCTGTCCCCGTCCCGTCCCCGTCCTGTCCCCGTCCTGTCCGCGTCCCGTCCCCGTCCTGTCCCGGTCCCGTCCCGTCCCCGTCCCGTCCCCGTCCTGTCCCCGTCTTGTCCTGTCCCTGTCCTGTCCTGTCTCACTGTCCTGTCTCACTGTCCTGTCTCACTGTCCTGTCTCACTGTCCTGTCTCTCTGTCATGTCTCTCTGTCCTGTCTCACTGTCCTGTCTCACTGTCCTGTCTCACTGTCCTGTCTCACTATCCTGTCTCACTGGCCTGTCTCACTGTCCTGTCTCACTGTCCTGTCTCAATGTCCTGTCTCACTGTCCTGTCTCACTGTCCTGTCTCAATGTCCTGTCTCACTGTCCGGTCTCACTGTCCTGTCTCACTGTCCTCTCACTGTCCTGTCTCACTGTCCTGTCTCACTGTCCTGTCTCACTGTCCTGTCTCACTGTCCTGTCTCACTGTCCTGTCTCACTGTCCTGTCTCTCTGTCATGTCTCTCTGTCCTGTCTCACTGTCCTGTCTCACTGTCCTGTCTCACTGTCCTGTCTCACTATCCTGTCTCACTGGCCTGTCTCACTGTCCTGTCTCACTGTCCTGTCTCACTGTCCTGTCTCACTGTCCTGTCTCAATGTCCTGTCTCACTGTCCGGTCTCACTGTCCTGTCTCACTGTCCTCTCACTGTCCTGTCTCACTGTCCTGTCTCACTGTCCTGTCTCACTGTCCTGTCTCACTGTCCTGTCTCACTGTCCTGTCTCACTGTCCTGTCTCACTGTCCTGTCTCACTGTCCTGTCTCACTGTCCTGTCTCACTGTCCTGTCTCTCTGTCATGTCTCTCTGTCCTGTCTCACTGTCCTGTCTCACTGTCCTGTCTCACTGTCCTGTCTCACTGTCCTGTCTCACTGTCCTGTCTCACTTTCCTGTCTCACTGTCCTGTCTCACTGTCCTGTCCCTGTCCTGTCCCTGTCCAGTCTAGACGCTATACGACCCGTCATCACGGCAAGCTTCGCAACGACAACTCAACAACTACTAATAAATTAAAAATTAATAAAAAAAACATTGTCCAGCGGACAAAATTGTGAATCTAAACCATTCTCAGATCCCCTTGAACACACACAAAAAATTTCATCAAAATCGGTCCAGTCGTTTAAGAGAAGTTCAGGAACATACACACTCACAGAAGAATTATATATATAAAGATGTATTATACCTGTCATTTTAAAAGCAATTTAATGAGAGTTCATTTGACAGCGGCTTAAAATCTGTCCGCGATCCAGAGACAAGTAATTGACTCATTATGTCCTAATGAACGACAAAAATGGCATTCCACTTTGTCTCGAGTTGTAGCAATATGTTTAATTCTTTTTTTTTTATTTACGCTTTTACAATTAATTGCACACCGATATTAATAAATTATCAAAAGTCAAAATCAAAAAAATCAAATTTGAGAAGCCTAAAAGAAGACAGATAAAATAAAACACAGCTAGACAAATTGCATTATCAACGTTCTTTTTATGCACAAAATAGAATCAAATAGTATGTGCGGAATAGTTTATAAAATTTATTCTTTCCGCGTTATCAATCATTATGGCACAATATTATAGATAAGTACTTTAATTCAGTATTTTAAGCTTCAAAACCCTTGATAATAATCATAGTATAAAGATTTGTATTATTTAAATATCTGATAAAATGTACATAATATATAAATTAATGCAACGAACCCTCGTGATCAAAGTAGCTTTTAAATTAGAAAGAAAACGCATTGAAATTGACACATCTGCTTGAGAGCTATGATTCCATATACACACAGACAAGAAAGGCTTCAAACTTATAACATCCTTTTGTGGCTGGGGTTAAAATATTTTGTGACATAACCTCCTTATATTATGTCATTATTGTACCAATTAACTCTTTTAACCGACGATCATTCACAATCCGATGAGACAGAACACACAATGGCTTTAGTATTAAGTCGACTCAATTAGGAAAAAAAAACATCGTAATTGCGCAATTTGATCTGAGATTTTGTAGGGCGCTGTAATTAGAGCAAAAACGGTGGAATTCGGACAAACAATTTTCTTTCTAATTAAAGGGAGAAGGGGCCCGACTCATTTGCAAGCCTTTGCCCGTGCTCCTTTTCGTCCTAAAACCTTCTTCCGAAAGGTTGGCCCCTTAGTGATTAAATAGTAAATCGATATCGCCTTTTGTCTTTGCGTTTTAATAAACCATTGGCTGGTTTATGGAATTTGTAATCAATGGGAATTTGTAATGTTGTTACTCTGATTTTAGAAGTGATGGTAGAGCTGCACTGTAAACAGTCTTGTCTACAGTATGAATGGGCTGGCTCGACCGGGTTGTTACCACTGTCTCACAGAACATCCACGTGAAGTAACAGCTTGCTGTTGCATTTTGTATGGTGGTTGAGATATTAGGAGACCCAAATCGCCCTCACCTTCTCAATAGCAAGTTAAGTATCCCTTTCCTTTAAGGTCAGCAACGCATCCATGATTCCTCTGATACTGCAGGTGTCATGGTCGGTGGAGATCACTTACCATCAGGTGACAATTTCTCATTTGTCAGCCCCTGCTCTAAAAAAGTATTGCCATACTGATTAATTTTTGCTTTTTAAATAACTAAAGGATCCCCTCCCTCTAACCCTGCTTGTTGGTGTGCCTTTTCCTTCCAGCCTATAGCGCGGCGGTTATTCCAAAGTTCCCTTAATTTTGAGTTAGTCTTATTAATGACAAATGTTCTGTACTTGATCTGTCATAAGCGCTTTCTTAGCCTACATGATAAATAAAGATTTTGATTTGAACTTGAATGACGTGACGTGCAGATGGTTCACCTGATGGTAAGCGTCACTCTTGCCTATAAACAGAAGAAACACCACATAGAACTTTGAATTACAAAGCACTGCACGGCACTGAACTGCGCTCATATATACATATTTTCTGCCGCCAAGCAATAGTGTGTAAGCACTGCTGTGTTTCGATTTGAAGGACATTGAAGCCAGTGAAATTACTGGTAATTATGAGACTTAACATTTTATGTTAAGTGCCATGCAGTGCTTTGTAATTTAAAGTTCTGTGTGGTGTTGCTTCTGTTTATGGGCAGGCGTGCCGCTTACCATCAGGTGAGCGCCTTGCTCGTCTCGTCATTCAATCAAATAAAAAAAATACATATGTTATTTTTCATTTGTCGTACATAAAAATAATTGATAAATAACCAAAACATATTATACGATATGCATTGTATTTCAAGCTTCAATGTATGTCCAAATTACACACGATTAGAGCAATTTCAATCTCAAAACAGAATTTATATTAGAATTCCATTCCAGGCTCGGTTGGCAGGTAACCGACATAACAAAGCGTATTCAGAGGCTATAACGCCTGTAATTGGCCTTACAATAAGGAATATTGTAACACTTACATCAGGGCCTCTTTCAAATGTGAACTGTCAAGTGATACAATATCTTTGAGTTAGATTTCTAATGGTCGTTTCCAATATTCTGTATTCAGATTTGCTTACTGCCAATAAATTTTTGACATATTTTGTATAGAAGATCTGTCAAAAGAGTTATTTATCCGAGCACGGCAAAGTAACTGCACTACACCTGACGGTAAGCGAAGTGTAGTCCAAAAAAAAACAGCGACTACCGACAAATAATGAGTTTATTGGTGGTCACACAATATATTTTCAAAAATATTATATTTTCATTCTACGTACACTCATGCCTAACCTAACCTAACCACCCAAGGAATAGGCAAAGGAATAACCAGTACACCCAGCATTAAGCTGGAACAAGGAAAGGCAGAAAAAAAAAGATGCAATGTTTTTACCATCAACTGCAAGTATTCACGTTTTGCTGCATAAATAACCATAAAAAATATAGACAAGCAAATAATACAATAACACAATAAAATTATAAAAGAATACTATTTAGAAGGAAAAACTTTTCCAAAACTCACCCCATTTCACTGTGGCTGAGCAAGAAAAACATATTCATCATTTCTTTGTAATTCTGTATAAATATTTAAAACGGATTATAAATCTTTCTGTTCCCACGAGTTAAACAGTATCGAATTACTGGGAGGGCGCATCCAGCAGTATGCTCACCCTTCATATTAGAAAACAAACGTATATTCTGTTCGTAAAATGATCGTTTAAGAAAATTAGCCTTTATTTTGTAGAGTGTAGAGCTGTATAGACGCTTTGTGGGAGGTAAAATAAAGTGGTAGATATAAAAATCAGTTTGAAGTGTTCGGTATGACGTGGTGCAATGCTGAGGGACTGAGGACGGAGGGTAAAGGCTAGGATTAAACGGGTCACTGGTCAGGTAAATATTATTACGCAAACAAATTCAGATCACTTTAATGCGCCATTGATATTATTTTTCTTTTTCGGGGGACGCTTTTCCTGGTTGGATAGAGTAGTAAATGGAGTTGATTTTAAATAATAATGTGTTTTATTATGACTATTTCGGTTGGTTCAAAAGTTTATTGATGCTTCATTTAACGCGTATTGTTTACCAGCTTTTATTAGTAAACTACTTTGAACAATAATTATTAGTCGTATACATTAATATTTTTTGTGTCGTAAAATTGAATAATAAATATTGCATCAGTAAGGCTAATATCATCCGGATTGTTTTTCATCAAAAGAAAAAAACGCAGTATAAATGGTCCTTTTAGAATACGAAATAGTTTCTCAAGTTCCTTAACATAAAAATGATATATAAATAAATACCATATTTGTTTATGTACATATACAAAGGATATAATTAGGTACAAATTTGTATCACAAAAATACAAGTAACTAAAGTTATAAAACTGATTTCTCAGCAACAACTAGTTGGAAGTTGGAATGACGGAGCATTTTTCAAGAGACAATAACAGAAAATTTCCAACAAGTCATAATGGCGACAAAATCTCGTGTCACAAGACCGAGTGCCGAGGGTAGTGGCTAGTCAAGCGGATGTAATTTCAAATTACCTCCTAGCATTATGCACAGGACCGTATTGCCCTCGTTTTGGTGGGTGCTAAAACGGTATCGTGTTGTTCATACATGTGTATTCAGTGACAAAAGACAGCACATGGTTTGTCTTAAATTTATTTTCATCTATCCCAACGTTGGCACGGAATTAACAAAAACGAGGACCTAAATACTAGATCACATATTGCGACCATAGATTATACAAGTAAATATTTGAACTGAGCCCATAGTCACCTTCTGACCTGATAACGATTGTCCTTACTGGACCATCTGAATTCACAACAGAGGACTGTGAAGTAACTTTGTCGAGATGTCTGTTGTACCAACAAAATCGATTGGGGGTATGTACCCCATAAATACATCCAAATACGTGCCCTGATAAAGAGCAATGCTCACGATGTTTCGGCACACAGTTTAATATAAAATTGGCCCTGTGAGCGACAGATAGACAGCACATAAAATTTGATGGACCTTTCTATCTCTATTGATTCCAATTCTGTAGAGCGTTTTTTGTATTCACGCTTCTACTAACGTATTTCGTCCTATTTATAAATGTATTTATGTTTATCCAAGTATGGTAAGGTTACATTGGATCTGATGATAAGCACAGTGTTATTAAAATATATTTTCTATTAGTTTATAAGTTATTTTTATTGTCTTTTTTGTTACGTAATTGGATTTGACATAAAAAAGTGTACAAAAAGGTACAAATAGCAGTTTTATGGCTACAAATAATGCAGACAACGTTAAATAATGTATAGTTGCCTTAGTCCTGGTCCCGTAGTAAGACACGATTATCGTATGTCCAGAATTACGAGAGGCTAAATCTCACAATACTCAGATTCAAAACAAATATTTGTTTATCAAACATTTCTTTTGATATGAGGATCGAATATACATTCTCCCATTTTACAGCCGGCTACTCACCTACTGCACCACGGGGTTGCTAGCAATTAATGTATTATTTCTGCAATACTTTCTCAATATTTAAATGTTTTATTCAACAAGTTTCAACCGAGTTAATACAATAATGTCGTGATCACGAAACTAGATTGAAGCTAGGTTCAAATTAAATGTAATATGAGTGGTGTTAACTCAATTATACGGTAAGTACTCGAGTACTACGCGAACGTCGTAAAGTTTTATGTAGATAATGAATCTCGAGACGTAATTTACAAATTCTAGAATAGAACGGTGTATTAAGACTTAGGTAATGGCTTGTAAGACAATTCAGCACCTATATCTATTAATTATATACTTCTGTTTTATGTAACAAATCTTATATGCACTCACGCACAAGGTGGTAGGTCCCTCGTATGCGAGAAGCCGTCTGGGTTGGTACCACTGCTTTGTTTATTTTTACCGCCAAGCAATAGTGTGTAAGAACTGTTGTGTTTCGGCTTGTAGGACATTGAAGCTAGTGAGATTACTGGGCATTATGAGACTTAACATCTTATGTCTCGGAGTGACGAGCGCAGTTCAGTGCCATGCAGTGCTTTGTAATTCAAAGTTCGATGTGGTGTTGCTTCTGTTAATGGGCAGGCGTGGCGCTTACTATCAGGCGAGCGCCGTGCTCGTCTCGTCATAAAATAAAAAAAAATTGGTGTGTGTCGTGGGACACCAGGTAGGAACGAAGTTCCTTCGGCTAATGTACAATCGACACAAATTGCAAAAAATTCAAATTATCAACTAAAATAACAAAATATGTCTCTTTATTTTTGTTTGACAACATAAAATTACATAGAAATAGAATAGAAAAATAGAAATAAAAAAAAGACGTGTGGCACTCGGAGACTGCCGCGGTAAAGCTATTGTATAGCATTTTTTATCAACTTATGTAATTATAAATAATAACGAGCTAGCGTAATCTTTTAAAAATCGAAGGAGTATTTTTATATACTTCAATTATAACTGGCTGAATGAATTTCATTTTAAATATATCTCTTTATTTTTGTTTGACAACATAAAATTACATAGAAATGACTGACATTAAAATTGACACATTGACTGTCGCGCCTGCGCACTTCTCATTTAACGCTTTTATTCCACGCATTTTTTCCCACGCAATTTTTCCACGCATTTTTTCCACGCATTTTTCTTACGGTTTTACTGTCACATTTTTTCAGTTCGGTCACGCAGCGAAATCCCTATCACCTCCAAGCCTGCCGTAAGGAACTTCGTTCCAAAAAACGTCTGTAATCCTCGAACGGGTAGGCAGAAATGTGGGTGAAACCAGTACACCCACATTTCGCCGAGCGTATTTCCGTCCCATGATGTGATAGAGGGCGAGCCTATCGCCATTACAGACTCCGGTTGTACTGGGCATTTCGTGATAGAAAAACCCTATATCACTTTCCCGATCCGGGGATCGAACCCGAGACGTCAGCATAGCAGTTGTACCGCGTATGCAATATAACTGCGCCATTATGACAGTCCACAATTATATATACCATTATTCTTATAATGACTATGATAGTTTGGATATTTGTGGGTTTGGATGTTTCTTAATCGATCGTGCTTTAAAGACTGGATGGATTTATATAAATTTTAGCATACAAGTAGACCATGAATATTTGTGTGATCCACAAATATTTGTTTCAGGTCTGGGTGTTGTGAGACCGAAAGTCTCTCGTAGTTCCTGATACCCACCACACAAGACTCGTATCTCTGTCAGGACTATGTATGTGACTGTTGGGTGTATTTATTTTATGACCTGGATTACATTGGTTAATTTGATTCTAGAAAAAATCCCGGACCCGTGAGAAAAAGCTTTAATAATACAATAGAACACTTTTAGCTCATCCAATTACACAACAAAAAACCAATACAAAAACCACAGATAATTTCCCTTAAACGTACAAAAAGCGGACAATCTGCACTGAAGATCTGAAATAAGCTTTCTTTATAAGGGCGAGCATTTTGAAATTAGACCGCGAGGCTATTTGCACTTGAGGCGTGGACAAAAGGCCTGGAGGCGTGCGTGGCTCGCGACGCCTCGGGCCCAACGCCTCGCCTAACAGTATTAACAAACGCCGTATAATATCATGCAGACTGATGGTATTTTTTTTTTATCCTGGCTCGGCAAACTGACTACGCTACACCTGATGGTAAGTGTAGCGCAATCCAGGAATAGTGTCGACCAACGATAAACAATGTGTGCATCGTAGGTCGGCAAGATCATGCCGGCCTACCAAAGGGCCAAGGGGGAGGGGAAGGAAAAAGGGTTAGGATCAGGGGGCAAGCCCTCTGGGGAGAACCGGATATACACTGGCTGACCCTGGAACGCGACCCACACAAGGTGGGCCACTATAGCAGGTTTTAGCACCAGTGTAAAACCTGCTATAATGTGTAGTAATTACGAAACTCGAAGAGAAAAATATGACCTGATGGTATGGTACATGGTGGTATGGGTATGGAACAAGGTGGTAGGTCCCTCGTATGCGAAAGGCCGTCTGGGTTCGTGTGTAAGCACTTTTGTGTTTCGGTTTGAAGGACATTGAAGCCAGTGAGATTACTGGGCATTATGAGACTTAACATCGTTCAGTGCCATGCAGTACTTTGTAATTCAAAGTTCTGTGTGGTGTTGCTTCTGTTTATGGGCAGCCGTGGCGCTTACCATCAGGCGAGCACTTGGCTCTTCTCGTTATTGATAATTACATTAGATTGGGTACTAACCATTAGATTTAAACAGTAAACTTTTAATATAAAGTTACCAAATTCCAGAACAAAACGATTGTATGACAATAGAACTCGGCTCAGCTACACCCTACAAACAGTTTTAGACAGGGATGCCGAAACTTTTCCCATTCTCTCACCACGCGCTGGAATCCGATTTACTCCAACACTTTGTTTAACAATATTTAAAGACATTTTATTTTATTGGATTGCGTCATAAACATAATGTCTTAAAAACTAATGGCAAAAATAAATTATAATGTGGATTTCTTATTGTTTGATTGTGAGTCTAACTTATATCTTTAATTTATTTAAAATTGAGATGTTGATTTTATTTTGCTAAGTTCATTAGATATAAATAGGTTAAAATCATTCATGAAATTCGTATTGGTTAAGTTTTAACATTTTTCTATGTGAGACCAAAGTAACACGAAATGAAAGTATATTTTAAGTAAGTTATAGCAGTATATGGAATATTGCAAAATTTATTTCGAATAAAAATCGTTTAAGGGCTTGTTGCTGCACGTTTACGGACTTCTGCAGTGGCCAAGTATATTTAATACACCCACACTTGAATGGCATTTTTGTCAGATGGTTTTTATTTCGTAATACGATTTTAAAATTCCGATGACTTTATATTGTTAATAAATTTTTTACCGTTAAGTTTTGAATCGCTTTCCATGTATGTAGATCTTATTATTGATAGTTGATACCACCTTTCTGCAACAGCCAATATGCCAAAAAAGATACAAAAATTAAAGTATTGAGAGCCGCTGACTGAAGCCCAGAATAACCTTCCTATACCTCGGATTCAATTGACCCAATCGATCCTTATTACGTTAAACTTCCTAGAAGTGGGAACTCATTTATCGTATCCACTTACTCTGCCGTTTATTTCAAGTTTTCTACTTTCTTTTATCGGGTATCGTTTCTTTTATTCGGGTCAACAAGTCAAATATTGTAACAGGAGGCTGAGGAACTGAATAATTCTTTTAATTTTTCAAATATAATTTTTAATTCTTTAATGTTTCAAATATATATTTTTTTCTGACTCTTTTGTTTTTATTATTAGGTTACATAGCATTAAAGAATAAATAATACAGTGAATACTTTATAGGTGTTTATTTTGAAGGAATAGACATATAATGGATAGCAAATAATATATATTTCACAAAAGTCTTTTTTTTTTTGGAACGAAGTTCCTTATCGCGCGTTGTGAAAGGGGGCTAGACGGAAAAAATTCTTACGAAAAGTGGTCACGACACTTTTTTAAAGTGATTACTTAATTTGATATCTAGCACACAAAGTTAAAGTCGAAATTCCGTTAATACAAGTAAAGGTATATAATCCCATCCAGACGGGTGTGAAACTTATGACATTTGTTTAAATAATTTGATATCTATTACACAAAGTTAAAGTCTAAATTCCGTTAATAAAAGTAAAAGGACTCAATCCCATCCAGACGGGTGTGAAACTTATGACATTTAGAAATGTAGACGCGGTTCGAAATTTGCATTTGAATTTTTTTGAATATCGAACACGATTTACGGGCTGGGCGACGTAGCAGCCGGTGTATTTCATTTCTATTTCGCATTGAACAGTGTGGTGTCGCGACGATTATTTTTGTTGAGTGTATACAGGTTTTTTGTAAATAATATTATTACGAAAATTGAGCCTACTGATTAAGTTTATATAACATTATATTTGTTAATAATAAAAAAAATATTATTATAACTTAAAAAAAAAAAAATTATTACAATTCCTTCACTAATTAATCGAAAGGAACTTCGTTCCATCCAGGTGTCCCTTGACACCTCTCTTTTTTTTTATATTTAACTCAGGGCCTCAGAGCACGTTGTCAGAGGTTACAGAGGCTGTCAATACTTCTGTCAGCTGCCTTTATTATTAACCTTTATAACCTACCACCTCATAAGAAGTTAAGATTTAGATTTCTGCTATTGTCGATGATTATACCCTCTTACATTGCGTGCTTGCACTCAATTCACGTTCGAAACTAAGCCCTCGGGCCCTCAGCGTATTCACCACATACAATATTAACGTATCTGGATGTGTTTGCCTCATCTGGCGCTAAAAGCATGACGTGTCAATCACTTAGAGCACGGCGCATAAATAGCTCAAAGGAGGCACGTTGCGTTAGCACACGTTTTATTTTCACACGCGATTTTGAGTCCTATTTATAAGGCAGTAAGGTTGATATTTCTGTTTTGGTTCGCGTGGCAATTTTTGTACACACGAGCGCCTTTTTAAAGCTCGCTGCTGTCAAAAAGTGTGGGTACTATGTATTTTTTATTTAAATGTTAATATAATATAATGAATTTCAGTGAATCAATTCGGATGTAACTAAACGTTTTATTTCTAATTGTCGTGTATTTTTAAATTATAACAAATATACACACGTTGCATTTATGTTTGGTTGCTATAATTTATTAAATGCAGTTTGAAATCTTTTTTAAACAATTCGGTGGGTTTCATACATGCGTAATTTAAAACAATTTTTGGGTTTTGATTAATTTTTGTATGCATAATCAAAATTCTAAGCTTAATTCTGTTCGTGTTTTGACAAATTTGAGAGTAAATGTTCTCTTATTCTGCTGAAAGTATATTACATAAACTATAAGGAAATTAACTTTGCTCACAGTAGTTAATGGCGTCGATTTTTTGTAATTCAAAGTTCTGTGTGGTGTTGCTTCTATTTATGGCGCTTACCATCGGGCGAGCGTCTTGCTCGTCTCGTCATTCAATCCAATAAAAAAAAGTTAGTTTATGGTGCTAGAACAAGAAAACAAACAATAATAATATATTAAATTAACGTTTCGGCGTCAATAATGCACCAGTGCGACCAAATCTCAAGTGTTCAAGGCATCATTACGAGCTTTCATGCTATTTGATTGATTCGTCGCAAAATGGACTTGCCGAATGTGTTAATGTCTTTTGTATATCAAAAGTGAAATAGAAAAGGTTTTTCGCTTTTTCTCCCTTGCGGTCTTGCGTTGTTATTTTCTGTTATATTATAATGTAAAAAGTATTCCGTTTCAGTAATTAAGTGTGAATGAAATTCAGTAAAAATTTACAAGGTGGTAAGAGGACGTCTGGGTTGGTACCACCGCTTGATCTATTTCTGCCGCCAAGCAACAGTGTGTAAGCACTGTTGTGTTTCGGTTTGAAGGACATTGAAGCCAGTGAAATTATTGGGTATTATGAGACTTAACACCCTATGTCACGGGGCGACGAGCGCAGTTCAGTGTTTTGTAATTCAAAATTCTGTATGGTGTTGCTTCTGTTTATGGGCAGGCTTACCATCAGGCGAACGCCTTGCTCGTCTCGTTTTTCAATCAAATAATAAAAAAACGGGTCATGAAATGGGTAAGGAAATACAAAACATCTTAGTATTATAGCCATATGTATAACTTACATAGTAAATACAGGAATATGTGTTACCTGAAAACAAAAGTGAATTGTTAATTTTTATCCTAAATAATTAAAAATAACTTAATCATCGTCTGTTACTGCCGCAGTCAGAAATGTCAGTTAACTCTTAATAGTCGTTAGTTATTTCTTAAATTTCCGTTATTACCACACTCAGAGCCAGTTAATGCGTTATTCTCCAATACTGAAAACAAATTAAGCTTTAATTATGAGACTTAACATCTTATGTTTTGGGGTGACGAGCGCAGTTCAGTGTCATGAAATGCTTTGTAATTCAAAGTTATGTGTGGTTGTTGCTTCTGTTTATCGGCACGCGTGGTGCTTACCATCAGGAGAGCGCCTTCTTTCGACATTCAAAAAAAATATCCGATACCTCCGTGTGCCAAATAAATCGATTAACTGTTTTTTGTCGCAACTTCGGCAACTACACCTGGAGCGGTGTCATTAAGATAATATTACTTTCGTTACTTGCATTTCCCTAAAAGTCCACGCTATTAAAACGAACGAGCAAAAACGTTGAAAACTTTCGCCGGGCACAGCACAAGTGATGCACAGATGGGTTACTAGAGATGTTCTCGATAAATATTTGACGACATCTTGCAAAAGGTTATGAAAAAATGTAAGTCGAAAAAAATATAGACATATGTTTGAATTTGTGCAAATTTCTAATTTCGGGTGTTGTGAATTCGGATGTTTGTTAATCAACTACGGCTAAACGGATTTGATTAAAATTTTGCACATATGTTTTATATCAGAAATAATATTTACATTATTGGAACGAAGTTCCTTACGGCAGGCTTGGAGGGGATACGGATTTCGCTGCGTGACCGAACTGAAAAAAATGTGATAGTAAAACCGTAAGAAAAATGCGTGGAAAAAATGCGTGGAATAAAACCGTTAAATGAGACTTTTTTTAACTTAATTTGATATCTAGCACACAAAGTTAAAGTCGAAATTCCGTTAATAAAACAGATAGGTGTGAAACTTATGACATTTGGAAATGTAGACGCGGTTTGAAATTTGAATTTGAATTTTTGATTATAGAACACGGCCGTCCACCGTTTAGTAGCCAGTCTAAGTCTAAATTAATAAGTTTTTATTTATAATTACATAAGTTGATAAAAAATGCTATACAATAGCTTTACCGCGGCAGTCTCCGAGTGCTACACGTCTTTTTTTATTTCTATTTTTCTATTCTATTTCTATGTAATTTTATGTTGTCAAACAAAAATAAAGAGACATATTTTGTTATTTTTGTTGATAATTTGTATTTTTTACAATTTGTGTCGATTCTAAATTAGCCGAAGGAACTTCGTTCCTACCTGGTGTCCCACGACACACACCAATTTTTTTTTATATTTAAGCTGAATTGCGAGCAAAAGCTATTAGAAAATAAAAAAAACTCGACCGGGTCGTTACCACAGTCTCACAGTAAACCGACGTAAATTATCGGCTTGCTGCTGCGTTTCGTACGGTGAGATATCCGGTGACCCAACCCCCCCCCCCCTTCTCAATCCCTAATTATCCCTAATTAAGGTCGGCAACACGTCCATGATTCTTCTGGCATTGTGGGCTTATATGTGCAGTGGAGATCACTTACCATCAGGTGACCCACTTGCACGTCTACCGGCCTATGCTATAAAAAAGTGTCTACAGGGTAGCTCTACTACTTATAAATTATCCATTCACTCTTGACTTTGTGGAGTCTGAAAACCTCAACCTTTCCAGCTACTCGGCTGCAGTGAGTTTCATACAAATGAACCGTCTGTCTTCCCATTCGTTTGTAATGTCGCAATCATGAATCATTGCTGATAATTTACGTTCGGCAACGAATGTTGCCTCAGATGGGGTGTGGTGTTTTTGCCGCGGGCCGCCCGATAATCCCGGCGTCGCGTCGGTAACAAATGCGATGGGATTTTCGACGGGGGATGACGCGATAAAATGCCATTTACATGTATTTGGTAATTTGTGATATTATAGAAACGTTTTCAGTCTGCTGGCAGTTGTCACGAAATGTTTTTTTTTATTTTATTTCATTGAATGATGAGACGATCAAGGCGCTCGCCTGATGTTAAGCGCCACCCCTGCCCATACACAGAAGTAAAACCACACAGAACTTTGAATTACAAAGCACTAAACTGCGCTCGTCATCCCGAGACATAAGATGCAAGTCTCATAATGCCCAGTAATTTCACTGGCTTAAATGCCTTTCAAACCGAAATACAACAGTGCTTACACACTGTTGCTTGGCGGCAGAAATAGACTAAGCGGTGGTACCAACCCAGAAGGCCTCTCGCATACGAGGGATCTACCACCTTGTATGCATATGTTGTGGCATATGTTTATTATAGAGTATATATTTTTAGAGTGGTAGAGCCACGCTGTAGACAGTTTTGTCTACAGCATGTATGGGCTGGCTCGACCGGATCGTTACCACTGTCTCACAGAAAATCGACGTAAAGTAGTGGCATGCTGCTGTGTTTCGTACGGTGAGTGAGATAACCGGAAGCCCAAATCCCCTCCCCTTCCCAATCCCTAATTATCCCTTTCTCCTTTAAGGTCGGCAACGCGCCCATGATTCTTCTGGTGGTGGGCGGTGGAGATCACTTACCATCAGGTGACCCACTTGCTCGTTGCGGCCTATGATATAAAAAAAATATATAATATGTTGTGTTTGAAGTGGTAGAGTCACGCTGTAGACAGTTTTCTCTATATATACCTTCAGTTATTCAATTCTTACCATATCTATCCATTGTCTATTAATATAAGCTTTAATGATGAGAAGCAACACTAATCAGGAACTTCGAATTATAAACAACTGGATGATACTCGACTGCGCTCATCACCCATAAGACGTAAGATGTTAATTCTCATAATACCCAGTAAGTTTACTGGCTTCTGGTCATGTCATTCAAACAAAAATACAACAGTGTTCACACACTGTTGCTTGGTGGCAGAAATAGACAAAGCGGAGGTACCTACCTAGACGGCCTCTCGACCACGAAATACCCTACCAACTAGTAACAACAACACATAACTACAACTAAAATATCCAATAAAAATATTAAGGGCAAAAATATTGCATTATCCTCTAATTTAATATATCAAAGAATAAAAGTACAAAAAGCGATGTTGTTAATCGAAGGCGGACCGTTTGTTTCGGCGCCGTGGCCGGTCTGCCGGTAAATGGACGAATCAGATTGTTTCGCCCGCTATGAGTCCGTAGATAACATTATTTTGACGCAAAATGCAAGCGGAGGCGATGGCGGAATAGTAGGTGTCGAGACGCGAGTAATTTGCTTTTTTTTTCGTAGTCAGGCGATGATACGTTCGCTTACTATGAAATTTAATGGACACGGTCCGATTTACGCTTTTAAAACGTCTCTTTCCATTAAATTTGTGCTGGGACATGTAGAAATTATCACCCACTATTGATTTTACTTTGAGCCTGATTTCTTATTATAATCCAGAAATACCAATTTTCGAATAATAGAGCCATGTTGTAGAGTTTTATCCCCAGCATAAATGGGCCGGCTCGACCGAGTCGTTACCATTGTCTCACAGAAAACCGACGTAAAGTAGCGGCTTGCTGGTGCGTTTCGTACGATGAGTGAGATATCTGGAGGCCTAAATCTCCCCCCCCCCCTTCCCGATCCTTAATAATCCCTTTCATTTAAGGTTGGCAACGCGCCTATCATTCTTCTGGTATTGTGGGCGTACATGGGTGGTGGAGATCGCTTACTCGTCTCGTTATTAAGTTGTGTAAAAAAACACGTTAGTTTCCTATAAAACATTAATGCATGGTACATTCATGTTGTAAAAAAAATATCTTCAGCGTAGATATACCACTTAATTATAGACAAAATATAAATAAAACTCCCAAGTCCAACGAATACGACAAAATCCCAATCTCATAATTGGTAAATAGCCGATAAATCTTCATCCCTCGCTAACTCTCATACACTTAAACCTACACTTAAAGCGCAGCTATAAATTAAGAGATTCCTGTTAAGACCCCATCGGTACACGCCCTGCGCCCGGCGGCGTTACTCACTTGTTCTCATCGCAGACATCCACGCCTGAGTGGAAATTATCGTGCCTAGATTATCCTTATTGCGACATTTTTTTCCCCCGTGACTAATCTCACGGAATGTATTTTGAAATGTACCTAATTACATCATAATTTGTCTTATAGGAGACTGATGGGTGCCAAGTTTTATTCTTATGATAAGACTAGCCCTGTATTATATACGTCCCACTACTAGGCATCGGCTTCGTCCACTAAATGAGGGGTTAGGGGTTAGTAATTACTAGGTTGGGTAGTATGGTAGGTTTGTATGAGAGAAGCCGTCTGGGTAAGTCTGCTTTGTATATTTCTGTCGCCAAGCAGCTGTATGTAAGCACTATTGTGTTTCGGTTTGAAGAAAGAAGCCAGTGAAATTACTGGGCATTAACATCTTATATCTCAAAATGACGAGGGCAGTTCAGTGCCATGCAGTGCTTTGTAATTCAGAGTTCTGTGTGGTGTTTCTTCTGTTTATAGGCAGGCATGGCGCATCAGGCGAGCGCCTTCCTCGTCTCCGCCATTCAATGAAATAAATAAAAAAAAATGTCTACCACGCTGGCCTAATGCGAGTTGGTAGATGGCTTAGAATTTTTTATGGAGAATTTATCAAGTATGTAAGTTTCCTCACGGTGTTTCCTTCACCGTTATAGCAACAATTAACAATGAATACACATGTAATTTAGAAAAGTCATAGCCTTAGGGCTGATTTCGAACCTGCGACTTTCGTTTCGACAGTCCATACCACTCCACGCTGAGCTATCTTTATAATCTTGGTGGAAAATATATTGTAGTTTAATGAATGGACCGGTTCAACCGAGCCGCTACCACTGGCTCATAGAAAAGGGACCTGAAATAACAGCTTCCAGATATGTTTTGTAAGTGAAATTATCGAAGACCCAAATCCAATTACCCATTCCAATGTCCATTCATTTTCTGTAAGGTCGTTTAACAACAATTCAATTTTGCATATTTGCCAGCGTCAGCCAATAAGAACAAAAAAACTCCTGGACGAACCTCTGAATGTGACGTTTTCCAACTTATGCCTTTTTTAGAGCAGAGACAAGTAAACGAGCAAGTGTAACTGCAACTTTGACGTCACCGTGGCAAATATCCATTACGGTGCACGCGTGCGAGTGAGATAGTAAGATGTCCCCACTACGCGCCCACCTTTGCTCATACCAACATTTAAAATCATAATTGCGGGCTCATTTTTCAACCGATTTTGATTGTGTTTTAACAAAAGGGTTTCTTTTTTTTGTATTATTTTCCGTTGTATATAAAATAATGTATATTTGGAAACTACTCTAATATAATAATTAAGGCTTAAGATCCTCAACCAGTCCCCACTAATGATTTGAAACAATACGAAATAATCAATTTTCGTGGCGTGTCGGTCAGTTGTTCGGGAAGCAGGTAGGATATTTGAGCATAAAACCTGTCCGTTCACAACAAAAGCGGTGTCTTCATTGTCTGGACTTGGTGAGAGCACGCGTTGCCAACAGATCAAAGTGGTGCAAGGTATGAGATGATGCTGCTGGGGTACTATATCTAAATTTATAAAACTCAAAGGTGACTGACTGACATAGTGATCTATCAACGCACAGCCCAAACCACTGGAGGGATCGGGCTGAAATTTGACATGCAGGTAGATGTTATGACGTAGGCATCCGCTAAGAAAGGATATTGATAAATTCTACCCCCAAGGGGATAAAATAGGGGATGAAAGTTTGTATGAAACTTTGTCAATTTTAAACGTTCACGCCGCACGGCGGAGCCGCGAGCAAAAGCTAGTCTATATATAATTTCTCAAAGGTGTTTTTTGGTCGCAACGTCATAACTTCCATAATTCTTTATCACATTTAATGATTCAAACACCATTGTAAAGCTTATGTTTTAAACTTATTGGTTTTGCTATATGGTAGGTCCCTCGTATGCCAGAGGCCGTCTGGGTTGTTACCACCGCTTTGTCTATTTCTTCCACCAAGCAACAGTGTGTAAGTACTGTTGTGTTTCGGTTTGAAGGACATTGAAGCCATTGAAATTACTGGGCATTATGAGACTTAATATCTTATGTCTCGGCAAGCGCAGTTCAATGCCATGCAGTGCTTTGTAATTCAATGTTCTGTTTGGTGTTGCTTCTGTTTATGGGCAGGCGTGGCGTTTTTCATTAAGCGAGCGCCTTGCTCGTCTCGTCATCCAATCAAATAAAAAAAACATATTTCGTTTCGAACTTTCCTCCTTTGTATTACACCACGCACACGCCGTTATCGAGGTCTAAATTGCAAATTTAATACAGCAATTTGCATTTGAAAAGAGTCATACAAACTGAGTGTCTGTTTTCAGTGATTTGTAACATCTATCTTTATTCTTTATCTTAATTGGCATGGTGAAATAGCATTTTAAAGGTCACTATATTATATGTAATCGTCTGCGCTAAGCTCTTTACGATGTAAATGCATTTTAGAATCCCGTTTGTTTGTCACATGAAGAAGCAGATAGTGTCTTGAATAATATAAGATTTTGCATATTAGGTT
Source organism: Amorpha juglandis (assembly GCA_949126905.1). NCBI lineage: Eukaryota > Metazoa > Arthropoda > Insecta > Lepidoptera > Sphingidae > Amorpha > Amorpha juglandis. Next base: position 14,899,629 of record OX421374.1, on the reverse strand, counting down.
TAAAAGCTAGGAACTGTGTTTGTATTCTAGACAACGCAATTTAAGTTTTAATATTATTTATGAGAAACTAGGTTTTGCTGACGGCTTCGCCTGCGTAAATGTTCTGAGTTTTCCGGGATATAAGTATCGTCATTCTCCTACATAGCCCTGGAATCCTAAACTCTGGACTGGATTAGGATCCAGGTCATGGTCTAAATATGTTACCCTTAACCCTTGTATAGCCCCGAGGGGGCTTGCTCCGTCTTCCTAAACCTTTCCCATCCCTTATTCCTTCCCCTACCCCTTTAGCCCTGGGATGAGCTACTGCAGAAGTTGCCAGTATTCCGTTAGCTGGGACTCGTGTAGTTTATCCCAAAGGTAAAAAAATGGCCATTTTCATTTGGGGTTGTTATCATTATCTCACATAAAACTGGCATGGAGTAGCAGCTTGCTGTTGCATTTCGTGATTTCCGGAGGCCCAAATTCCCCTGCACTTCTCATTCTCAATTTCAAAAGTGAACAATTTTTTAAGGTAACGTATTCATGACGCTCCTGGTATTGTGGGCGGGGATCAACTACCATCAGGTGACCCATTTACTCATATGCCTTGCTCTCTCATAAAAACTGTTTACAGTGTAGCTATAGTGTTTTAAAAAATGTTTGCTTTATCGAAATCATTAAGTTACCATGTATTATTATGTGCTGCCCATTGTTTCAGCAGGCTACCCTTTGTTACGTAACTTTGTACTTTAAACACAGATGATAGAGTTCAAAATCAATTGCAAAGTTAAGAATAAAGAAATTCCATATGCAACAATGTAATTAATTTGTTTAACCAGCCGTGAAATATTATAATAACGTGAACTGTGACATCCGACTGTATTTATTCTCCATTATATGACAATACGGTATGTTTTTTTTTATTATATCATTGAATGACGAGACGAGCACGGCTCTCGCCTGACGGTAAGCGCCACGCCTGCCCATAAACAGAAGCAACACTACACAAAACTTTGAATTACAAAGCACGCATGGCACTAAACTGCGCTCGTCATCCCGAGACATAAGATGTTAAGTCTCATAATGCCCAGTAATTTCACTGGCTTCAATGTCCTTCAAACCGAAACACAACAGTGCTTACACACTGTTGCTTGCCGGCAGAAATAGACAAAGCGGTGGTACCAACCCAGACGGCCTCTCGCACACGAGGGACCGACCACCTTGTAAATTCTATATATCCGCGAAGGAGTAAGCAGAGATGCAACTAGTGTATTTACGACTAGCGGAGGCTTATTTGCGTTTAGTATTATACTAGTTGGCTAGGATATTTCCGTATCGGGCACAAATTTAACAAATTCTACGAGTGGTAGAGTCACGACTCACGCTGTAGATAGTTTTGTCTACAGTATGAATAGGCCCGCTCGACCGGGTTATTAACACTGTTATCCCTTTCTTTAAAAGTTGGCAACCCGCCCATGATTCTTCTGGTATTGTAAATGGTCATGGACGGTAGAGATCACTTACCACCAGGTGACCATATCCACCCTCCAATCTATGCAGTTGACGTAGAGGCCGTTTGGGTCCAACGAATATGTGCTAAATCAATAATATTGTATCTTTTAACTATACTAAGGATTTTACTACCAAAGGTCAAGCGCCGTAACAACAATATATCGGAACTTGACATTTTTCGGATGCACTCATCCGTGACGTCACGCATCATGCCCCGACGCCCCTCCACTTATATTATATTGTCATTTCATGCCCTTTGCACAAGCCAGTGACTCAAGAATAGCATATAGCATTATTTAGTTTATTTTGTTGGCAGTCTGGTGGTAGTATATTAAAAACCACCAGATTGGTCGATTGAAATATGTGTTGGGTTTTCCGTTCAGAAAATCACACATAAATGTGAGGTCAAGGGTTCGATCCCGGGTCGGGCAAAGTTAATATTGTTTTTATCACGAACTGATCAGTGTCAGCCCGGGGTATGGAATTGTCCTCGGTATGACGACAGGTTCGCCGCCTATCGCACCACGAGACGGAAATACCTACGGCCAAATATGGCTGTATTGATTATACCTCTGCCTATCCCTTCAGGGATTACAGGCGTGAGTTCGTAAGAAAGAACGATTTTATTGTTTCGTAAAACTAGCGGTAAAGACTCGTCCTCTATCACATTATAGGTCGGAAATAAGCTCGATGAAATGTGAGTGTGAAAAGAGTTACACCTTTGCCTACCTAACTATAACTATAACCTAACTATACAGCTTAATATAAGGTTAAGAGAATTTAGTTGCCAAGGAAAGTGTGTTTTAGAGAAGGAGACATGCTATATCCTAATAATTGTGTAAAATCTGTGACCAGTAATAAGTGTGCATCGTGTATAAACTTATTTTTAAAAAACTGTATTTTTTGGCATACTTACCGTGATATTTTATTCTGTTTTACTGTGTAGTTGTCGGACGAATGATTTTTCAGGACAGTACAGAGACATTGACGAGCACAATATGTGTGATTGTTTTACATAGTTGTATGTTTTTATTGTTTACATTTTAGTTTTAATTTTATATGTCTCTGTACTTTTATTACTGTAATAATGTAGACAAACACTGTAATGTGTGCATTTTTATTTATATATACAGTAATACCCCGGACTTACGCGATAGGTGGGACCGAGCTATAACCGTGTAAGTCGAATTCGTGTAAGTCGGGGTACAACTTTGTATGCACTTTTGAGTGACATAATTTGAGGTTATCAATAAAACACAACGTACGTAAAACAATTCAACGCGGAACACGTTCGAACCTGTCGTAAACGGACCACTAACATGGCGGAATAGGAGAGCTGACGCGGGCGGCCATCAAAAAGAATAACCGCGTATCTCTGAATTCGCGTAAAACGGGGTAGCGTAAGTTTTACTGTATTTATATATCCTTTTTACATTGCATTATTACGGGGTTTTTATATGAAAAGATGTTGAGAATTATTTAGATGGGAAACATCTTTGAAAATAATATCAGAGGGACGAGAGTGGGGCATAGAGCCCCACAAAAAAAAAACAAATCTACATCTACACTAACAATATTATAAAGAGGAAGAATTTGTATTTTTGTATGTAACAAATAAACTTAAAAACTACTGGACCGATTACAAAAATTCTTTTGCCGCTGGAAAGCTACATTATCACTGAGCAACATAGGCTACTTTTTATTCCGGAAAAAGTAGATCACGCGGGCGGACCCGCGGGGAAAAGCAGTTAAAAATTAGATAGGTTCAATGAATTTCACAGAACATTCTTGAACTGAAACGTCACTTGCGATTTAACCTCAACAGTTCACGTCACCATACGAAGATCGGAAGCCAGTAAGAATCACACAACAAATGTTTCTCGCCTGAAGAGGATGTGGTAATACAATAAATTAAACAGAGAAGTCCCAGCTGTAGTTGTTTAGAGTACAGCACTGTTTACACTGTAGTTCAAAGAACATGTCAGTGGGTCTGACTATATAATAACAAATATCTCGCGTGAAACGAAACGGCGCGGCGCCGACGTTGTAGCCAAAGAATATTAGCCGATGATTGACGGAACCCAAACTATTTGGGGTTTTAATGAATTAAGATTTATTTGTTACTAATTTTCGCCCGCGGCTCCGCCTACGTGAGCGGCATTTTACTGGAATAAAAAGTGGCCTAATACTAATCCGGGTCATGGTCTACCTGTCTGCCAAATTTCATCCAAAACCGTTCAGCCGTTAAGGCGTAATTGACTAACAAACATCCAAATTCAAAAACCCACAAATATCCAAACTTTCACATTTGTAATAGCAGTAAGAAGTAAAGTAACCATAATATAAAGGATTTACTATGTGGTAGATTTCTCGTATGCAATAGGCCATCTCGGTTGGTACCACCGCTTTGTCTTTTTCTGCCGCCAAGCAACAGTGTGTAAGCACTGTTGTGTTCCGGTTTGAAGGACTTTGAAGCCAGTGAAATTATTGGGCATGAGGAGACTTGACATCTGATGCCTCGGGGTGACGAGAGCAGTTCAGTGTCATGCAGTGTTTTGTAATTCAAAGTTCTGTGTGGTGTTGCTTCTGTTTATGGGCAGGCGTGGCGCTTACCATCAGGCGAGTGCTTTGCTCGTCTCGTCATTCAATCAAATAAAAAAAATATTCGCGTAAACATAAGAAATCATAAAGATAACAACGATAATATAATTGTAATTTAGCACATCGATATAAATATTGATACATTGTCCATTACTTTCACAATACCGTAGTACTCCATCTAAGTACAAAGCGTGCGAGGAACAAACATCGCTTTTATCTTCAGAGCGCGGACTACGTCACGTTTGCTACTGTAAACAAAACGCCTTTCAACGGATATTGTCTTACCTATATTTAGGTATATTGTGTTACCAGCCAAAAAAAGAAAATCGACATAAGAGGGTACCTGACGTTTCTACTAGGGGCCCCTACCACAACCCCCTAGAGCAGTATTATTTTAATTTTACTTTGACTTTCCGTATCATGACGTCAAAGTAAGATTATTGCCATCGCATGCAATGAAAAAAATCACCTTAGTTAGATGTATGGATGGTCATTCCAAATTTTTTTCTTAATGTGACTACACCTTTATGGTTCATAGAATACACCTACCATCCAAAATTTCATTCCTATAGTGCTAATAGTCTCTGAGTAAAATGGACGGACATAACAAAATTATAAGGGGTAATAAAATAAATAAATTAATAATATATAAAAAACAAAAAAAAAATTACATGGGCAGTGGAGATCACTTACCATCAGGTGACCCACTCGCTCGTTTGCCGGACTATACTATAAAAAAGGGACTACGCTATGAAAGGCAAGTATGCCGTTAAGATATTAGTCAGCTATCTATTACAGTTGAAAAGTTTACTTTAACAAACAGACAGACAAACTTACGACAAAGGCTTAGGTAAAAAGATCGAATAACACTAAAGAAGAATTTTCAATAATATCAAAAGACCTACGGCTGAGTTTCTTGGTGCTTCTCAGATCAGTGGGCATTTCCGAAGCACCGGTAGGTTCAAATGACGTGTAAATGTGCCCTTGATGTCCTAATTACGTAATAATAAGAATTTTGAACTTGAATTTTGATCCCTTTGGCACACGCGATGATGTGATGTGACATATGATGTCGTGTAAATGTGCCATTGGCAGTCTAATTACATAGTAATTAGAATTTTGAACTTGAATTTTGATGCCTTTGGCATACGTGATGATGTGACGTGTGACATATGTGATGACGTGTAAATGTGCCATTGGCAGCTTGATTACATAATAATTAGATTTTTGAACTGTGATCCTTTGGGTATGGAACCCTAAATGAGACATTTTCATTTCACGATTTATATTTAAAACGAAATATAAAAAGCACTCTTAAAGCCTATTTAACAACCCGCCAACGACAGAATCATTTATACAATATTCGCGGTCCAACGCAAATATTGCGGGCTCGTAAACAATTTAATGGGCCACTGTGTTCTTTATCACCGCTGCTTTCAACAGTATGCTTCTTTAAGCGTTTTTTTTTCTATCTAAAGTATATTTTTATGGTTCCGTACTTCACGGCCAACTGAACCCTATTACTAAAGCTATGTTATGCTGCTTGTCCGTTTTTAAAGTGCTCTATAAGCTCTCTAAGAGACTTTATATAATTTCTTAAAGGTTTTTTTATCGGCAATCCATAACGTTTTTTTTATTTCATTGAATGACGAGACGAGCAAGGCGCTCGCCTGATGGTAAACGCCACGCCTGTCCATAAACAGAAGCAACACCACACAGAGCTTTGAATTACAATGCACTGCATGGCACTGAACGGCGCTCGTCACTCCGAGATATAAGATGTTAAGTCTTACAATGCCCAGTAATTTCACTGGCTTCAATGTCCTTCAAACTGTAAAACAACAGTGCTTACACACTGCTGTTTCCCGCCAAATTATACAAACCGGTAGTATCAGCCCAGACCTACTAACCTACCACCTTGTAAATAATAAAGCTCTTTAAATATTAAAAAGCTATAACCAAGATTTTAAGGGTGTTCTAGTACGGAACACTTAGTACGTGGGTCCGACCCGAACTTGGCCGGTTTTTTTAATGCTAATAAATCCCTTGATTGTGCCAGCCATCGTCTTCGAACATTAAGTCACGAGAGAAAATTTATGATTAATAAAAAAGTTAAACCAGGTGTCATCTCAGGTTAAATGAAAGTGTTTTATCAAAATATATTTATCAAATATAATACTTTTATGTTTTCATTTGTATATTTTGTTTATGACGCTATTTCCTGAAGATTTTACGAAACGAGATTATTTTGGCAGTCTTTGTTAGTGTTTAGTGGTTTTTTTCTCGTCATAAAATAGAAAATGTTGTGCCAATGAGCCTCGCTTGTGTATCGCGTTAGTAGCCGGCTGTGAAACGGGAGGCTGCGGATTCGATTCTCGCTCAGAAACAATTTTTTTTTAAAACAAATGTTTGTGTAATCGATTGTGTTGTTACGGATGTGAGTGTTGTGCGACTATAATTTCCCTGTTGTTCCTGATACCCACGATACAGGTTAACCTAATGGGTCAGGTAAAGTTAAAAGGTAGGTCGGTGCAACCCAGCATTACGGTTAGGTCCAGTGTAGTCACTTGCTGTGACAGGATAAATATAGTTGTTCCGTCAACAAAAAGCATTAGTTACACCGTCCTATATTGTTAGGTACTAATTTACATTATTCTAACAACACTAATCCTGCTATGGCGTGTAAACAAAATGCGTAATTCGGAGTGTTCACTATTTTCAGAATAAACACTTAATTGGTTCGTTTACATACAAAACGTTTTTTTTATCCAAGCACGGTAAAGTGACTGCCCTACATATTATGGTAAATGCAGTGCAGTCCAAACACCAGCGAAACACAACAGTGATTACACTTTGTTGTTTGGCGGCAGAAATAGACAAAGCGGTGGTACCAAACCAGACGGCCTCTCGCATACGAGGGACCTACTAAATGTAAATTCATTCGGACTAATGCTTTGTAAATCATAGATCAGTCAGTTATTATTCCCAAGCTAACGACATTTTAAATGACCTACAGAATGGTGAAGGAAACATCGTGAGGAAACCTGCGTACCTGAGAACTCGATACGATTTTTCGAAGGTATGTGAAGTCTGCCAACCCGCATTAGGCCAGCGTGGTGGACTAAGGCCTAACCCTCTCATTCAGTACAGGAGACCCGTGCCCAGCAGTGGGACATGTATAATACAGGGCTAGTAAAAAAAAACAGAGGCATAGATCTCGTATAGCCAGTTGTGTCTGTTTGTTTGTCTGGTTGTGGCATCGTAGCATTTAAATAATGGATCAATTTGCATGCGGCTTAAAGAAAATATGCTTAGACATAAAAAAGTTACAAATGTTTTTCTAGTCAAAGTTGAGGCTTCTTAACACTTAAACAAACGCAACTTCACTAGTAATGGTTATTCATCCGTAATTCTGATCAGGTGACCCACTTAATCGTTTGCCACCTACTATGAAGAAAAGGACACTAAATTAAAACCCCTTACAATATTTTCGTGACCTTTTCCTTTATCAAAAAGAAAGGGTCACCCCATATAAACCGTGATGAAGACATCAAATTCCAGAGTCAGGAGACATCTATTAGTGTGAAGTCAATGGAGACGGATGCTCAACATCAGCGTTGGATATTTGGACCCGCATTTCAATGGATCGCCAGACGCTGATCAATTTTCTACACCCCAATTACATTTCTACGATCAATTAGGTACACACAGATGTAACAGATTAACAATCTTTAACATTGTAATAAAAACTTCTATAATTTTTAAATGGCTATATTTGCTTTCCTATACACATTGTTAAAAACCGTCCCAAGTATCCTAGTTTTTAATGAAAAAGAAAATGCCTCCAGATTGCTCCATTAGCTTATGCACCACGATGCCATAGACAGATACGCACGCATGCATGCATACACACCTCAAATTCCCCCCCCCTCTTTTTTTTCAGGGTAAAAAACAATGAATAGTAAACAGAATTATTATATTACATTATGATTAAACTTGCATTGATAACTTAGGTATTAGGATTCCGGGATAATGAGGTGGAATAATAAGAAATCGTTGGTCACCCGTATTCCATTTTCAAATATTGTATGAAAAAAAATATATAATCGTAGTATATCGGGGTCCAATAGGCTCGTGTAATTATTTGAAAATCTAATCGAAAATTTGACGGCGTCTAATACATTTTAGTCGGTGTTAGCCTTAGACCTCATTTATGTCAAATTTGACATATATGCTATAATCTGTTATTTACTAAATTTATCATCGTTTTTGGTACTTATCACAGTAAGCATAGCAACTGTTCACGGTTTGGCTAACAGACGATTCTTAAATAATCCAATACATCCAATGTCTTTCCAATGATGGATATACGAAGAAAATAAGAAAAATAAATTCACAACTCCGTTATTAGTCAACCTTGGCATCTGTGTGTATCGCAAGTCCTCATTATCGAAACGGATTGATAATAATTGGCCTGGTGACCGTTTGTATGGCTTTATTAACTTGCCAACATTTTTTATGTCTTCTGTACGATTGTTAAGTCATTTTAAGCCTTTTTATATTAGCTTTAATGACCACAAGAGTAGTTTGCTCGCCTGATTCAAGGCATCAAACCTGCAATACATACAAATACTTGAGTAATTCAAGTGTGATTCTAATACAAAACCTCATGCCTGGGATTTGAATCCACGACCTTTTAGTAAGTGCAAGGTGGTAGGTCCCCCGTATGCGGGAGGCCGTTTGGGTTGGTACCACCGCTTTGACTATTTCTGCGGCCGAGGAACAGTCTGTAAGCATTGTTGTTTTTCGGTTCGAAGTATTTTATGAGAGGCATTATGAGACTTAACATCTTATATTTCGGGGCGACGAGCGTAGTTCAGTGCGATGCAGTGCTTTGTTTGCAAAGTTCTGTGGTGTATTTCTGCCGCCAAACAACAAAGTGTAATCACTGTTGTGTTTCGCTGGTGTTTGGACTGCACTGCATTTACCATAATATGTAGGGCAGTCACTTTACCGTGCTTGGATAAAAAAAACGTTTTGTATGTAAACGAACCAATTAAGTGTTTATTCTGAAAATAGTGAACACTCCGAATTACGCATTTTGTTTACACGCCATAGCAGGATTAGTGTTGTTAGAATAATGTAAATTAGTACCTAACAATATAGGACGGTGTAACTAATGCTTTTTGTTGACGGAACAACTATATTTATCCTGTCACAGCAAGTGACTACACTGGACCTAACCGTAATGCTGGCTGCAATTTTCAAAAAATCAAAATTTAAATTGAATTTCGCGTGCTGCAATCGAATATAAGTATTATGAAAAAATGTTATTCTCCTCTTTTCATTTGCTGTTACTCAGCATTTCTGTCTGGTGATGAAAAATACAAAAAATGAATATAATATAAATGTAAATGAATAAAATATAAAAAAGCGTTATCGAAATAAGAAAAAAGAAACAGTATTATTGCACAATCATCAAATGCGCAGCTCCAAAAGTTTTCAAAAATAAAATTCCTACCCTCGCCGTCAAAAATCAACTGTTTCCCTTCGCGGAGGGGATGAAATGTCTCTAGGAACGTGAAAAATTGTCGTTTAATAGGCGGCACCGGCCATTTCGCAAATGGTGGAGCCTGAGGGGTGATAATTCACCACAAGCACATTGGTGGCCGCTAGGTGTCGACAATTGATGATTTTTCAATGGGCCTTTCAAATTTCTGCATTTTTTAAATCAACGAATGAAAAATTTAAGACAATACTTGCCCGAAAAGACAAAATATTTCTGTTGGAATAAATGAAAATTTTAATTATCTTTTGATTTACTTTTTAATTCTGGAATATGTCCCTAATGATGTCTATATATCCCAAAATAAGAGTATTTATTCAATAAAACGTACTTTAGACCTATTTTATCAATCGTATCTAGAATGCAATTTGGATATGTCATGCTCGCTTAAATATTTGTGCTTGCGGTAGCGTCGTGTGCAGGGTCGGTCACTTCCCTGTAACATGGTTATGGAGGCCAATGGCTGGCACATGCGTCATGCTCGTGAACGGGTGCTGCTTGTGTGGACTGGCCTATCAGGTTGCTTATTATTAATGGTTTCATTATAATTATGTCAATTAATTTGTTTGCTTAGTGCTACTGTATAATCCTCTGAATGGGCACGTCCAGCAATCTTATAATATAATGAATCTGTTTATTTATTTTTCCTCATCGAACGTGTTACAACTTATATAAATTACGTATGTTATATGTTTGGTATACCTAATTGGAACACTTATATTAAAAAAAAATACAAAAGACTCACGGCTGAGTTTCTTAGTGCGTCTTCTTCGACCAGTGGGCATTTCCAAAGTACCGGTAGACTCAAATTACGTGTAAATGTGACCTTGACAACCTAATGTGGCCTAATTACGTTATAGAGAAATTTAATTTTGAATTTGAATTCATAAAAGGTGATGATTACCATCAGACGACGAATTTACTGATTTGCATGAGCACTATAACCGAAACTGAACTTTTTAGTTAATTATTTTTATTAGCGTTAATGACGATACGAGCAGATCGCTCGCCTAATTGTAAGCGTCACAGCGCCTTGCTCGTCTCATCATTCAATAAAATAAAATAAAAAATACTTGAGCAACTCATGTGTGATTATAATGCATAACATTATGCACTAATTGTGATATACCTACCTGGGATTTGAACCTACGATCTTTTAGTAAGGAGGCTGTTACTAGACCAACAATGTACAACATAAGTTTAATCCTAAGGGAATAGGGTCTTACATTAAAACTTATTTATTAGGCGTAACAATAAAAATAGAGTGGTTTTTGATTGACACAGCCCGAGGGACTCCCTCAAGGATCAATTTCACGTGCCTCCTCTTCATCTATATAACAAGTCTTTATGTCTGTCCGAAAGTTTCTAGAAACTTCTTACTTATAACTCAGTTGTTACTAGGGATGTGAATTTGGGTTGGGGTCATTCCCCATGGCACTGCCAAGTGGTAGTTAAATATGTTTTTATAAATACACCAGTCACATACATAGTCCTTACCCCACAGATACGAGTCTTACGATACGTCAGAGTACGTGGGTATCAGGAACTACGAGAGACTTTCAGTCTCACAACACCGAGACCACAAAACAAATATCTGTAGATTGCACAGACATTTGTCTCGGTGCGGGATCGAACCCGCGGCCTCTCGCTTCACAGCCGGCTACTCGCCTGCTGCGCCACGGAGGCTGTCAATGTAATACAAGTAGTATCACGGGAAATCCTACCACCAGCAGTAATTCTCCACAGCATGAATTAGCAGGCTCAATTAGGTTGTCACCACTGTATCACAGAAATTGGACGTAAGATAACAAATTGCTGTTGCGCTTCTTACGGTAAATGAGATATCCGGAGGACCGAATCTCCTTCCCCTTAAATCATTCCTATAAGATCGGCAACGCGTCCATGACTCTTAGGTATTGTTCTCTGAGTGGTAGAGCCACGCTGTAGACAGTTTTGTTTACAGCATGAATGGGCTGGCTCGCCCGGGTCATTACCACTGTCTCACAGAAAACCGACGTAAAGTAGCGGCTTGCTGCTGCGTTTCGTACGGTGAATGAGATATCCGGAAGCCCAAATCCCCTCCCCTTCCCTATCCCTAATTATCCCTTTCCTTTATGGTCGGCAACGCGCCCACGATTCTTCTAGTGGTGGGCATACATGGGCGGTGGAGATCACTTACCATCAGGTGACCCACTTGCTCGTTTGCCGGCCTATACCATAAAAAAAAAACTTGCTCGTTTGCAGGCTGCTATGGAAAAAAAGGCCAAAGTAACCCGATGTATCGTTAAAAATCTAAAGCGGACAACGCCACACGTCTTACATAGTCTACTACTCCATATAAAAGCCACCGGGGAGCACCATTACCAAATTAACCACAGTTTATTTCTGTCCATCCCTCGTCTATGTACTCGTAGTTTTGACACAAATTTGACGTTTGATCGCGGAATATTCTATTTGGTTCCGACGAATATAGATGATTCAAAAATGGAATCGACAGTTCTCACGATATTGAATAATGTAAACTACCTGTATGATACTACAATAGAATATTTACTTCTTCGATACGGACTTTTGCGTTTTTCGCAAAAAATTCGCAAATAATTTTGGCCAGGGCCTGGTCAATTAGTAATGAGGGTTTTTTATAGCAAAAAAAAAGAAACGTAGCAGTAGGCTGTATTTACAAGCCGGTCGAGCCCGCCAATTCATACTATACACAAAATACCATCTCGTATACCATTATATTATTTTCCTCTAATATCTCTTAGCCAACACCGATGGTCTTTTGACTGCATCCCATAACTTCCTGACTAGCATTTCCCGGAGAAGCCACAGGCCGTCATTTGGCGCGTATCAATAGTCATGGACATTTTACGATGTGGTTAAAAATGGATTGCTGAATACCAAGAACTATTTTAAACCTGTACTCACTAAACTACAACTGGTCCTGATTTTTAAAAGAAATAGAACAGTTTTACTAGGTGGTCCCTCGTATGAAAGAAGCCGTCTGGGAACCTTCCCAAACGGCCTCTTTCATACAAAGACAGGTGGGGTACCTACCCCATTTGTATATAATCACTGTTATGTACATGTCTGAAAGACATTGAAGGCAATAAAATTACTGGGATTATTAGATAATCATACGTTTTGAGATGATGAGCGTAGTCCAATCTAATTGATGATGCTTCTGTTTATTGGTAGGTGTGACGCTTACAATTAGGCGAGCGATCTGCTCGTATCGTCATTAACGCTAATAAAAATAATTAACTAAAAAGTTCAGTTTCGGTTATAGTGCTCATGCAAATCAGTAAATTCGTCGTCTGATGGTAATCATCACCTTTTATGAATTCAAATTCAAAATTAAATTTCTCTATAACGTAATTAGGCCACATTAGGTTGTCAAGGTCACATTTACACGTAATTTGAGTCTACCGGTACTTCGGAAATGCCTACTGGTCTGAGAAGAAGCACCAAGAAACTCAGCCGTGGGTCTTTTATATTTTTTTTAAATTTAAGTATTCCAATTAGGTATACAAAACATATAACATACGTTATTTATATAAGTTGTTACACGTTCGATGAGGAAAAATAAATAAACAAATTCATTATATTATAAGATTGCTGGACGTGCCCATTCAAAGGATTATACAGTAGCACTAAGCAAATAACTTAATTGTCATTATTATAATGAATAATAATTAAAATAAAATATAATATTAATAATTATTAATCATTGATAATAAGCAAACCGAGTAGACCAGTCCACACAAGCAGCAGCCGTTCACGAGTATGACGCATGTGCCAGCCATCGGCCTCCTCAACCATGTTACAGGGAAGTGACCGACCCGGCTCACGGCCACCGCAAGCACAGATATTTAAGCGAGCATGACATACCCAAATTGCATTTAATACAATTGATAACATAGGTCTAAAGTATACCTAAATATATAAAACTCAAAGGTGACTGACTGACTGACTGACATAGTGATCTATCAACGCACAGCCCAAACCACTGGAGGGATCGGGCTGAAATTTGGCATGCGGGTAGATGTTATGACGTAGGCATCCGCTAAGAAAGGATTTTGATTCTACCCCCAAGGGGATAAAATAGGCGACGAAAGTTTTATTCCGGAAAATGCTGTTCACGCGGGCGGAGCCGCGAGCTAAAGCTAGTTTTATTGAATAAATACTCTTATTTTGGAATATATAGACATCATTAGAATTAAAAAGTAACTCATCTTATCATACTCCAGAATTAAAAAGTAAATCAAAAGATAATTAAAATTTTCATTTATTCCAACAGAAAATATTTTATCTTTTTCGGGCAAGTATTGTCTTAAATTTTCCATTCGTTGATTTAAAAAATGCAAAAATTTGAAAGGCCCATTGAAAAATCATCAATTGTCGACACCTAGCGGCCACCAATGTGCTTGTGGTGAATTATCACCCCCCAGGCTCCACCATTTGCGAAATGGCCGGTGCCGCCTATTAAACGACAATTTTTCACGTTCCTAGAGACATTTCATCCCCTCCGCGAAGGGAAACAGTTGATTTTTGACGGCGAGGGTCGGGATTTTATTTTTGAAAACTTTTCGAGCTGCGCATTTGATGATTGTGCAATAATACTGTTTCTTTTTTCTTATTTCGATAACGCTTTTTTATATTTTATTCATTTACAGAGTATTTTTCATCACTAGACAGAAACAAACAATATTAATTCAGAGTAAGAGCAAAGGAAAAGAGGAGAAGTAAATATTATCATAATACTTATGTATGTTCGAATGTAGCACACGAAATTGAATTTTAATTTTGATATTTTGAAAATTGCAGCTTGGTCCTTCCACATATTATTTATCGATGATAGGCGGCTGTGAAACGACAGGACACGGGTTCAATACCATCACGGTTATAAATATTTGTGTGATCAACAAATGTTTGTTTCGGGTCTGGGTGTTATGTAACCGTAAGTCGCTTGTAGGTCCCATTTATTATCCTGGTGTGGGGCCGGGTTTATGTCATTGAGTTAATAACGAGACGAGTAGGTCACTTGCCTTGGGTTAAACGTCATCACAGCAGCAATTCATGAAAAATAACAACAAAAATCAGAACTTTGAATTAATTATGAATAACTCTGCATGGCATTGAACTGCGCTCGTCACCCCGAGACATTAAATGTTAAGTCTCATAATGGCCAGTAATTTCACTGGCTTCAATGTCCTTGAAACCGAAACACAACAGAGCTTACATACTGCTGCTTGGTGACAGAAGTATGCAAAGCACATTTACTCAGACAGCATCACGCATACGGACCTTCTATCTACTAAAATTTTTGTTCATAAACAAATACCATAAGCAGAACATGAATGAAAAGTTACAAGCTCCAACAAAATGCAGACCACAGAATATAAAATTAATCCATCTCGGAATTAAGTTAATTATAGTTGATAAAGGTCGGAGTTCACCTTTTCGTGATGTACACAGGTTGACATCTTTAATTATTAACGAGGATTGATGCTCTCCCGCGGGATGCGAGGGATCTTGTTTGTATGGCTTACAGTGTTACTGTATAAATTATCTTCTAAGCTCGAATGACGATTATAGCTTAGTAATATTACAATAGCAGCGACAGCTCAGTTCGGAGTGGTACGGACTGTCGAGACGTAAGTCGCAGGTTTGAAACCAGCCCCAAGACCACGCACCTATGACTTTTCTAAGTTACGTGTGTATTGATAGTTAATTATCGTTTGCTTTAACGGTGAAGGAAACTTCGGAAGGAAACCTGCATACTTGAGAAGTAATAAGAATTTCGAAGGCTGGTGGTAGGATATTCATATCCAGGATTTGCTTCTTTCCTCTCCGAAGAGAGAAGAAGCATTTATTCAGGCCGGCATGCTTCTGGTGACTACCGATAAACTCATTGTTTGTTGGTGATCGCTAGTTTCTCGGACTGTACTACGCTTACCATCAGGTGTAGTGCAGTCACTTTACGGTGCTCGGATAGAAAAAGGCACTTGGTCGTGCTAGGATAAAAAAACACTTCTTAATTTTTTTAAGAGCGATACGAAAACTCATACAGTATCATGGAAAACAATATCACCCTCGAATGGAGATATCTTTTTGTAAATTACTCAGCAACAGACGTATTCCGAGAGCGATAAGAGGTTCCCTACTTCTGTCGCGCTAGATCGGTGTAAGTTAGTAGAAATTAGAATATTTTATAAAATAATATTTTTTTATATACTGTCAAAAAATCTTTTATAAATAGTATTCCTTTAAAAGGTATATCATCGGTTTTCGGTCGTGTATAGTCGGAACACATAACAACGTAATGATTTCTTATGTTTACGCGCATATTACACATTGAAATAAAACTAATTTAAACGGATTTTATCGTAGATTTTATTTAATTTTGGTCTCGACATTTCGAAAGCTTTCAGCCTTCGTGATCATGGAGTTCACCCCGAAATAAAAAACCGCGATAAAATACGTAACAGCGTAATAACTCGCGCCGTTTACACTTGACCGAAGATCTGATAATTTACATACAGTATATATCTACGTGATTATTTCATCGAGACGAAGCGATTGCATCAACATCATTTTCAGTCCGTATCGACTCACTGCTGGGCATCAGACATATTATTATATAGATTGGTTAGGTTAGGTTAGGGACGAGTGACATAATCAGAGAACTATAACTAACTAGATTCTATATATACGAATAAATAATAATATGTAGGTAATTACCAGCTGTGCCCGCGAACTTCGTTTCTCCATCAAAAAGCTTTCATACAAATTTTCATCCCCTGTTTGGGTCTTTTAGGGGTTTAAATTTAAAGAAAAAAATACCCTATGTTTAACCCTGGGTCATCACCTATATTTGTGCCAAAATTCATTGAAATCGGTTCAGCGGTTTAGATTTTTCATACAAACTTTCATCCCCTTTTTAAAACCTTCAGGGATTGATTTTTGAAAAACATAGTATCTATGTCTTATTTTGATGTATAAGCTATATTTTTGTAAAGTTTCATTGAAATACATTCGGTAGTTTTTACGTGAAAGAGTAACAAACATCCATACTTACAAACTTTCGCGTTTATAATATTAGTAGGATTACCCCCAATAAACGCGCTTTCTCGTCATTTACGCCGGTCGTGCCCCAGTCACCTGGCACCTACCGGACTAATTTATAACATTTCTTAAAAGCCATTACCGCGTGACTCGGTCGATAGAGACGCCCTCGCAATTAGCATCAATTTAATACGTCACAGCCCGCGTAATCCGGTACTGGTTGATGCACTTGTGGTTTCTTAACAGAAGGTAATGATTAAATGGTAATGATGGTAAATTATCTCTGCGGCCCATGAACACCCACACTTGTTTGCAAGGCCGAGATTTATGAGTGGTAGAGCCATGCTGTAGACAGTTTTGGGTCAACCGGGTCACTGTCTCAGAGAAAATCGATATAAGTAGCGGCTTGCTGCTGCGTTTCGTACGGTGAGTGAGATATCCGGAAGCCCAAATCTCCCTCCCCTTCCCAATTAAGGCAACGCGCTTATGATTCTTCTAGTATTGTATATACGTATAGGCGGTGGAGATCACTTACCATCACGTGACCCACTTGCTCGTATGCCGGTCTATGCTATAGTGCTTACACACTATTGCTTGGTGGCAGAAATAGACAAAGCTGTGGTACCAACCCAGACGGCCTCTCGCATACCACCACATTGTAAAAAGTGTGTCTTGTAAAGCGACCTACCACCTTTTATGTTGGGAAAAAACAGTCAAAACGGGCAAAGTCGCGAGAAAAACCTAGTATACTCATAATTTCTTATAATTTACACTAAAGTATCAGTAGTTAGTTACTTACAAACACATAAGTCGAAAAAACGAAATTCCTCGCCAAAGATTTATGTCTCTAAACCGACAATTCTTCACGTGAGGAAAAAATGCTTTAAATATATTTATGGTCGCTAAGTAAGCGGAGTCAAGCTTCTAAATGCACTATTACCGTTGAAAAATGGACGGATGGAGGGATTTATCTGACGATAGATCCGTGTTTGAGTTGTTTAAGTGCTTAGGATACAATATTGATAGTTTCCTCAAATAAATTTATTTTTGGTATTAAAAAGTATGTATTGTATGTGGTTGGTTTTTTTTTCAGTGTGTAATCCTCAAATGAATAAATAAATAAAATTTTGTTAATAGAGCTGTTTTTACCTAACATAATCAGAAGGGAGGTTATGTTTCTTACCCCCAATAAAAAAGAGGCGTGTTATAAGTTGGGGCAGAAAGGTTCCGGAATAGAGGCCACGTTCTGGCAAGCGCAGCGTTGGACGTCGTCCCTAAAGGTCACAGGAAGTCGCTGGATGCGGGCCGCTTCCAATAGGTCGATCTGGAAATCTTTGGGGGAGGCCTATGTTCAGCAGTGGATGTCCCGTGGGTGATGATGATGATGAAACTAATAGATCGATTTAATGTTTTAAATTTTTTTGATATAAGATTTTGTATATTTGTGAAAAAATATTTCTAACACACTAACACACACAAGGACTCAAACTTTTAACACCAATCTTTTTAGTCGCGGTAAAAAATACATAAAACAGTCTTATTCCGTAGCCATACAGCGTTATCCGATCGATCATCTGGGTCGAGTTAATTGAAGAGTTTGTATCGATTGTGAAATTGCCGTGTCATGTTTTCTCGCAGACTAATCGATTGCCGTCTCGATGAAGTAACCGGGTCGAATGGACCTTAATTACGGACATTAACTCGTCTGTTGTCAATAAAGTATTTTATACGTATGTCTCGCTACATTGGTCTTGTGGCACATAGGCAGAGATAGTGGCCTCCCGGGTTCGAATGTCTGATCGGTGATCGCAACTTGTGATTTTTTCTTTATTTAGGTTGAATGATGGGACGAGCAGGTCGCTCGCCTGAAAAGCATAGCTCGAAAACTAATTTAATAAGAAACTAATTTCGAATTCGACTAATATGATATAAACTTAATCATACTATCAATTTTAATTCATCACAGTTCCCAACGGAAACTGTCATCATTTTAGAAACCTATCAAAACTTGTACTAGGCCTACAGAACACTTCAGAGCAAACTGCATTATTTAGTATTTTGTAATTCCAACATTGTTTAGAATTTATGACAGTCAAGGAATATTTTCCTGTAACCTCACGCGCATAGCTTACAACAATATGGTAACAATGAGGGCCGATGCTTTGGCCGTAGGTGATTTAAACAATGCCTGTCACGGCCGGATTAAAGTTCACAATGCTCATAAAGGAATGGCCCCGAGTGAACCGACGTATGTACGAACTAGGGAACGCTGAACATATCTTTCGAATATCGAAACACACTGTCAACCCTAGACGCATCAGAATAAGGCGGTTTCGTGTCAGGCGAAGTGTAAAATCGTGTTGTTCAGGTGAATAGTGCTGCTTAATTGTTTTTTTTTTTCTCTTCCTAATGAGGCACAAGTAGTTGACAATAGACAGTCATTGTGTCATTGACTTTGAAACATTCTTTTTGTTTGCCCTTTAATTTGTCTGTTATTAATTTTCATATGTGTGAACGGATGTGTGAGGAAAACTGCCAGCGGGCTGACAAACGCTCGAATTAAAAATTTAATTAATTGTTAATTTTGTTATATGATATGATGCAGAGAATTCGCGGGTTGAATGGAGAAGGAACAATAAAATGTGAATTTTGAGCAAATAATTGCAGTATAATTTACTGCACCACTCAGAGACGTCACATTAGTTTAATTGAGATTAAGTAATTTCTTAGAATTCTATTATTTCCACATTCACAGCTAGTTAATGCGTTCTGTTTTTCTGTAAACAGAAAATGCTTTATGCTCCGTCACTGAGTACAGAAATAATCATAATTGACGTCTCTGAGAAATCATTTCTAATTCGAATTCTAAGAAATGCTAAGAAATGCGCGACGTCTCTGAGTGTGGAAGTTAGTACCTAAATAAATACGCAGCTTTATTCTAATTAATTGTAAATTGTAACTACCCGTTAAAATTGGGATGGAAGTACGCTCGGCGAAATGTGGGTGTATTGGTTACACCTCTGCCTACGCCTTCGGGGTTTACAAACGAATATATATTTTTGTTAAATGTCTTATGTATATTATATGAGCTATCTATTTAGTATATATTATTGAAATTTATACAGGGTTATTTTTAAAACACCAGCAACCTCGCAGGGGTAGATAGCTGTCCCCATACGGAACAACTTTTGTTCTACGAGTTTGGATATAACTCAATATATTTAAAAAAAAAATGATTTTACAAGTTTTTGTTGTGTCGTATTTTTCTTCGTAGTATGCGGCGTGCGCGCGCGACTCAAAGGCGCCACTCAGCCACAGCTCAGCTGAGCGGCGCGTTGACCTTCAAAGGAGCTAGTCGGGTTCCCCACGCTTCGCGTATTTGTTTACGTAAAGTGCGATGCGCGTTGTAACAATCAAGACGGAAATTAAATGAATACTTATTTTTGTATGAAAATAAAATCTAACAAATTATCAAAAGTCGTAGAACAAAAGTAGTAGCTTATAACCTTAGGAATCTACCCCTGCGAGGTTGCTGGTGTTTTAAAAATAACCCTGTATATGTAGTTTTTATTTTATGTACCCCCTACCCTTACTGGCTCCTACTTTATCTCCATCCCATGGTTGCCTGGAAGAGATTGCCTTGAGCGATAAGGCCGCCAATGGGACTTTGGTATCATTAATTATTTTACTTGTATGATTTTATTCAAATGTACAATAAAGAATTATTTGTATTAATAAAATAGGTAGAAAGACGAGTTGGACGCATTCGAGATGAACTGGGAGAAGCTGACAGAAGACAGAAACCAGTGGAAGAGTAAAGGGGAGGCGTTTGCCCAGCAGTGGCACACATTATAGGCTAGTAGCATGTAGCTCTTACAAGGTGGTAGGTACCTCGTATGCAACAGGCCGTCTGGGTTGGTACCACCGCTTTATCTATTTCTGCCGCGAAGCAATAGTGTGTAAGCACTGTTGTGTTTCGGTCTGAAGGACATTGAACCCAGTGAAATTACTGGGCATTATGAGACTTAACATATAAGATATGATAAGGTCATAAGGTAAGACATAAGGTCTCGAAGTGACGAGTACAGTTCAGTGCCAAAAAGTGCTTTGTAATTCAAAGTTCTGTGTGGTGTTGCTTCTGTTTATGGGCAGGCTTGGCGCTTACCATCAGGTGAGCGCCTTGAACGTCTCGTCATTCAATAAAATAAAAAAAATTAAGTTTATTGAAAACTAATGTACACGTCCACGTTGACTAACAAATCACGATACAGTCTGGCGGAGGTGGGCTGACCGTCGCAGGCTCGTTAGCGCACTGCAAACAAATTTGATTACCTAACGAGAGACGCGTCTAACACTTGTGCAAAGACTGAGGTGGTTGCGAATCAAAATGAACCTTATCAGGATGGTATAAGGTTTCATTTAAGTCTGAACATGTGTGTATAAATAGGCGATGAAGAACGAGATTCCCGAAGTTTCGGTTTGGAAATTCAACAGTTCAATGTTCGGCGTAAATCGGAATGTGTTCATATGACATGTCTATAACCGACGAAAAAAATGAGGATGTTCTCAGTTTAATGTTGATTTCGTTTTTTGTAGTATGTACAACCACCCGTGAATTTCATAGTGATTCGATTTTTTCGATTCGAATAATGTACGAGTATAGAAAAATTTTTGGACAACCTACACCTCAGTCCACCCCGTGACCACGAAGGCTGAAAAGCTTTCGAAACGTCGGGACCATAATTAAAATAAAAAACCGGGATAAAATCCGTTTAAATTAGTTTTATTTCAATGAGTAACATTCGCGTAAACGTAAGAAATCATTATATAGAAAAATTGTTTTTATTAAAACTTCATTAAAAAAATCTCTTCTGCATGAGGAAACGAGCTGTTCATGCATAGGGTATATATAATTTAATATTAAATACATTTGGTTTTAAAATCATATTCATTTATTCTCGCTTGTCTGGTGGTTAACGTCACGCGTGCCTATTTCTATAAGCCCTGTCTATTTCTACCGTTAAGCAACAATATGTTAGCACTGTTGTGTTTGTTTTGTGGTGTTGCATCTATTTATGGGCAGGCATGGCGCTTACCATCATGCGAGCGCCTTTCTCGTCTCGTCATTCAAACAAATAAAAAAAAGGATTTTTCCTATCTTAAATATCTTTGAAATCAGAACATAACAATTGTTACTGGTAGTGGTGGTAACATAACAACAGCAGTGTGTTGCTTGGCGGCAAAAATAGACGAAGCGCAAATAACCGTAGCTTTAACGCAGGTGTCCAAAGGGTGCATGGCCTGACACAGCGTCCAATCAACCACCATTATTTGGAAGCCGTTACTCGAGTGTCCGACCCTATGCGTTTTACATTCGGCTTGTTCAGCATGTTTGGTATATTATTTTGTTTTGAATGTAGGCAGAGGCGGATTACTTTTAATTTATTTTAATCATCCAAGGACGACCACACTGCTATTTTTGAAGTGGTAGAGCTACGCTGTATATATTTATGTCTACAGCACGAATGGCTTGACCAGGTCGTTATCGCTGTCTCACAGAAAACCGATGTAAGGTAGCGGCTTGCTGCTTCGTTTCGTACGGGGTGTGAGATATCCGGAAGTTCAAATAACCCTCCCCTTCCCAATTCCTTAATTATCTCTTTCCTTTAAAGTCGGCAACGCGCCTATGATTCTTCTGGTATTTTGGACGTACATGAGCGGTAAAGATCACTAACCATCAGGTGACCTACTCGTTTGCCCCAAAGCATCTAACCTATAAAAGTTATTAACTCCCAGATTCAGTCAGTCTAAGGAGATATATTTAGACCCACGACGTGTTACGATGGAACGGACACTGCCACTCATCAGGCGATCACAAAACGCTCATTCTATTCCATTTTGTCTGTAATATGGCGAGGCATAATATAGGATCCTTTGAACGGAGTGTCATGAAGCAGTTAGGCAGGCCGGCATGATCTTACCGACCTACGGTGGACACATTGTTTGTCGTTGGTCGACGCTATTCTTGGATTGCGCTACACTTACCATCAGGTGTTGCGTAGTTACTTTGCCGAGCCAGGATAAAAAAAGGCCTTTACCCACAGTTCGCATCAGTATCGACATTACTACAGTACCTATTAGGATGTTGGGTTTTGGCATGAACAAAACACGAAAACTCGATAAAATTTTGAGTGCTCCATGCCCCAACGCCCGCGGCAGCTTTCCTGTACCAATGTAAATGTACATGTACGAGTACTAAAATGTAAACAGAATAGGAATTTCATTTAGTTTTAAATGTTGTGATAAATAAACCATTGTTTTACAGGATATCTTTTTAAAAATTTAATTATCAACTGGTCTCCCATAAGTTCACTCATTGTACCAGCAATTAATATTGCCTTAATTTCAGATAATATTGCCTATAGCAAATTATTTCATGCATATTCACAAGGCGACTTTACGCGATCAGTAACTCCATCCACTCCCACATACTTCACACGAAAATTTCATTTCGAAATAACCCTCCAGTGCACATAAAAAACAACTAAGAACCCATATTAAGGTGCATTGTTTCAAGCAGCGGGCTTTATACAACATCGTTACAGCGCACTTTGTTTACGCGCTTTATGCCTTTATGAACCAGTTGATGTTCTGCTTGCTTCCGAAACGCGTGTTCTAGTGTTAGTCGGTGACCTAAAATAATCATTGTTGAGGTTTTTTTTTTATTTGATTGAATGACGACACAAGCAATGCGCTCCCCTGATGATAAGCATCACGCCTGCCCATAAACAGAAGCAACACCATACAGAACTTTAAATTAAAAAGCACTGCATGGCACTGATGAGATCGCCCCGAGACATAAGATGTTAAGTCTCATAATGCCCAGTAATTTCACTGGCTTTAATGCCCTTCAAACCGAAACACAACAGTGCTTACACAGTTGCTTGGCGGCAGAAAAATACAAAGTGGCGGTACCAACCCAGACGGCCTCTCGCATACGAGGGACCTACCACCTTGTGACTTGTGAGGTTCAGTGATCGAAATCCTTTGGCATTTGAGGGTTTGGAAATGTGGAGTAGAGGGTTAGTGACGTCAATGATATGCGACAATGGCTTATAATTAATGAAGTGGCGATTTTAAAATACTTTTATTAATACAAATAGCTTTTCCTCGCGGCTCCGCACGCGTGATCTGCTTTTTCCGGCATAAAAAGTAGCCTATGTTTATCAGGGATAATGTAGGATTCTAATGGTGGAAGAATTTTTCAAATCGGTACAGTAGTTTTTAAGTTAATTCGTTACATACAAAAATACAAATATTTCTTCTTTATAAATTATTGTTTACAATGAAATACTCTTAATCAACAATACATTTATTTGGATAAGGAATAATATTATGTTGATAACACTTTGGAAAAATAATTGACAATAATGCATTAATTCCGACCATATTTGTTTACCATAGCAATGGAAGCCTTCAAATATAAATAATTTTCCCCGTTTTTGCAACATTTTGCACTCATGCGTCGCTCCTAATGGTCGCAGCGTAATGTTACATAGCCTAAAGCCTTCCTCGATAAATGGACTATCCAACACAAAAAGAATTTTTCAATTCGAACCAGTAGTTCCTGAGATTAGCGCGTTCAAACAATCAAACTCTACAGCTTTATAATATTAGTATAGATACATAATGACGTTTTGAATATCCAGATAATGTTCTATACATTTATGGTGGAAGTAAAACCAATGTAAACTAAAATAAAAAGCCATTGTTTTGATATTTATCTAGGGTTTTTTTTTATGAAAGCTTTTGTTTTTTGTGCGGGAATATGGCTGTCCATTTTGATGGCATTTCGGAGGAAATGTATACATTTTTATACTTTTACGAAAAACATAATAATCATCAATACTAAATGTAAATTATAACATCTGTAACATCAAATGCTTGGACAGATTAAAACCAACTTGATTAAATTAGTTTTCAAACTAAACAAATTTCATCCAAATAGCTCCATTCCTTTGGGCGCTCCGATGCCACCAGTCATACATAAAAAGATCAAACTTTTTAACGCGTCTCTACGTCCTCCGTAGCGCAGCGGGCGAGTAGTGGGCTGTGAAGCGAGAAACCACGGGTTCGATCCCTGCATCGAGACAATTATTTGTGTGATCCACAAATATTTGTTTCGGGTTTTGGGTGTTGTGAGACCGACAGTCTATCGTAGTTCATGATACCCACGACACAATATTCGTATCTTACTGTGGGGTCAAGACTATGTATGTGACTGTTAGGTGTATTTATTTTATTGGGGTTATAAAAATATCTTGAATAAAAAATTTGCCTCAAAGACACAAGCCATACAAATCATTGCCAGATACAAATTTAAGAATAGAAAATACCCATCAACACGTGTGAGCACACGTTACTGGTAACTCCAAACTCTTAGTAACTGTCACAAATATTTATTAGAATTAAACCGAAACACTTATATCACTACTTACACAGATCAAAATAAATGTCACACGCGCACATTAAAGGACGATGTAAATCATGTTTAACTGCAGCAAACGAACTAAAAAGGTACTCACTGTATTACAGGACAAATATTACATTGTAATGTTGTAAAAAAACTTTACGATCGCATAAATCATAACCAATAAGTTTCAGGGAGTCGACTTTTATGGATTTACTGCGTTTTGATTCGAAACAGACGGCCGGTGGCTGTAAAAAGTATCCCCCAGAATTCAATTAGATTTATTAGTTACTTTGAAAACTGCAGCGGTTTAAACGACGATTTATCAGTGAAACACGATGGTTTCGTAAATATACTCGTATTATATTTAGACTTCATTTTTAGGATGACTGCCTCGGTGTTCGGCAGTTGTATTCTAAGCGGTACGACTGATGTGCTGAGGTCTCGGGAACGATCCCTGGTTCGGGTAAAAATGTCGGATATTGCGCGACTCCACCGCATTGTTATCATTGTCTCATAGGAACAGGATATGCTGCATGCTGTTGCGTTTCGTAGGGTGAGTGAAATATCTTGAGGCCCAAATCGGCCCAAATCCTCTTTCTTGTCCCTTAATTATATCCTTTTCATCAAAGGTCGGCAACGCGTCCATGATTCTTCTACTATTGTAGGTATTCACGGGCGGTGGAAATTACTACCATAAGGTGTCCCACTTGCTCGTTTGCAACCCTCTGCATTTGTCGCCCGCCTGATAGTAAGCTTTACGCCTGACCATAAACAGTTACCAACATACCTCAGATCGTTGAATTACAATGTATTGCATACCACTGAACTGCGGTTGTCACCCCGCGACATTTTTTATCCTAGCACGGCAAAGTGACTTCTTTAAGGTCGGCAACGCGCCCATGATTCTTTTAGTATTGTGGGCGTACATGTGGAGATCACAACTTATAATAATAAATGAGCAAATTGGTAGATAGTGAACAAAGTAATATGAAAACTAGATTCATGAGTTTTTGAGTGGTAGAGCCACGCTGTACACAGTTGTTGTCTACAGCATGAATGGGCTGGCTCGACCGGGTCGCTACCACTGTCTCACAGAAAATCGACGTAAAGTAGCGGCTTGCTGCTGCGTTTCGTACGGCGAGTGAGATATCCGGAAGCCCAAATCCCCTCCCCCACCCTAATCCCTAATTATCCCTTTCCTTTAAGATTGGCAACGCGCCCATGACTCTTCTGGTACTGTTGGCGTACATGGGCGGTGGAGATCACTTATCATCAGGTGACACACTTGCTCGTTTACTGGCCTATGCTATAAAAAAACAAATTGGTAGATAGTGAACAAAGTATTATGAAAACTAGATTCATATCTCGGACGGTGACAAGACGCGGCAGACGCCACCGACACTTCGCACTTTTAATTAAAACTCGAGATTCATTCGCAGGCGCTAATTTCATTGGCTGCCGACTTGCCAGATGACGCAGAATTAACTTCGTAATTAATAACAATGATGAAACAATATTTATACATATGCATTTTTTTAAAATCGGCCACTATGTAAAAGTGCAATAAAAAAAGGCTCTGTCCGCTTTCCGCGGCTCCGCCCGCGTGGATGTGTTCCTCCAGAATCTAAACAAGGTCATGGTCTGTCTGTGTGCCAAAAGTCATCTGAACCCGTTCAGCAGCTCTACAGCCTCCGTGGCGCAGTGGGCGAGTAGCCGGCTGTGAAGCGAGAAACCGCGGGTTCGATCCTCGCACCGAGACAAATGTTTGTGTGGTCCACATATATTTGTTTCGAGATCTGGGTGTTTTGAAACCGAAAGTCTCTCGTAACTCCTGATACCCACGACTCAAGACTCGTATCTTACTGTGGGGTTCGGACTATGTATGTTCAGCAGCAGTTAAGGCATGATTGATGGTTAATCAATGATTGATAACGATCACACTACACTGCCACTAAACCAAAGAGGCGATCCATAGGCCCTGGCCGCTGGCGTATTGCAGGTATCACCATACTGACTGGCCACTGACTGAAAATGCACGTAATTAACAAGGGCAATGGTCAAAAGTACAATACATAATAATATAGTGAAGGTATAAAGGTACAGAGTAACGGAAACAAAAATTGCAAGCATTTGTCAAAGTCCCCCTCGCGGAAATGGTGCATAAATAAAGTCCAGTTAAAAAAAATAGACCGTGCGCCTACCACGGACAATAGAATTCTCACGCGTGATATTTTCGACTTGAAATCGATTTTATTACTTGTATTCACTATGTCGAGGCTATTGGAAAGTATGATTGGATTTTCAAAAATTTAAAAATAGAACGAATAATTATTTTTAAAGTGTTTATGCAATGCATGCGATCCGAACCTGAGATCATGGGCAATACACTCGCCATCTATCGCATCTTGGGACGCAAGTAGGCTCAGTGAACCTTCGGTCTACTAGATGCAACTATGCACTACCCTTCTGAGGATACAGGTGTGAGCTTGTTTGTTATTTCATAGATCATTGCGTATGTTTGTCCTTCTGTGAGCATCAAAACTGACTTCATATTTTGGGTAATACAATAACAAAATAAAGTAAATGAAGGGGAAGAAAATTTGATAATAATTATTAACATAAGCTCACGCACAATCTTCAATAGGGTTGGCAAAGGTGTAACTAAAATACGTAAATTTCGCCGCGATATGAATGGTAAACTGCTACAAATACCAATCCCATGTATGAATTTTGAAAAAAACACAAATTGTGATCACACCGACTGAGAATTTAACCCAGGACCCTTAGGCTTCTCAACCTAAGTGCGCTACGTGCGCTACTGGGAGACCAATGAGGCGATTAATAATTACAATTTAGTATTTATGTAATGTAATCTGTAATATTAAAAATATTAAATATTACAAATTACATAAACAAATGTTACAAATATTACTATATTAATAGACGTACATAATGGTGTTATCATAATGATTTTACATTATCGTATAAAATATCATATTTATAACATGTTTACTCTTTTAATATACGTCTTTGCGTATTTTACGAATTTTACAAAAATGAAGAAAATTTTTACTTTTAATCGTATACGAGATGAAAGCTATTAAAACAATCAATAACTTAACGACTGTCCAGTAATAAAGGTGCACTGCTACACTTTGTTTATAATTTCAACACAAATATTTTCATAAATTTTATTGCTTGTAATAATGAATGGTTTTATGAGTTATTCCAGGCGTGTTAATAGTCTGTGGTCTCAATTTAATGGGCTATAAAAGGTACATTAATTACTTAATTTAAATATGAAATTCTTTAGTATAGCTGTGAGTAATGTTAATTTATTATTCAAACGATTTTCTATTAATGAAAACAATTCAAGTCCTATTAATATAACGAGTGTGGTGAGAATATTTTAAAATTTAGATTAATCATAATTATTTACAGATAATTCTCAAAATAATATATGAAACCAAAATTTTATAGTATAGTAAGTCCTTCGCTATAAAAAAGTCGTTATAAATAGTTTGCATTATACCTAGTTCCATTTGAAAATTCGTTCACAATTCAAAGGAGACCGCCAGAAATCCATACATCATTGGGCCCATGTAGTACAGTAATAATGTATGTGTTATTTAATGGATAACACACATGCGAATTAATATAAGAAAGATTTTTTTCAAAATTCTATGGGAATTAGGAGCAAAGAAGTTTTTAGTAGACTAAGTTAGGTTATGCGGTAGATTGTAAGAATTGTATTGATTAAGGAAAAATGTATTGTAAAGACCATACTCAGAAGGATACACTGTTTAAAAACATATTTGCCCGTTGCTACTAGCATATTTTTCAAGTATCCAAGTCCGTAAAAGCAAGCAAAGTGAGTCGTCAGAAAAGGAATCCAGAAAGCACATCCGTAAGCGCACGAGTACGAAAACGGAATGATTGACGCGATCACTCAAAATATGACGTGACATTAACATATTCACAGACGTCAATATTTTTTCGTTTTGAAACAATCACCCGATAGATGCTCCATAGACAACTCGATCGTTGTTATTGGGAAATAAATAAATAACTATTACAAAAACAACAATGATTTCATCCGATTTAATGTTTTCTTTTATTAATTCTCATAATGCTCGCGATAAATATAGTAAAACAAGATTATGATGACTTTTACATAATCATTCCCATAAAACTATCTATTTTAGAACGAGCTTATAAGGACCTGAATGACATGACAAGATTGTTTACGAAGCTACTTATAGAATTACATCCCATTCTAAACCATATTTTAAATTATAATTTTTAGCTTATTCCGGTAGAAAGTTATTATTGTTATATGTTATTTTTAATCAGTAAAAAATCTAGTATTTTTACATATATATATCGTTTCTGTACATAGTTTAGCCCAATTATGGCGGTCTCCTTTAAAAATTCAAACGTTTAAAAATAGAACGTTAGTAGCAGCACAATATCCAGACTCAAAATACCTATACACGTTAAACTTACAAAACAAACACGACGTCAGAGCGCTGTCAGGTCCGCGGTGGGACCGTGGACGTCGCGTGTCGACGTCGACTGCACCCGTCGGGATCGAGAGCCGGTGGTAGAGGCAATAACGTATTGCACATATTTACCAAATAAGCCATGAAATATATTTAATGTTGGAACGCAATTTATTTATAACTTGATTTACTAGGTGTTCGGGGTTCTATTCCGAGGTCCGTGGCTCGAATGTACAAATCAGACAGATATTAAACACAGCGTACAGCTGACTTGTTTGTAACATTCATGTTGGTGGAAGGGTGACTTGGATAGCGATACGAAAAACCACCATAATGGATCATTCAAGTGTGTCACATTCCGGGTTCAGCTAGTGTATATCCAGTAATTTCAGGCATATATACTTGTACCCTAAGAACCCTATGTCTCTTGACAGTTGACATTATATTTGGCCTGTCAGTCTCAGTCAAGCCACTTTATCGTACAAAAATAAAATGTTTCGGGTTTTTGGGTTCTGTACCCAAAAGGTGCCTACTGAAAACTATAACTAAACCTACAAGGGGTTACTATGGCAGGTTTTAACATGTGTACGGTGATCGCTATCCGGGCGGACATGAATATCCTTCCACCAGCAACTTATACCTAGTAGTAGTCTCTGTTTACCACTATCGCGATGCAGGCATGAACTTACGATATACAATCACAATCCTAAAAACACTCATTTTGATTCAGTCGCGTAAATATCAATTGCTAAAACCAACCAATCAGAAGCTATAACCCATCCGACAGTGGAGTGTCACATTGCCCTCCCCGCGCGGGGACTTCGCGCCTGATTGATTTATAGCCGTGACATGTCACACGACAGGCGCGTGACCACTTTTAATTAATTCGACCGTTGACACCGCGGTCTTCGGCGGTATTGTGCAGGTGCAATGATCTCTCTATGGACTTTGTGGCTACGGATCGGGTTGTATATATTTACTCTTTTTTTACAAATTATATGAGTGTGTTTTATATTCATAGTACATGTATTTTATTTTATATTTGATTGGGAAAACCTGCATACCTGAGAACTCGATAAGATTTTTCGAAGGTATGTGAAGTCTGCCAATCCGCATTAGGCCAGCGTGGTAGACTAAGGCCTAATCCCTCTCATTCAGTAGAGGAGGCCTGTGCCCAGCAGTGGGACATATATAATACAGGACTAGTAAAAAAAAATGATTGCGACGAGCAAGGCGCTCACCTGATGATAAGCGTCACTCCTGCCCATAAACAGAAACAACACCACACATAACTTCAAATTACAAAGCACTGCATGGCACCCTACTACGCTCGTCACCCCGATATAACATGTTAAGTAAATTTTACATAATGCCCAGTAAATTTATATTCATAAAACATGTATAAGTTTATTATTGGAATTACCTATTATTGGAATCAAGTGTCAACAGCTCGCGTGATAGGACCCACTTAATGACATCCGTGGTGCTTTACATCTGGCTTCTCTAGCTGTAAATGTCCTTACACTTGACTTTGTTTGAGACAGTGGTAGTGTTTTAATGGTGGTCGAGCCGGCCCATTCATGCTGTAGATAAAAATGTGTACAAACTTATAAATAACACTTGTTTGCACAAACCTGAGAATCCAAATCGATAATATTTCATTCAGAACATTTTTCCAAAAATACCTACAGAATCGAACCCGCACCCCCACGGTCGCAACAGCTTTTCTATTATTACAGTAATAACAGTAAACATAACGAGACGAGCCGTAACAATAATTGTAACAGCCTCAGATATAACATTATCATAACAATTCAGTCGGAATTGCCCGTCAAACGATCACCATTTTACATGCAGCTAATAATGGGAATTACTAATTCTATTTAACGTGTTATATTAATTTATTAAGCGCCTGTTTCACCACCTCTTAGTAAATGCTACTTATAAAAAACATTATTATGCCTCCAAACACCAAAGTCATACTAAATTAAGTCATATTAATTAAATACATTTACAAGGTGGTAGGTCCCCCGTATGCGAGAGGCCATCTGGGTTGGTACCACCGCTTTGTCTACTTCTGCCGACAAACAACGGTGTGTAAGCACTGTTGTGTTTCAGTTTGAAGGACATTGAAGCGAGTGAAATTTCTAGGCATTATGAGACTTCACATCTTATATCTCGGGGTGACGAGCGCAGTTCAGTGCTTTATAATTCAAAATTAAATTATATACGCCAAATTGATAACCTACTCCTTTTTTTAAAATCGGTTAATAAAAACACAAGCCAAATACTTCGAGACAGAAGGCGAGCCGATATCGTATCTGTGAGTTATATTTCATTTAGGAGACCTAGGCTTTGTTCGCGTTATCTCCTCTATTTTTGTAGGGGGCGAAGTTCAGTGGCTCAGAAACAATGGTGAGCCATTAGTAATGGGATCGGAGCGTCTCGAGCAGCTCTCGATGCCGCGATAAGCTTTTTTCCAGTGGCGGTTCTTGAGAACGGCTTTGTGGAAGCCTTTATTGTTCCGTTAATATATTGATGCAGTGAAATCTAAGTTTAAGAACTGTAATGGTAGTTTTTATAAATTAATCATTAAAAAGTGATCATAATTATAATGATTTCTTATGTTTATGCGAATATTACACATCGAAATGAAACTAATTTAAACGGATTTTATCGCGGTTTTTTATTAATTTTGATCCCGACGTTTCGAAAGCTTTTCAGCCATCGTGGTCACGGGGTGAACTGAGGTGTAAATTGTCCAGAAAAGTAATGTTACAGTGCCTACCTTCAGTTTACAACCATTGTTAAAAATTAGGTTTTATTTTTTAATTTTGTTAGTGGTCCGATCTACACAGAAAGAGCTCACAGTGTCAATTAGTCTTTTGGGTCTTTCAGACGAGTTGCTTCCGGGGTCAGCATTTGTATAATATCCAGTAACTTCGAGAAACGCAATGTCTCTTAAGGTGACATTAGGTTTAAATGCACTGTACATAACATCTGGTGCAGTATAGCCACTTTTCCGTGTCAGGAAAAGAGATTCAAAACCTTGCGTTATTTAAAAAATGTCGCAATTTTTATGCAGCTACCACATATTTCATCTTACACTGGAAAATTAATAGCTCCATGCATCTCAGGCGACTTAACACTTTTAAAAATGCACTTTTATCATCCCACTAGACGTTGACGACGCAATTTTTCGGGTTCACATCCCATGATGAACCAAATAACTATTCTAGGATTTTAATATGCCATAAACCATAACGATGGGGCATTCTAATTGATCAAAAAGCGCACTAAAAGCATTGAGAATAGAGTTTAAAATCACGTTTAAAAATCTTGCAAAAATATCCGAGTTGGTGTGACAAAAGACAAAGTTTAATTTGCTCGTACATGGCACGTCAAGTCGATTGTACAGTTCTTGTTACCTTGTAATAAGGTTTATAATTAAATGTCTGTTATTAATGGAGGTGTAAAGTATAATGGTATTGTACAACAAGCCCTGAGTGCGGAGCTGTCTTGGCAGGCTTTATGTCTCTGCGAAGATGGTTGAAAGCTTCTTACAGCTTTACAGTAAAATGTTTTCCTGGTAGACATTCCCTTATAGTTTATACTGAGTTAAAGTCTAACTATGATGTAGCTTTTAACCAAAACTGACGGACTTGCAATTTCTGTGTTTAAATTATGGAATCCTCGAACGCGTCGTTATTTAACATAGTATTTTAAACTATGTGAACAGATTATGTTATATGGCACTGATAAAATAAATATAATTTTACAATGTTCTTTTTCTATATTCTGTTTTTTATTTGATTCAATGACGAGACGAGCAAGGCGCTCGCCTGATGATAAGCGCCACGCCTGCACATACACGGAAGCAACACCATACAGAACTTTGAATTACAAAGCACTGCATGGCACTAAACTGCGCTCTTCACCACGAGATATAAGATGTTAAGTCTCATAATGCCCAGTAATTTCACTGACTTCAATGTCCTTCAAACCGAAACATAACAGTGCTTACATACTGTTGCTTGGTGGTAGAAATAGACAAAGCGGTGGTACCAACCCAGACGGCCTGTCGCATACGAGGTACCTACCTTGTAATATTCGATCAAATGTGACGGGTGCTTAATGTATATTTAGCCGACGATAAAAAGGAATAATGGAAAAAACAGTCGATTTATTATCGCTATATTTACCAACATTAAAACACGACACGAAACAGTCTTACCTGAAATAAAAAGTGAAAATATAAATTAAAACGCGCATAATGTAATTATGTAAAACATTGGTGAAACTCATTAATTAGGTCAGCGTAGCGTAGGGTCTTTATTTAATTACCAAAAAGATTAAATTTTCCGTGTCACAGAGTTATGGCTTTCATATGCAAATCGACTCTCGAGTTCTGTGAATGAGCTGTGGTGACACACTGATCTTTGTTTCCGCAAGCAATTATTTTAGAAACTTAATATACTGTCTATTGTTATTACGAAAACATGGCTCAATTGGAATACATTTAAGTCATGTAAAATGGGCAGTAACGAAGTAAAATTCAGGATTCTAGTTTTAATTTACCATCACTGAAATACCAGGTGTAAAGGAACCGCTTCTGAAGCCGAAACGCCAGTGGTAGGATATTCATATCCGTCCGAATAGCCACCACTCTACACATGGTGTTAAAACCTGCTATAATGACCCACACACCTTGTGTAGATACAATTTAGTGTTTTTGGAAATCTGGGTGTGTTCAACGACCTGTTTTATTTATTTTTTTACTCTGGCTCGGCAAAGTGACTGCGCTACACCTGATGATAAGTGTAGTGCAACCCAGGAATAGTGTCGACCAACGACAAACAATGTGTCCATCGTAGGATCGTATACATCGTAATATGTCTTTGATGAAGACCGTACTACCACTAACTTCTGAGTTCTGAGTTGTGTCGTATCATAAAGCAAGCGACCTATTCATTTCGTTATTACAACAAATAAAAAATGGTGAATTACTTCAAAAACGTATATAGTTGGGTACGCTGTTCTTATCATCGGTACGTCACATTCCGCCATGATAGACGCGAATGTAATATTTATTTAGTCGCTCCATATCAATTTTCGTCGTTGTACAGCGAATGGCATTTGCATCCAAAATTTAGTCGACAGTCAAACATCAACATGTACAAATTAATCAATTTTACGTACATCATTACTACAGAGTAATACGCAGGCGTGATGATGGTAATGATTTATTTATTTAAGGCTGAGTTGGATGTTATTTTGAGTTATCAGCTATCTGTAACACATACATACTATCGTATCGCTACACTGGAAGTTTAATACTATTAATACTTTTAAACATAATACGTAACAACTAATAAAAACTAAACTAATTAATACTATTAAACATAGTACGTAGATATATCTTATTAATGGTGTAGATCGAACATAAGTTTACCGATTAAGATTCCAACATCTAGAATTTCTAAAGGGTTTAACGAATTTTCTTTAAACCTAGCGATGACAATAGCGAGGATGGCATTGATTGTTGAGATGGAAATCCCACATTCGATACTCAGAGAACAAACTTCTGACTTTCCAAAGTTAGGGGTGTATTAATTGGTATTTATCGCTTATTTGAACGGTGAATGAGATATCGTGACGAAACCTGCATACCTGAGAATTCTCCATAAGAATTTTTAAGGTATGTGAAGTCTGCCAACCCCGACTAGGCTCGTGTAGTATGCATAAGACCTAATACCGACTATTAGTAGAGTAGGCCTGCGCCTGATATTAGTATTGTATCTAAATTACTTTTTATTATCACGAACATTCCAATCCTTCAAATATGTATAACCAATTCAAGACACAGACTAACACAAAGAATTCTCGTGCCTTAAAAATTCAAAGACCCAAATAGAAGTTAAAAATCTTTCGCCTCTAAAAGTTGGTACTAAAACAAAAGTTTTGGAAAGCGTTCTATTGTTTCTTTAATAAAAGTGTGGGGTGGAAGCTGGGAGACCCATTTGGGGTAAAACAATCTCGAACACGGCTGTCGCAGGTTCCTCGCCTTAGGCCTTTAAGAATATTGTTACTGTGTTCTATAAAAATACCTTTTTGTTGCTTAGAAGTACTTATTTAGTTGATTCAGTTCGTTCTTTTTTATTAACCTGATAGACCGACAAGCGAGCGACCCGCCTAATGGTAAGTGGTCACCGCCGCTTATGGGCATCAGCAATGCCAGGGGCACATCCAAGCCGCTGCCTACCGTTAAATATGTAGGTACTCTTAAGAATGTAGCATTAAATGTAATAGAGATTCTACGATTATTTCCAGAGGAAATTTATGGTGGACTTTTGGAACAGTAGGTTTTATTGAAGTAGACATAATTGTTAAAGCAGCTTCAGTATAAGACAATTTTATGTGTCGTAGATCGATGCCGATCAAATTTAAAATGCCTTTAGATCTGAGATATCCTATATATCTGTTGTTTTTTTTTACATAGTGAGGTAATAAGTAGCAAGACCGAAGTTAATTAGTATAACATTTTTTAAACTTATTAATAAATTTGTATTTTTAATATACGTTACAGCTTCGTGTAAATATTTATGATCGTTTTTATCTCTTCCTTCTTTTATATAATATGCTATATTTCTATCATAATCTCATTCTACTTTAAATATAACCGAATTTCCAAAAACCAGATACCGTTTACTATTACTACCTAACAAATAAACACCGACTTCGAGATTTAAACACCAGAACTATCGGCAAACTCGGTGAGTTCTAGAGTGCACTAGAAATAGGCGAAGAGTTGCCAGATGTTAAAGAAAAAATTCGGACAGTGAATATAACACGATTCTACTTCCTACTAATATTATAAATGATAAAGAATAAAAATGTTTTAGTTTGTGAATTTAAAGTCTGTTTGTCAATCACGCCTTGACAGTTGAACGAATTTGGATGAAAGGCATATAAATAGCCCATTGCCTGAATTAGGAGAGAGGATACTACTACTACTTTTATAGACAAAGACATTCACACGAGAGGGGCCGCGTGCAAAAGCAAGTGTACTTAATATAGTCATCTAATTATTCTAGTAGACAGCCGACTTAGGCTCAGAAACCGAGAATCAGAAATCAATTAGCTCAGAAAATTAGATTCTGGATTCAAATCCCAGATTATGCAATCACAATTTGTGTTATCGATTCGTAAAATCACACATGAATTCGCCAGGGTATAAATTTATACCCGGTCTGCTCGCCATCTATTACACCAGAGGACGGTAATAAGCACAGCAAACCGTAGTGTCAAGCACTAGTTGTACATGTGCCTATCCCCCGGGGCTACAGGCATGAGTTTATGTGTGTATATGAAGTTTATTAGCAATTTGACGAAACAAATCTTCTTATAAACTCAATTGTAATAAATCTTATAAGTAACCTGCATCGTTTCACAGATAATCGATTTTATTGTGTAAATATGTTTTTCTTAATACTTAATTAAATGACGAGACGAGCAAGGCGCTCGCCTGATAGTAAGCGCCGCCCATAAACAGAAGCAACACCACACAGTACTTTGAATTACAAAGCACTCCCTGGTACTGAACTGCGCTCATCACCCCGAAACATAAGATGTTAAGTCTCACAATGCCCAGTAATTTCACTGGCTTTAATGTCCTTCAAACCGAAACACAACAATGCTTACACTCTATTAGTATTGGCGTCGGTTTACATTCACCCTTCCCTGGCAACACCGAGCCGGAGTGAAATAAAACTTTTTAAACTTTACTCGGTTTTCGTTTATTTCGCGCTTCGCCGTGCTCGTCGATTTGATTTATTTCAGCGCAGCATTTGTTTTGAATCACCACTTCGGCGCCTCTGTCGACCGTACAGCTTGTGTTTGAACAATCGAAACGTTATGAGTTTATGAAGTTGATAGTGAATTTGAGTGTGGTCCTGAATGGTCAGCGAGTGAAAGCAGGGGTTACGTGGTTTTAAATAAAACCACGGTATCGAATAATTGAATATATAATCGGTATTTTAAATTTATCAACAAGGTGATAGGTTAAATAATAATTAACATGGTGGTAGGTGTGTATGCGACACGCCGCGCCGTTTGGGATGTTACCTACGGCGTTTGTTTCTGCCGCCAAGCAGCATTGGTAAGCACTATTGTGTATAGGTGTGTAGGACATTAAAGCCAGTAAAATAACTGGGCATTATGAGAATTTTGGTTGAGTGTTGTATTTTTTTACACGCTTTTTTATTAACTTCACCTGTATGTTTGTATGTTTGTAACCGACTCCTTTGGGCGCGATTTTGACCCACTTTAAACGGCCAGATTTCGTTCAAACTTGGTAGATTTATCGAGGACCGATGACAATACACTAATTTGATAAAAAAATTAATAATAATTTAATAATAATAATAAAAAAAAAAATTAATTTAATTAATTATTGATATTCGGGTTAAGAATTAAAATTGTACTCCCTGGATCTTCGTTAATTATAGGGAATATCGTAGTATCTAATAGTGTCAATAGATGGCGCTTTTTTGATATTCGGGTTTAAAATTAAAATTATACTCTCTGCTACAATATATTTATATTTTAACTAAAAAATAAAAAAATAAATAATAGTTTTAAAAAAAACTAAAAAACACGCTTTTATAGAAAGTCTAACTAAAAAAATTTAAAATAAATTTGAAGAAAACAAATTATTTTATTGTAAAAAAAAGCGTGGGGTGCTTTTTAAGATACTATCTAAATGATAATCCTTCTACTCATATGTGTCAATATAATATATGATTACTATTGACACCATGCACCCGACGCATTTTTTTTACAATAAAATACATTGTTTTCTTCAAATTTATTTTAAATTTTTTTAGTTAGACTTTCTATAAAAGCGTGTTTTTTAGTTTTTTTTATTTTATTTCATTGAATGAGGAGACGAACAACGCACTCGCCTGATGGTAAGCGCCACGCCTGCAACACCACACAGAATGTTGATTTACGAAAGCACTGCATGACACTGAACTGCGCTCGTCACTCTGAGATATAAGATGTTAATTCTTATAATGCCCAGTAATTTCACTGGCTTCAATTTCCTTTAAACTGAAACACAACAGAGCTTACACACTGTTGCTTGGCAGTAGAAATAGGCAAAGCGGTGGTACCAACCCAGACGGTCTGTCGCATACGAGTGACCTACCATCTAGTGTTGTTTCTGTTTATGAACAGGCGTTATCATCAGGCGAGCAATCTACTCGTTTCGTCATTCAGGTTAGTAAAAAAAAAACAAAGCTAAAGATATATTTTTTCTGGAAGGTACGATAAGAATTTAAGAAATAAATGACAATTTCACCATCTATTAAAAATGGTAGACATAAGGTTAGGTAAATTAATCTGTTCCTCAAAAGACTTGAAAATACAAATTAGGTTCCTATTTTAGACTATGTAAAGAAGATTGATCGTCACAACAACAATAGTGACAGTAAGGAACTGTATCCAATCATACAAGCATTGTTGCAATCGATTAACATTTAGATATTATCCGTCCAAACAGAACGATATATCATGCGGTGGTAATTGCGTTGTCATGTACACAAAGACTGGAATTACACGAAATACTATCATCTATAAATTAAATACTTTCAATACTGATTCATCACTACATCGTTTATTAAGATGTTCAATATTATGAAAATTGTCGTGACTGATTTTATTTCAGTATTCCGTTCACTTCAAAGCATGTTTTATGTGATGCTTCTAATGTTCTTTATTCATGTACTACCTGTCCCTCGCGGTTTCACCTGCATGTTACTGTCCTGCTTTTATAGGTCATAGTGTGATATACATATAAACCTTCCTCATGAATCACTATATCTATTGCTGAAAACTGCATTAAAATCCGTTGAATAGTTTAAAAGATCCAAGCGAACTGACAGCGGAAGCGACTTCATTTTATATTATGTAAAGATTAATTATGTATTAACTTTAAGTAGGGCCATGCTGAACACAGTTTTGTCTACAGCATCAGGCCGGTTTGACCAGGTCGTTACCGCTGTTTCACAGAAGACCGATGTAAAGTAGCAACTTACTACTGCATTTGGTAGGGTGATTGATATATCCAAAAGCCCAAATCTCTCTCCTCTTCCTAATCCCTAATTATCCCTTTACTCTAAGGTCGGTAACACGCATGATTCTTCAGGTATTTAGGACGTACAGTACATAGGCCGTTGAAGTTCACTTATCATCAGATGACGCACTTGCTCCTTTGCCAGACTATGCTATAAAAAAACATTTTTCTTATTTCAATTATATTTAATATCGCGGCTCCGTCCACGAGAAAATCTTGAACTTGCATTAGATGTAAGTTAAATTTATTAAATTACGTTGAAAATAAATAAATAACCGCTTTATAAAATCAACGCCTGTTCTGTATCAAAAATATTGACTCCCAGCACCAAATTAAACTTCACAGCACCATAATAGATATGAATAATCTTTACCATAATTTCCCTAATAAATAACATATCGACTATGGCGTTTCGCTTCCCATAAAACCATAAATAACGCTCATAAGCTCCGTCGGTTAAAAAGTATACACATAGATAAAAGGAATAGACCAGTATAAAATGATCCATAAATTAGTGTATGTAATGGCCGCACTCAGATATGTTATTTAAATCTAATTGTAGATTAGTAATTTCTTAGAATTCGAGTAATTCAACGCTTTAAACTATTTAGTGCTTTATTGCTTTATTTACTGAGTAGAGAAAATGTTTAATGCTTATTACTGTGTAAATTTCAAGGTAGATCCCCCGTATGCGAGACGCCGTCTGGGTTACCACCGCTTTGTCTATTTCTGCCGCCAAGTAACAGTGTGTAAGCACTATGAGATAAATCGAGCGACAGAGGGATCAATTAAAATTGGTTTCACATGTTACCATAAATAGTAGAGCAAGCACCGACAAAATGAAACATATCCTTCTCTAAACCTCATTATACCTTAATATGAAGAATTAAAGTTGAAAATCGAATGCGGTTCACTATTACAAAGCATACAGCCAATGTTTTTCAGTGGCTTTTAAATAGATGTTGAAAGAAGTCGACAGACAGCCATCAAGTAGCCCTAATAGGCGTATCGTACAGAAATACATTACAAATCGGCTTGTTTGTGAGATCGAGTCGTGTTTACGTGGTAGGGGTTATATTTTTAGATTTTTCATTACTCATTCTAATGAATTCTGAACGCATACGGACTTTCATAAATTTCTTAGACTTAAAGACTTTTAGGGAAGAAAATATTAAATGCATAAAATACCACTGTTATGGTTTTTTAAATTGTCATTACTTAAAAAGAGATTGGGTTTTTTTGCAATGAATCGGTATGAATGGAAATAATTTAAATTTTTATTGTTTTTTTATATGTGGTAAAGCCACATTGAAAACACTTTTGTTTATAGCATGAATGGGCTGGATCGACATCGTTATTACGACGGCCTCACAGAAAACTGTGAATTGTAGTGAGTTACACAGTAGTGAATTACATTTCCGGAGGCCCAAATCCCCTCCCCAATCCCCATTCCTTTAAAGGCAAAGCATTCATGATTCTATTGGTCTTATCGGCGTTCATGGGCGATGCAGATCGAACCGATTCGAAACTCGACCGCCAGGTCGAGTAATACCTACTGATATACAGTGAAACTTGGTTAAGTGGGACCTGGATAAGTGAGAAACCTCCATAACTGGAACTCATGCTGAGGTCCCAACACTTTGGCACTGAATTACCCCTGTTAGTGGGACGAAGCAAACCTCTGTATCTGGGATTTGTTCTTTCGATTTATCATCGAAGTTACCTCTATAACTGAGACAGCGAGTGAATTTTATATACCTACATAAACCTCTGTAACTGAGATAACATCGTTTTGTTTGTTTACTTACTAATTTTTATTCTAACCTGTACCTCTGTTAATGAACCCCTCTATAAATGAGACAGATATTTATTATACCTGGATATCTGAGACACTAGGTAAGTGGAATACCTCTGTAAGTGAAACAACATTGCAGGTCCTTTGATGTCTCACTTAACCAGGTTTCACTGTATTTCGTATAACAATCCGTGGTCTTCGTATCAATAATTGGTTTTTAACTATAAATTAAGGCTCGCCACCGCAACAACCACATTATTATAATTTGTCATCCAACCTCATGCGTACCATCACACTAATCTGCAATGTGCATATTATTTTTTCATTCGAACTTGAATTGCATCAAATTGTTTTAATAACATACTCCTATTTTGATAAAGATTTACTCCAATTGTGAATATTGTGATAAGACTTGACCGCTTTTTAGTGAGTCTTAGCAGTGTAATTTGAAATGAAATGAAATAGTTTATTTGTAATCATGTAGGCAATTGAAATAGCTCTTATAACAAGTCTGTACAAAAGTAAAAGAAACTTATATAGAAATCTGTTATCATTAATCATTTAAACATAGTTGTCTTTTATTGCAAGGATGAAGATAGTTTTAGTATGAATTTCTAGTATGAATATACTCGATTCCACTGTGGTAATACCACTGTCTCAAGGAAAACCGACGTGAAATGCCATTTTGCTAATGCGTTTTGCTTAAAAGCAATATAGCATAATATTAAGAGGAATAAAGGGAATGCCGTAAATGTAAATAAATTACAACACAATAATATATAGAAAGCATCTTCATGAAAGCTAACGATTTCAATGAATTCAATGTCAGAGTGTCTATCCATCTGTCCACGATGACACACGATTTCTATAATACGATATTGTATCGTTCTTTCTTATTCAACAAATCAAGAGTTATAGTCATTTTCAGCCTTCGTGGTCCAAAACTAAAATAAAAACACTCGATAAAATCCGTTTAAATTAGTTTTATTTTAATGTGTATTCGCGTAAACGTAAGAATTCATGTATTGCTGAAAAAGATACACAAAAAAAAATATATAACCATTATGTAATCATTTTATTACACTAAATTAAATTTTAAACAAACTAACCTACTTATTATATCAAATTAAACCACTAATTAATCTTGTTTAAAACTGCTTTGTGACTATTTATATAATATACTTAACTTTTTATTGGTTTAGGTATATCACAACATAATTCAATAATAAGATACCTGAATTGGATATCGTTCTCTAATTACTTTAGGACGAAAAATAATCTATGATAACGACGGTAATTATTTATTTGTGCATTAAAAATATTATTCCTTTAATTTTACGCCTTTTTCTCCAGTTTGATAATAGCGCCATCTATATAATACACTCGGAGTTAACAACATTCTGCACTTTAGAATCCTGCGGGAACATGTCAGTTCCAAATCTCGCCATGAGAGTGCGCTACCAGCTTACCTCGGTTCGCCTACATTTAAGACAGCATAATTTGTTTGTGGAGTAATATTATGGTAGTAGAAATATATTTGTGGATTATATATTTTTTATATGAATAGGCAAGCGTGGGCAGTCTTTTTTTATACCGTATAGGCTAGCAATCGACCAAGTGGGTTACCTGATGGTAAGTGATTTCGAACGACTTTGTACGATCACAGTACCAGAATAATCATTGGTGCGTTGCCGACCTTAAAGGAATGGGATAATTATGGGATTAGGAAGGTGAGGTTGACTTGGGCTTCCGGATATCTCACTCACTCACTCACCATACTTTTTAATAATATATTCTAAATAGATAGCTAATATAATATACATAATACATATAAATAACAAATATAATAATAATAAAATTGTAATCGATTCTACCTCTCCCACCGCCACTTATTACTCAATTTTGAATAATTTCCTTTGTGAAGTGTAATTAATAATCACGTTTGTGGGAATCTTGCAAGTGAGTTCCTTTGAAAATTACTTATTACAATCCCTTGTGTCTCCAATCAGTTTAACTAACTTAATATAGGTGATCGTCTTTGCCTGTTATAATAAAATTAATATGAAAGTGCCTTTGTGGTCATATGGAATGATAATTTGTTCGTTGGGAGGTTCCTTATTGTTATTTTTTTAGGAAAAACGTATTATATGGACGATACGATGGACCGCTCGCGTTACGGAACGTTTCGGTGCACCCTCCCATAAGAAGTTATCACTTCAAAAATCATAGACAAGTGAATTTCTTTGCCCATAAATTCAAGGTGTCTGACCGGTGCAGGCACAAAAATACAGGAATGTACCTTTATACCCGCCTCAACCAACTATCAAGTCATGTCACAAGACCCTCGGAAGAACCGGTTATACATTGGCTGATCCTGGAACACGTTCCATACAAGATCTGTGGGTCACTATGGCAGGTTTTAACGGTGTATCCGGGCGGATATGAATATCCTAACACCAGCATGTACCTATATACTAATTACTGGAAAACCTAGAAATCACTTTTCAATCACGGCATACCTAATGGTAAGTACAGTGCACTCCAAACATAACGTTAACTATCCCTAAATATTGCATCTCTAGATTTTCGCGAGAATTATGACTGAAGTTACTGGGTATGCACTGACTTACCCCAAAACGCGACTTAATTGGTTTATCGGTCTTAACCAACTGAATATTTCCACGAAAAGCTACAAAAAAATCTAGATTAATGGTGTTTGGATAAAATGGTTTTCATTTTAACTGACGAGGCACCAGAACTACAAAACACGCGAAACCGAATACACCTTAATGATAAACACACGCGATGAACTTCGAACAAACCAAGGACTTAATTAATGGTTTGACTTAATGGTTTGGCACAAGGTGGTAGATCCCTCGTATGCGAGAGGCCGTCTGGGTTGATACCACCTCTTTGTCTATTTTTGCCGCCAAGCAACATTGTGTAAGCACTGCTGTTTTTCGGTTTGAAGGACATTGAAGCC
Organism: Amorpha juglandis; assembly: GCA_949126905.1. Lineage (NCBI taxonomy): Eukaryota > Metazoa > Arthropoda > Insecta > Lepidoptera > Sphingidae > Amorpha > Amorpha juglandis. The sequence goes on along the minus strand of OX421374.1, from coordinate 14,855,015 downwards.
AGTGAAAATAACTGGGCATTATGAGCCTTAACATCTTATGTCTCAGGGTGACGAGCGCAGTTCAGTGGCATGCAGTGCTTCGTAATTCAGAGTTCTGTGTGGTGTTGTTTCTGTTTATGGGCAGGCGTGGCGCTTACCGTCAGCGCTGACATCATAATAACACTAGTTGACCGATCGACCAATAAAAACAGTGCTTGCCTTAGGTAAATTATATTGGATTTGTTTCTTTAACAGTATGTATTGCTGTATGCATCTTTTAGAAATTATCACGATTGTTACTTATGTTGCAGTTATATATTTGTATATTTAGTATTGTAAATGGACAAGTCCATATGACGATTTTTATTGTAAAATGATGCTAAAAAAAATACATATTTAAAAGAAAAAAGGAAAAGTATGCAATATATAATTGATGGCGAAAAAAATAAGCCCGGAGTTTCTTTCTGCCTTTCTTCTTCGGGTCGTCATCAGTAGGCAGCTAGAGAAAGGTTGGTAGGTTAGCTAGGCTAGGGATATTCCTGCCAGTAAGGTCCACAACACATCTCCTTACCGTTTAAACCCTTACAGTTTTTTTTTTGTAAACTTACCCTACTCCGTCTTGCCCTATCCCGATTTCCATATCCTAGTCCGTGAATCCCTTCACTTAAGGATGCCCTCCCTTTTCCCATGTTTGTTTGTGTGCCTTTTCCTGCCAGCTTTTAGCGCGGCGGTTAGTCCAAAATTCCCTTAATTTTAATTCTAAGTTAGTCTTTTTAATGACAAATTTTCTGTACTTGACCTGTCATAAGCGCTTTCTTAGCCTACATGATTAATAAAGATTTTGATTTTTTTTTTTTGAATTGAGGCGAGCGCCTGGCTCGTCTCGTCATTCAGTCAAATCAAATCATATAACCCCTCTCATTCAGTAAAGGAGGTCCGTGCCCAGTAACGGGACGTGTATAATACAGGACTAGTAATATTAAAAGTATGTACTAATCGCATATATATTTCCGAGTTAAAGCTATTCTCCGATTGAAATTCACCACACCATGTCTCGTGACACTAACAGCTGTGTCAAAGGCGAAACGTTGAAACGTGCCTCAATTCGACTGTAGTGCCTCACGACTATAATGTGAGGGGAATACTGAAGGTCGGACGAGACGGCCACTCTATGATCAATGTGGTTAATGAATTGATCGGTGAAGCTGATTGTAATGTAAGATTTAATAATATGCATAAAAACCGACGTCAATTAGAGTGCTGCAAATTTTAAAAGGCCACACGGATTTTCTTATCCTTGTATTTCTTTGGTGGTTTAGTTTGTGTAATATGTAATATAGAGATTCGCCAAAAAAAGGATTTGTAAATTTACACTTTAATGGCGTTAGACGGTGGTTACGTGGGCGGAGCCGCAGGCAATAGCTACGCATAGCTTTCAAATAAAAAAAATCGCATTCAAATCTGTTCATTCTTTTCAGATTTCGCGAGCAACATAATTACATTTCACCTTCAGCGAAGGAGAACATCGCAAAGAAACATGTAATCGAGAATTCTTAACAGGTTCATCTTTTTTATTTAAACAACATGGCAAGCGAACCGATCGCCTGATGGAAAGCGCAACCTCTGCCCATGAACAGTTGCACCTCTTTGAACTGTGAATTACAAAGCACTACGTGGCACTCTGCTGTATTCCTCATCTTGGGAAATAAGATGTTAATTCTCTTAACAGCCTCCGTGGGCGCAGCGGGCGAGCCGGCTGTGAAGCAAGAGGTCGCGGGTTCGATCCCTGCACCGAAAAAACATTTTTGTGACCCACAAATATTTGTTTCGGGGTCAGGGTATTGTGAGACCGAAAGTCTCTCGTAGTTCCTGATACACACGAAACAAAACTCGTGTCTTACTGTGGGGTCTGAACTATGTATGTCACTGTTTAAAAATAAATCCTTGTTCGTTTGCCACCCGATCAGCTTAATACATTTTGTTGTTTATTTACGTCTTTATAAACTTTATACTAAAACTCTCATAAAAAACAACACAAAAAAACGTCACGATGTTACGGAAACATTTCGTAAAAACGTTGTTAATTATAATTCAAGACTTCAACCTCGTGACGGGGCGCTTATCAAAGGCGGCGCGGCGCGTTGTCTTGCCACGTGAGCCAAATCGACACCGACTCACGACCTGACGACTATTTTGTGACTTGAATAACAATGGTAGGGCTCGTTGGTGGTCTACTCGCGATTAGGGAATAAGAAAATGTTTTACATACGAGCAAATGGGTCACCTGATTGTAATTAGTCTCTACCGCCAATCAATATAATATTAGATTATGGACGCGTTATCGGTCGCGAAGGAAAGGGTAATTAAGGGATTTGAAACGGGAGGGCGCGATTTGTTTTTAGTTTATCTCATTAACCATATGTATTGCAACAGTGAGCTGCTACTTTACGTCAGTTTCCTGTGACACAGTGGTATCAACCCGGTCGATTCGGCTTCATTTAGATAACACATATAGCGTGGCTCAACCACTTTAGCTGATGGCTAATCAAAACAGACGAGTTTTAGTTTATATTTTTATTAATAGTATCCGTGCACAGCGGTTGAGTAGCTATACAAGAAGAAGTCAGAAGTTCGAATCCCGTACCTAGACAAATGAATGTGTGATCAACAGATATTTCTTTCAGGTCTGGTTGTTGTGAGACCGCAAGTCCCTCGTAGTATCTAATACCCACGATGCAACTTTACCTGGCTTAGAGTCGAGACTATGTGTATGACTGTTGGGGTTTATTTCTTTATAACACAAACCAAGTAAATCACCAAGTGTGTCACCGCCACATAAATAGATCTTAAGACTGGTATGTTCTGCTAATTTAAGAAAAAGGCAACCCTTTTCCCGCCATGTCCATCACCGATTGGCGTGTTTCTTAGACTCCTGAGAACCTCATAAACAATTGTACCATGGAGCTCATTATAATAATTTTTGTGTAGATTGCATGAAATGACTAGTTTAATCGAGCAGTACTGGTGGTACCTAGACAGACTCATGTTTAAGAGACGACGTAGTAAAATTTATTTTGTAGATTAATGTGTGTGTGACAATGTGACACAATGAGAAACATTGAATATGACGAAAATGCGGGAAAGAAATATTATTGTGGTTTTTTTGAATAGAAAATATTGGTGATAGGAGACTGATTAAACATATAGATAAGGCGAACATAGATTGAAGAGTCGGTGGAGTTTTGAACTATTGAAACAGCGACTGAATCTTTACTAGTAAATTTAGCGACATATTAAATAAAGAAGAAGTCAGAAGTTTTCTAAACTTATGGCAATGTACGAAGAGATTAATGAAAGTCATTGAAGTGAAAGTCGGTAAATAAGATGCATAGTCTCTGCCAATAACACCATGATATGTAGGTATATGACTAGCGGTAATCACCAGATGCCCTAGTTACTCATTTATTATCATGGCCTGTTCATAGTCTGTTCTTGCCCTTCCATTCTCGGTGATCTTATGCCTGACTAATCTAGTCCTGGCCTCCAGGTCAGCTGATGTTATCCAACCAGCCTCTTGATGGTCTATCGCGCCGCGGTGTTGGTTCATTTACCCGTTCTACCATAAAAACTTGAAGAGATCCCAAATTCCCAGAAACAATAAGTTATTCGATAGTTGATCTACCTCCCGCTTAGGCATTTTTTTTTGTTGGGAGCTCGTAAATGTTAATGCACCATTTTATGGAGCACTCGTGGACACATGGTTAAGTAAATTGGTGATAAAATCTAAGAGTAAAAGATAAGAGATGCGGGGGAGGTAATGTTATTTTTAAATTGTCTTACAAGACCGTTACTAATCTAAAATAGTTGGTTTGGGGTAAATATTAAGTTGAACAAAGAACGTAGTAGAGAATGTATGTAGGCCACTGCATGAGTGTATAAACGTATGCCACTGTTGATCCTGGTACACAGGAGTTACAGTGGCGGGTGTGTGGGCGGGATAGTCTTCAAAATGTAATGGAGAATAGAATGTGGTCTCCACTAAAGTAACTTGAATTCAAATTCCGTACGTCAATCCTACTAGGGTTATAAATGTGAAACTCTGGATGTTGGGATGTTTACTGAGTTAGTGAATTTGGATGTTTCTAATCAATCACGCCTTAAATATTGAACCGATTTGTATGAAATTTTGCACAAAGGTAGACCATGTATGCTATCCATACTGATATGATAAATTAGTTTGTACAGAAGGGCTAGCTGTTGATCAGATATCCGCCGATATATTGCATATTTGCATGTAATTAAGATTGTAGAAAGCTACATGAAATGGAAAAACGTGTCACCTTCCAGCTGGTAAGGACTAGGTCACAAAAACGACGTGCCCAATGATAAATCAATAGTATCAAAATTGACATTAATTTACCCCAAAATACATTTAAGGCATGGAGGATTTTTTGTAAGGAATAAAGCCTTGAAGGATTATATAAAAAGCGTTATACACACGGGCCCGACGTACAGACAACAATAGGTCTGAAGCTGCGCTGGAGTGGGGTTATTTTAATGTGATTGGCGCGGGCAGCATCCCGCCCCGTCTCGGTGCCGCGTCACTACATTATTAATGCATCCCTTACGACGGGACACACGGTCGACAACAACAGCAAGCTAAGCGACGAACGTGAAATAATAATCCGAGCTAAATTTGACAGAAACTAAAAAACTATTAATAGACGGGTGATTATCCGGTTGAAAATGGTAAAAATAGAAACAAATTTATAGTAGAATCAAACCCATTGTAGAAGGAAGAGAATACAACAAAATTGATAGGAAAAATAAATTAACGGCGATCTGAGGTCGGGAAGTGGGAAGGGGGGGGCTTTTAAGGGTAAAAAACGGTTTATCTCGATTTCCGGAAAAACTACAAGTCCTATGGAAAAAAGTTAAATCGCAAAGTTGTAGGTAATAAAAAGATCTACAACTTTTGTATACACACTTTCTTCACATAACCTCAAAATATATGTGAAAAATTCAAATAACCAAGTTTTTTGTTTTTATTTTTATCTATTATAATAAATCATTTTTTTTCACGAAATTTGGTGAAAACTTACCTTTTTGTATCCCAACTGTACTGTGTACACTGTAATTTTTTTGATTTAAAATATTTATTTTTGCACCTTATTTTGACTTAATATCGAAAAAGCAGCCTAATTTTCAAACGAAAATTCTCACGTCAAAATATGAGCTTTTTTAAAAAAGTCTGTTGGCTTCTTGTTCATTGAATTCTCTACTTTCTGATGGTGTAAAAAAATATATACATTACTATGGTAAATGTGCTCAGAAAATGTAAAGTTATAAGTTAATATTTAATAAGACATATCTACAATATTTTGAGTAAGTTGTAGAATCTTCTTTAAATTATATGCGTAGATGCCTCTTTATTGTTATTTTAATATAACTTATATACCTGAGTGATCTACGGAAAATTTTAGCCCATCATAAAGAAGTGGGGAAGGGGCTAGGTGGGTCTGGGCCTTACTACCTGTTATTTAGTAGTTCGTTTCTTTGCATTTTCTGAGCACATTTACCATAGTAATGTATATATTTTTTTACACCATCAGAAAGTAGAGAATTCAATGAACAAGAAACCAACAAACTTTTTTAAAAAAGCTCATATTTTGACGTGAGAATTTTCGTTTGAAAATTAGGCTGCTTTTTCGATATTAAGTCAAAATAAGGTGCAAAAATAAATATTTTAAATCAAAAAAATTACAGTGTATTTGGGATACAAAAAGGTAAGTTTTCACCAAATTTCGTGAAAAAAAAATGATTTATTATAATAGATAAAAATAAAAACAAAAAACTTGGTTATTTGAATTTTTCACATATATTTTGAGGTTATGTGAAGAAAGTGTGTATACAAAAGTTGTAGATCTTTTTATTACCTACAACTTTGCGATTTAACTTTTTTCCATAGGACTTGTAGTTTTTCCGGAAATCGAGATAAACCGTTTTTTACCCTTAAAAGCCCCCCCCCTTCCCACTTCCCGACCTCAGATCGCCGTTAATTTAATTTTTCCTATCAATTTTGTTGTATTCTCTTCCTTTTACAATGGGTTTGATTCTACTATAATTTAATTATGTTTCAAATTGGAAAATCACCGGTCTATAAATGCTGTTTAACATTTAAAGTCATTCATGTTTTGGATATTTATAGCAGTATAAAATTCAATCATCATTAAAATAATGTAATATTCAATGCCTATATTTATTTGTTCTAATTAAAAAGGTCCTTTTCATAACGAATTCATTGTGACATTAAAACGACTATCTATACTCGTACATAATAATATATTGTCATACTTATCCTGAATGACTGATTCATCAACGCAGAGCCTAAACCGCTGGGACTACAATCTTGAAATGTTTTTTTTATCCGAGCACGGCAAAGTGACCGCACTACACCTGATGGTAAGCGTAGTGCAGTCCAAAAAAACTAGGAACCACCGACAAATAATGAGTTCATCAGTGGTCACCAGAATCATGCCCGCCTGTATAAATGCTTCTTCCCTCTTTGGAGAAGGAAGAAGCAAATCGAGGGGCCTACCACAGGACAGACGGATGACCGATGCAGGGACATGGAAACAAGGATGTATATACCTAAAGATTTCTTATGTTTACGCGAATAATACTCATTGAAGTAAAACTAATTTAAACGGATTTTATCGCGGATTTTTATTAATTTAGATCCCGACGTTTCGAAGACTTTTGAGCCTTCGTGGGCACGTGGTGGACGGTGTTTTTTTTCAAGGATGTACCTTTATATCCACCCCAACCAACCATCAAGTCATGCCGCAAGCCCCTCGGGAGAACCGGATATACACTGACTGGTCCTGGAACGCGATCCACACAAGGTTTGTGGGTCACTATGGCAGATATAAATATAAATATCCTACCACCAGCAGAGTGTTTTGTTGGCAGTTGATGCCATTTAAATTGTTAATATCCACTAAGGAATGTTTTTTGTCAATTTCACCCCTAAGGGAGTAAAGTAAGAGATGAAAAGTTGTATGAAAGTAGGCCGGAAATATAACGGGGCAGAGTATCACGCCAGCGGAGTCGGGAGTAACTGCTATTTACTTATATTATTACATACCTGATCATCATATCTGGTTATAATTTTAGACCTTGCTAGACGAACTCCTTGGCGTGTGAAGCCCGCCCGACAGGCTTGCTTCGCAACTAATTATTTCGCTGCATTTAGGAGTTCCTTTTGCATCCTCCGAAGTCAGTGAAAATATTGAAATAACTGCTATTCACTGGAGTTTTATTGTTATTTTATTATGAAAGTGTTTTCTATTATGACGCAGTTGAAGGTGAGTCTGCAGTATTCTGTTTATTCGAAAAATTGAATTTAAATAAAATGAGTTGCGATTTTTGAATATTTGCGTTGTAGTGTGGGTGGTGGTAGGTGAGGTGATGCGAGAGGCCGTCTGGGTTGGTACCACCACTTTGCCCATTTCTGCGGCCAAGCAACAGTGTGTAAGCACTGTTGTGTTTCGGTTTGAAGGACCTTGAAGCCAGTGAAATTACTGGGCATTATGAGACTTAACATCTTATGTCTCGGGGTGACGAGCCCAGTGCAGTGCCATGCAGTGCTTTGTAATTCAAAGTTCAGTGTGGTGTTGCTTCTGTTAATGGGCAGGCGTGGCGCTTACCATCAGGCGAGCGCCTTGCTCGTCTCGTCATTCAATCAAATAAGAAAAAAAGGTGCTTTTCTCAGGGGCTTTGAATTTTGGTGATATAAGTATTAAGGGAGAAAATGATCATCCTTAGATCTCGATGTTTTAATCGAACGAAACTCATTTATAAATTTGGCCTAGTAGTACCCATGTATACAATGTTTTTTGTACTTATACATTGTATTATGAAAGATTGTAGTAAGGGATTACATTGATAAGATCCCATATATTAGTCTCTTACATTTAGAAACAGCCATTAACATTGATTGTCATTTCTTAGAATCCGATTAATCGTCAGAGACGTTCGTTAAGATTATTGCATCCAGTAACGAAGCTTTTATTGTATTCAATAACGGAACATGAAACATTAACTAGTTCTGAGCGTTGAAATCAATGTGTGGGCAGGCCTCATAGCTCGCAGAAGCGATAACCGATGGGGCAGAAAGGTTCTGGAATGGAATGGCCACGTACTGGCAAGAGCAGCGTTGGACTTCCGCCTACAACGTGGACAGACGACCTAATAAAGGTCGCAGGAAGTCGGTGGATGCAGGCTGCTTCCAACAGGTCGGTCTAGAAATCTTTGCGGGAGGCCTATGTTCAGCAATAGACGTCCTGTGGCTGATGATGATGATGATAGTTAGTAATAACGTCAAATAATTACTTATTGGCGTTAAAGTTAAATGATGTTTAGGAGTACGGCTGTAAGTAGACTAATCTTCTTAAAATCATATTATTATTATTGTAATTGGAATACCTTTAATTTTCTTACTTAACTAATGCTCATCACGCGAAGATCGCTCAGTGCAGAGTATGAACCTGCAGCACATCGTATGACAACAAATGCGCTATATTTTTGAGTGGTAGAGCTACGCTGTAGACAGTTTTGTCTACAGCATGAATGGGCTGGCTCGACCGGATCGTTACCACTGTCTCACAGAAAACCGACGTAAAGTAGCGGCTTGCTGCTGCGTTTCGTACGGTGAGTGAGATATCCGGAAGCCCAAATCCCCTCCCCTTCCCAATCCCAAATTATCCCTTTCCTTTAAGGTCGGCAACGCGCCCATGATTCTGATATTGTGGGCGTACATGGGTGGTGGAGATCACTTACCATCAGGTGACCAACTTGCTCGTTTGCCGGCCTATGCTATATAAAAAAAAAAAAAAAAATAGGCTCTGTCTAGGCAAGTGACATATCGAATACGGAATGCACAACCCTCATTCCTGCTATCCAGGGGCGATAAGACAATGGAAATAATTATTAAGTACCACAGAACATTCCGAAGACCATTCAATGGAACAATGCGGGCAACTCTCTTTAGTGATTTACGAAATCCAATTGAATTGAAATATTTAACGTTATCTTTGATCGATAAGATTTAGGTCTACTTAGGAATCTTATATCATGAGGGACCTTCCAAATTATGTCATGTTATGTCAGTATTTATACGTGGATACATTTAACATATACACACAAACGTGCAAATTATACAAATAAATATTTATAAATAAATAATTACAATTTAATCATAGATTAATCACCAATCTACTAATCAATATTATCAAACGATTCTTTCACTATGCACGTATATAAGATATACAAATAGTATAGGATAAGTATTTGTAAGAATATGTGAGCAACGGTATCCATAACACAAGTTAAATGTTAATTTGGGCACCGGAGTTTCAACAACACAAATACTGCTTAAATAATGTTATGAACTGAATGTTTTAGTACTATCTTAGTGTTTGTCCAAGTATACAGGGTTATTTTTAAAACACTGACAACCTCGCAGGAGTAGATTCCTAAGGTCATTTGCTACTACTTTTGTTCTACGACTTTTCATAATTTGTTAGATTTTATTCTCATACAAAAATAATTATGAATTTAATTTCCGTCTTGAAAGTTACCTACGCGCATTGCAGATTACGTAATACACGCAGCGCGCGCGTCAGTTCAATGACCGGCCGCGCCGTATCGATCGATAATACCTACACCCAGCCGTCAGCTGATTTCACAATTGCACGCGCGCGAGCGCGCGTCGGGTCGTTCGTTTATGACTGAAACGTAGTGTAGACGTACGAACACAAACACTACACAACAAAAACTTGTAAAATCATTTTTTTTCTTATGTATTGAGTTATGTCCAAACTCGTAGAACAAAAGTTGTTCCTTATGGGGTCAGCTATATGGCCCTGCGAGGTTGTCAGTGTTTTAAAAATAACCCTGTATATGAAATCATCATCAGCCACAAGACGTCCACTGCTGAACATAGGCCCAAAGATTTCCAGACCGACCTGTTGGAAGCGGCCTGCATCCAGCGACTTCCTGTGACTTTTATCAGGTCATCTGTCCACCTTATAGGTGGACGTCCAACGCTGCGCTTGCCAGTACGAGGCGTCCATTCCAAAACCTTTCTGCCCCATCGGTTTTCGGTTCTATGAGCTATGTGGCCTGCCCACTGCCACTTCAGCTTGCTAATCCGCTAAATAAATTATTATTATTGTTATTAACATTCTATCATGCTACTAAAATGCACATGACTTTACCAACCACTTAAAATTTTGGTTAAATAATTTTATCTCTAGTTTATACAGTTTGCGTGATCATTTTATCACGCACATCTACGTGTTGACACACGACCATTATAAATTACTGACTTTTCTATACCAAACTCCAATTAATTGGAATAAATTAGGAAAGAATTAAAAGCAACTTTCCATGAGGGTCACAAAATATTAATTAACGATTTACTGATACGGGTATAACTTTCGTGATGGTATGAATATTGTAACGTTGAAAAGTGGAGTAATATTTTTAATAGCCTGTAAACCAGCAAATGGGTCACCTGATGGTAAGTGATCTCCACCACCCATGTACGCGCACAATACCAGAAGTATTAAGAGACCACTGCAGAACTTAAAGGAAAGGGATTGGAAAGGAAAGGTGGAATAAGGCCTCCAGATATCTCATTCATCGTACGAAAGGCAACAGCAAGCCGAGATATTACGTCGGTATTCTGTGAGACAGTAGTAAGGAGCAATGACCACTCAAAGAATGATACACAGCTAGCTAAAATAACGAGAATGCATGAAGAAATTAAAGTAGATGAAGCGGAACTGGTATGTCAAGAGACAATAGTATAACTTCGGTCGAGACAAAACTGTCAACAAAGTAGCTCCATTATTAAAAAAAACCTATATTGCGTTGGTTAAACCCACAAAAGTTGCAACGCGACCAAAGGCAATTAATAAAACAGAACTAGAACATTGTGTAAAGCTGAGACGAGAAACTAAGCAAGGCAATCAGAAAAGTAACACCTAATCCAACAAATTGTTATAATTTGTTCACGTCTGCAACTGGTGATTAACATCAGCCGACCTAGCTTACTGTTTTCATTAACAAGATTAAATTGTAGAGGACAAGTCTTTAGAAATCTGTTAAGTATTTAATCTTTGAATAAAATTAATGTATTCGTTTTTGAGAAAATTAGGAACAAACTTATACATATAGATCTAATCCATAACTTCATTATTGAAGTATGTTATAATGAAAAAAACCATGGTGGGAAGTACCCGTCATTACTATTCGACTAGACACCAACCTATAGTGGTTCGTTACAGCTATTCATACACGTGGATAAAATGGTGTTTATCCAGTTATTCATTATTGGTCAGTGGTCAGTATATTATTCAACAGTGGTCACCCGAATCATGCCGGCCTGTATACAGGGTGTCCAGTAATTAATGGATAACCTTGAAATGTCTTATAGCAGAACGAATGGCCGTTCAGAGAAAAATACGAAAAAAAATGTAACATAAGTAGTACCTGAGGTACGTATTTTTTTTAAAAAGTCGTAATTTTTTTGGTTTATTTTACTTTCTTGGACACTACGACCAGAAATGAAGGAAATCCATCGGTTTTTTGTTGTTTTATCACTATACACTAACTATACTAATAGATAGATAGTCAATAGTATGACAAGCTATTGCACTTTTAAAAAAAAATAAACATTCAAAACCATTTCTTTAGAAAAATTAGCATAATTTTATTTTTAAACAAAGTTTAAACCTCTTGGGTATAAAAAAAATGTATGAATACATGAGTGACCAAATTTTTTTAAATAATGTCGGTTTTAAGTAGATTTTATAATGGTATAATTCATTATTGTATCTACTGTAAATAGCGATTTATTGCTATTAATGTAAGAAAGGAGCTAATTTGACCAAATAACAAAAACAATATAATATGAGATACTTTTTAAAATAAAATTGTACTTGTCTAATGAGGTTTATTAAAACTAAGATTTGATGTTGATAAAAGATAAAAATGGCTTATTTAAACAAATTGAAACCAAATTATCAGAAATAAATTAGCTTAAATTTAATACTCATAATGTTTAAAATGGTTACTTCATAAGCGTAAAATGTGTCATATGATCTCCATATTTGCTTCCTGCGCGCGCGCCATTCCCCCCGTTTTTTGTGTTATGTTAGACAAGAAGGGTCTGAGTTGGCTATGTGCGAGTGAAACGAACTTAAAGTAAAAAAATCCAACCCTGTCCATCCAACCAATGGACAAATAATTGGCCCATTTGAATTACCGGGGACTCTAACTGGGCAAAGTTATTTGGAATTTCTTCAAAATGATCTGCCGACTTTATTAGAGAAGGAGTATCCGAGGAGCTGAGGGAATCGCATTGGTTGCAAAATGACGGCTGCCCTGCGCATTATGTTGTGTCTGTTCGGGAATATTTAAATACTATGTACCCGAACAGATGGATCGGGCGTCTAGGGCCAATTTTGTGGCCTCCTCGTTTACTGGACTTAAATCCATTGGATTTCTTTTATTGGGGCTGCCTTAAAGAAGAAGTATACATTAAGCCGATAAGGTCCTTAGAAGTACGAAGCCGTGTTAGGGCAGCCGCATCAAAAAAAGGTATCGAAGTTACAAGGCTGTTCAGAGGGTCATTTATCCGTAGATTTATGGCTTGATTAGAGTGGGAGGCCAACAATTTGAACATTTAATATAAATAATATGAAATAAAGATTATCAAATATTGTTTTTTATTTAACCTAATTGGACAGTTACAATTTTATTTCAAAAAGTATCTCATATTATATTGTTTTTGTTATTTGGTCAAATTAGCTCCTTTCTTACATTAATAGCAATAAATCGCTATTTTCAGTAGATACAATAATGAATTATACCATTATAAAATCTACTTAAAACCGACATTATTTAAAAAATTTTGGTCACTCATGTATTCATACATTTTTTTTATACCCAAGAGGTTTAAACTTTGTTTAAAAATAAAATTTTGCAAATTTTTCTAAAGAAATGGTTTTGAATGTTTATTTTTTTTTAAAAGTGCAATAGCTTGTCATACTATTGACTATCTATCTATTAGTATAGTTAGTGTATAATGATAAAACAACAAAAAACCGATGGATTTCCTTCATTTCTGGTCGTAGTGTCCAAGAAAGTAAAATAAACCAAAAAAATTACGACTTTTTAAAAAAAAATACGTACCTCAGGTACTACTTATGTTATATTTTTTTTCGTATTTTTCTCTGAACGGCCATTCGTTCTGCTATAAGACATTTCAAGGTTATCCATTAATTACTGGACACCCTGTATATGCTTTTTCACACTCCGAAGAGGGAAGGACGCAAATCGAGGAAACGAGCAGAGCGCTCGTCTTATGGTAAACGCTACGCCTGCCCATCAACAGAAGCAATACCACATATAAAATGGAATTATGAAGCACTGCATGGCACTGGACAGCGGTCGTCACTCCGAGATATAAAATTTTATGTCTCATAATGCTCAGTAATTTCACTGGCTTCAATGTCCTTCAAACCGACTCACACTTATATATGCTGCTTGGTGGAAGAAATACACAAACGGCCTTTTGCGTGCGAAGGGCCTACCACTGAAAAAAAAAATATCTATGACTATTGTTCTGTTGTTTTATTTTATTTTTTATATCTTACTTTATATTGGCTACATATTATCTATTTAATAATTCTAATTTTTTGTGTAACTTTTCCTTTATCTTTTCTGCAGCTGATCTCAAGTGTTGTCTAAGTAAAGTTCTTTCTTTCTTATTTTCTTTCTTTTCTGTCAATACGTAGCTAATATAAGTGTTTAAGCTTTGACCGTAAAGTTGAAAACAACTTAAAACCCACAGCGTGGCTTCAACAATACCATCGCATAAAATGTTTAGAGCGGCTCTATCAGGTGAAGTGATAAAAAATACATTTTTGTAAGGCCATAAACCAACTCGCGTTACAACGTGGCTCATTTACAATAATCCTTATCGTTGAGTACATAACCTAATGATACTTTAAAAGGGGCTTCATGGCCTGTGAATAGCTAATGTCGGTTGGGTTGGGTTGACGGAATGGAAAAACGTGTGACAATTTGTAGGACGGTTGGGATCGAGATCGTAGCAAAGTGGATATTAACTTGGATTTTTTACTCTCTGAGCCAATTGTAATAAGCACCTTCTTCTTGCAATGCGTCTTCGCTATTGAAGTTATCTATCAGCTGGTGATCACAAGGTAGGTCCCTCGTATGCGAGAGGCCGTCTGGGTTGGTACCACCACTTTGTCTATTTCTTCTGCCAGGCAACAGTGTGTAAGCACTGTTGTGTTTCGGTTGAAGGACATTGAAGCCAGTGAAATTACTGGGCATTATGAGATTTAATATCTAATGTCTCGGGGTGATGAGCGCAGTTCAGTGCCATGCAGTGCTTTATAATTCAAAGTTTTGTGTGGTATTGCTTCTGTTTATGGGCAGACTTGCTCGTCTCGTCATTCAATTAAATAATAAAAAAAATCTTTCCATCCCATGACGTGATGAGAGCTATTGAGATCCGTTTAGAGCCAGCCCATGAGCGTATCGTCATACAAGGCACGCATTCTGATCCTGGGCAACCCATTTTGGTTTTATGTCTCTAAATTTAAACACAGATTATAAGGTCCCGATCTGATATTCGAACCCAGGACCTCTCGGTTTCACATTTAAGTAGGCTACTACCAAGCCAAAAATAAGTCAGAATTAATGAGTGCCTGAAAAATCTACGGGTCAATAAAAATATGCTCTACTCATACCAAAACCTAGCTAGAAAATTACACAAACCTACAGAACCTCGTCACCCAGATACACGGTTACCACATGAGCAGTTGTTTTATCAAGTCCCATGTTTCATCGGGCGAGAGTTAATGTATGTCAGCACGCGATGCCATAGTGATTAAAATTAATAAAATTAGTTCCTTTGCAGCAGGTGGTGTGGCCAAAATGTGTTTAATACTCCGCCGTGGACACTTTACGTGCCTTAATGGAGTAAAGTATTACAGTTTGAGATATGGGGTCGAATTTATTAGGATTATGCTTGTGTATGTTTTGGTATAAATACAATATTTTTGTGTAGCAGAAGGTAGGGACGATCAGATAGGTAACATGGGGTAAGTCATCAACGTCCGAGTGCATTTTCTTTGCTATCATTAGAGCATTGCCAAGTTGCTGACTTGTCAATATGTAAAACTAGGGATTACCAAGGGAGTTTTCAGCAAGCCCTAAGACTACGCTTACACATTCTGGCTGAGCAGGCATTCAAGAAGAAGACGAAGTGTATCAGTACACTTGTTATAATATGTTACAGAGGATGTAAAAATGTAATAAAAATGATACGAATTTCCGCTTGATTCATTTGACCAAGCGCAGCGTTGGACATCCACCTACAAGGTGGACAGACGATCTGATAAAGGTCGCAGAAAGTCGCTGGTTGCAGGCCGCTTCCAACAGATCGGTCTGGAAAATTTTGGGGAGGCCTATGTTCAGCAGTGGACGTCCTGTGGCTGATGATGATGATAAGGCTCATATACGGTCAATTGAAGACTTTTATAATCTCAGTTATGATGATGGAGTAATGTATGACCGAATGTAGATTACACAAAATGGTGTATAGAATAATTGAGATTACGCCTTCATGTCAACAGTAACATGTTGATAGTATATGTCGTCACTTTATGTCGTTACTTATAACGGGTTCAGACGATTCGATTTTTATTGATCAACTGCTAAACTGCAACTGCTTACAGCTTTTGTTAGTTCTTCTTTTGTCTTTAGTGCTTACCTTTTTGTAGCGTAGGGCTGAAAACGGACTAAGTCATCTGAAGGCGAATGCAGAGCCATAAACGTGTTGTCGATCATTAAGTAAGGTCCCATAAATCCAAAGGTGTGATAAAAAGATATGTCTTTTAAGAGTATACCCAAATATTGCTTCACTAACCTTGCCGAGGCTAAACCTTCCCAAATCCATTGAAGTTTCATAACCTTATACCTATTCCGATATCCAAAAAGGGTATTATTTACAATCCACTTGAACTATTAATAAGAGAATCGAGCGCCGATAACGGCAACCCTTTGGATTCTTATCAATAACACGCCACCGAAACCTTTTAATATTGCACGCCCGTTCACGTGGAGAGGAAGATATCCCGAATATTTTATTCAGAAAGGTAAAGAGGCTGACAAAGAAATGCGAGTTAGAACGCGGCCTAAATAAACTCAGCCACTACTTGCAGTACTCGAATGGAATTTTCTTTATGAGCCTATTTATTTGAACCAAGTTATGCTGAAATGTAGCAACCTAGTATACCAAAAATAAGCTAATGACACCACATAGTCCTAATCCCACAGTAGATACGAGTCTTGTGTCGAAGGAATCAGAAACTAAGAGAGACTTTCGGATCCGAAACAATCTGTGGATCACACAAACATTAGTCAAGGTGTGGGGATCGAACTTGCGACCTCTCGTTTCACAGACGGCTATCCTCCCACTGAGCCACGGAGGCTGCAATATATTACTACTTGCAAAATCATCCCGAATCTATTCATTCATACCATATATGCATACGCCTGTTATTTCCGAAGGGATAAGCAGATGTATAACCCGTAAACCGTACACGTACGTATCTATTCATATCTGACATAATATTTACGATTATGCAAAATATAATGTTATTTTATTGATTTAAGTTAACGAATTTAGCAAAGTAAAATTAATATCTCAATTTTTATTTTATGTGGGTAAGAATTTTATTGCAAATTTGCATCTATTTATAGATTACCGAAGAAGTCATATTCCCTTAACACAATAATCCAATAATTCCTATTACACATTTAACAAGAATTGAGTATTAGCAATTCACTTCACATCTACAAAGGAAAACAAGTACCTGGAAACTTCTCGCTATTATATTTTATTTCACAACGAGTAATTTGAGAAAGGTACTGAATGAACATCGGTGGAAAAATTGAAAAAGTTATTTCTATTTTCATCTTTCAAATAAGCATTATGTTGTATTTTATTTGAAGTGCCATAATTTAATGTATTGTTTAGGATATTAAGGCCAACTTCCACAGCGATCCTTAAATCGTTTTTATAAATAGATTCAACAGTCACAGACATAGTAAATCCACAGTAGGTAAAACCTGTATCTTGGGTATCAGGAACTACGAGGGACTTGCGGTCGCACAACACCCAGACACGAAACAAATATGGATTTTGGTGCGAAATCAAGCCCACGGCCTCAGGCTTCACAACCGGCTGGCTACTTAGAGGCTATCAACTACTAAACAGGTTTATGAGTATCAATATCAAATCATATAAGAATCAAATAAGGATCGTTGTATAAGTCACCATTATTCTACTATGCTACTAATATTCTGTTTGAAATTTTGAATGTTATTTAAATGTATCTGATGGATCAACTGATAGTAATAACAATACTCACAATACTAGATAAATCATATATGCGTTTCGTAGCTTCAAGTAAATCAGTGGGAAAGAAGAGAGGGAAGAAGAAAAGGAAGAAGTGAAGGAAGAAGAGAAGGAAGAAGCGAAGGAAAAAGAAAAGGAAGAAGAGAAGGAAGAAGTGAAGGAAAAAGAGAAGGAAGAAGAGAATTAAGAAGAGGTGAATTTTTAGGTCTGTGGAAAACTGACTCACCGAAACGCAACAGCAAGCTGCTATTTTATATATGCATCGGTTTTGTAATCAGACGGTCATTCATGATGTAGAAAAAACTATCTACAAAGTAGCTGTATGACTCTTTGGACACTGAATTACATATTAACGTTAATAAAATACGAATAATTAAGTTATGAATGGTTTATTCAACAATATTGGTTATTATGTAAATCAGCAAATTATAATTTTGAATGTGAACATCGATGTAGTTTAAATTTTCATTATAATTAATTATTAATTAATGAACTCTCTGTAATTTTATATCTCTCATTATAAAGTCATTGTATTTTTGTGCGGGATTTACCTGGGTCGAATTGTTATTCAAATTTTAATGTAATTATAACATACTGCTATAGCAGACAATGAGGGTAGATATGTGCTCGATTGGTTTCACGAATTTATAATGTTGTATTAAATATTAAGTCAGAATTTGACGTGCGTAGAATGAGGTTTTATGCACCCTGATAGACTAGTCCACACTTGTGCATTATCAAGGTGGTAAGTCCCTCGTATGCGAGAGGCCGTCTGGGTAGGTACCACCGCATTGTCTATTTCTACCGCCAAGTAAGCACTGTTGTGTTTCTGTTTGAAGGACATTGAAGCCAGTGAAATTACTGAGTATTATGAGACTTAACATCTTATGTCTCAGGTTGACGAGCGGAGGTCAGTGTCATGCAGTGCTTTATAATTTAAAGTTCTGTGTGGTATTGCTTCTGTTTTTGGGCATCCATCAAACAAATAAATCTTCAATTTTATTTTTCAAACGTATGCCTCTAATGTCATTATAGATTTGAATATGTTGTGACCTGTCATTCAATTCCATATTTGTTCCACTTGTGCTATTGCATGTGTCATTGCGATACGCATGTACCCCGCATCTGCAAATTGAGGAGCGCATTCGTGGGAACTTAGAGAGAGTCGAACATAAACCCAACCTAGTTTTTTTAAATTTTAATATTATTAGTATCTCGCATTAGTAGGTGTATTATGACATTACATAAATAGAAGAATTTATTAACGTCAGAAAGAGAGACCTTGAGCCAATCAGAACTCTTGGTAAACCAAACAAGGTTTATTGGGCATTGTGAGGCTTTTTTGAGTACTAGAGCAACGACAGTTTTTTCTGCAGCATGAATTTGCCGACCAGGTCGTAGCCTCTGTCTTACAGAAAATGGACATAAAGTAGCGGCTTACTGCTGCGTTTCGTACGGTAAGTGGGATATCCGGAGGCTCAAATCAGCTCCCCTCTCCAATGCATTAATTATTATCCTTCTCTTTGAAGGTCGGTGAATCATTCATAATTCCTCTAGTATTGTGGAAGTTTATGTGTGGTGGAGATCACATATTATCAGATGCTGTAAGACAGACTTAACATACTTGTACAACTTTCTTAGCACTGCTTAGTTAAAATACTATTTTCGTCTCTTTCTTGCGACTTTATAAATAGCGTTGACAGAGAATGAAAAGAAGAGAGAAGAGAGTGTTTAAATAAGCAATGCTTAAGTAACTTTTATAAGTAAGGTGCATTATATTCAGTACTTCGTACTTCTGTCTTGGAATACTTAATAATCCATAGATCTAAACAGTGTAGAGGTAGAAGAGGTACAGAAGATGCTCACTATTAGGCGAGCGATCAGAACATCTCATACTTCAAGCTGTTATAAAACTCACACATCCGAATTACAATCGAAATTCACTAAAAAGGTAAGGGCTACGAATTCTTAATACCAGGACGACCCGACCCCGGCATGAGCATTATTTATTTAATACACCGTAGGCCTAACAGTAGTTAGATAATTGTTCCCTCACAATCCGCCTACACCCCTTAAAATAAATAACAAATATCGTTCTCAAAGTGAGCCTATAATTGTTTACGCTGGAAGGTGTTAATACTTCTACGATACTTGTTTCAATTTGTCTTAATGATTAAGATATTGACAGCCTCCGTGGCGCAGAGGGCAAGTAGCTGACTGTGAAATGTGAGGCCGTGGGTTCGATTCCCGCACCGAGCAAATATTTGTCTGATCCACAAATATTTGTTTCGGGGTCTGGGTAGACCAAAAGTCTCTCGTAGTTCCTGATACCCACGACACAAGACTAGTATCTTACTGGTCAGGGCTATGTGTGTGACTGTTGGGTGTTATTTATTATTATTTATTTATTTATATTACTTATAGCGTATGTCACAGCCATTCTACTCGGAGAGAATGAGCACTACTTGGATGACATTTAGCAGTTTTTTATAGTATAGGCCGGCAAACTCGTAAGTGGGTCAGTGGTCAGTGGACAGTTTTATTTACAACATGAATGGGCCAGCTCGACAGAGTCGTTACCATTTTCTCACAGAAAATCAATGTGAAGTAGCAGCTTGCTATTACGTTTCGTATGGTAAGTGAGATATCCGGTGGCCCCAATCCGCCCCCCCTCCCCAATCCCTTAATTATTCCTATCCTTTAAGGTCGGCAACGCATTCTTGATTGCTCTGGTATTGTGAATGTTCATGGGCGGTGGATATCACCTACCATCAGGTGACCTACTTGCCCGTTTTCCCACCTCTGCTATAAAAAAAATGAATTACCTAATATATTATCAAAATATTTTTGGATTGTGATTTTTAATAGCAGCCATATGAGTAGGATCCAACATTTTGTTGATTAATAGAACATATTAAGAATCATATTTTCGTCTATTTAATACCACTGGCATGTGTATTCAGGCGATAAATATGTCATGTACATACCTAGATGAGCTAATTGTCTTCGTATCAAAAAATAGTCCAAACATATGCTCAGAGCTGTCATCATATCTAGATTATTTCGCTCATAAAACTCAATAAACACTTAACATATTTTAGACTTCTTGTTACGTCATATCGGGAGGCCCAAGTCCCTCTCCCCTTCCCAATTAATTATTCTTTATCTTTATTCAGCAACGCGCCCATGATTCTTCATGATATTTTGGACGAACATGGGCAGTAGATTTATCAGGTGACCCGCTTGCTCGTTTGTCAGCTTATGTCACATATTGTTTTAAGTTTTTGAATCGAAATCACTAATTCAACCCACTTCCAAAGTAAGATTTCTGTGTCGTGGGGATGAAGTCTGTGACAATAAATATACCTTAAACTGAAGAAATATTTATAGATTACACAGTTTTCTATTAGATTTTTTTTTATTTATCTAGTAGCAGCGTAGATCCAACTGGTGGTCGTGGCCTTTAATCATATTCTGTTCACTTTCATCGTGTGATCTCGAGATGGATGGCGGAGCATAAAAGTAGTGATCTCATAGACGCTGATGGTGTCGTTATTTTGGGAGAATTCTGACCCTGACAACACAGCTCTAGGAGGTTCCGGCAGAAATGTTAAGTTCTCAGGATCTCCCGGGAACATCCTACATTTGCCGCCAAAGGTGACAGCGAGGTTATTAGTCAGTATGGTGGCATACTATTAGCATTACATATAGCTATTTTTTATTGGTTCGAGATCCGATCAACTGTCCCGGTCGATATTGGGTCGGAATGGCGAGTCCAGACTTCAGCACAACCACACACGGGAAGGAATCCTTACAAAAGAACCTTTGAGGTCCTCTGGGTCACATCCAGAAAATAAAATTCGATTGATTCTTTCTATTCTAAAATTTACTCTGGGCTAGATCTAGTGACCCCTGCTATACCATCCCAGTATAGAAATGAATCTTATCCAGCTGTAATAGTTGTATTTACACTAGTCTGCTTATCACTTTGAAGATGCGGAGGTCAGTTTGTGTTATGTAAGACATACAATATTTCTCTAACACATCAAGAGACAAGCGAAAGTAATAAAAATGTAATAATAATAATACCCTTAAACGTTCACAATTTCAGGAAAATAATTTTCAACGTAAATAATTCTGTAACCGGTTGGCACATAAAACTCCCGCGGGCTCACCGCACTTGTTTCAAAATTACTACGCAGCGTTTTTAGTTCTATCGTGGTTAAATTATTTGTACCAAACTTTTATTTGTACAAAAATGTGGAAGAATTGTATTTTTTGTAAAATATCTTCAAGTGTTTTGGTAATGTAATTACAAGCCTAGCGAAGGAAAGGGAAAACCTAGACATATCAAAGCGATGGCTTAGCAATAATCTGGAGCTATCGTAGCGATAACCTAGCGATATCGAAACGATAGCTTAGCAATAGTATATTGTAATTATAACCACATCATCATCATTAGCCACAGGACGTCCACTGCTGAACATAGGCCTCTCCCAAAGATTTCCAGACCGACCTGTTGGAAGCGGCCTGCATCCAGCGACCTCCTGCGATCTTTATCAGATCGTCTGTCAACCTTGTAGGCGGACGTGCAACGCTGCAAAACCACATTCTTGCAAATAAATTTACCTTTTCATTTCATGGCCTAGGGAAAGTTTAGTAGATGTGGAATGGAGTTTCAAGGCAAAGTTCTGTGGTTCCATAACAAAGCATTCACCTCTACCTTTTCAAAGTTACGTGAGAATTTGTTTCTTAATTATCGCTCATTTTAATTTAAGGAAACGATAGGAAACTTGCACATTTGAAAGTTATAAGATACTTATAGGTATTTGAAGTCTATCATCCCACCTAAACCACTGTGGTGGACAAAATACCTTGCTCTATTCCATCGTAGAGGTGCCCCGTACCCAGAAGTGGGGAAATATGATATAAATAAATGACACCCAAAAGTCATACACATAGCCCTTCCCCCACAGTGAGATACGAGTATTGTGTCGTAGGTATCAGGAACTACGAGAGA
The DNA here is from genome assembly GCA_949126905.1 of Amorpha juglandis. NCBI lineage: Eukaryota > Metazoa > Arthropoda > Insecta > Lepidoptera > Sphingidae > Amorpha > Amorpha juglandis. The sequence continues at coordinate 14,832,492 of OX421374.1, read as the reverse complement.
CTCGGTCTCACAACACCCAGACCCGAAACAAATGTTTGTAGATCTGCGGGCCAATTCCGGTAATTAAAAATGTTCAAAATATCATTCCGATCTAGTTTCAGTGCCAAGAAAGTTGCAAGTGGCATTCCGTAAACCATTAAAACTGTAATGCAATCAAAAGTATATTGCAAGTTGACTGAATTGACATCGCAATGTAACTTAAATGATATTGTGAATTAACTGAAACATAGTCAATCATATCGATATTTGTTTGTATGCATGGGTAATATTCTATGTAAATATGTAACAATCAAATCACAAAGTCGTAAGGAAACATTATATATTAACAATAAAAATACAATACACTATTACATTCACACACATATTACACATTGCAGCTGAATCCGTGTTTTTTGCACTGTGTGAACATAACCTTTTGGATAATACACTGTCCTTCCTCCTTCAGAGTCGGCCTAGAATTGGTGATCCGAATTGCTTCAGTGAAATCCACAAACAGTTCTAATTGTTTAGTCATTGTTTCACTAACACTTTACTAACAGTCCACTAATAATTAACTCACGATATTGTTTCAACTTTCAATTAGTATTTATCGCGCGCAATGGATAATCATAATTAACTTATTATAAAAATTGTAAGATACGTACTTAAATAACATACACAACAAAATTTAATCACGGAACAATAACAATAGACATTCTTTTTTAATAAAAATTTTACGGCTCTCGATCTTAGTACTTTGAGCCTGCAATAACAAAGGTGTAATCACTGGGTGACCCACCACGACAATAAATTAACGCATATGTTTTCACTCACAATTCACAGACATCCGAAAAAACGGGTTTTCTATTTAGGGGAAACATGAGCAATTACCTAATCAATTAATAAATTATAAAATCTATTAAACAAATTTTAAATTAATAACTTCGTGCTAGAGTAATAACTTTTCCATCCAATTCAAATCGCCAAAATTACTCACAATGCCAATATATTTTGTCCGCTGGCAACTTTATTATAACATTCGCTTTACATTTTTTATAATTTAGTCTGTGGTGGCTGACATTAGTTTGGAATTGAAATGATATCAAATTGACATCATAATGCTACCGGAATGATATTGGAACTTTAAGCGGAGCAGAATGCCACATTTTATTCAATTCGTAGTCTAATCTCAGTTTGGTTAAAGTTCAGTCTCAGTTAATGTTACATACGAGAATTGGCCCGCAGACAAATGTTTGTCTCGGTGCGGGGGTGGAACCCGCGGTCTCACATTTCACAGTCGGCTACTCGCACTGCGCCACGGAAGCTGTCAATAACAATTGAATTATATTAACAAGAACATAGTCATGAAGAATTTAATGAAAGTGAAAGAGGCCAAAGAGGTGTATAAGGATCGTAGCAGGTGGAAGTCCGTTGTCTCTGCGTACACTATGGAAAACAGGCTTGAATCTATGTATGTATATTCATAAAGTACTACTCGGATATCGTATAAAATATTTGAACCTGCTCTCTCCGACTACCTATTCAACCACGAAGCCATGTTAACGAAGTACACTGCTGTACATGCCCTCTAATTAAATTGTACAATGTTAAGACGCGACCACTTCACACCTACTTCTAATTTATTCATTCGTCCAGGCAGAGCGCTATTCATTGAAAATTATACAGCTTCAAAATTGTGAGTGATCTTCACGTCAGGGTTTCTTGGATGTGTATTATTATTACTTACGTCTGTAATCACCAAGGGGCAGAGGTGTAATCTACCTACATTTGGCTGAGCATATTTCCATCCCTTGATGTGATAGACGGCGAGCCAATGGTCATATCGGAAAAATTCCAGACTCCGGGCCGATACTGAGCATTTCGTGATAGAAAAACCCAATGTCATTTGACCCGACCCGGGGATCGAACCTGAGAACTCAGCGTAGCAGTACCGTGTAACCAATACAACTGCGCTACCGAAACAGTAGCATAGGCAATTGTATTATTAATATTATAAATAAATAAATAAATACACCGCACAGTCACACACATAGAACCCCCACACTAGATTAACCTGTATCGTGGGTATTTTTTTCTTTATTTTTATTCTAGCTTGGCAAAGTGACTACGCTACACCTGATGGTAAGTGTAGCGCAATCCAAGAATAGTGTCGACCAACGACAAACAATGAAAAATGTATAAAGAAATACGAGGGACTTACGGTCCCACAACACCCAGACGCGAAACAAATAATTGTGGGTTCAGATTTGGATCATTCTACCGACCGTCAAGGCACCCAATATCTATTGACGGTCGAAATTTTTTTTTTATTCCGAGCGCGACAAAGCACTGCACTACACCTGATGGTAAGCGTAGTGCAGTCAAAAAAACGAGCGACCACCGACAAACAATGAATTGATCGGTGGTCACCAGAGTCATGACGACCTGTATAAATACTTTTTCCCTCTTCGGAGAGGGAAGAAGCAAATCGAGGGGCCTGCGACAAGACAGGCTGATGACCTGACCCCTATACCCGCCCCAATCAACCTTCAAGTCATGTCGCAAGTCCCTCGGGACTGCACTATACTTAACATCAGATTTAGTGTCACTTTGTCGTGCCAAGATAAAAAAAAATAAGTATACATATTATCGAAGTATCTAACATATATTAAGGAATGTTAGTTTAATTTTACATCCGCTCTCTAAAACATATTCGGAACTGGCTGTTGGCCAGTGTTTGACTAATGTGGACGACGGCCGCTACTATCGGGACACGTTTACTTTACAATTAATTCAAGCTAGTTGGCAATCGAGTTGTGTAAATGTTTTTACTTCATATGAGTGGTAGAGCCAAGGTGTAGACAGTTTTTTTTCTACGGTATCATTGGGCCGGCTCGACCGGATCGTTACCAATATCTCATAGAAAACCGATGTAAAGTAGCGGCTTGCTGCTTTTACGGTGAGTGAGATGTCCGGAAGCCCAAATCCCCCTCCTCTTCCCAATCCCTTATTATTCTTTTACTTTAAGGTCGGCAACGCGCCCATGATTCTTCTGGTATTGTTGGCGTTTGGCGTCCGTGGCGCAGCGGGTGAGTAGCCAGCTGTGAAGCGAGAGGCCGCGGGTTCGATCCCCACACCAGACAAATGTTTGTGTGATCCACAAATATTTGTTTCGGGGTCTGGGTGTTGTGAGACCAAAAGTTGTTCGTAGGTCCTGATACCTACGACACATGACTCGTATCTTACCGTTGGGTCAGGACTATGTATGTGACTGTTGGGTGTATTTATTTATTTACAAGGATATAAGAGCATATTATGTTAGCGTTTACTCTACATCAAATGTTGGCTGCCTGCTCAAATCACTTCCACTCGCCCCTGTTTTCATGTGGGCATGCACAGGCCCACAAAATTTGGCCTATTTAAATGTTTATTCAAATTCTGAAGAGGTAAATCTAAAACTATCATCATCATCATCATCATCATCATCAGCCACAAGACGTCCACTGCTGAACATAGCCCTCCCCCAAAGATTTCCAGACCGACCTGTTGGAAGCGGCCTGCATCCAGCGACTTAAGAAACTAAAACTATATCTAACATTTATTTCCTATCGAGTACCATTAGTAGTGTTCAAAACATACGGGCAAACTTTAGTCCTCGTATTTGACTAATTCCTAGACAAGCTGAATGAGGAGCCGACTATCCGGAACTCAGGTATGTAATAATATTTCGGCTGAATTCATTAAACGCGGAGAATAGTCCACGAATATTAAAGCTCTGTTTCGGTATTCTGTATGAGCGAGATTAAAAATTGTTCCGATTCTGTTCTAAGGATGGGAAGGGGTGGCGCTTACCATCGGGCGAATAACCTGACCGTATCGTTATTCAACCTAAAAATTCTACCGGAGGCATAAAACATACCGTCACTACCATTATGTGTCATATTTAAGATATTGTTTTACATATCAAGCCATTAAACACCAACCAGTTGGCCTTCATCACATATTATAATCCATACGGAAAGCAAATAACGTTGTGAGACAATAAAACGCACATTCGCAACAACATAATATGCAAGTAATTAGTAGTTATTTAGCAGTTATTTTAGCAAAATGCTTTATAATGCTATTATCTTGACGCAACGTTGTGAGGCTTTGTGAGTAATCTTTCATCTCACGATACGATTAACATGCGCAATCGAATTCTCGAAGCCATTATTTCGATTGTCAAATCTCATGAGTGGTAGAGCCTCGCTGTAGACAGTTTTGTTTATAGCATGAATGGGTCGGCTCGTGCGGGTCGTTACCACTATCCCACAGAAAACCGACGTAAAGTAGCGGCTTGATGCTGCATTTCGTACGTTGACTGATATTCGAAGTCCCTCTCCCCTTGCCAATTTCTTAATTATCCCGTCCCTTTAAGGTCGGTAACGCGCCTATGATTCCTCTAGTATTGGGCGTATGGGCTATGGAGACCACTTACCATCAGGTGACCTACTTGCACGTACCGGAATGTTACTCTCAATGTAAGTTTAGGATATAATGCAGTAATTGCAAAGCCAAGTCTATGAGGCAACTCTATCAACTTTACAGTACATATCGTCGATGAAGTAACAATACCTCCTAACCGACAATTTAGTCCAAAATTACTTTTTTATTACAATAGGCGTAAACATAAACCACATCCCTTAGTAACTAATAAAAAGGTAATGTATTGGAAACTATATACTATCAATAGTTGATCAAAATAAATAAAACCTTATTTTAAACAGTTATGTAAAAAAAAACTTTATTTTAAACAGTCTGGTGTAAAATTAGATTCTCAACACTTAGGAGGTATTGGTACTTCATGACGATATACAATTTTACGTTCCATTTCTACTTTTTAACATTAACATTATTTAGTATAGAGTAATTATCCGCGATTCGCCGTCAGCATTAAATGTCTTTATAGCGGATCCATTCCGTTTTACGTAGTATTTAACGTCGGGCCCGACGTTAAATCTTTAATCGCAGACATATAAACCGAATAACTGAATTACAGTTACAAAATGTATTAGATACATATCGTTTATTTTATGCTAAGTAAATGCATATAGGTCCCTCGTATGCGAGAGGCTGTCTGAGTTGGTACCACCGCTTTGACTATTTTTGCTGCTAAGCTACAGTATATAAGCACTTTTGTGTTTCGGTTTGAAGGACATTAAGTGAAATTACTGGGCATTATGAGACTTAAAATCTTATGTCTCGGGGTGACAAGCGCAATTCAGTGCCATGCAGTGCTTTGTAATTCAAAGTTCTGTGTGGCGTTGCTTTTGTTTATGGGCAGGCGTGGCGCTTACCAACAGGAGAGTGCCTTGCTCGTCTCGTCATTGGACTAACGAAAAAAGAAATGCGGTACAAACATAATGTCGACCGTCGAGACTGCATCGCTTGACGATCGCCAGAATTATGCCGGCATGAAGACAATGATATTTCGATTGTATGATAACCTCCTTTCTCCAACGCTAAGTTTATAAGCTACTAGCTGGCGCCCGCGGCGCTGTCCGCATCAACCCCCCTCTTTTCCATTTAAAATATAAACTCCCAAACATCCTTTTTTATAGCATACACTGGAAAATGAGCAAGTGGGTCACCTGATGGTAAATGATCTCCACCACCCATGCACGCCCACAACACTAGAAAAATCATTGGCGCGTTGCCGACCTTAGAGGAAAGGGATAATTAGGGATTGGGAAGGGATTTGGACTTCCGGATATCTCAAACACCGTACGAAACGCAGCAGCAAGCTGCTACTTTACGTCGGTTTTCTATGAGACAGTGGTAACATTAGTGCTGTAGACAAAACTGTCTACAGTGTGGCTCTACCACTCACTTGTTTAAACATACAAAAAAGAAACAAATATATGCGTCAAATCGAAAACCTCTTTTAATTCGTCGGTTAAAATTACATCATACTTTCCCAACCAACTAACTCGCATTACAACTAACGGACACGTAACTTCAATAATAGAGCCATATAAAATTTTAATACATGCTACGAAAGGCAAGCTTAGACCTCCATAAAGCCTAATATTTCCTAGGCAAGGGTTATTAGGATTAGAATTTAACTTTTCTTTGGGGCTAATGAGGGCCGGGTCGAGGTAAGGCAATTTAATTTTATGAATGCTCTGTCCCTAGCTCTACATAGGGTTAGGTCACAGAATGGCTTTATTATTTTACTGATGTAGTTAGGTTCTCAAAGAGGTCGCGGTATGTTTGCTATTTAATTTGACAGCCTGCGTGGCGCAGTGGGCGAGTAGCCGAATGTGAAACGTGGGACTGCAGGTTCGATCCCCGCACCGAGAATATTTGTCTGATCCACAAATATTTGTTTCGGGTCTGAGTGTTGTGAGACCGAGTCTCTCGTACTTCCTAATACCTACGACACAAGACTCGTATCTGTACTATGTGTGTGACTGTTGGGTGTCATTTATTTATTTGTATTGTAAACGTAATAACCGTTAAAAAAATGCAATAAGGTATTTGACTATGTTTAATTGTCTACATTATTTTATATGCACCAGACAATAATACGAATAAGAAATTATAAAGCGAAACCAAAATTAAATTGGGTAAACAATGAAGCTGCAGTTCATGTTTTAAGTATTGGAACCTGAAAAGAGGGGGCGTAGTGGGAAAATCTAGCTATCTTCCTCCCACGCGTGTACCGTAACAGGCGTGACCTGTCTTGTGACGTAGAATGCCATGTTGTGCATCCTCTTTCCGATATTTGACAACTACGCCTTTCAGAGGATTTAAATAGCTTCCAACTTCTTTTAGACTTTATTTATTAAAATTATTTTGATAATAGATTTACTGCACCGCAGCTGTCGCTGCTCCGTACTGCACAACACAATTGCCCCACCGAAGCAGTCTTAATTAAACAGTATACAAAATATATTAATTCCAACTAAAATTACTACTAAAGTAACTACTTTGCTCTGAAAAATAATATATTCTACTTACATTCCTAAATTAAAATTTCAGCACTGTTTACCATCAGCCGTTTCTAGAAAGAGCCGCAACTCATTATCTATACTAATAATAAAGCTGTAGAGTTTGATTGTTTGTATGTTTGTTTATTTGTTTGAACGCGCTAATCTCAGGAACTACTGGTTCGAATTGAAAAATTATTTTTGTGTTGGATAGTCCATTTATTGAGGAAGGCTTTAGGATATAACATTACGCTGCGACCATTAGAAGCGAAGCATCAGTGAAAAATGTTGCAAAAACGGGGAAAATTATTCATATTTGAAGGCTTCCGTTGCTAAGCTACCCAAATAATATTATTTGAAGGCTTCCGTTGCTAAGCTACCCAAATCTATACTAATATTATAAAGCTGTAGAGTTTGATTGTTTGTTTGTTTGTTTGATCACGTGGGCGGAGCCGCGAGCAAAAGCTAGTATAGTATATAACATTTCTGTAAATTCTGTATGTCTAACATAACACTAAAGCGAGTTCATGCTTTCTGCGTACATCGCGCGCCTACATAAATTATCCTCTTGGAAAATTGCGATGGATTTCTACCGAATTCGGGGTAGTTTGTTATGTTCACGAACATATGAACAGCTTCCGTGGCGCAGTGGGCCTTAGCCGGCTGTGAAGCGAGAGGATGTGGATTCGATTCCCGCACCAAAACAAATACAAGGTGATAGGTCTCTCGCATATGAGAGGCCGTCTAGGTTGGTACCACCGATTTGTCTATTTCTGCCGCCAAGTAACAGTGTGTAAGCACTGTTATGTTTCGGTTTGGATATTGAAGTCAGTGAAATTACTGGGCATTATGAGATTTAACATCTTATGTCTCGGGGTGACGAGCGCCGTTCAGTGCCATGCAGTGCTTTGTAACTCAATGTACTGTGTGGTGTTGCTTCTGATTACCACCAGGCGAGCGAACAGCTGCTGTCTTCACTCAAGCAACAAAATATTAAAGGCTAACTGGCAACGAGACAAAACTATAATAAATTTTCCAATAAATGCAAATTACCTTGACTCTGTTTGTTTTAAAAGGTTCCCGTCGTCAGTCAATCGCTAGTACCCAGCATCCTACGTCTCCCGTAGGATCTTTAATTCCAGGTAACGTTGCATCGAGACTAGTTCAACAAGCCGAATAATTTACCCAAACACTTCCTACGAGTACGTTCACGTGAACTTATGTTTGTCAAGGAACTTACACGAATATTTCAGCTCACCTTTATAAACTAAATATAAAATGTGAGTTATTTCAGTGCTTGTTCAGTTATTATTGATGAAATATATAATAGTTAAAAAACTTAAAAAAACACTCTTATAGAAAATCCAACTAAAAATAATAAATAATAATTTTTATAAATTTAAAGAAAAAAATGTATTTTATTGTAAAAAAGCGTGGGGTGCTTTTTAAGATATTATCATAATGATAATCCTGCTACTCATATCTGTCAATAAAATATTTATAACTATTGACACCATGCACCCCACGCTTTTTTTACAATAAAATACATTTTTGTCTTCGAATTATGAAGCTAATAATTTTTTTAAAATGGAATGAATTGAGTTTTTGTTCAGTTATTATTGATGAAATATATAATAGTTAAAAAACTTAAAAAAACACTCTTATAGAAAATCCAACTAAAAATAATAAATAATAATTTTAATAAATTTAAAGAAAAAAATGTATTTTATTGTAAAAAAGCGTGGGGTGCTTTTTAAGATATTATCATAATGATAATCCTTCTACTCATATCTATCAATAAAATATTTATAACTATTGACACCATGCACCCTACGCTTTTTTTTTACAATAAAATACATTTTTGTCTTCGAATTATGAAGCTAATAAAAGCGTGTTAAATGGAATGTATTTAGTTTTATTTGGATATTTAAAGTTATAAATATAAAGTAAAAAATATTTTAACCGAATATTTATCCCAGTTTTGCACTTTCCTCCGTTTTTCCAGAGGTTTAAAAGAAATAGGTCACCGATGATAGTAATGAAACTATCACTACATCTCGCCGAAAGTACCCACGATTCTTTGCACATGTTAGAATTCCGCGGGCCCTCCATTCATAAACGTAAATGGTTGAGTGAAGTGCAGCCTGAGGTGATGAATAGATTAGCTTGCGTGCCCTGGCTCTTTGCAATTATGTGAAACTCTAAGGTAAGGAAACATGGAGAAAATCTTGGAATTACTTAGAGTTTAGGAGTGATAAAGCCACGCTGTAGACAGTTTTGTCTACAGCATGAATTGGCCGGCTCGACCGGGTCGTTACTACTATCTCACAAAAAAACGATGTATAGTATCGGCTTGCTGCTGCGTTTCGTACGGTGAGTGAGATATTCGGAGGTCCAAATCCCCCTCTCCTTCCCAATCCCTTAATTATCCCTTTCCTTTAAGGCTGGCAAGGCGCTTATGATTCTTCTAGTAATGTACGCGTTCATGGGCGGTGGAGATCACTTACCATCAGGTGACTCACTTGCTCAATTGCGTTTCTATGCTATATAAAAAAAGATCTGAATACAATCAAGAAGTAAAAGACTAGTAGACATTGTCGATAACTGGTTTAGTAACCTTTTTTAGTTAAGGTAATTTACAGGTAATTTAAGTAAAACATCTATGAACAATTTCAAACTTGGAGTTGATTATATTTAATGATGGTTGCCTGGAAGAGATCGCTTTAAGTGATAAGGTCGCCACTTGTGGCACATTCATTTTCTGTTTACTGTTGTGCGTGTCTACAACAAAGTGTTACTATTTATCAACTTTATTTAGGTTGTTTTTTACGCAATTGAGTGGCCAGATGATCACGTCTTACTGATGCGAATGTAAAGTTTGCTTCTTCATACAGTAGCTTTATGCTTGGGCAATCAGTTTTGGCTTCTGAGGCATTACTAATATAAAATAGAAACCTTAAAAAAATGCGCATTCTTTCGTAAACGCTGTCATGTTCATGTATACAAGGTGGTAGGTCTCTCGTATGCGAGAGGCCGTATGGGTTGGTACCACCGCTTTGTCTATTTCTGCCGCAAGCGACAGTGTGTAAGCACTGATGTGTTTCGGTTTGAGGACATTGAAACCAGTGAAATTACTGGGTATTATGAGACTTAACATCTTATGTTTCGGGGTGACGAGCATAGTTCAGTGCCATGTAGTCCTTTCTAATTCAAAGTTATGTGTGGTGTTGCTTCTGTTTATGGGCAGGCGTGGCGCTTACCATTAGGCGAGCGCCTTGCTCGTCTCGTCATTCAATCAAATCATCATATCATCATCATCTCAGCTTATTGCCGTCCACTGCTGAACGTAAGCCTCCCCAAGTGAGCGCCAACCATCATTCAATCAAATAAAAAAATAAAAAAATGAGCAGCGATGTTCGCTTACTATCAGGTGATCGAACAGCTCTTTTGCCACTTTTCCCATAACGCCTAGTAATTTCATTACGCCCGTAACTTACGGGAATTAGTATGACAAATTCATTATAGTGACAGCTATTATCAGCACTAGGATTAGTGTCAATAAGAAAATGATACGACATCTATAAACATCTAGAATATTCTCATAAGAACACGTAATATGATGGCTCTACATAAACATGGTGATGAAAACGTAATGCACATGCAGCTGAATATATCAAGTCTACGCTGCAGTTTAACAGCGGGGCATGTGGGAAACATTATTTCTTTGAATTATTCATTCCATACCAGAGAACAGGGATGAACTCCTTCCTTTACATCGGGCTCTTGTTGTAGTTGGTGTAACATGGTGATGATAACCTGGGATCTAGCTGGATTTATTTTATTACGTTTCACTATTGGATATTCTTTTTGAACCTGGTTCGGCAAAGTGACTACGCTACACCTGATGGTGAGTGCAGCGCAATCCAGGAATCGTGTCGACCAACAACAAACAGTATGCCTATCGTTGGTCGGCATGATCATACTGGCCTGCAAATTATTAAAAATTCGTAATTTAACCCACCCAAATCTGATGAAGCTTGAGGAATTAACAATGGTTAAGCACAAAAGGACTCGAGACTAAGCCACGAGGCAGCTTATCTGAATGATACCCACAAGATCTTGACTACGTCATTTTAAGATGCTTGTGCTATTTCTTAATTGCTAACTAAACTTCAACCTTCACAGATAATGGGATAAAAAGATTCAAGAATTCAAACCTGTGGACTACATTTAGAGGAGATTTGTTCGTGGAAACAATGAGTTCTAGATGACGATGATATTGCACCATGTACCATCCCATCTATATTCCATCAGCTGAATTTGCTGGTGGTAGGGTACCTAATCATTTTTGTATCCAACTAGATACTGACCACCATAGATACGATGAAAAACTCGCCATAGTGGCTAGTTCAGGCGAGTCACGTCCCTGAATCAAACAGTGTATATCTAGTAACTTAAGGCCAGGATAATTCTACTAACCGTTGAGGGACACTATGTCTCTTGACGTTTGCCATTATATTTGAACTGCACTGTACTTACCACCAGGTCCAGTGAAGTAACTTTGCAGTGCCAGAAGAAGAACTTCAAGGTCTGTTCCTCCCTTGCTGTGTGAAAAAAAAACTTGTGCGTCTCGGGACGCTCGACCGAAGTGATAACTTAAACTAATCTAAGTTGACGTATGCATGAGAGAAAGGGAAGCCAGACAGAGTGGCGCCGTAACGCGTTACGTTACCCTCCCATAAGAAGTTATCACTTCAAAAACACTTTTGGTAAAGATTTGTAAAGATTGCAGCACATCTTATTATTCACTACTATACGATTTATGAGCCAAGGCTATGCACTCAGCAGTAAGCACACACGGTACATATTAATGTAAGTAGTTCGCGAGCACACTCAGTTATTTATACCCTAATTTAATTTCTACCACTCACTCGATTGCCTCGGTCGATAATTACGAACTGTTTTAGGCCGTATCTCTATAATTGCGAAGCAGTATTAAATATTTCATGTACAGTATTAACGATCTGTTGATTTTTAAATTAACAAGCTATTGATATAAAGTAGTATAACAATAATATAAAATATGACCCTCTAAAAATTAAGTGCTTTAATTCTACTTCCAGCTTCTTTTTTTGCTTTCTGCCTTTCTACAGGAGCAGTGGAGATTATTACCATCATGTGACCTGCTAGCTCGCTCGTCAGCATATGCTAAAAAACGTGACACATGTGAACTTATAAGACAATGATTAATAAAACCAACTCTGATGCCAGTAGATGACACCAGATATTACGAAACGTCTATAAAGATTTGCTCCGACGGGCCCCATTAGAAAGCAGTCTCACATGGGAACCCGGGGACCTATTGTGGAGGTTGATAGCCATCGGACAATAGACGATTAAGAACGATAGCACGCGATACGATCCTATCTCGACACGTTCGTGTAAGCTCTTCACTTGGGCGGGGGTGTGTGGTGTGAGAAGTAGCGGAAGCGAAAGCGGTTATTAATAGTTGAGGGAATTTTATTTAGACTCATAAATTAAGAAATAAATGTTCTTTATTTTATTAATTTGATATTATGAATAATTTTTAACCTTTAAAGTATAATACAAATTGAATGTTTATGTACAAAGCTATATATAATTGACGTGACAAGCTTTGTAAATAATTAATGTTTTATCAAGCAACATATAGTTTTCTTGATATGCAACAATACAGCAATGATATGTAACTTCAGGCCGACGTAATTCTGCCAACCGTCGAGAGATGACCGTGGTGTTTCGGTTTGAAGGATATTGAAATCGGTTAATTACTGGAATATAAGCGACGACCTAACACCTTATCTCTCGGAATGACGAGCGCAGTCTATTGCCATGTAGTGCTTTATAATACAAAATGATGTATGGCATTGCTTCTATTTATGGGCAGGTGCTACGTTTACCCTCAGGCGTGCGATATGGTCCTATCGTCATAAAATTAATGAAAAAAGATACTTTTACCATGGGCGCCGGCAGCAGACGGTTGGCGTTATTGCTCGGGGAATTCCCGCTGCCTGCTGGAAGTGGGGTGCAAGTGCACCCCTTGCACCCCCTGTCAGCAGGCAGCGGGAATTCCCAGAGCAATAACGCCAACCATCAACTACAGAGATTAAGTATGCTTTCGATTAGCGAAACATATTCAATCAAATACCCGCGCGATTTGAATTTGACATTACATTTATTTACATACATGTATAATTCTTTATTTTATATTAGTTGATAGTTATTATGTGTAGATGTAGATGCACCTCACTGAAAGTAATCACGGCGGCGCTCATGACTTTAACAAATCGCTTTCACCTCTCACATACGCCATACTCCATTACAAAGTCTTGACTTACCAGTCTTTAGGTAACCCTTAGCTGCAAGCGAAAAATCCCTCATTGTTCCTAGACAAATTACTCTCTCGGAATAATATATACAAACGTCTGGGATGAAACATGGCTATCTAGCGGTCAATGCGGCCTTCGCCTTGTACTGAATAATAGAATACCTTCATTATGGCCTAAAGGTGAGCATCATTTACGTGAATTATTTATATTTTGCGAATTAATGACTTAACTGGAGGTAATGTTCCTCACCTCCTTTCCTAATCCCTATTCCTTTAACGTAGCCAACTTATCCATGATTCTTGTGGTGTTCCTGGGTGGTGATGGTCATTTACCATTAAATAACTTATTTTCTCAATTGTCGATATGCTTTTATATAGAAATAGCCTAATTAACCTAATTTTCTTACATCTAACGACTGTTATAAATTATAAATCTGATGATTCAGTTCAATAAAAATTATTATTATTTTGTATAACTGAAACTAATCTATTACTTGAAAAAGAGGCAAAAAATATTACCTCATCTCCTCAATGCTTATCTGTGTGTAGTATAACCTGTCTTACCACCAACACATATCAATAAATTATACAGTAATTTGCCATCATTACAAAACTATGTCGATAACCACTTATCTATCGAGGTAGTTACATACTAGTTAAATCAATCATTATAGTAAAAACTAATCAATCTTTAATCCGTGGCGAATAAATAAATACCTGCCTGATTGCTTAGAGAGTGGTGCCTCGTATTAAGAAGTTATTGCAATTTCTTGTAACACTGTCCTTGTTTAGAAGGATGCAGGTTTTTTTGAAGTGAAGTGAAGTGCATGGTACTTTAAGGCCCGGATGTTGGCATATAGCTAGGGCAGGTTGGCCTTTTTGAAGACCTGACCCCACACTAAGATAACCTGTATACAAAACTATGAGGGACTTGCGGTCCCACAACAACCAGACCCGAAACAAATATTCGTGGAACACACTATTTGTCAATAAAACAACAATATTTGTCTCAATCGAACCCACGGCCTCTCGCTTGGCAGCCAGCTAGTCGCCCATTGCGCCGCGGACGCTGATAGTTGATACTAAAGTAGCAGTACTTTTTTCGTTCTGCTTGGAATTATCTGTGATAGATTTTTATCTAGGATTAGTATTTTGTCTGGTCTTTCGACTAATGGCATAATATTCTATTTACCGATAGATTTCTTAGTGAAAAAAAAGATATCTTAGTGGTAGTAAATGTTTGACACATTTTATATAGAAGATCTGTGAAAATACTACTGTTCGTAAGCAAAACTACCTGTAAATAGAATATATGGGACGGTCATGAGACGTCTCCACATATAAAGCTGGCATGACAAGCTGTTTTAGAATGGTAGAGCCACGCTGTAGACATATTTGCCTACAGCATGAATAAGCCGGCTCGATCTGTTCGTTACCACTATCTCACAGAAAATCCACGTAAAGCAGCGGCTGGGTGCTGCGTTTCGTACGGTAACATATCTCACTTACCATTAGGTGACCCATTTGCTCGTTTACCGGCCTATGCTATATGCCTAACTCTGTCTTAGGCTCCTGTCTAAGCATGCTGCTGAGCATACGTGATGTGATTAACTTAACATCTTTACACAAAGATCCTGAAACGATAAATTTCATTTATCAAGAAGACATTTAAAGCGAACCAATAGTCAATATTTTCATAAATTTACCCAAAAAATCACTTCATACACCACAACACGTTCACCGCCACAAACAAGGTAAATAACTCTTAATTTTAGCCGATCGCAGACATATTAATCAGTACGCGTCATAAACGAAATGTGCGTAGTGAAATATCGTATCGGGAACAAAAAATCTGCCTGCTACCGTACCAATTTGTGGATTTATGGCTTGAACACACATCTGTCGACGAAAAAACTCGGCCGCTACTGGTTGTTAATTGCCAGTTGCTCGGTGACTGAGTTGTGATAATTTGTGTTCGTGTTTTGCAACTTTTTTTTCTTATTATATCTAACGAATGGAGGTTGATGATTATGATGAGATTAATGTTCGCCTCGAACTAATAAGTTCGCGAAATCTTACTTCTGCCGGACCATTACGCTAGGGAATAGTTTTCCGGCACACGTGTTCCCTCCCTCCTATAATATAAGGTCCTTTAAACGGAACTGTATGAAGAAGCAGTTAGGCAGGCATGATCTTGCCGACCTACGATGGACACATTGTTTGTCGTTGGTCGACACTATTCTTTGATTGCGCTACACTTACCATCAGGTGGAGCGTAGTCACTTTGCCGAGCCAGGATAAAAAAATGCTGGTGATATTGATAAGAAGACAATCATAGTCTGTCATCGAAACAATTTGTGGGTTTGTGCGTGAAACAGAAATCTGTTGACAGAGAAACCCGGCCCGGAATATTTTGATAATCATGTAATTTTAGGACAATGACGATTACAGTAATATCAATATTCATGATGGTTTGGTCACGTTTTTGAGGAAACAAACAGGAGTACGTCGGTCGCAAATGCCTGTGCCAGATTGTACCAGGGGTACGCTCCCGTTAACGACAACCCAAAACGCGTTGACTTGATGTATTAGAAGGAGACAGGAGAGTTAATTGTCTCATTACAGATGCCACTAATACCGAGGGCAAAGGAAGCATTTTAGTAGAAAGGCGGACCCTGGTACCAAACTGGGATAACGCCAGGCAGAAAGAAAGAAAGACGTTCATATCTAATGGAGTAAGTATCACTCGCTAACAACTGAACCTATAAACTAACTGGGTATACACTGGCTGGCGTTAAAACACACACCTAATTGGATAAATGACTGATCATTGACTTTTTTTTTAGTCACTAAGCAACATCGTGTAAGCACTGATGTGTTTCGGTTTGAAGCACATTGAATCCAGTGAAATTACTGGGCATTATGAGACTTAACATCTTATGTCTCGGGGTGACGAGCGCAGTTCATTGGCATGCAGTGCTTTGTATTTGTGTGCAACGTTCTGTGTGTTGTTGTTTTTGTTTACTTTGGCACTTACCATCAGGCGAGCGCCTTGCTCTTCTCGTCATTCAATTAAATAAAAGAAAAATATTGAAAACAAGTTGATGATGTATGTGTAAATAAAAGGAACGGCCACATTTATTTCGCACAAATGGACGTACAATAAAGTATATTGAAGTGAAAACGTCGGAACTTCCTGTTTTTGGGTCCGCATTATGAAACTTGCCAACTACACATAATGCGTGCGCAAAGGGAAAGTTGACGATAAATCAGGAAAGGGCCGAACGCGTCCCCGGGGACCATCGACATCGTTCCCACAAATATATTTTTATGTATTTTTTGACCTACTTCATTGTATGGACAAGTTATTTTTGGCATACATTTGTTAACAGGACATTTTATGAGTGGTAGATCCACGCTGTAGACAGTTTTGTCTACAGCATGATTGGGCCGGCTCAACCGGGTCATTACCACTGTCTCACAGAAAACTGACGTAAAGTAGCGGCTTGCTGCTGCGTTTCGTACGGTGAGTGAGATATCCGGAGGCCCAAATACCCCTCCCCTTCCCAATCCCTAATTATCCCTTTCCTTTAAGGTCGGCAACGCGCCCATAATTCTTCTGATATTGTGGGCATACATGGGCGGTGGAGATCACTTACCATCAGGTGACCCACATGCTCGTTTGCCGATCTTTGCCATAAAAAATAATAAACACTTCCTCAATAAAACAAACCTGCGAGTAGCCGGCTGTGAAGCGAGAGGCCGCGGGTTCGATCACCGCACCAAGACAAACATTTGTGTGATCCACAAATATTTGTCTCGGGGTCTGGGTGTTGTGAGATCGTAAGTATCTCGTAGTTCCTGATACCTATGACACAAGACTCGTATCTTACTGTGGGGTCAGGACTGTGTACGTGACTGTTGGGTGTATTTATTTTCAAAAGTCATGAAACAATGCCTTACTTGATCTCAGGATTGAACCTAAGACCCCATACACCACCATACACAAATCACATACGATGTCAGATTAGGACAAAACAATCAAATTATAAAATACTAGCGTTTGCTCGCGGCTCCGCCCGCGTGAATAGCATTTTCCGGGATAAAAGTAGCCTGTAACCGTCTCCAGGGTCCCATCTATCTCTGTAGATAAATTCATCAAAATCGGTTCAGTGGTTTAGGCGTGAAAGCGTAACAAACAAACTCACTTTCGCATTTACTTTCACCCCTTTTTTCATCCCATAATAAATAAAATTTCCAACTTTCCTGAAATACGTATTTATTTGTTTTATGACAATAGCCGAAATACAACATTTTGTTTATGTAACTTTCAAAATGACGGACTTTCATACATAATAATATCATCCCCTATTTTGATTTTTATCATCCCCTTAGGGGTGGAATTTTCTAAAATCCTTTCTTAGTGGGTGCCTACAAAACAAAATGAATATACAGTCCGAATTTCATGCTTGTTGCCTTGATAGTTTGCGCTCGGCGATGATGAATCAGTCAGGACATGTTATTTTATAAGTATAGATCAAATCAACACATAAATAACAATACAAAAAATTGCAATTAAAATTATGGCGGCAAAGCACGGCACAATCGACAAGTATACCATATATGTACCCCGACTTCAAAGCTGCCACTTATGCTGAAAGCACTTCTAGTCCCGTCAGCGGTAAATTAAAAATATTTTCCAATTGCAAACCACGCTCGTAAACAATGTTTTCGGTGCTGGGTAAGGCACAATAGATTTTTAATGCACTACGACGACATGTTTACACGCGTCCAAAATATATTCCAAAATATATTAGAGTTGTAGAGCCACGCTGTAGACAGTTTTGTCTACAGCATGAATGGGCTGGCTCGACCGGGTCGTTACCACTGTCTCACAGAAAACCGACGTAAATTAGCGGCTTGCTGCTGCGTTTCGTACGGTGAGTGAGATATCCGGAAGCCCAAATCCCCTCCCCTTTCCAGTCCCTAATTATCCCTTTCCTTTAAGGTCGGCAACGCGCCCATAATTCTTCTGGTGGTGGGCGTATATGGGCGGTGGAGATCACTTACCATCAGGTGACCCACTTGGTAGTTTCGTGATAGAAAAATCCAGTATCACATTTATCCGACCCGGGGATCGAACCCAAGATCGCAGCATAGCAGTCATATCGCGTACGCAATACAAGTACGACACTGAGGCACTCAAGTTCCACTCATGTTGTAGACAAAACATTTCTCAATATAGCTGTAGAGCTTAAACAATGTTTATTAGATTTATTAATTTCTTTTAAGGTATTTTTATATTTGAACGTTGATGTCCCTTCGTTTCCCAAAAATATAAAAACTGGTTAAAAACACGCAAATTGTAGAGTGTTTGCGGCTTTCCTTTAGGGGTGTTAAGTTTTTCCTTTCGTTATCAATTAATATTAACCAAATCTATATGGGACTACCCTTGGTAAAACCTATCAAACACAAATAGAATAATTTAAATTGGTCCACTTATGGTTTATCACCTAACATACATAAAAGTATAGACGAATTAGGAACCTCCTTATAAAGTCGGTTGAAAATACATTATACCAAACTGAAGACAAAGAAAAGTAAGGGTTAAGTTAAAGCAAAAGGGCGGTAAAGCTAAAAGGCCCAACAACTACAAGTTGGTTAAGTGCTCGTCCAAAATTTAGTTCATCAGACATTTGCTAGTTTACCATTTATTATTAGAAACAATATTACTTCGTAAAGGTTACTGTAGTAATTTTATCTTATTATTCAAGTTTAGTAAGATATATTTAGGTCCCTATAAAAACATTTCTTCGCAAAACAAATCCTTTAGACAAACTTGGATTCAAACCCAACCTTATTTCCAACTAGTTTAATGAATAAAAAGGTTGATTAACGACTTTCAATAAACCTCAAGTTTGTACAACAAAGTTTAAAGGAACAGCGTTTATAGTGAAAGTGAATACTTTTGCTTTTTTTTCTCCAAGTTTTCTTTGATTTATGGCGACCTCTTTACTTTTACTTGCCGAAGTAACTTGACAAAATGCTTTTCTTTGCGAACTTCAATAATGGATGTTTTTAAACAAAGCCGTTTTGTTCTCTTTATGACGTCACCAATTATATTTGTCGATAATATGACTTGTCATATAAATCGAGTTGACCGGGTTTTAACGCGCAATTGGGAAATGGGAAATGGGAGGTACAAGGTGGTAGGTCCCTCGTATGCGAGAGGCCGTCTGGGTTGGTATCTTTACCGCTTTGTCTATTTCTGCCGCCGAGCAACAGTGTGTAAGTACTGTTGTATTTCGGTTTGAAGGACATTGAAGCCAGTAAAATTACTGGGCATTAAGAGACTTAACATCTTATGTCACGGGGTGACGAGCGCAGTTCAGTGCCATGCAGTGCTTTGTAATTCAAAGTTCTGTGTGGTGTTGCTTCTGTTATTGAGCAGGCATGGCACTTACCATCAGGCGAGCGGCTTGCTCATCTCGTCATTCAATCAAATAAAAAAAAACTTAAAATCCTTAGTTTCATCTAAAACAAATCTAAGCCGTTTCCAATTGCATACAAAAACTAAATTACTTACATATTCTGTTTCAGAAGAGAGTAGAAATTCTTATTCCATAGAACGTATTACGCTAAGGTACTAGCATTAAAAATGTATGGCAACAACGTTTGTATGTCACAAGGGTAGATTGTATTCGACTGAATACAGAGCAATGGATAACAGTAATGCAAAACTGAGTACGCTTTATATATCTTTTTAAAGAAGATACGGATAAATTGTGTGCATTAAGAGTTATACACACGTAAGCTGATGATGGTGATGATGACTGTTACTCAAGTAAGTCTCCTGGTTGTAAGTGATCTCCATCAACTATGCCACCCACAATATTAGAGCAATGATTGCTCTGCTAGTGTGTTGCTGAGCTTGAAAAAGAGGAATAGGAAGCGGGAATACGAAATATTTATCTTGCTAACTTCTTTGTTATGTTGGTAGTGTTATTCTAATTAATCTCAATACGCATTCATGTAGGGTTTTACGGAAAGCCTTGTAAAATCCTTGTTATGTGAAATGAAAGACGGCTATAAGCACACTTACGTTTAATGGCTGATGGGGCCTATTTATTATAGCTATCTACCTATACAACAGTCCTCTACACAGCAATGGGCTAAAGCGCCTCAATACTGATTTTCCATTCTCGCGTGCGCTCTTTTTTATTAACGCTAATGATGAGACAACAACGTTGTTAGCTTGATAAGTATAAGATATGCTTACACATAAACAGAGGTAACGCCAATTATAATTTCGAATCATGAAGTACTGCATGACATTGGACTACTCTCGTCGCACCAGACATGAGATATTAAGACTCATCACCGCCACAAATTTTACAACTTCAATGTTGAAGGACATTCACACAACCATGCCTACGCACTGCTGCTTGACGCCAAAAATAGACTAAGCGGTGGTACCTACCCGATAACCTTTCGAATACGAGTAACTTACTACCTACTTGAAAAATAAAAGTGCCCTACATCATTAAAAATCTGTGAAACCTAAGCTACGTCAAGGTTTAATAGTCCACACGTCTTTGCATGTGACCAAATTACTAACTTTATATCATAGTTAGAATTTTCAATTTATTTTAAATAAACGTTCTATTCACCGTATGGCGTTGCTTGTCTCAAACTACATTATAATACAAACACACTTTACATATTATCTAACTTGAAGCACTGTGACGCACAGCAACTGTGCGAGAGTTGAAGCGGATTCTGTAACTTGGTCGCTTCTAATAAAACTTGGTCGCAGTGTAATCTCAGACACGAGATGAATAAATACGACGAGCCGGCAAGCTAATAAATTACCTACGATTAGTTTCGTGTTTACTTACAACGTCGTTTAGAAAGTTCAGCTTTGGATGATGACGGGTGACGGAAGCTTGACGAAGTTTAATTGCTTAATGAAGGCAACAAGTGCAAATAAAGGTAATATTATCCCTTTAAATAAAGTTTAAATAATATAAGTTGAATGAAGTATTAATTTCGTGTTACTATTTAACCTACACAAGGTGGTAGGTCCCTCGTATGCGATAGGCCGTCTGAATTGGTACAACCAATTTGTTTATTTCTACCGCCAAGCAACAATGTGTAAGCACTGTTGTGTTTCACTTTGAAGGATATTGAAGCCAGTGTAATTACTGGGCATTATGAGACTTAACATCTTATGTCTCGTGGTGACGAGCGCAGTTCAGTACCATGTAGTGCTTTGTAATTCAAAGTACTGTTGTGGTGTTGCTTCTGTTTATTGGCAGGCGTGGCGCTTACCATCAAGCGTTCGCCTTTCTCGTCTCGTCAATCAATCAAATAAAAAAAAAGTTTATTGGCTAACTACAATTGAAGGATCGCTGTGCAAATCGACCTTTAAATCTAAACTAACTCCCTTGCCTGGAATAATAATCTAATACCAAGACATAATCTCGAATTCTAGATAATCCCAAAAGATACATCAGTTCCCACAATCTATACGATAGCCGTTTAAGAACGAAGTCTTTGATAGCGACATAAAAGTTTGAGAGAATTCCCTAAATCTGTTTTATAAGGGCGCGCCTATCACAACTTCGACAATCGAACGCGATAAAACGAATAAAATAAGTTTAATAAAGTTGAGGACCCTATTACGGGCACCATGAATTTTCTACCTCTTATACTTTAATGGAAAAACCAGAGACTATACGTTAGTTTACTGTTGGTAATGTCATAAAATCTATATTTGTTTATTTAAACTTTATTGCACAGAAGTACAATTGACGACCTTATCGCTCAGGGCAATATCTTACAGGCAACCATGGGATGGAGATGAAAGAAGGAGAAAGAAAGGGCAGTCAAGAGTGAATTTATATGTATTTAAAATGAATGTTTTTCTGCATGTCCTTTATAGAATCGTAAACTATGCATTTGATCTTTAGCAAAGTTGTTGTGCATGAGCCCACGAAGGTTTCTGAGTTAGTACGACCAATTTTCGACCGATGGCGTCACTGTCATTCCAATGAATTTCATATTATTGCCATGACAGTTCATGCTGATTTGAATTGAAACGAAAACAGCGAACGAATGATGACGCCTTCAAATTGAAACACAACAGTGCTTACAACTGTTGCTTGGCGGCAGAAATTGACAAAGCGGTGGTACCTACCCAGACGGCCTCTCGCATACGAGGGACTACTACCTTATAATATTATTTTAATTATTTATTCATTAATCATTACCAGTGTAATAGAACACTAGACATCTGTCCAAAGGTAACAAAAACCCATCAATCGTATCAATTAATAACGTTGAAGCCGTACACAGTGAAGGTATTGATATCAGGTGTCCAAGTGCGTCACTTGTCGACGCTGACACGTGAATGGTTATTAATTAGTGACCTGTGAATACCAGCAAGTTATATTGGAAGCTAAATGAGTAATGATGATAATTTGAGTGGTAGAGCCACGCTGTAGGCAGTTTTGTCTACAGCATGAATGGGCTGGCTCGACCGGGTCATTACCACTGTCTCACAGAAAACCGACGTAAAGTAGCGGCTTGCTGCTGCGTTTCGTACGGTGAGTGAGATATCTGGAACCCCAGATCCCCTCCCCTTCCTTATCCCTAATTATCCCTTTCCTTTATGGTCGGCAACGAACCCATGATTCTTCTGGTGGTGGGCGTACATGGGCGGTGGAGATCACTTACCATCAGGTGACCCACTTGCTCGTTTGCCGGCCTATACCATAAAAAAAAATATGGTTCGGCTTTGTTTCACGACCAAAATAAGCTGATGTTCTGATGTGTAGAGGAAGTTTCGTTTTGTAACAGCATTTAAAAGTATTTTAAGGGTGTTTTAATTCAATTTGTATACCTATTAAAAAACATGGTTTATAACTCAGTATTCTTTAATTTCTTTTTAACCGGATCATGGTGCAAATATTCCGTTGACCCCGGGTCATCAGTAGGGATTCTTATTTATTTAGTGTATTTTATTCAATATATTTTTATATTTTTTTTACATTAAAAAATAATTAAATCTAGGGCCCGTGCATACCTGCATGTAACCCGGGATAAGAGGTTGTTATAGTGCTATCTACTATTCTGAAAAAAAAAAATACTTTTCCTATTGCTTTGTCTCATAATGGTGCTAATGGCCAACGTTTTGTCTTTAACTTTAATCAATCTAATGCCCGTAAATCGAAAGGATATAATAATATTTTTGACTTTTATGCCACTACGAGAATCTTTAAAATGGTTTATAACATTTAGCACATAAGACTGACATGATCTAGAAGTATAATACTTTGCAATTATATTACGTAGAATTAAGTAAATATAATACTATAAATTAGTTAATTATCCTCCTCCTCATCCTTGCATCGTATTCCTCAGTATAGAGGGCCGTGCCCTCCCTTCTGAATCACTTTCTATCTTTCTCTATCTGTTTCTGTCTCTGACAGGGACTTTTTTGGCAAAACCGATAATTAAAAAAAGTCTATTTTCAGTAAATAGCAGCAAATATAAGCTCTAAAATGGTGTTTGAATCATTAAATATGATGTAGAATTATGGAAGTTACGGCGTAGCGACAAAAATCACTTTTGAGAATTAATTTATAGAGATTTTGAAGATAGTCTGAATTCTTTGAAAAATTCGCAACCAGACGAAATAAGTCAGAGTAAGTTGCAAAGTAACTCATAATGAAGCGGTTTGGTTAAATTAAATTCAACCGTATACCGATTTCCTTGTCCAATTTAACTTTTAATTACTTTATGGACCTTGGTCGGTTTATTTTATAATAACTTGATGAAATCTCTAATTATCTGTAACAATGTCTTTTATGAGCTGTCTTCGTGTATTTATGCTTATTGGCAGGGTTCATCTTCCTGCTTAGACTCTAGGATAAGCCGGCAAACGAACAAGTGGGTCATCTGATGGTAAGGAATCTTCACCGGCCATGAATGCTGACAATATCAAAAGGAACATAGACGCTTTGCTGACTTGAAAGGAATGTGATAATTAAGGGAGTAGAAAAGGGGGATTTGGGCCTCCTATCTAACCCACTGTACGTAACCTATAGTTCATCATTGTATGTCTTATAATGATATGTGAAGCATTCATCTCACATAAATAATACATATACATGTATATACATACATACGTATATTAAATATTATATTATTACTATTAGGGTGCGCCAAAAAATTAAAACAAAAATCACTTACACGAAAATATCGTAGAATACATCGAAACAAACGTTATCTCAAAAGCGCAGTACAAAATATATTCTTTAAAGGGTTCAATATTTATTTTTATAACCATTATAAATATTTGCTGGCACCTTTAGTGACTCTGGAATAAGTAAAGAGGTGATTTTTTCTTCCACACCCCACGGTGCAATTAATGGTCGCTAAAAAATTGACCTTAAATTATTTACTACCCATCGCGACATGACAAAACATTTTCGTTAAAGTACCTAACAAAAATGACACAATCCCAAAGTCCTTCCTTATTATGAACTCTGAAGAATATAATTTGACAGTCACTATCATAAATTCCCGAAAAAGTCTCTTTTGAAAGGGAATCACGAATTTCTTTTTAAAGAAGCCAGTTTAACGTCACTTCGACGTGTTATTAAGGGGAATTTACAAGGTCCAAGGGCTAAATTATCTTCACTTGCCTGTTAAGGCCCGGATTTTTTGTACATTTAATGTTTTTGAGCAAAATTTCAGATTTGTCGGACGACATCCTTATTCTTATATAGAACAAATTGATTTAAACATAGGTTTGACCTTATTTTGGTACACAACACGTGTTACACAGTGTTGATTCTATCTTTTCGCTGACAATGCATACAGTTGTACATAATATCCTACGTTTTTTTTAATAACGAGACGAGCCAGTCACTCGCCTAATAGTAAGCGCGACGCCAGAAGCAACACCACAGAGAACTTCGAATTACGAAGCACTCCATGGCACTGAACTGTGCTCGTCGCCCCGAGACGACATTGTTTGCATGACATTGTTGCTTGGCAGCAGAAATAGAAAAAGCAATGGTACCAATCCAGACGGCCTCTCGCATACGAGGCACCTGCGAAATGTGGGTTACACCTCTTTTACCCATTCGGAGATTACAGGCGTAAATGCATATGTACTGTATTCACATTTTAAAAAAACTACAAAAAATATCATAATGTCCTTCGCAAAAAAACCTGGCCCTTAAAACCGGTAGACGCCAATATGAAGCATTATTAAAGGCAATTTACATCGGTTAAACGCGAAATTGTCTTGTGAAACTTTGAAAGAAATATGCCTAGTGACCTACACGGGCCCATAAATCGACACCGCGCTATTAAAGCACGATTTATTTTAATATGAATTGCCTTTTATTTAGTAATAAATTTCGAAGAAAACATGTAAATTCGCCGACTAAGGACGCTTTGTGAGAGTCGGGACAAAACGTTGTATGATTAATGTTGTCTCGAGATTTTGTGGTCGAGTATTTTTGTTTATAAACATGTCGTATTTAAATGAAATGAAACAGTTTAATAATCATTTAGGCAATTGAAATAGGGTTTATGTCAACTCAGTACAAAAGTATAAGAAAATATATATAGAAATCAGTATCAACTAAGGTATACATAGCATCATCAAAATACACTCGGCAATTACACTAAATCTATTTATTTATCTATTATTATTATTCCATATTTTTACGATATGGACTATAGGCATTACCGAAACGGCACGTGTTTTAAAACTACCACCGGATCCAAAACGACCCATCTTGAGAAGACCCGACGAAACAAAAACAAGTGGGCTTCCTTTACCGCTGGATTCAACGCGGCGCGACCCAGCCCTGGGAAGATTCAGCTAAACAAAGTAATTGGGCTTGTTTTTGGTCCGGTCTTTCAATCAAAATTATTTGAGGATGAATTAAATGGCTTTTTGTCATTTAAATGGTTAAATTAGGTTGAATATACCAAAGCAAAGAGATAAATGAATACTTGAGTTGAACGCTATATTGACGGTCAAGCAATTTATTTTTATTATATTCGATTTTTTATAGTAGAGGCAGGCTAACAAGTATTTCTTATTAGAATTAATGATGATCCAAGTAGGTCACTTGCGTAATGGTAAGCGCCACGCCTGCCCATGAATAAAAGCAACACCACATAGAAACTTCAATTACAAAGCACTATACGTCATTGGCCTGCGCTCGTCACGCCAAGACATAAGTCTCGTATTTTTTTAACCAGGCACTGCAAAGTGACTGCACTTCACCTGATGGTAAGCAGTGCAGTCCAGAAAAGACAATGGCCACCGTACAAACAATGAGTTTATCAGTGGTTACTAGAATCATCCCGGCCTGTATAAATGCTTCTTCACACTCCGAAGAGGGAAGATACAAATCGAGGGGCCTGCGACAGAACAGGCGGGTGACCGATGCAGGCACAGGGATACAAGGATGTGTCCCTATACCCGTCCCAAACAACCATCAAGTTCTGTCGCGAGCCCCTCGGGAGAACCGGATATACACTGGGTGATTCTGGAACGCCATCCACACATGCGTACCACCACGGTCACGAACCCACGAAGACCACGAAGGCTGAAAAGCTTTCGAAACGCCGGGACCAAAATTAAAATAAAAAACCGCGATGAATCCGTTTAATTAGTTTCATTTCAATGTATTTCGCGTAAACGTAAAAAATCATTATTTTTCCTAATTATTCAAAAGCCTTACAACTTCATAATAATGTCGACTTCGTCAATACCCTACACCAAATTAAATTACCCACACTCATTTTGAAATATTCTTTTCATCAAACTTTTTTAATTTTGTATTGAATATCGTTCCAAAAGAAGAGGGCGTCCTACAAACTGCGGTTCCTGATCTCATTAATTTTGTAACGTCTTTTCAGCTCGCTCATCCGCTATTGTTGAAAAGACTTGTGAGTAACCATTTCCTGAGATATTATAATCAGTATCGAGAGTTCTGTTTAATTATGTTTAAAAATGCTCGTATTGTTAGAATACTAAATGTATGTGTTGAGCGAATTAATTAGAAAAAGTAAAATAATCATTAAATACACCAACATTATACGCATAGTCCTGACCCCGTTCTAAGTTATCCTTTATCGTGGATATTTAAAACTATGAGGGACTTACGGTCCCTCTTTGATCGTAACAAATATTGTGGATCACATAAAAATTAGCTTCGTCAGGTTATAGAACCCGTGTTCACAATTTCACAACCGGCTACTCACACACTGCGCCACGGGGGCTGTCAAAATAACAATTGTATTTCTTTTTTTAAAATTTAAAGTGAAAAATACGCTATAAATGCGCATGAGCTGTTAGTTTCAGTAACAATTTGCATTAAAACTTAATGGTTATATATTTTTTGTAGTCCATATTCAAAATCTTTATTCATAATGTAGGCTAATAAAGCGCTTATGTCAAGTACACAACATATTTTGTAATTAATAAGACCAAATTAAAATTATGGGAACTTTGGAATAACCGCCGCGCTAAAGGCTGGCAGGAAAGGGCACAACAATAAGCATGGGAAGACGGAGGGGATCCTTAGGAAAAAAAACACAATGTAGAGCTTCATGGATATGGCCATCGGGATACGGGCAGGAGGGAGTAGGGAAAATAAACAATAAGCTGTAAGGATTTTAAAGGTAAGGATATGTGCCGTGGACCTTACTGGCAAGAATAGCAGGGTCCCTAGCCTAGCAAACCTACCAGCTTTTCACTAGCTGACTAATGATGAGGATCCGAAGAAGAAAGGCAGAATAAAACTCCGGGCTTATTTTTTTCGCCGTCAATTGCATATTCTGTTTTTTTCTTTTGAAAATGAAAATATAATATTAATATATATTCAAAACTTATATAGTTTGTTAAGATAGAAAATTATACATTATTCTTTCCAGAACAAAGGCGGGACAGAATAAGGGCACTTAGAACTAATTGAACAGTGGATGGAATGAATAGCAGAGATTTTCATTGATGCATTGAAAGTAAAATAATAATTTCTGTTACAATCTTAAGTAAAACTTAACAGCTTTTGTTCGTAGTCTCCTCATGCGAATGTCACTTTCAGGGATAAGACGTATCCAACGTCCCAATCCAGGTCCAATTGTCCACCTGTCTCAACAAATTGGTGGCGCAATATCCGTAGCAGAGCTCGTGGTATCACGCGTCGTTTAAATGCACCTTTAAAATTCATACCTCAACTAAATCATAGCTCAGTTGTCAACAAGATTTATAACCGCCCGAAGTAGTTCGACACCCGAGTTCCGTATACGATTCTGTGTACAGCCATTGCAATAAAAATATACGCACCCACGCCTGTAATCTTCGACGGGGTAGGCAGAGGTGTAACCGAGCCGAGCGTATTTCCGTCCCATGATGTGATAGGAGGCGAGCCTATCGCCATACCGGGCACAATTCCAAACTCCGGCCTTATACTTCTCGTGATAGAAAAACTCAATATCAATTTACTCGACCCGAGGATTGAACCCGAGACCTCAATTCA
The DNA here is from genome assembly GCA_949126905.1 of Amorpha juglandis. NCBI lineage: Eukaryota > Metazoa > Arthropoda > Insecta > Lepidoptera > Sphingidae > Amorpha > Amorpha juglandis. The sequence continues at coordinate 14,803,597 of OX421374.1, read as the reverse complement.
GCAGTCGTACCGTGTACGCAACACAACTGCGCCTCCGATAGCAATAAAAATCCACCACACTATCCCGGTATCTAGGTTTATTTATTCCTTTTAAAATACATTAATTGAACACTTTATAGCCACCATTCGTGACTACAACGTGGAGATATCAGGTTCTTTTAAAAGTAATTAAAAGAATACCTGACAAGGTGCATGGGCGAACACCTTTAAGATAGCCAATGTTTAAATGGAAACTCCTTGTAATGTCACGAAGTGTTAGCGAACCACAATGGAAATATGGTGGTAGTTTGTGAATTTATGGACACTTAATTTGATATGTTGCTTGCATGCTTTTTAAATGTGAGAAAAATTATGTTTCAAGAATATATTGTACCGAAATATGTGGGTAGTAAAAGAAAATGCAGTAGAAAGTATTAAATGTACTTAAACTTTTTTCTAAAATCCGATTTGTATCAGGCCGAAAAGAATGTTCCATATTTAAATTGCGATGTTAAAAGCAATATGGCGTGTGTGTTGCGACCCGAATGTTCTTTAATTATTTTAAAAATCTAAAATTATTTATTCCGATAATTTTTACCATGGCTATGCAATTTGCTAACTGTTTAATAATTCAACCGTCTAGATACATCTTACATAGTGGTGGATATGTGAATAATATAACAAAATAAGGTAAGGAATCTAGACGTTCTTTGATCAGTTCACGTATTGAGGTCTTCAGATATTTACCGTCGAGCGAAGTCGTTCATCCAAGTATTGGCAAACCACTTCAATCCACGCGATCTCATGCCCTTCTCTCACGACTAAATAAAAACTTTTTCGCTGTTTATATATTACTTTCTAACATAATACTAGTGAGCCTATTTATAGTTACAAGGTGGTAGGTCCCTCGTATGCGAGAGGCCGTCTGGGTTGGTACCATCGCTTTGTCTATTTCTGCCGCCAAGCAACAGTGTGTTGTGTTTCGGTTTGAAGGACATTGAAGCCAGTGAAATTACTGGGCATTATGATACTTGACATCTTATGCCTCAGGTGACGAGTGCAGTTCAGTGCCATGCAGTACTACAGTAATTCAAAGTTCTGTGTGGTGTTCCGTCTGTTTATGGGCAGGCGTGGCGCTTACCATCAGGCAAGCGCCTTGCTCGTCTCGTCATTCAATCAAATAAAAAAAACTCGTGAGTTAAGGAATCATAATATATAACCACTTAGAATTGTAGACACACACATAGAATTGTATGATATAAAAACAACGTGAAACAAATGGGAAATATTCGATTTCCGAATGGTACACCGGAAAGCCTATCAAAACAATCGTCTCCGGTGTTCCGGTAATCGTTCAAACTGTGTTTTCATTCCATTTTTCCTGACAAACCAACGGATTGGTCTGCTAATAAACGCTATGCGAGAATTGTCATCGTGGATCTGTAGTAATAAATCTGTAAAGCCTTTTTTATTATTATCCATATACGCCTCATCCGGCTTCATCTTACTAATGATAAAAACCCTGAGGTACTAGGTTCAATTTTCAGGTTACTTAAAACCAATACAATACTAGAAGAATAATGGACGCATTGCCGACTCTAAAGCAAAGGAATGTATATATGGGAAGGGGAGGGGTATTTGGGCCTCCAAATATCTCACTCACCGTAGGAAACACAGCAACGAGCCGCTACTTTACGTTCGTTGTCTGTGAGAATGTGACGTACGACTCACGTAACGCATCGCGTTTTTTTATCCGACCACGGTAAAATGACTGCACTACATCTGAAGGTAAGCGCAATGTAGTTGACTGACAAACAATGAGTTTATCGGTAGTCATGCCGGCCTGTATAATTGCATCTTCACATCCTAAAGAGGGAAGAAGTAAATCGAGGGGCCTGCGTCAGGACAGATGGATGACCGATGCACAGGGATACAAGGATACCCGCCCTACCCAACCATGAAATCATCACGGAAGCCTCTTTGCGAGAACCGGGTATACACTAGCTGAACCTGGAACGCGATCCACATAAGGTGATTCACTATGGCAAGTTTTAATGTGTACGGTGATCGCTATCCGGGCAACACCATCCTACATCCTACCATCAGCAAACCCACAGCCACAAAACAGACCTTTAGAATAATCAAGCATATAGGTTTTAGTTAATGTCCCTTATTCGAATTAGTTGAAGCGCTTAAACTTTCTTTATTATGAGATTAGAAACGAAACTCAATATTTATAGTGCACTCCATTTAACATCTTTACATTCTACTAGCGTTTCATTACCATTGGAAAATTCTTACATAATTAGGATTAAATGTCGTAGTTGTAAACCCTAGTACTAGACTTCTCAAATAAGTTGGTGTTAATGTAGGTACAGTACTATGTTTAAAGTTGAATACTTTGATAACTTTCGTTTGTTTCAATAACCAACTATTATAAACTCTTGACGTCAAAACAATTGTAACTTTCAGAATATCTGCGAACTATTTTAACTAAACCACCTTTCAAATAAAGAAAACTCGGTCAAGTTGGTGCATTCGTTTAATCTAGGATTGCCATACATCCTCGCACACCGGGAGATGTCCCAATTTGTCGAGTTATGCCGCCGCCAATGAGTCAGTTTACTCGATTTGAAAATTATAAATATAGTTTTTTTTTATTTGCTTGAATGACGAGATGAGCAAGGCGCTCGCCTGATAGTAAACGCCACGCCTGCCCATAAACAGAAGCAACACCACACAGAACTTTCAATTACAAAGCACTGCATGGCACTGAAATACGCCTGTCACCCCGAGACCATAATGCCCAGTAATTTTATGTTTTAATGTCTTTCAAACCAAAACACAACAGTGCTTACATACTTGCTTGGCAGCAGAAATAGAGAAAACGGTGGTACCAACCCAGACGTCCTCTCGCATACGAGGGACGTACCACCTTGTATTTCAGTGTAACTTCACATATTAGACTCACATGCTTCATTTACAATTTTGATTACGCACGGGAAACTGAACTTTATTGCTTTATCAATAGAGATGGTAATTTACATGAATTTTTAATATAAATCATGTCCATCAAACTTTGTTAACGGGGACAATATCTATTGCATTATTAAATACGTCTACTCTCGTATGGCTAAGAGGATTATGGAAGCAGCCATTACGGGATTTGAATCTACTGACTGTTAGTTAGTGAGTGGTCATATTCTTGTTTGGTTTTGTTGCAAAAGCTTAATCCCCTGACAATTATGGTAAAAGTGAATAATTGTTTTGGCAAGAGGTCGTATTGGTAATTTTTCATAAGTTTTTTCGAATGGACTCCTTTTTTTAAGTTATGAACAGCATAATTATGTCAACTGATGGTAAGGCCGGCAACATACCATAATAATCCCGGGTTTTGTAGAGATTTATGGTTGATGAAGATCCCTTACTACCACTTCACCATACCATCACCCACTTGCTTGTTTGTCGGCCTCTATTATATAAAAAACCACCGTCGGAGTAAATTTTACGAGTAGTAGAGCCACGCTGTAGACACTTTTGTCTACAGCATGAATGGGCTGGCTCGACCGGATCGTTACCACTGTCTCACAGAAAACCGACGTAAAGTAGTGGCTTGCTGCTGTGTTTCGTACGGTGAGTGAGATAACCGGAAGCCCAAATCCCCCCCCCCCTTCCCAATCCCTAATTATCCCTTTCCTTTAAGGTCGGCAACGCGCCCATGACTCTTCTGGTAGTGGGCGTACATGGGCGGTAGAGATCACTTACCATCAGGTGACCCACTTGCTCGTTTGCGGCCTATGATATTAAAAAAAAAAAAAAAAACAAAAAGAAGTCAATTTAAAAAGATCACCTTTTAGAAGTCAATAAAAATGTAACTACACGAAATAATTTAGTTATGTATTTACCCAGCATAAATGACTTAATATTAAATGAAACTTTGTTCACAAAATTACCATGTCATGTCAGCTTATTATGAAAGTTGTGGAATATTTTATTAAGGAACACAAAGTTCTCCTCTTATTGTTAACAGTGGAGCTTAAAAATCCATTAAGATTTACACACATCAGGCGAGTGCCTTGCTCGTCTCGTCATTCAATCAACAAAACCTCGTTGGTCTCTAAATCATGTATTCCTGGAATCAAATCCCAGGGCGGGTAATCACTTTTTGTGTTCAAGTGTTCGATTCCTCTCGACGTTGTGGGATGTAAGATATATTGTTTCCATCCATGGATGTACTGGTAGCACCTCCGCCTAACCTTTTGGGATACACCCGTGAGCTTATGTTTGCAAAACAAATATTTCCGAATTACATAAATATTTGTATCGGTACGAGAATTAAACATAGAACCTCCCGGTCGTCATCGTCAGTTTTCAGTCACCAACTAATAGTAGTTAGTCTACAAATATGTTTACGATTATAGTGGGTTGGGATAGCCCAAACCACAATAATCGTAAAGAGATTTGTAGAAGCTAATTTGCTTAATATCTGGCAATCGACATTAAAAGCGTAAGTTAAATACTAAAGAGTCAATGTAGCGGAAAATTTTGAATAATTTCACCGCATATTCAAAAGGAAAATCGGTATTTTCCCGTAAAAAGCTTTAGATATAGATAAGGCCAGTCAAAGTTTTATCTTGTCGATCTGAGTCAAAAGTTCGCCTTTTATTTTTCCATCTATATTTTTTTATTCCGCTCTGTTACTAGTTTTTGAACATGGCTCTACCGCGTTATTTTATGTATTTTTTGTTTTGTATTTTTGGCAAAAGTGTAATCTGAAAATGGTATTGCTTATGTATACTAACTAAAGGTTTAAACGCTGGCATTTCTCTGATACATTATATTAAAAAACACATTAATCTTAAAAGCTTTTAACACACCAGTGTAAGAAAAATTTCTTCTATATTCGGATATAATAATACTTTTAACAGAATAACATAGTATTTAATATTTTCAGTTTTCACATTATGAATAGTTACCAAAAGTAATTTTACTACAAGCTTTATTTGACTATTAAATACCAAATACATGTGACATATGATATACTTAAAAACCTATGGATTTTTTTTTTTAAATGATCGTGAAAACGGCGTCTAAATCCGTTGTACAGCTTAGGAGAAATAAGGCAACAAACAGACAGACAGACATAGGGACTTTGTTGTATACTAATTATTGGAACGAAGTTCCTTACGGCAGGCTTGGAGGGGATAGGGATTTCGCTGCGTGACCGAACTGAAAAAAATGTGATAGTAAAACCGTAAGAAAAATGCGTGGAAAAAATGCGTGGAATAAAACCGTTAAACGAGACTTTTTTTTTAACTTAATTTGATATCTAGCACACAAAGTTAAAGTCGAAATTCCGTTAATAAAACAGATAGGTGTGAAACTTATGACATTTGGAAATGTAGACGCGGTTTGAAATTTTAATTTGAATTTTTGATTATAGAACACGGCCGTCCACCGTTTAGTAGCCAGTCTAAGTCTAAATTAATAAGTTTTTATTTATAATTACATAAGTTGATAAAAAATGCTATACAATAGCTTTACCGCGGCAGTCTCCGAGTGCTACACGTCTTTTTTTTTATTTCTATTTTTCTATTCTATTTCTATGTAATTTTATGTTGTCAAACAAAAATAAAGAGACATATTTTGTTATTTTAGTTGATAATTTGTATTTTTTACAATTTGTGTCGATTCTACATTAGCCGAAGGAACTTTGTTCCTACCTGGTGTCCCACGACACACACCAATTTTTTTAATGTTTGTTGAGTTTCCTTTATAAATTTGTGAACACAGGAATTCCATGTTAATTTTCATCACTATTTGATATACCTATTGAATTAGCTTTAAAAAAATATTCCCTTTACCATGAACTGTTAAAAGATTCGAATGAAATTCATAACCAAAACTCTACACCACAAAACTCTACTGGTAAAAAAACTTACCTAACACTGGGTGGGTATCCAACAATCCTCTGTTCCTTCTTGCGTCTCCTGCACTCACTATCTTTGGCACTTGTATCACGTATGGTATGATACCGGGGTTGATAACTTTCCAATTGCGTGTAGAGTCGCGCGCGTGGCGCTGGCGATAGACCACGCTGCGTCATGAAGTCCCCACGTCCGTCTCCAGTGGCGTTCAGAGCCACACTGGCTTCAGCCCGCCGCTTTTCGTCAACAAACGCAACGCGTGGAGGCTTAGGTTGCATTAGGCTGATTTTCTTTTTTTTCGCGGTGGAGGCGACGTAAAAGAAATACCCGTTTCGGTCCATTTTCGGTGCTGTTGCTTTTACCTGCAAGTAATTTTTATTCTTTTAATGTTTAAGCTGATGTATGGGAACGTGTGGCGTCTTGTAGAATAAGTAAAAGTTTTTTTTAAATAATAATAATGAAATAACGGACAAAAATATTTAAGACAAAGTATTATTATATAAAACTCAAAACCCACATAGTATACACCTAACTCAGGTGCGTATGTATTATTTTATTTCAGCTCATAGATATGTTTTAACAAAGTATTTGAATAATAATATTACCCACAGGTCGACAATGCCATGGTATGGCCATTTTTCTGGTATTATAGGTGTTTAAGGGTTAAGTGCAGTTTACCTACAGTCAAGTGTCCTACTAATCCGTTTGATGATCTCTGTCATAAAGAACTTATTGTCAAAGAGTCAGCTGGTTATACTGTCATCAAAATATTGAAATTCAATATTAATAAAAAAATACCAGAAAATTAAAAAGTTATTGGAGCGATGAAATAAAAAAAATGAAAATCGCCACCATAAAGTTTACGAGGGCGATAGTGGAAGATCTTTATGAACATTTTCATTGCACATTTTTACCATTAAATCGTCCGAGCAGTAAAAAGTTATACGAAAATCGGATATTCTTTTATGAATATCTTTTTGGTCGGTTTTTCTGTTTACAGTATTATCATTGACTTAGCCAGGTAAATGGAAAATCAAACCGTTTTGGTATATATTTTGTCATCACACTAATATTATAAATGTGAAAGTTTGTTTGTTTGGATGTTTGTCCGTCAATCACGCTGAAACTACTGAACGGATTTTGATGAAATTTGGTATACAGACAGGGTATGAGCTGACTTGGGTGATAGGATAATTTTCATCCCGGAAAAAGCAGATCACGCGGGCGGAGCCGCGAGCAAATGCTAGTATTGAATATATTAAGATATATTGATAATAGTCAAGAATCCGTTATATTGTGTCGAAGGATCGAACTGCCATTTTCAAAAGCAAAAATTCTTAGATTTTGTGCTCGGTGCTATAATTGGCTCGACCCATATCACATCATGGGATGAAGACTACTAGCTCAGCAAAACTAGTTGCACCTCTGCCTACGCCTTCGCGCATATAGGTGTGAGTTTATGTTATTACTTCTTATAAAATGTGGGAAAATCAAGAAAATTAGTTGTTGTCATCGTGCTGACTTGACGGGTACACCAAAATAACTCTAAATATTAACTAGATATTGAAATTAACATTGTTTTCCTTTGCTGTTGGTAGGATATCCATATCCGCCCGGTGGCGACCACCTTACACATGGCGTTAAAACCTGCGATAGTGACCCACACACCTTGTGTGGACCGCGTTCCAGGATCAGCCAGTGTATTTCCGGTTATTCCAAGGGGCTTGCGATATGACTTGATGGTTGGTTGGGGCGGGTATAGGGGTACATCCTTGTATCCTTGTAACTGCATCGGTCATCCACCTGTCCTGTCGCAGGCACCCTCGATATGCTTTTTCCCTCTTCGGAGTGTGAAGAAGCATTTATATAGGACGGCATAATTCTGGTGACCACTGATAATCTCATTGTTTGTTGGTGGTTTTTTGGACTGCACTGCGCTTAAAATATTGTGCAATCACTTTCCCGTGCTAGGATGAAAAAAATCTTCAAATAACGCATCCAGGTTTTCATCTATATACCTATCAATTGTATTTTCCATACATTTCTGCACTAACAGTTCTATACCCTGACCACAGAGGACAATGCACATCAATGTCATAAATGTCTGGTCAAAACAACGCAGTATAGTTTTTGCGTTCGATACAGTCAGTCATTTGCTGATAAAGGACTCTGTTTACGTTTACATTGCCGCGATATTTAACCGACAGTTTGATATTGGAAAATGTGTATGAATTTTTCGGGGTTTTTATCCGTGATCCCGGTGACCCATTAACGGGTCCACGGTTAAATAAAATTTTCCCGCGTATCCACTACTCGGTTACATTAGTGATTACAATTCGATAAATAAGTTATAATTATGACTATCATCATCATCATCATCAGCCACAGGACGTCCACTGCTGAACATAGTCCTCCCCCAAAGATTTCCAGACCGACCTGTTGGAAGTGGTCTGTATCCAGCGACCTTTATCAGGTCGTCGCCTTGTAGGTGGACGTCCAACGCTGCGCTGGCCAGTACGTGGCCTCCATTCCTGAACCTTTCTGCCCCACCGATTGTCGGTTCTGCGAGCTATTTGGCCTGCCCACTGCCACTTCAGCTTGCTAATCCGCGAATATTATGACTACATCGATAAAAAAAAAAAAAAAAAATAAGTATCATGCATTTTAATGTTCAATAATACCACCGACTTACATTTTTGTTAAGTTTATATAATAGCTTTTTTATTTTTGAGTCAGGTTTATTTGTGTTGAAAGCTTTTTATTTTAAGTACTATTATTCGTCGCGCCCGAGCGGTTGTTATCGTAAGACGCGCTGATTGTTTCACTCAGAACCGGTTTTGCGCACCGCTCAGTCCGACCCGCGTTTCGATAACCACTTACAATAGTTACGACTAATTATGCTTATACTCGTATTGTTCTTTATTAATGGCTAATAATGATCAAAATGAGTCCGATCGTGATATTGAGATAGAGGATGTGAATATTTATAGTGAGACATGTAATGAAATGCCTTTAGAACGACCTTCAAAAAGAAACAGAGATATGGATGACAACGAGATATGGACTACAGTTACAAGAAGAGGCAAACGATTTGCTAAATCATGTGAGACGGATGATGTCGTGAGAATTCCGGAGGATAAGGTTGAAATAAGTATTACAGGTAAAGAGAAAATTCCGAAGCAATTTCGACTTACAAAAATATTTAAAACTGAAAGAATTCAGGACATTGTAAAATTGAAGTACATAATTCCCTTTAAAGTATTGTTACAGTTCCGTAGCGAGGAAAGTGCAGAAGTACTATTAAATTCGCAGTATTTTATAGAAAATGGATACAAATGCCAAAAAACTTTAGAGACAAACTATACTTATGCAGTTATCAAGGATATTGACCTAGATTTATCTGACGACGAAATATTTGAAGCTTTGGCAAGTGAACTGACAATAACTGGTGTCAAAAGATTAAAACGCCGAAATAGTGAAAATGGTAAATGGGAACCATCGGAAGCGATCCGAATTTGTTTCAAAGGAGCGTCACTGCCTTCCTACGTATACTTATTCGACACTAGAGTGAGCATTAATCCATATATATTTCCGGTTACTCAATGCTCTCAATGTTGGAGATATTGACATACAATAAAAACATGCCCATCACATAAAATTATTTGTCCTAAGTGTGGTAATAACCATCCTAACTGCGATGTTAAGACATTTAAATGTAACAACTGTGGTGGTAAACATATGGCCTTATCACGAATATGTCCAATGTACATTAAGGAAAAGAAACTACGCGAGCTAATGTCCGAATTCAATTGCACATATAAAAAAGCACTATATCTGTATGTGGCTCCCAGTGTCTCGGATTACTATAACCCAGTCCCGATTATTGAAGAAACAGTCGACAACAACAACTCACAGAACAAGCGCACTTATGTGGAGGTAGTTAAAAACGCAGAAGTCAAAACGAAAACAAAAGGTCCATCCACAAAGCACACCAAAGCAAAACAAGGAAGTTTAAAAAGTAGAAGACAAAAAAATACTCACCCTAAAGAAGACGATATATCATATTATTGCGATATGACTTCTGACAGTGATATTGAGAATAAATCAGAGAATGGATCGAACAATGAGGAAGAGTTGGAAAAAAAAGATAATAGAATACTTTGGCATACCTTGTTTCAACAACTAAAAGATATAATATTGTGTAGAGAGAATACCTGGGAAGAAAATATCAAAAGTTGTATGAATACTATATTGAATTTCATTTTATCCCATGTGATGTATTATATGTCTGAATGGCCGTGTATGAATTTTATTAAACAATGGATCCACACAACTCAAAACATGTGAGGTTGAACATACTCCAATGGAACGCGCAAAGCGTTCGGCCTAAAATTGCAGAATTTGAAAGCTTACTGTGTCAAGAGAAAATTCATATAGCTATCCTTAACGAAACTTGGCTGGATCCTGAGAGTTCATTTCGTATAAACGGATATAATACTTTTAGAGCAGATCGTGAAGACGGCTATGGAGGAGTGGCAATACTAACACATTGGTCTATAAAAGCTCAACAGAGTAATATTAATTTATGTAATCCACAAATCCAAGCTATCCATGTGAAAATATATAATTGTAAATATATCCAAAATGTGATCACGGCTTACTGTTCTTCTTCGATACGAACTTCGAAAAATGACTGGGATCTAATATTTTCCTTAGCCTGTAAAAATACTCTGATCACTGGTGACCTGAATGGTCATCATTCTAACTGGTCTTGCAGGACAGATTCGAGAGGGACTCAGATATTAGATTCAGCATTAGAAAATAATTTTATGATATTGAACAATGGTATGCCCACTCGTATCAAACTTGTAAACGGATGCGTCCAAAAATCGGCGCCCGATTTGACTGCAGTTTCTATGGATTCTGCAATGCATTTCCAATGGAATGTTCTTAACGAAAACCTTGGCAGTGATCATTTGATAACAAAAATTACTCTAGAATATAAGCACACAACACTTTTTAGAAAACGAAGAGATTTAAGAAAAGCTGATTGGTCAAATTACAGGAAAATAATAGAAAACAAATTAACAGATATGGTTTTGCCAGATGATCATCAATTAGCATACGATATTTTCATTGACATTATAAATGAGGCGGCTGATGAATCTATACCTTATTCTAAAATTTGCGAAGACCCGTTACGACAGCAAAAATTTAAACCAAAGCCATATTGGAATGAAAGGTTATCAAAAGCAGTTGCAGAACGGCGATTAGCTCTAAAAACATTTAGAAAAAACCCTACTCCTCATAATTTGACTTTATTGCAAGATAAAATTAGCTCAGCACAGAGAATTATTCGTAATGCGAAAAGCAAGTCATGGCAATCTTTTTGTAACAATGTCGATGGCTCCACCACTTCCAGTGATATGTTTAAGCGCATGAAATGGTTTAAAGGATACAGAACCTCAAATACATCTCTCGATTATAAAGAAGCTGATCTATTACTACACAGTATAGCTCCAGACTATGTCTCTCCTCCTGAACCCATATTTTCATCAGAAAACGAACAATTGACTGGTCCGATTTCACTTCACGAACTATCCAATTCCATTAAAAGAAAAGACACAGCACCGGGTCATGATGGAATTACTTATTCTATGATCAAGTATTTACCAGATTCCGGTAAAATCCTCCTTATTTCATTATACAATAGATTTTTAACTTATGGGTTTATCCCCAAACAATGGAGATGCGTGAAAATAATTCCTGTGCCGAAGCCAAGAAATTACAATTCGGTTGCAACAAATGTAAGACCTATAGCACTGATATCTTGTCCATGTAAGATTCTCCACACTATCTTTACTCGCCGCCTTGAATGGTTTCTTGAAAAAAATAATCACTTCTCTGATGAAACTATGGGCTTTAGAAGAATGAGATCTTGCGCTGATAACTTAGTTAGATTAGTTACACGCATTCAAAATGGGTTTTCTAAAAAATATGTAACTGTAGGATGTTTTATCGATATTGAAAGCGCTTATAATAATATTAACTTAGTGGTAATGCTTCGAATTTTGGACAGTCTGGGGATAGGCTCATTGTTATGCAAGTATCTTTGGGAGTATCTATATAATAGACATTTATTCATACAATCCAGTGACAATAAGACTATAAAACGTATTACAGGTACCGGAATAGCGCAAGGTGATCCTCTATCGCCACTATTGTTTAATGCTGTCACTATTCAAATAATGAAAAATATCACTCACGTCCATATATCACAATATGCAGATGACTTTGTTATATATACATGCCAAGAAAATATTGCAAATTCAATTATAAATATTCAAAACGCATTATATACATTTAAAATTTTAATAGAAGAATTAGGTTTAAGCATTTCATACAGTAAAACCAAGATATGCATATTCAGTAGGGGTGTCCACAGAATCCAAGCTAATTGTAAAATTGAAAATAATTATATACAACAAGTCGATTGTGTAAGATACCTAGGATTTTGGATCGACAATAGATTAAAATGGGGTAAACACATCAAAGAGATTCATCAAAACATAGTAAAATTTTTAAATATTTTTAAAATGCTAGCAGGCTCGAAATGGGGTATACATCCTAGGCATCTCCGCCGACTTTACGTTTCATCAGTTCGAAGTAGATTGGATTATTGCAGCTTTATATACGACAATAGCATAGACAGCCGATTAAATAGTTTGGATAAAATCCAAAACCAATTTATGAGAATTATAGGAGGCTTTATTAAATCAACACCAATTCATGTCATGGAATCTGAGCTATGTTTACCACCATTACAAATCCGCAGAAAATTTCTTGCTTCTAAATTCTGGCTTAAATCGAGAAGTATAGACAGCAATGTGACTATTAATGCTTTAGATGAGCTGACGAGTTTAAGTGAGGGAGTCTATTGGAGAAATAAAAAAAAGCCTTTGTTAATAGATGTACATAAAACGTACAAGAACTTGAATATCCATTCTAGCCCAAATTTGGGAATCTTCGCTTTAGACACGTGGTTAAGTAACCTGGATATATCCGAGATAGTTTCCTGTAAAGTCGATACTGTGAATTTGGCCAAGAGATTTTATAATTCAAGGGAGTTAAAAAACATATGTAATCAAATACTTGAAACAAAATTTAATTCATTTTATAAAATATTTACGGATGGATCTAGAGATAATATTGGTTGTGGTGCTGCATTCTACGACTTACAAACAAAAGTCAGCGTTAAATTTAAAATATCTACCATTATTCCGATTATGTACATTGAACTGATAGCCATCTCAGAAGCACTATCATATGTGTCATCAATCCAATCTGATGAAGTACTAATCGTTACCGACTCTAAAAGTGCCCTGCAACATCTGGCTCGGTTAACCTCGAGCTTTCGAGGTTCTCCGATAGCCTACTCTATACTAGATTCTATCCGTAAACTTAGTTCTGTAAATAAAACCATAGTTCTCCAATGGATGCCGTCACACATAGGTATCGTGGGTAATGAAGAGGCAGATTTAGCAGCAAGGGAAGCAAGTAGTCATGGAATACCATACCCCTACCTGCCACTTCATACTGATTTGCTAGGCAATGTTAAAGAGACATGCAGAAATTCATGGCGAGAATATTTTGATAAAAGGTCAGTCTCCAAAGGAATTTGGTACAGGACCATGCAGCATGAACCTCTTCGTTACCCATGGTTCGAAAATAGTGAATTGGATAGACGACATGCGGTTGCGTTAATGAGACTTCGTTCTGGTCATATTCCGTCAAACAAGTTCGCACACCTGATGAAGATAACCAATTCTCCTAACTGTGCCCACTGTGGAATCATAGATGACGTGCAGCATGTTTTGACGGAGTGTGCCCAGAGCGAATCCCAGCGCCGAGATTTATGGTCTGTCAATAATTGTAATTTAGGAATTTGTAACAGCATTTTAGCGTACCCAAATTCAATGCAAGCAGGTAAATTGTGTAAAGTGTACTTCATCTGCATGAGTGCTAGAAGTTTAAATGCCTGTTAATGTAAATTTCGTGTTTAGTTATTAAGAATCTTGTAAATTTTGCTTTTACGGGGGTGACATCGTCACATTTGACAAAACCCCCAATAAATTAATAAAGAATAAAAAAAAAAAAAAAAGTACTATTATTAATAAAAAAGTCATTAAAATCGGTGCATAAATCACTAAGTTTCAGTCTTTCACCCCGATTTCAACCCCTTAAAGGTATAATTTCTGTGTAACTTAAATGGGAACAACTTTATGCTTTTTGGATGAAAAAAGATTATCCGAATTATATCCGAGATACGATGATATGGTAGAGACTTTTTTTATAGCATAGGCCGGCAAACGAGCAAGTGGGTCACCTGATGGTAAGTGATCTCCACCGCCCATGTACATCCACCACCAGAAGAACCATGGGCGCGTTGCCAACCTTAAAGGAAAGGGATAATTAGGGATTGGGAAGGGGAGGGAATTTGGGCTTCCGGATATCTCACTCGCCGTACGAAACGCAGCAGCAAGCCGCTACTTTACGTCGGTATTCTGTGAGACAGTGGTATTGACCCGGTCGAGCCAGTCCATTCATGCTGTAGACAAAACTGTCTACAGCGTGGCTCTACCACTCAAATAGAGCTTAATACGTGATAAGTTATTACGTATTAGTTATACGTAATAACTTATTTAGCCAAAAAAACAAACATACATGACGTATTCAGAACCTCCCTCGTCTTTCTATCATCGGTTAAAAATGAAACATGTCGCACCTTTTAAACAATTACAGCATATCAACAATTTCTAATCAAATAAATGTTAATGAGTTTTGACCATCCCGCATCTACTAATCCTCGGTGCAGCTGACTTGAACAACTGTTCACACAATCAGCTGTTAAGGGCAATGACCGACCAAGATTTTAATAATGATCTACTAATGTTGACTTAACTAATATTTAACTAAGTTTGTTGATGAAATATTGAAAACATTTAAACCGATAAACTCATTGTTAGTCGGTGGTCTCTGGTTTTTTGGACTGTACTACGCTTACCATAAGGTGTGGTGCAGTCACTTTGCCGTGTTCGGATAAAAAATACTCAGTGGAAGAAGGTCCAAAAAAGGCTGAAATTAGGCGGATATCTTAAGGATTAAGACATTTAGGCATTCCCAGATACTCGTCGAGCTTCATTGCTCGGTATCAACTTTTGCATGCAAGTAACTTCAGGCCGGCATAAATGCCTCGTGTATGGAGGGCCACTGCAATGTAGCCGTTCGTAGAATACACCTACCATCTCAATTTCATTCAAATAGTGCTAATAGTATCCAAGTAAAATGGCTGTGACGTACGGACAAAGATACGGTCAGGTTTTCGACTGGTAGAGCCACGCTGTTGACAGTTTTGTTTGCAACATGAATGGGGTGGCGCGACCGGGTCGTCACCACTGTCTCACATAAAACCGACGTAAAATAGCGGCTAGCTGCTGTGTTTCGTATGGTGAGTGAGATATCAGGAGGCCCAAAACCTCCTACCCTTTCCAATCCCTAATTATCCCTTTCCTTTAAGGTCGGCAACGCGACCATGATTCTTCTGGTTGGCGTACATGGGCGGTGAAGATCACTTACCATCAGGTGATTCACTTGCTCGTTTACCGGCCTATGCTTTAAAAAAAAAGACGGAGATGACGAAATTATAATAGTTCCGTTTTTAGTATTTGGCCAAAGAACCCTAAAAAGTATATTTTTATTCACACGTGACAATAAATACGTTATCTATAGCTTGTATAGCATCATCTTATAAATGTGCAGAGACAGGGCAATGGATATAACTCGCCTTCCTGCCAATTCACCTTTGTGCCGGAACCTCGGTTGGTTGAATACGATTGTGACACATTGCTCCCTGGAATGGCCAATATCTTTTATTAGTTACAAATATTTCCGCATTTTAATTAGCGAATAATTTAAATGTCATAATTTTGAATAATGTAACCAATTGCATACAAAGCGTAGTTAAAAGCGAAGTTAAAGCTTCATATCGGCCCGGATAGCGACCACCGTACACATGGTGTTAAAACATGCCATAGTGACTGAGACATGTGAGGATCGTGTTCCAGGATCAGCCCATGTATATTCGGTTCGCCCGAGGTGCTTGCGAAAGAGAATCCGAAGAGGGAAGAAGCATTTATACAGGCCGGCATGACTGGTGACCACCGATAAACTCATTGTTTGTCAGTGGTCGCTGGTTTTGTGGACTACACTACGCCTTCCATTAGATGTACACTTACCGTGTCACTTTACCGTGCTCGAATATAAATGAAAACGAAAAAACAATCAATGCCTATTATCATAAACAACAAGCTCCATTTTCACGCACACATTTCTCTCTTTAAATACAAATGTAGGCCAACACGTAACAGGAGCGCGGCGGCTGTATGCGCGACTGTCAACCGTTGATGGTATCGCGTACTCGCCCGCGGCATCTTTCTGAATGTTAACCATGCGTTCAGGACTGCAAAGGCCATATCAACTACATCTTCAACACACTGTGACACAGCAGCCCGCAGGTATTTTTCTGTGCGATTTAGATTAAAGTCTAGCCGTTTAGTGTTTAACAAAGGGGCCTGTTGAGCTTGTTATTCTGGTTGGAAATGTTTTTTGTGGGTTTTTATTCACTATCGTAAGTTTTTAGTTTTTGGATTTTTGTTTCAGGTTTCGATTATGGCAGTTATGTATTCAGTTACATGAGTAAATCTAATTTTATTTTTATTTCTAGTAAACGTCATATAGCAAATAAATAATAACATAAGATAACAAAATAGAAACTTATCACGCTGCTGTCAAAACAGTATGACAAATTTGTACTTCGTAAATTAGCTGTGCAATAGGTTATCTTGCGCAAAGCATTCAATTCCACATTGAATTATTAAACTGATATTGAAGAATAATTCTGCATACGTAAACAACTTCTTTCGGTAAATTTAGCCGTGTGAACAATTAGGCGCTGAGGCGATGAGCTATTATGCTCTTCAAAGACTCCAAATTTTACGTACTGAAAACATACATATTTGACAGCTTCCGTGGCGCAGCGGGCGAGTAGCCGGCTGTGAGGCGAGAGTCCGCGGGTTCGATCCCTGCACCGAGACAAATGTTTGTGTGATCCACAAATATTTGTTTCGGGTTCTGGGTGTTATGAGACCGAAGTCTCTTGTAGTTCCTGATACCTACGACACAAGACTTGTATTGCATTGACTGTTGTATGTATTATTTATTTATTTATTTAAATACTTCAGTATATTGGTTCGTTCACAATTGTTTATTCTCACAGATACTAGGAAAAAACCAGTACAATAGGTAACGTTTCTTACACAGCCTTTAATAGCTAAAGGCAAACACTCGTGTCCTTTGTGAGGAGTCGTCGCTCGCCATCGGTCAGTCCTCCGTGAGATTACTGGACTCCGCAAATACTCTCCGATGACATTAAAACGTGTTTACTAGGAATGTATACACTTGGAGATTTAGTTTGTGGCATTGTGGTTGATATTTAATTGAGACTAATAAGTCGATTTAAATAATCAGTTCGCTTTTTTGCTGAAGAATTGAAATAACAAAATAATACTTCGTCACGTTGCCCATATACATCAGCAATGCTTACAGTGAAATATATTTTTACGCCTCGTTTGAAGGACACAATAATATAGCGCTGAGGAAGCACCGTAAAAGGAAGATTGCAGAACCGAAAAATAAGTGCATCTTAGACTTAATGTGAAGTACCGTAGTAAGTAAGTAAGTGATATATTTGTTGTTGCCAGTTAACTCTCTCGCGCGCTTCATATGTCGTATTACATATGCTAAGTCCCTGGTATTTGTAGACGTTCACTACGGAAACTTGATTAGTGTCAATAATTCAGTGTGTTTATTTATTGGCATAATCATACTGAAATGCAGTGATGATTGAGAACTCTAGAAATGACATAACCGCTGTATATATTATTATTTTATACAATGCAATAATTTTTATACTTCAACCTTTAAGGTCATCTATAAACTTCAAAACAAAGGTAATTTTGAATCAAAACTAATTTAAACGGATTTTATCGCGGTTATTTATTTTATTTTGGATCCCAACGTTTCTAACGCGTTTCAGCCTTCCTGGTCACGGGCTGGACAGGTCATCTTGAAGGTCATCTAGGCGAAAAATCTCCTCAATAAAGCAACAATATGATCAATTAGGCTTTATTAATGGAATAACGAATAATGTACTGCACAATACCGGCTGTATGCTAATGCATTTGTTGCGTGAGGGCGCCCCTTCGCGACGAGACCGGGCCATGAGCCTTATACCGTAAGACGAGGGCTGCCCTCGGACTTGGTGAATAAAGAAATTATATATACGCAATTTACAGCCTCCGTGGCGCAGCGGGCGAGTAGCCGGCTGTGAAGCGAGAGGCCGCGGGTTCGATCCCCGCACCGAGACAAATGTTTGTGTTATCCACAAATACTTGTTTCGGGGTCTGGGTGTTGTGAGACCGAAAGTCTCTCGTAGTTCCTGATACCCACGACACAAGACTCGTATCTTATTGTGGGGTCAGGATATATGTAAAATGCAAATGTAAAAAAAAATCGCGCCTGTAACTCCCGAAGCGGTAGGTAGAGGTGTAACCAGTACACCCACATTTCGCCGAGCGTATTTCCGCCCAATGATGTGATAAGGGGCGAGCATATGGCTATACCGGACACAAATTCTAGACTCTGGGATTTTAAACATTTGTAGAGTCTATCTAATGTATTTCATACTTGCATCTAGTAATAAACAGGCTCCATGGCACAGTGTGTGAGAACCCGGCTGTGAAGCGTGAGGGCACGGGTTCGATTCCCGCACCGAGTCAAATGTTTGTGTGATCTATTTGATTCGGCTCTTGTTTTCCGCCCAGAGGTATTGACGGCACGGTTGTAAAAACTTCAAGCCGTATCTTTCTGTAATAGGTATGCGTGAAAAAGTATGTTGCTCTGCTAACAAAATATTCTGTCAATCTGAAGAGCGGGCAGCCCTACGAAAGCAATAAATCAGATGGGTGATTATGTAAAATGTCCAATGAACCAACTCGCCAACTGCTTACGTGGAAAATGAAATATTAAACGTTACACCGAACGATTTGCAATTTTACCAATTTATTAATCGTATTCCATTTTCATGGTCATGAAAACCTGAACCTGTCAAAGAACTTTGAGTTGTAAGGCTCTGCATGGCACTGAACTGCGCTCGTCACCCCGAGACATAAGATGTTAAGTCTAATAATGCTCAGTACTTTCACTGGTTCTAGTGTCATTCAAATGGAAACACAACAGTGCTTATATACTGCTGCTTAGTAGCAGTATAACGGTGGTACCAACCTAGACAGCCTATCGCATACGACCTACCAACCGCCTTGTAAACCATCTAAAAGAAATCATTTAATTCAGTTTTCATTATGCTAACATTCTTTAGTCTATATAAAGAATATTGTTACCTAAATCAAGCGAAACATAAAGCCCAGATTCCGCGGAATTGTTATAAAAAGTACATCAAACAAGAAAATTAGAACAGTCTTTATTTTATCACTGTCTCTAGATTCTATTTTGAGCGGAGAAAATTTTGCTGGAATTACGAAATGGCTCGTTTGTAGTAAATTGAAGACTTTGATGTTTACTTATTAAAAAATTATGAGTACGGGACTTAACTTTTTCTTGCAATAAAGAGGCTTTGTTCCGTACCGTTAGGGTTGTCAGATAAAAATATATTCAAGTTTCTCGAGGGTTTTATCTGAAGAGGTTTGACCGTTTTATTTTTAGATTATTTTCTTCTTGTTTTGTTTTGCGACCAGAGTCGTCTACTTTAGATATTTGCTTGTAAAATTCGATGTTATTATCAATTACGCCTATTTATGTATTATCATTATGATCATCATCAGCCACAGGACGTCCACTGCTGAACATAGGCCTCCCCCAAAGATTTCCAGACCGACCTGTTGGATTTTATGTATATCTAATCTAATATCTATGTATTCGGATTCAATTTAGCACACAGGTACAACCCCCGGAAGGCTACTTTTTTGCATAGATAAACATAATGATTTCTTACGTTTACGCGAATGTTACTCATTGAAATAAAACTAATTTAAACGGATTTTATCGCGGTTTTTTATTAATTTTGATCCCGACGTTTCGAAGACTTTTCAGCCTTCGTGGTCACGGGGAGGACTGAGGTGTAGGTTGTCCAAAAATGTTAATGTTACAGTATCTACCTTCAATTTACAATTACAAAAATCTTTATGGTTTGGTCCGATCTACGCAGAAGGAGCTCACAGTGTCTTGAGGTCTGGCAATTGGTCTTTTGGGTTCCGATTTAATTAAATGTATAACCGGATCCCAGGCTTGTGCTAGCTTCCAACCATCTTCTCTATTGAAATTTGGATGTTTTTTGATTTCAATAGCCTCACGAATCATCCTAGGTAGGAATCGGTGTTCTTTAGCAAGGATTTGTGGTTTGTCGAATCTAAGATAATGATTGGAGCCTTCCTCAGAATGTTCAGCAACTGCAGACTTCGTAGAGCGTCGGTGTTTAACATCAGCTATGTGTTCTTTTACGCGGGTCCCTATGTTTCTTTTGGTTTGACCGATATAGGAGAGGCCACAGTCACAGTCGATTTTGTATACTCCCTGTTCCTGTAGAGGTATATGGCACTTGACAGGTGGTAAAAATTGACTAATCTTCTTGGGCGGCTTGAAGTAAGTTTTAATTGAAGCACGCTTCAGTATGTAGCCAATCTTGTCTGTGACTCCTCTTACAAAAGGTAACACAACAGGTACACGTTCAACTGTGGCTGGTTTCACTCGGTTTCTGTGACGACGGCGTGGAATTTGGAGCTTGTTGTCTCGCAGTACTTGCTTGACATGTTGCAGCTCGGCAGCCAGATGTTCCTCGTCACAGATTCCTTGTGCTCTCTGAAACAAAGATTTACCCACGGTAGCTAACTGTTTTGGATGGTGGTGAGATTGACCATTCAGGTATTTATCTGTATGGGTCATTTTCCTGTATACAGTATGGCCTAAAGACTGATCAGGATTACGAATAACTAAAACATCTAAGAAAGGAAGAGATTTATTTTGTTCTAACTCCACAGTGAATTGTATTTTATTGTTGATGGAGTTAAGATGATCTAAAAATGCAGATACTTTGTCAGATGGTAAAATTGTGAATGTATCATCTACGTACCGTTTGTAAAACCTGGGAGTGACGGGGGCTGTGCTTAGGGCTGTCTCCTCGAAGTCCTCCATGAAAATGTCGGCGACTACTGGAGACACAGGTGAGCCCATAGCTACTCCATCCACTTGTACATAAAATTGATTCATCCACAACATATAGCCAGATGTGAGGCAATGTTTGAGTAATTCTGCATATTCTATGGGCATGTTATTATCTGCTAACTTCTTAGATACAATTTCGATGCAGTCTTGTACGGGTAAGCTTGTGAATAGAGACTGGACATCAAAACTAACCATGGTTTCATTGTCAGCTAATTGTAAGTGTTTAATATCACTGACAAATTGGTATGAATCCTTCACAGATGCTCTAGTGTTTCCTCTTAGTGGTGAAAGCACTTTTGCTACGTGCTGAGCCAGTCTGTAGGTTGGTGTGTCGACCTGACTCACGATGGGACGTAGTGGAGCATTTGGCTTGTGTATTTTTGGTAACCCATACAGTTTAGGAGCTTTTGCACACGAAGGGACAAGTAAGTTTACGTCAAGATTTAATGTGTCGGAGTAACAGTTTATTAGAGAGCTAGTCGCCTTTAAAACTTTATTAGTTGGGTCTGTTCTAACCTGCTTGTATGTATTTCCATCCGACAGAAGTTGTTCTATTTTATTATTATAATCTGACGTATCCATTACTACTGTCGCATTACCTTTATCGGCACGGAGAATAATTATGTCCTTCATTGATCGCAAGTTCTTTAAAGCGATATATTGTTGTTTAGGAAGATTTGGTTTCGGCACTGTCTTTTGACGTAATATGACAGCGCGTTGTTATTAATCTGTCAAAACAAGTATTGGATGATAACACAGTTCAGGTATTATCGAAAGGATTAAATTTTGCCGTAACACCACGAAGGATACCATATGAAGATATTATCTGTAACGTTGAGAATAGTCTCTTCAAAAATAATTTGAAAAAGGAGGATTCGGAGGCGATACGTCAAGACATTTCGTCTATATTACGTCAAAAGACAGTGCCGAAACCAAATCTTCCTAAACAACAATATATCGCTTTAAAGAACTTGCGATCAATGAATGAATGAAGGAACATGCTTGTTGTTAATTATTTCATGTACAAAGATTGGTTCCATAATAATATGCTTTGCTGCTTTGAATTTAATTAATATTCAAGTGTATATTTCTCTAATCCCTTCATAAGTACCTTACACATTAGCCTTCTTATTCATAAACACTTACACAAAGCATTTTACTGTTGTTTTGTTGGTTTGTCTCAAACATTTATAAAGCATACGTTTTTTTTATACGAGATTCCTTGGCGGAAGACTACTTCAGTGGCGTAGTTGTCTAGCGTACGCGGTACGACTACTTTGCTGAGGGGTTCGATCTCCGGATCGGGTAAAATGATATTGGGTTTTTCACGAAATGCACAGTATTGGCCCGGAGTCTGGAATAGTGTAATAGATATGGCGATAGGCTCGCCCCTCCTATTCCTTATATCATCATGGGACAGAAATACCCTCGGCGAAATGTGGGTGTACTGGTTATACCTCTGCCTACACCTTGAAGGATTACAAGCGTGAATACGAATAAGTGTGGAAATTCCTTACATACTACTTCAAGCCAGCGATCAGAGGTATGTCACACAGATCAGCGATCACTCATCTTAAAGAGACCCACATGCTTAATCCTTTTTTTTTGTCGGGCATTACGGCCTATTGCTGGAACCGCCTTCCAATTTAGACGTTTCTAGGTCCCCTAATCAAGAGCATCGTACGTAAGCCAGCGCTTGCTTGTTCTACTTATAAAAAAATCTATTTGCAATTAACATACCCACATATCTATACTAATAATAAAGCTGTAGAGTTTGATTGTTTGATTGTTTGTTTGTTTGTTTGTTTGTTTGTTTGTTTGTTTGAACGCGCTAATCTCAGGAACTACTGGTTCGAATTGAAAAATTCTTTTTGTGTTGGATAGTCCATTTATCGAGGAAGGCTTTAGGATATAACATTACGCTGCGACCATTAGAAGCGAAGCATCAGTGAAAAATGTTGCAAAAACGGGGAAAATTATTCATATTTGAAGGCTTCCGTTGCTAAGCTACCGAAATAATATTACTTGAAGGCTTCCGTTGCTAAGCTACCCAAATCTATACTAATATTATAAAGCTGTAGAGTTTGATTGTTTGTTTGTTTGTTGGATCGCGTGGGCGGAGCCGCGAGCAAAAGCTAGTGTATCATATAATCATTATCCCTTTTACATAAGTATCCATACATGGATGTAATTTATTGAAAGAAAACTAATTTTAACGGATTTTATCGCGGTATAAATTTACTTTTGATTGAAGTTTCGAAAGTGATCACGACAGATCGTGTTGCTGAGAATGAGAGAGTTCTTGCCCTGCTTCTTCTTAACACGTTCCGAAGCGGTATTAGTATTTACAATTGACGATTTAAAATATCTTAAAAAATACTATTTAAATAAAGAATATCTTTTTTTGATTTGATTTGAAAGCGTTTCAGCTTTCGTGGTCACTGGGAGGACTGAAAGTCTTCTTCTTTTTTATTTATGGCTTCGCATTATTATACATTTCACCAATGTCATATAATATCACTAGCTTTTGCTCGCGGCTCCGCCCACGTGGTCAAACAAACAAACAAACAATCAAACTCTACAGCTTTATAATATTAGTATAGATTTGGGTAGCTTAGAAACGGAAGCCTTCAAATAATATTATTTGGGTAGCTTAGCAACGGAAGCCAATTCAAATATGAATAATTTTCCCCGTTTTTGCAACATTTTTCACTGATGCTTCGCTTCTAATGGTCGCAGCGTAATCTTATATAGCCTAAAGCCTTCCTCGATAAATGGACTATCCAACACAAAAATAATTTTTCAATTCGAACCAGTAGTTCCTGAGATTAGCGCGTTCAAACAAACAAACAAACAATCAAACTCTACAGCT
Source organism: Amorpha juglandis (assembly GCA_949126905.1). Lineage (NCBI taxonomy): Eukaryota > Metazoa > Arthropoda > Insecta > Lepidoptera > Sphingidae > Amorpha > Amorpha juglandis. The sequence continues at coordinate 14,779,465 of OX421374.1, read as the reverse complement.
TTATAATATTAGTATAGATTTCATTTATTCTCAAGTATAGTTTTCAAGGTCTTGTTAGAGTTTTGGTGTGAATTCCTTCCAGTACGATGCTTAATTCACTTATTTCAATGTTTCCATACACTGTTCATCACCGTCAATGTTTATTAAACAAATCCACAACATTTTTATACAACAAACACAACTTTAAACTAGTTTATTAAAAAAAATAAGCGATAAACCGCACTGTCAGAATTCCCGCCAAAACTCTAACAAAGTCATACATATATATCATTTTGCCAAGTTAATTGTATTCAACCGACGAACCTAAATACCTCATATTATTAAATTTTCACACATTTATGCACTCATTACATTTGTGTACTAATTGAAAACGCATTGTTGCAACGCAGCCGATCGGCTTATTTATACGAGGGAAGGAATTGATTGATTTGTTCCCGGTGCAAGCATTTTACAGAGATGGCTGATGCAAGTGTTTATTTGGTTTCGTTCAAATTGAGTTTTGGGATGATCGGAAAGTTTCTCGATGAAAATACAGATTTGAGTTTTGCGATATTTGATATTGGTATATCAATGCCCAGTAGTGGGACGTGTATAATACAGGTTTAGTGTTATTATCAAATTCATTCTAGATAGTGTTCGATCAACAAGACATTAGTAATGAATATCTAAAGTAAATTAATGCCTTGTGATATGAAAACGAAATATTTCTGCTCTATCACCTGTTTAAGTGGATCTAAGTGATTTTACCTCATACTTAATTGCTTTTTGAAGTATCTCTAATAACTTAAGTACACTCAGACGTACTTTAAGTGCAAATGTAGGAAACGTCTTTATGAAACATGCGAGTAAGTTAATGTTACCATTAAGTCAATATCTTTAAGTAGAGATATATAATTATGAGTCAGCATTTTAAAGTCTATTGATCAGAATGCCTAAGTTCACTTTAATCTTTAGTTTTCTGTTGATAAAGTAAGAATATTGGTCTAAAGGAAACGCTTATAAAAACGAAAACAGAGCTATTTACCTAGACCGAAAGTCTCTCGTAGTTCCTGATACCCACGACACAAGACTCGTATCTTACTCGTGACTGTTGGGTGTTATTTATTTATTATTTATTTATTTTAATATTCATTTAAACGGGAATTAATCGCGTAGTATTTGAAGATATAAATAATCATCATCATCAGCCACAAGACGTCCACTGCTGAACATAGGCCTCCCCTATGTTAATAAAAAAAAGGATATAAATACCTATTAATTATTTCTTCCTTTGTCCCCTGACTGGTCAAGGTCAACCCTGACTACGGCCGATGTAACTCGATCAAAACGTCGAGAAATAAATAATAGGTATTCATACCTGCCAATACTACGCGATTAAGACCATCCATTAAGAACATTTTGTATCACTGTGCCTGCATCGGTCATCCGCCTGTGCTGTCGCAAGCCCCCTCGATTTGCTTCTTCCCTCTCCGAAGAAGGAAAAAGCATTTATACACGCCGGCATGATTCTGGTGACCACCGATAAACTCATAATTTGTTGGTGGTCGATGATTTTTTCGATTCCACTACGCTTACCATCAGGTGCAGTATAGTCACTTTGCCGTGCTCGAATAAGAAAAAGATAATTTTATTGATAGTAATCTAGAAGGAACATTGGGTCTTCTCCACAGACCACCTATAGTGCGGTTGTTAGTATACAATAATGTTTATATACGTTTGAAAATCAATAACAATAAGGTAATGCCTCCGCGGGGTATTGTGAGTAACCCTCGATTGTCGCTACGTACGGACACAAAGAACGTAAAGTATTAATCTTGTATTGCTCGACAAGCTGTGGATTAGGGCCGAGCGGCGACCCCCCGTGTTTGCATCCTGGCACACTTCCCCGCTGCGTCCCGTTGTGTGACACACGGCTTTCGAAACCGACGAACAAAAATGACGTTCGATATTTAACCCTAATAAATGACAATTAACCTGGCACGTTAAATCGGTTAAATCGTGGCAATCGCCATATCGACTCGCATTATATATTATTTGACTGCGGTTGCTAAGATAAGCTTAACCAAGTGCAAAATAGCTAAGTAAAATAATAATAAATCGAGTAGAATAATAATTCTTGTTAATTTTTGTAACAGAGGTCGACCAAGTGGGTCACTTGATGTTAAAAGAACTCCACCATGAACATCCACGATGCTAGAAAAATCAAAGATGAGTTGCTGGCCTTAAAGAAATCAAACAGCGATTGAACAGAGGAGGGAGATTAGGGCCTCCGGCATTTTCATTCGTCATTTAACCGTAACAATAGTCTGTTTTTTGATGCCGGTTTTACCGCCTCGGTCGAACAGACCTATTCATGTTGTAGACAATACCGTTATAGCATGCCTCAACCACTTATAATGTTACTCCTTTGTTAAAGCCAGAATAATTAATTCCAGGCTCGTGGTGGCTTAGTGGACGAGCAGCCGGCTGCAAAGCGAGTAGACATGGGTTCGAATTCCGCACCGAGACCAATATTTATGAGATCCATAAATATTTGTTTCTGGTCTGAGTGTTGTCGGGTCGCAAGTCCCTCGTAGTTTCTGATATCATTAACGTAGTGTGTTAATTACAATTAAAAACAACATTAATTCAATCGGTTATAAGGATAAATTAAATAAATCCAAATAAAAATTCAAGAAAGGCCTTCATCAAAGACCAAAATTCATGATTACAATAAAAAAAAATAATCAACTCACATATACAATCAGAAAAGTAATAAATGTAAAAACATAACTTTATTACTTTACCTTCGTTCCATTCTACGCAGCAGTATGTACCAAAGAGTAAGGAATCAACCCTCAGCGATCCTTCCCGGTTGCATTCTATAAGTGATTTCTTTTATTACTAAGCACGGAAAAAACCTAATATGAAAAATCCATACCGAGTGAAAAGTGATGTTTTACGACCACCACTTTATGGTGTCGTGAAAAATTACAATTGAATTAATGTCTCTTACGGTCATGCCATAAAAGATATATTCTGATGGTTTTATTATAGCGTTAGTAAATAATGTGATATTAGCCACTATGTGGTGGAGTAAGTGGTAAAATATACTATATTTTTATGACTAGGCTGGCAAACGAGCAAGTGGGTCACCTGATGGTGAGTGATCTCCATCGCCAATGAACGCTCACAATACCAGAATAATCATGATGAACGCAAGTTTTTCATTTACTCCTTGCTATCTAAAATTATGTAAGTAGTACTATATTTATCTGAAATTACACCGAAAGTCCTTGTTTACATAAATAAATCTTGGCATTGTTTCATCATCATCATCAGCCATAGGACGTCCACTGCTGAACATAGGCCTCCCCAAAGATTTCCAGACCGACCTTTTGGAAGCGGCCTTCATCCAGGGATTTTCTGCGACCTTTATCAGCGTTTCGGTTTGAAGGGCATTGAAGCCAGTGAAATCACTGGTCATTATGAGGCTTAGCATTTTATGACTCGGAGTGACGAGCGCAGTTTAGCGCCATGCAGTGCTTTGTTATTCAAAGTTTTGTGTAGTTTTGCTTCCATTTATGGGCAGACGTGGCGCTTACTATCAGGCGACCGCTTGATCGTCTCGTCATACAATTAAATAAAAAAAATCATACTGAAATCACACACTCCAAATATCTATAATGAATAACGATCTGCCAAATATCAACATTTATGATACGTGATAATCCATTACCAGCCCCGCGCCGGTGCAACGGCGAGCGGTTACGACGCGACCTCCCATCGTTTTTATTTTATAGCATTTTCCGAGCACCACTTCATGTTCACCGAGTATTTGTGGGATTTTGACGGATTATTTTTTAGGTTTTATAATTTGATACGAGTAAAAATGGTATAATGAATTCTTTCGCAGATTTTCATGCATTTAAATGTATTGATTTTACAATTGATAATGTTTTTTTTTATCCTAACACGGCAAAGTGATGGCGCTACATCTAATGGAAAGCATAGTGCAGTCCAAAAAAGCAAGCGACCACTGACATACAATGAATTTATCGGAAGTTACCAGAGTCCTGCCGGCCTGTATAAATGCTTCTTCCCTCTCCGTAGAGGAAAGAAGCAAATCGAGAGGCCTGCGACAGGACAGATGTATGACTGATGTAGGCAAAGGGATACAAGGATGTACCCCTATACCCAACCGACCCAACCATCAAGTCTTACACACTGTTGCTTGGCGGCAGAAATAGACAAAGCGGTTGTACCAACCCAGACGGCCTCTCGAATACGAGGGACCTACCACCTTGTAAAATATATTTGGATAAAATTATAATTTATAGAAATTTTATATACATTTCTAGAGCACTCACAAAACATAGAAAAAATTTATTTTTTCATATTTCTATAATGTCTAATAGCTCTTGTTATAAGCATGAAAAGATCATCACGTATGTTTCTATGTACATTCTTCATTTAAATCGCAGGAAGAAACATACAGATAGACAATATTTTTGTAACAGTAAAAGAAATTAGCTAGAGCAAATATCACATAGGGGAGGGCGGAGGAAAGTTTGTGGAACTTCTTAACAACTTAGAGTAAGAGTTAGACGGGAGACTTCTATTTACTCCTGAATGTAGCTGCAATTTTGTTGTCTTTATGACGGTTGTCTGTGATACAGTGGTAACAACACGGTCATGCCGGGCAATCTTAACATACTATAAAATGATGTCGCTTCGGATGTCTGTTCGCTTCGATTTTTTAAACTATGCAACGGATTTTAATGTAGTTTTCAACAATAGATAGTGATTCATGAAAAAGGTTTATATGTATATGACGTTATGACCCATGGGAGCAGAGCAGTAACATGCAGCTGAAACCGCGAGGGACAGCTAGTTCATGATAAAGGCAAAACACTATTATAAAATTATTTTTTTAAACATTTCAATGACGAGACGAGCATGTTGCTTGACTATCGCTGATTGCCCATAAATTATTTTTGGAACGAAGTTCCTTACGGCAGGCTTGGAGGGGATAGGGATTTCGCTGCGTGACCGAACTGAAAAAAATGTGATAGTAAAACCGTAAGAAATATGCGTGGAAAAAATGCGTGGAAAAAATGCGTGGAAAAAATGCGTGGAATAAAACCGTTAAATGAGACTTTTTTTAAACTTAATTTGATATCTAGCACACAAAGTTAAAGTCGAAATTCCGTTAATAAAACAGATAGATAACTTATGACATTTGGAAATGTAGACGCGGTTTGAAATTTGAATTTGAATTTTTGATTATAGAACACGGCCGTCCATCGTTTAGTAGCCAGTCTAAGTCTAAATTAATAAGTTTTTATTTATAATTACATAAGTTGATAAAAAATGCTATACAATAGCTTTACCGCGGCAGTCTCCGAGTGCTACACGTCTTTTTTTTATTTCTATTTTTCTATTCTATTTCTATGTAATTTTATGTTGTCAAACAAAAATAAAGAGACATATTTTGTTATTTTAGTTGATAATTTGTATTTTTTACAATTTGTGTCGATTCTACATTAGCCGAAGGAACTTCGTTCCTACCTGGTGTCCCACGACACACACCTTTTTTTTTTATTTTTTATAGCATAGGCCGGCAAACGAGCAAGTGGGTCACTTGATGGTAAGTGATCTCCACCACCCATGTACGCCCACACCAGAAGAATAATGGGCGCGTTGCCGACCTTATTTCATTTCATTTCATTTCATCTCACTCACCGTACGAAACACAACAGCAAGCCACTACTTTACGTCGGTTTTCTGTGAGACAGCGGTAACGACCCGGTAGAGCCAGCCCATTCATGCTGTAGACGAAACTGTCTACAGCGTGGCTCTACCACTCATAAAATTATAGCAATATACTACAACTACGACGACTTAACAAAGTCAATATCCCCATTTGAACTTGCTTTGAGTTGGTTCCTTATTGCGTAACTACGTCCAACTGTGGTTTCAAAAAGAAAACCATCCAATATCTGACACGATCGAATTTACATTTTTACCTATTTATACAGCTTGGGTGCATAAGTTTGTTAATAGACTATGAACTTAAAACCATAGATGTCAGAAACTGACAATATATTTACACTATGTCGCAAGATTTACCGTTTCGATATCACAGCTGCAAACTTACTAACCGAATACAAACACACCGACGTTTGCTTAAATAAGACACTGCACCGGGTCCCCAAGAGAGAAAAAAAAACTAGCATGTGCTTTCCTTTGGGGACAGACTCTGTATTTGCTGTTATTCTGTTCCATCTATTAAGACATTTTTAACCCCCAACAAAAAGTAATATTATGTATTACTATACAATACTATGCTAACTCTACCTATGCTGTCTTTTTTTTATCCGAGCAAGGCAAAGTGACCGCACTAAACCTGATGGAAAGCGTAGTGTAGTCCAAAAAACTAGCGATCATCGACAAACAATGAGTTCATCGGGGGTCACCAGAATTAAGTCGGCCTGTATAAATGCTTCTCTCCCTCTTGTGTGTACGTGCTTGGGTGCGTGTTTGCCTGCGTACGAGTTTATGTGTGTGTATGTGTGTGCATATATATTCCTATTTTTTGCATCATACCCATAGCGAAGTGATCGTAGCCCCCTAAACGAATGTACCGATTTTAATGTGGGTTAAGGGAAGAGACCGACCCCACTGCGAACGAGAAAGAAAGAAAAAGAACTAGATTTTGTACAAAGGTTGGATAGTGATACTAGTAACTTATAATCTGTATTATAAGTAGAAACATAAACCTAGCTCCGAAATGTCGGGTCTCTTTTCTCTTCTTTGTCGGCGCATTTCGTGCAGAACAAAAACTATGCTTCATAATTGATTGAGGAGCGCAACATCATTCAGATCTCGGGGACCACTGCCTGCCACAAACTTACTTGCACTAATATATACTGGGGTGCGTTTTTCTAACACCTACCTATTGGTGGGAGAAAGGTAAGTCATTGTAAGAAAAGAAATTGTTTGGATCAATATCTGTTTGTATTTTACTATGTAATTATCAGTTTGAAATATGGATATGGGATACACCAGTAAACGTGCATATTATTAAAAATCCCTGACGCGATGTCAATTAGAAAAATATCGCCCAGGGGTTTTTCATTCTTTTTGTTTTTATATTTCTTTATTTTACATTTCTTCTTTGTTTTTTTTCGCAGCCAAACAGGAGGCACCTGAATAGATTTTCTTCAAACCATTTTGATTAAATCAGCTTTTATCCAAAAAAACAACAATTTAGTCCATTCGTAAATGCGCTATGATACTTTAGACCTATACACAGACAGATAAAGGAGTCAAACATAAAACTTCCCTCTTTTTTTTCAGGTAACCATTAAATTTATGGTTCTATCTTACTGGCTGCAATGCCACGGACGGAATAAAATCTCCCGATTATCCATATTTATTTATTTATTTATTTAAACTTTATATACATAACATGTATAAAGGCGGACTTAATGCCAAAGGCATTCTCTACCAGTCTACCCTTGGGTGATGCAGAAACGAGATAATGTGGGTGTATATAAATTATCGAAGATGAGAAAAAAAAACAATACTAACAAATAAGGACCATATAATCTAAATGAATTAATTTCTCAGATTCTAAGAAAGAAATTCTGCATCAGTGTATCACATAAATTAGTATTATTAATAGCTCGTAATCTCTCATACTGTTGTCTCATTCTTTTCCAATGGTGTGAAAGGGACAAAAATATCTAAACCGGTGACATTGCAGAATTCTTCTTCTTCTTCTTCTTCATTCTTGCATTGTCATAAATCTAGTAGGAAAACGACTAATGGATGATGCGTGATCAATATCTTAATAATGTTATGACGATTTATTGACGCTCATGGGACCTGTGCTTCTTATTTTAATAACATTAATAGCCTCAATAATAAAACGAGGATGGAGAAAAAGGTTGTTTTTAATTACTTAAATGACGGAACGAGCGGTTCGTTCGCCTGATGGTAGATTGATGCTGTTGCTGCTGCTGATGGGCAGGCGTGGCGCTTACCATTAGGCGAGCGCCTTGCACGTCTTGTCATTCAATCAAATAAAAAAAGCGCCTGCCCATAAGCAGAAGCAACACCACACAAAAGATTTTAAGTCTCATATGCCTAGTAATTTCACTGGCTTCAGTGTTCTTCAAACTGGAACACAGCAGTGCTTACATAATGCTGCTTGGCGGCAGAAATAGACAAAGCGGCCAAGACCAACCCAGACAGCCTCTCGCATACGAGGGACCTACCACCTTGAAAAGTTAAACGAGGGTAAGTTAAACATCCGCATTAAGGTTAGTTGCAAGCGGAGCCCATTAATTTTCTTTCGGTTTATAATTCGAAATTCCAGTTTCACATAACCCTCAAAGAATTACATTCAAAACTTGAGTGTTAATTCTGAAGAATGTTGCAATAACTGGATTTAGAGACGGCATCTGTCACCGACAAATCAACGTCCGGAACACATGCCCCAACTTATAATTGGCGTGGATGTAATCAACAAGACAAACTCTGATTAATTAAACAATGTTTCAAATTAAACATCCGCCGATGAAGAATAAACGAGGGGTCTCACGGAATACGGGTCTGAGCAGGGATGGTGCGTATCCGTCACTAATTTGATATAGTTTTGAGTTATTATCGTGCTTCCTGTGTAGAAATGGGATGGTTTAATAAAAAAAAATATTGAAAAGATAAGGAAAGTTATTTTTTTTTATTCTATAACGTTATTTTGTGTGATGTAAAATATAGAAGATTGTGTGAAGGCAGGATATATTTTTATACACAACTGGATAATGACCGCTGTATACATGGTGAAAAACCCGTCATAGTGGCTCGTTCGGATAAGTCACGTTCCGGGATCAGTCGCGTATATCAAGTAACTTAAGGCTGGCATAATTCTGCTGATCATCGAGGAACCCATTGTCTTTGGACGGTTGACATTATGTTTGCATTGTAATGTACTAACATCAGGTCCGGTGTAGTCACTTTGCCGTGCAAAAAAAAACCACATTTTTTTTATAGCATAGGCCGGCAAACGAACAAGTGGGTCACCTGATGGTAAGTGATCTCCATCGCCCATGTACGCCCACCACCAGAAGAATCATGGGCGCGTTGTTGATCTTAAAGGAAAAGGATAATTAGGGATTGGGAAGGGGAGGCGATTTGGGCTTCCGGATATCTCATTCACCGTACGAAACGTAGCAGCAAGCCGCTACTTTACGTCGGTGTTCTGTGAAACAGTGGTAACGACCCGGTTGAGCCAGCCCATTCATTCTGTAGACAAAACTGTCTACAGCGTGGCTCTACCACCTATAACTGTTAACCAAAGTTAAAAGCTTTATTATTATAAATATCCTACGATATAACTTCATTACCTTATGGATTGTTCTATTTATTTGTCCTTCTTGTAGATTCTTGTTAATGTTCCCCATTTTATTTAGTTTAAAAAGGTACATGTATCAAAATAGGGGACGAGTAAAGGAACGCTAACTCGATAAACCTCCCCTAGACGACGCCCAACGGTGGTAGATTTATTAATCAATCTCCTAAACGCATTTTAACTGGGTAAATTGAAAAATTATGCGTCTACGTCTTTCACCCTTAGATTTTGTTTAGGGGTGTTGTTAGGCCCCTGAATAGTTTGACCCCTGACAATGATGCTGTGATTTAACGATTATTTATCTAGTGTGGGAATGTGACGGCCTCTCTGACATGCATGTGATGTGACGTACGAGCGTGTGAAAATTAGTGACATCATCATCAAAGTTATTGAGAAAATAGCAATTTAGCACCCGGTTTCCCAAAGGCTGGTCAAATCAACATTCAATTAACAGAACTTAGATTTTTACAGTCAAAGTCAGTCAGATCAATTAGAATTTCTGAAACGTTATTTAGTGAAAAATTTATTAATCTCTAATGTAATTTTCGAACAATCGGTTTGTTAGTAATCGATACACCTGTTGAGGTTATGATACAATATAGCTATGATAGCTGTACTTAACACTACAATTTGAAAACTAACAAAATAAAAAAATTAAAAACACGATTAAATAACGAAAATTCAAAAACGTCCAAGAAACTTCAAAAATAACAATTTCTATTAAGTCTCTTTGGAGTCTAAAATAAATTTGATATATTTCATCAATAACAGAATTGTTAGAAGACAATTTCGTTCTATAAACGACAACACACAATGATGAGGTATCATTTACTACAAAATAGATTACTGTGAAAACGATGATGTTAACAAACCATAAAAGTGACCGACGCGTCACGCCGGGATCCCAAATTTTGTTACCACTTCCGTGCAAGATAAATTCCTTGTCTAGCCCATACTAACATGTCACCTTTATTTTAGTGGAAATAGATAAAATATTTTTATCAGACATCAAAAAATGTATACAGTAGTAGTGCCTATATACACGCATAGACCTGACCTCACACTAGGTTAACCTGTATTGTGGGTATCAGGAACCTACGAGACTTGCGGTCTCACATCACCTAGACCTGAAACAATCACATGTTGATCACCTAAACATTATTCTCGGTGCGGGAATCGAACCCACGGCCTCTCGCTTCGCGGCCAGCTCGCCGATTGTGCCGCAGAAGCTGTCAAATATTCTATGTATCTCGAATTAAATAGTATTACGTGAACAATGAGACTTGACAAATCGTAATCAGATCTTGAAAAAACAAAGCCCTTATTACGGGTGTCCCCTTTAAATTTAGTGCAAGCGGTGTGAATGCAGTGCACTCGTTCCTCACAACAACTCATTGTCGTTTGTGGCCATATGATATCTGTGGGTATTGGATGACCACGCTTGTGTACATCCCCCCTCGCGACGGGGTCAGGATGTTTTGTTTTATCAATGAAAGAGAGTATAGGCCTGTTTTAACCGACTAGCTATTGATAGGAGGTTATTAATTCGACGTGTATTTCTGTATGTACTATGTCTCCGCCAAATGTGGTCGAATGTTGATGGTTTTTTTTGCATTCGATGTGGTTCATTCTAATAGTGGCTCCGTATAAAGAAGGTGATTTTTAGAAAAATTGAATTAAATTTCAAGACAGACAGACAAGACAAAGTGGTATGTGGTGATGCTAATTGGTACACACACGGGACCCAATTGCAAATTATAAACCGAAAGAAAATAAATTGGTTCCGCTTGTGCGGATATTTAACTTAGCTTTATTTAACTTTTCAAGTATGCGAGAAGCCGTCTGAGTTGGTACCACCGCTTTGTCTATTTTTACCGCCAAGCAACAGTGTGTAAGAACTGTTGTGTTTCGGTTTGAAGGATATTGCAGCCAGTGAAATTACTGGGTATTATGAGACTTAGCATCTTATCTCGAGCGCAGTTCAATGCCATACAGTACTTTGTAATTCAAAGTTCTGTGTGGTGTTGCTTCTTTTTTGTAACGTATCACATCATGAGACGGAAATTAGCTCAGGGACGCTAGGTGTATTACTGAGACATATGCCTACACCTTCGGTGATACAGATCTGAGTTATGTATGTGTCGTTACTTTAATTATAATTAATAATAATATTAAGGGATATTAGGGGCACATTTTCTGGTTTTTAATCAGAGTTTTTACTTTTCAAACGACTATAATCACATTTGTTCTATTTCTTCATCGTGAAATCTAATTAAGTTTATTATAAACAGTAGTTATGTGCACAAGGATTTGATGTTTACCGTGCAGCACTCGACGCGCTCTAGTTGTGATGAAACTCAAAGCAATGTTCAAGAATACTCCTGCAGGGAAGACAGACCTTGTCACGGTTTCCCTGTGTTTTTATGGACATAAGAAGGCGTAGCAGATGGCCAAGTTCTCAGTGAATATGATCGATTGTGAAACAATTTTCGACATGTTATACAAAATTTGATTGAAGTGCAATAAGGAAACCATGAGTTGAAACTAAAACAATCGAGGTAGGTATGCGGATTCAAATCTTACATGAGCAATAATTTAATTTTGGGTGATGTCCGACTAAACAAAAGACACGGATTTAGATTTTTTTTAATCTAAGGTGGCGGAATTTTTTTTTGTATATCAATATTGTATATTATTTTCGAGGTTTCTTAGGGTGCTAATTATGAAAACATTCATTTTTAAATCCAAAGTGTGGGACATTTTTATTTTTTAGTACTTTAAGAGATTTCAAATTAATTGTCGAAGTGTATTATTTTTATTTGTTAACATTATAAATTATAGTTTATCGTTTTTTTTTACAATCATACACTGTAACTCGGGATGAAATTTCTGGAGATATTTTTGTTTTGTTACACCAAAGAAGTATACTAGAAGTATACTTCTTACGTGTGTACATATGTACACACAGATTTTTAGATTAAAATTGGTTATGGCTGAAAAGTACCTAAATATAATATTCAAAAAATCTTTAATAATACTTTGCTCCTTTCTACATATAAAACCAACACAGATACACAAACACTTCTAATTTTAAAATAATAACCAACGTTCAAAATCCATCCATCATTTAGAACCACACATGGTATCCATAAAATACGATAAATCTGTGTCTCAAATGGGTGTCCAAACATCACGCAGATTACTGCCCACCAGGGGTGGATCAATGGAATATTAATTGGTTTTAAAGAGACCCTCGGATTATGCGAATAATTGGAGCTGTGATGACCATTCTGCGACGTCATTGTTTATTCATTGTCATTGCCATGGATGAAAGTACTTTGAGTACATGCTTTGCGATATTGGATTTGACTGATGGGTTGGTTGACAGAGGAGTCTTCTTTGTTTTTAAGGTCTTAGGGACTAAAGAATTTTCTCAAACAACAGTTTTAGAGTGGTAGAGCCACGCTGTAGACGGTTTTGTCTACAGCATGAATGGACCGGCTCGAACGGGTCGTTACCATTATCTCTCAAAAAACCGACATAAAGTAGCGGCTTGCTGCTGTGTTTCTTACGATATCTGAAGGCTCAAATCCCCCTTTCCTTCGCAATACCTAATTATGCCTTTTCTTTAAGGTCGGCAACGCGCCCATAACTATTCTGGTATTGTAGGTGTACATGGGCGGTAGAGATCACTTACCATCAGGTATCCCGCTTGCTCGTTTGCTGGCCTATGCTATAAAAAAAAGTGTTTACAAAGTGATGTCTGTTCTTAATAGATTCCGTGTGGGAATTTATTGAACATATTTCTATTTCTGTTGCAAGCAACAGCATGTTGGGTGTAAATTTTAAGGATATTGGAGTGTGTTAAATTATTAGGTAACATTTCCGAGTCATGATGTTAAGGGAAAGCATTGTGCTTATCATTTGACGAGGAACCTGCTCAAGCATGTGTTTCAATTTTAAGGATATTGGAGTGAATAAAATGATTGGGTAAAATTTCCGAGTTCTAATGTCAAAGGAAAGCATGGTGCTTATCATTTGACGAGGAACCTGCTTATCTCATCATTCAGGTAAAAAAAATATGCAGTCTTTGAAAACATCACGTCAACCACTAACGCTCTTTAGAACATTTAAAAATTATTATTATTTTTATCCAGCTTTATTAATTTTGTCGCCATAAAAAAGATACAGCCACTCTTCAAATTGCAGGTGCAAAATGATGGGGCATAAAGCCTTGGTTATTAGCGAGGGTGGGAGCGGTGTGTGAGGGCCTACAAATTAATTCGTCAGTTATAATTGACCACGTCCGTGTACGTCAATCCGATGCATAATAACTGATTCCACGTGGTACAGAATGACGGAGTTCTTTTCAATATAGGTGGTGTAAAATATTTATGTTTGCTCTAAAGATACTGCGCAATTAGAGACGTCCTATAGTATTGCAGGAGGTTTCAAATTGCGTAATTATTTTGTCGAGCTATAGCTTATATCAATTTAACATCTTGAATGACAGAGCAACGCTGTAGACAGTTTTGTCTGCATGAATGGGCTGGCTCGACTGGTTCGTTATCACTGTCTCCCAGGAAATCGACAGGATAGAATCGTAGGATAGTTTATGAGTAGTGGTGAGAGTTAGTATAAGTGGTAGAGCCACCCTGTTAACAGTTTTGTCTACAGCATGAATGAGTCGGCTCGACCGAATCGTTACTACTGTCTCCCAGAAAAGCGACGTAAAGTAGCGGCTTGCTGCTGCGTTTCGTACGGTGAGTGAGATATCCGGAGGCCCAAATCCCCTTCCCCTTCCCAATCCCTTATTATCCCTTTCCTTTAAGATCAGCAACGCGCCCATTCTTCAGGTATCGTACATGGGCGGTGGAGATCACTTACAATCAGGTGGGTCAAGTGACCAAGTGGGTCACTTGCTCGTTTGCCGGTCTATGCTATGTTGCTTTACAGCAAATAAAAATAGACCATTTAAAGCATGATTTTTTTCATATCGCGGTGTCACCACATTTGCTGTATACGCGTTGTTCATGGATGCGGCGGGGGTGCTGCGGGGTGCCGGGGAAGGGGGGGGGGGTTGTGCGTGACGTGTGACCGCTTTCACGGCCCGATTGGCTGTAATAAAGGCCCTGCGTGTAAACGAAACGAACAGAACGCGTCCTAATGAAAACATTTCTACCTTTTATTTTTTTGTATTTGTTGCGTGGTTTTTGTGTGGATATGGTTTTTTGAGAAAGTTTAAAAGTGTTATGCTCACAGATGACGGATAATATACTTATTACATTTACATCGGTTTACATTCAAACCAAGCGTGTCAATTTTTGCATAGATTATATGACGCGTTGGTTTTGCGCTAAACGTTGCACTGGGTAATTAAAATATTACACGATATTATCGTGGCATAAATAACGGCATGTTGCTGTGTTTTGTACGGTGAGTGTGATATTCGGCGGCCGAAATCCCCCCCCCCCCCTTCCCCATTCTCTCCATTCCATTCTTCATTCGTCCATTGTTCTAGTATTGTGGGTGTACATGAAGATCACGCGGTGAAGATCACTTACCATCAGGTGATCCACTTGGTCGTTTGCCGGTCTAGGCTATAAAAACTTGGTGTTAAAAACTTAATGCCTCCCCAGACAGCCTCTCGCATCCAAGTGGCCTACCAACCAGTAAAATATTAAAAAATGCCGGTGCAGTCCACCCCATGCTCCTCGCGCGACACATTTTTCCACTGAATGCGGTCATAATCGGTGGCACCTGTCACCCCGGTGCGCGCCCGTGTTACGTCACTATCCACTCGCGTAACGCTCACGTAGCGCACGCGTGACGTAAACACGGTGACCATAGACAATTTTTTTTAATTTTAGATGTGAAATGTCAATTAGTTGCATTTTTATTTGTACTACATACGTATATAAACTCACGTATGTATCTCCAAGGGGTAGGTAGAGGTGCAAAATTGCAAAATATATACATACTTTCATTTTTTTATGCAATAAGCCGGAAACGAGCGAGTAAGTAAACTGATGGTAAGTGATCTCTACCGCCCATGTACGTCCACAATACCAGAAGAATCATGGGCGCGTTGCCGACTTTATAGGAAAAAGGGATAATAAAGGAATTGGGAAGGGAAGGGGAATTTGAGCCACCGAATGAAACATAGCAGCAAGCCGCTACTTAACGTCGGTTTTCTGTAAGACAGAGTTAACGATTTAGCCGACCCATTCACGCTGTTAAACAAAACTATCTACAGCGTGGCTCTACCACTCAAATTTTCAAGAATTAATTCCTTATTAACTTTTATTATCAAGTCCATTGGTATCATAATACAGGTGAAAAATCATCGGTAAAATATCCCAAGGAACAGATAAAATATAATGCAATTTTTGCTTTCTCATAATCGAGTTCATAGCTCCGTAGTTCGCATTTCTCCATTCTATTTTTTTTTTACCTTAGCACGGCAAAGTAACTGCACTATATCTGATGGTAGGCGTAGTGCAGTCCGAAAAACCAGCAACCACCGACAAACAATAAGTTTATCGGTGGTCACCAGAATCATGCCGGCCTGTATTTATAAATGCTTCTTTGAGGGAAGAAGCAAATTGAAAGGCCTGCGACAGGACAAGCGGAGGACCTATGCAGGCACAATACAAGGATGTAGTGTCGCAAGTCCCTCGGGAGAACCTGATATACACTGGCTGACCCTGGAACGCGACCCACACAAGGCTATCCGGTTGGATACGAATATCCTCCCACCAGCAAATTCCGGATTTGAATATACAATCCCATTTCAATAAACTGTATACCTGTCTGCGACATTAAAATCAACATCAAACAATTCTAACCGGAGATTAAATCGATATGAATGCAGACCAGCCCGCCCAATTAATGTTGATAATATGGACCACCCTTTCAACAGCGCGGTAAAGCCAGAAGCACAAACGCACACCGCCTTTCATCGCGGTATACAAAGGGCGTTGTAGAATTACGCGCGAATTGATACCGGGTGCTATTTGGTGCATAATTAGAGGGATTTTTGTGACTTTTTTTATATGAACTCACACCTGTAATCCTCGAAAGGGTAGGCAGGGATGTAACCAGTACACCCACATTTCGCTCAGCTTATTTCCGTCACGAGATGTGATAGGGTACGAATATATCGCCACACCGGACACAATTCCAGACTCCGGGCACTGAGCATTTCGTGACAGGATTTACCCGACCCGGGAATCGAACCCCAGAATTCAGCACAGCAGTCGTACCGCGTACGCAATACATCTGCGCCACTCGGTACAGAACTTGGTGAGTGGGACGTTGGGAAAAAAACAGAATATTCATATCCGGTCGATAGAGACCACTGTAGACATGCTGTTAAAACCTACAATAGTGACCCACACACCTCGTATGGATCGCATTCCAGGATCAACGTGTATATCAGGTTCTCCCGAGGGACTTATCCTTGTGCTATCCTTGTGCCTGCATCCGTCATCCGCCTGACCTATCGCAGGCTTCTCGATTTGCTTCTTCCCTTTACAGAGTGTGAAGAGGCATTTATACAGGCCGGCAAGATTCTGGTGACCACCGATAAAGTCATTGTTTGGCGATGGTCGATAGTTTTTTAGATGGCACTGCGCTTACAATCAGCTGTAGTGCAGTTACTTTGCCGTGCTCGTATGCAGTTTACATCACATAAATAATAACCTTCAATTAATAACGCTTTCACATTTAACAAGTTCATTAATGTGCCGATAACATCGACAACATAAATGTGGTAGTTGCTATCTACACCAATCGATCAAATTACTACATGATTATTGCATTAAAACTGCATACATAGTCCAATAAACATAAAGACGCAAAATATTCCCGCAACAGGTATAATCCTTGCGATATTCTTTACACGTCTATTCTAATTGACTCGAGAGCTTCTGATAAACTAGAATATTATTCTGGAATCCTTATAGTGGTGTGGTGTTCCGTGTTTTTGAAGTGTAGCCACCGCATATAGTGGGCGAGTAGCTGCGAAGCGAGAGGCCGTGGGTTCGATTTCCACATTTAGAAAAATGATTGTGATATCCACAAATATCTGTTTCGGATCTAACCGATGACCGCAAGTACCTCGTACTTCCTGATACCTACGATATAGGTTAACCTAGTGTGGGGCCAGGAGAGTATGTGTGACTATTGGGTATATTGGAACGAAATTCCTTACGGCAGGCTTGGAGGGGATAGGGATTTTGCTGCGTGACCGAACTGAAAAAAATGTGATAGTAAAACCGTAAGAAAAAAGCGTAAGAAAAAAGCGTTAAAAGCGCCGCATAACCAGCCAGCGTTAGTTCCTTTTTTTTTACACACCAATTTTTTTATTTATTTATCAAAAGTGAAAATTCTGAATGTTGCAATTTCATTCGGCTGAGTTTGTCATCGCTCTCATTTCATTTCAATGTCGATCAATATAATAGTTACTTTATAGTTATATCTTTACAAATAATTAAAATGAGTGACATTGGAGTGTCTGTTTGTAATATTAAAATAACTGAATTTGAATGTATACACGATACATATAACAAAACAACATTTTTTTTTCAATTTTTGTCTTAACATTTTTGACTTGGCGGCTTAGCATATGCACCGAGAGATAATTTTGTCGACTCGTTTTGCCGTCAAAAACCATTTTTATTTGGTTACATATTTATGTCTATCGAAGCTAAAAAGGCGGCTTAGCATATGCAACGAGAGATAGTTTTGTCGACTCGTTTTGCCGTGAAAAACCATTTTTATTTGATAACATATTTATGTTTATCGAAGCTATAATGACGGCTTAGCATATGCAACGAGAGATAGTTTTGTCGACTCGTTTTGCTGTGAAAAGCCAATTTTATCTGGTTATCTCTACACGACTATCGAAGGTAACTTGGTTGCATAGAATACTCGACTTGCTATGTCAAACATAGACATAACGATGACAAAATAGTACTTTCTACCTATCTTCGGTATTTTGTCTACGAAACATAACATAACTATGCAATTTTATCGAATGTTGACTCTTTCATTCGAGATATTTGTCGTCGACAGCTTTCTCTCGTGCGTAAGATAAAATATGTATTGGCTTATGTTTAACCCGAGGTCAATTGCTCTATAAACAAAAGAAAAATTATCGATAAATATATTTTATTTATCGGCGAAAAGTGGTTCGACCGTACAATCCAAAAAAATATAAGTGAGGCAAGAGATGAAACAAGCGTTGACCGAGGAAATCAACTAATAGAGGGTTGTGAACGCTGACAAGGCACATCTATAATATAAATTTTACTTAAGCTTGCTACTAGACTGTAATGTGGCGTCTTGTAAATGTAACTGCCTGTGACTACATTTTATGAGTAGCTGTTCTTCGAAGAAACTTGTTTGCAACCTGGTGACACAAATTATTGACACTTTTCAGAATTTTGCGTCAGATGAGACATTGTAATTATAGTAATTTTTAAAAGTTGAAATAAAATTAATTTAAACGGATTTTATCGCAGATTATTTTTAATTATGACGTGACGTCTTAAAAGCTTTTCTCCCTTCATGGTCAAGATCGTTAAATTAGTTTTATTATAAAGTGTAATATTCGCATAAACATAAGAAATTTAAATTTTTAACCGACTTCAAAAAGAAGATATATTTTTTGGCTTGAAAGATTTATTCCGTGGTGGTAAATTAAGTTAAGATTTAACGTCAGGGTTGGAGGAAAATGAGGAACACCTCAACAGCAAACAATAACAAACAAACAAAATATTTTGGGTTTTGAAATATTACACTTATAGATAAATAAATAAAATGAGTGGTAGAGCCACGCTGTAGACAGTTTTGTCTACAGCATGAATGGGCTGGCTCGACCGGGTCATTACCACTGTCTCACAGAAAACCGACGTAAAGTAGCGGCTTGCTGCTGCGTTTCGTACGGTGAGTGAGATTTCCGGAAGCCCAAATCCCCTCCCCTTCCCAATCCCTAATTATCCCTTTCCTGTAAGGTCGGCAACGCGCCCATCATTCTTCTGGTGGTGGGCGTACATGGGCGGTGGAGATCACTCAACACATAATTTTGATCCCACACTAGGTTAACCTGCATCGTGTTATGCAATGTGCAATTACTTAAATATTTGTATCGGTGCAGGAATCTAAGCCGCAGCAATATAATGGCAGTTCTGTTATCAACAATTAACCAAAAAATAGATTTTTATCCTAAAAGTAATAAGAACACAGAACCTTTTTAAGCCGGTTAAAATAGACAGCGTTTGTGCGAAATCTTTGCTATCATAAAAAGATAAAATTTTGTTAGATTAGACCAGTGATTCCCAAAGTGGTCTATATCGACCCCTGGGGGTCTATATCGACAACCTGCAAGGGGTCTACGTCAGCGAAAAAAAATTTTGGGGTCCATGAAATGAAAATGGGGTCCACGATAGTGGATCTCAACACATACACTGATCGTACCTATTTACTTACATCATACTATCTTATAATATCAAAACATATACATTATTTATAAAAGTACCTATGAAGTAATAAAATTATTATATATGTTTATAAAATTGTGTAAGTTGTAGAATGTTGGTATTCGCTTTGTGGTCGCAATACATTTTGAACTTGTAAAAACCTGAGAGTCGCAGTCTCAGAGCTTCGCTACCTTGCACTGACTTGTTCAATTCGTCACTCTATAAATGAAATTTACAGGAAATCAATATCAGGTAAGTAGGGGGGTTTACCCAACACGGAAAAACATGGCAAGGGGTCTACGACACAAAAAAGTTTGGGGAACTCTGGATTAGACTTTGCGAGTTTGTTTAAGGGCGCAATATCCGAAAAAGTGGTAGGTAAGTTTACAAGGTGGTAGGTCCCTCGTAGGACAATGTGGTAGGTCCCTCGTATGCGAGAGGCCGTCTGGGTTGGTACTACTGCTTTGTCTATTTCTGCCGCCAAGCAACAGTGTGTAAGCACTGTTGTGGTTCGGTTTGAAGGGCATTGAAGCCAGTGAAATTACTGGGCATTATGAGACTTAACATCTTATATATGGGTGACGAGCATAGTTCAGTGCCATGCAATGCTTTGTAACTCACAGTTCTATGTGGTGTTGTTTCTGTTTATGGGCAGGTGTGGCACTTACCATCAGGCGAAGGCCTTGCTCGTCTCTTCATTCAATAAAAAAACAGTATCTGTACCCTGAGTGTAAGTTCACACGTAAAATAGCGATACGCGACGATCGCGTTAATCGAGCACACAAATACTTTTTAGTTTATGTGAAACGTGCGAGTGTATGTTATTGTCTATTTGTACTACAAAGTTTACGTTTGCTCACTTGACTGATGGTGTGTGACGTCATCAAGCAGCCAAACGTGCTTTAATCTCTTTATTCCATAAAGTAATGCTACTGAATTAAGATGTCATTGAATCTATCAACGGCTCCTTATTATTCGTTAGATTTAAATAATACGTATAATGTTATACGCGAATGAAATAAAACGAATGCTATTTCTTTCTATTGGCAATGAATATAAACAAAAATATGTCGTCGCAACATTGTTTTACAATCGCCCTTAAGAATTTCATTTATTAAGTGTTTATTAGTTAATTACAAAGTTTTTTTGTTAAAAACAAGGGCAGACACGACGGTCGCAGATGTTAATTTAGAAAGTTCTTTCCTAAACTGTCTTTCGCACATAATATGGCAAGGAACTTGAGTTGCATTGTGGTGTTTTGTACAATCGTTCTACGCTCAATTATTGTGATCTACGGCTGTGATAAGCTTTTGTTTTATTATTTACTGGTTAAAGGGATTGTATAAAAGAGCAAGCTGTAACAGAATTGTATAAATAAGACGCAAAATGATGGAACAGAATGTATATTATTAGCTAAAGAAATTTCGAAGAGAAACCTTGCAAGACATAGTCTTTGTTCTACCTATCTAGTGATTCATTAAAATCACGAGGCCTCGATCAATTATAAAAAGCGACAGTGAACAATATAAGTGCGACGCAGATTGAAATTATGGTTAATTTCATGGAGTAGTCCCCACAGGAAAAGTACAGTCTACAGACAAGTGGAAGAAGGTTAGTGTATGCCACTATGATTTGTTTTCCTGACCAATCTTAAACTATTGACAAATAATTCACTTTGTTTACATAAAACATTAACACAAAATATGCATTTGTTTAAATTTGTTTTATATTACTTTTTTTTACTTTCATGTTTTCACATTATGCACCTATCATTATTATATTATGATCTTAGCTAGCCAATGAACACATAATGTAGGTACTGTGTGTATTACAGCCATTAAGCATTATTTTCTTTTTTAGGTGTGGAGTGACCTTAAAAATAATACAAAAAAGAAGGCAGCTAAAGTTTATAAACCAGCTTCAGGTGCTGGTGGCCTGCTTTCCAGGCAAAGCTGACTGATTTTGAGTTGACATGTCCTCAACATTGTTGGACCACAAGCTGCTTTTGGCTTATTGAATGAGATTGAAGTTGGTTTACTTCAGGTATTTATATTAATATTATTAAAAACTTAATTAATATTATCTAAAATTATTCCTCAAATCTTATTGTCTCAGGACAATGAGCAGAGCCAAATGCAATATAGTATTTCTTAATTAGAAGTTCTAAGTGGTATACTTATATTTATAGGCAGGCATGACACTACCAGATGAGTGACCAGACAGATTCTATTAAATTCTTTACCATAGTAAACTTTTAATTTTATAGCTGTTTTTGAACACAATATTTTTTTTTATAGCTATAAAAAAAAACAATATAATTGTATTTCTAATCTATTTTGTTTTCTGCTAAGCCAGGCTCCTCATACACTACACCAGCTCTACCAGCAACACCAGATGACCACTGCACCACAGTTCAGTCACCCCATACAGTATACGAACATGCTGCCCCCCCTGCAGCCACTCTCAACCAAGCCTCCCAGGGACACATGTGGTGACGTGACATCACGGTCAACATATAAGAACCATGGCATGTTGATTGCATCAAGAATAATTGTTAGGCAGCCATCACATATAGACAAAGCTGCACAAAATTTTCTCCATTTTCTCTCAAGAGGAATGGAGAAGATTAGACCAAAAAACATGAAGATCAAGTACATTTAGAAAAGGAAAGGCTAGAATCGTTCAATAAAATTATCAATTCCTAATCGTTCAAAAAGTAATTTTTTTATTATTTAGTTTAGAATTAATACTGTTATTTTCTGATGTGTTTATGGATATGTAACTAATATTATTTACAATTGTATTAATGTCTGTTTAGAAAATTAGTTTTAAGATTATGCAAAATGTGGATATTACTTGTATATATTCAAATAATATAAATTGTTTATATTGCAGTTACTTGTATTATTTATAATTAATATTATGTAATTGCCTCATGGTTTAGTGGTATTAAGCTTCAACCTAAGAGTTCGATTCTCTGGTTGGAATATATTGTAGGGATTTGTGTGGGGATTATGGGACTGTGACTCATTGTGCCTGTGTACCTCTTTAATGCCATGAATATGTGGGTCAGCTAGCTGTGTAGACAATTTCAACCATAAAAATGTACCAGTAAATGAGTACATAAAGCTCTTCTACACAATAAACCAGGTGATATATCTAACATTTCAATAAAACAAGTTAATTTATTAATTAAATCTGTAATCATTGAACCAATTGGTCCCTATAGGCTCTTCCTCTTATGAAATCAGCTGAAAATGTACCTTCTTCTTGTTCTCTAATAATTGAGATTGTTGCTTCAACCTAGGTACTTTGTTCTGTAAATAAAGTTATGAGATTATAATGATATATTAAAAACATATATACAAACATTTTCACAAATAGGTACAACTCTACAGAAGTAAAAATTATGAGTAATAAATGGCTTATATTTTATTATGTTTGTTTAATTTTATATAAAAATCTGTAAATTTATTATGTATTTAATTAATTAATTATATATGTACCTAAAGGCCAACATATTTCTCCACTAGTGTGTAGGCTTTGTATGTAGTTATTTATATTCCTATTATTCCAAACAAATGAGTCATGGTTGCTCCACCAATTTTTAATCTATACTTCATATTCAATTGTCACTATCAAGGACCTGTAAAATAAGAAATCAGTTTAGTGATTAGTACATGCAGAGCATCTTGATGCACATTAATACAATCAATTAAAAAGAGAAATATCTCTGCATACATACCATTTGAACATTTAATGAATGATGTTTTCAACAATAACATAAATGTTCTTAGGCTCTTGGTGGTCCATGAATTCTAAAATGACTTCCATCAATGCATCCAATTAAACCTTGTAAGCCATATTTTGTATAAAACCTAAAACAATAATGTTATCAAAATGTTATATAATATCCTAAAATTCTTTAACAATAAGGAGAGGACTTTTTAAGTTTAATACCTATATATTTTAAGTAGATACCAACACATTTGTGACTAACAGCTTGCCTAGCAACTATTGTATGGGAAATTGTATATGTTTGTTGAGCATCTCAATGCTTGCGACTGCCTGGGTTACTTCATAGATATATACACTACACATTTTCTAAGATATACTCTTAGCAAGCCCTACAGGACGTTGGTAGCTCCCTGTTGCATAAAATAACAATGCAACAAGAACCTCGACAGAGAGAACATATTAAAAGCATGTTTATAGGTACCGCTAAAGTGTTTAACTTGGTATGCACTCGTACTAACCTTGATTTGAAGTTTGCCAAGTCTTCCAGTTCTTTGCATGAAAATAGAAAAGCTTCCTCCGTTAAGCGATACCTACTTCTAAATTCAATATCACTTAGATTCTCCAATGGATTAAAGGACGCCCGAGAAATGGCTCGTTGTCTCCGTAAATTATTTCGCTCATCTTATAATTGAGCATTTACTAACATTCTCCAAGCGAAAAAATTGCGCGCTGACATCATTTTAATTATATAATGTTTTGTAATACTTATTTAATATAGAAATAAAAAGTTTAAACACTGTAAACAATGTCTTTCACCAAGGAAATAACAAGTGAAATACTTAACATACGCGTTTACGTTTAAAAACGTTTGTAGCTGTCAAAATGTGAACATACACTCGCAAAAACGTGATAAACAGTAACGCAAAAGTTGCGTTAACTCACGTTTGAAAAACGTCACTTCTGCGTTTAACGTTGTAAAACATACACTCACGTCTCCAGTTTACTAAACTTGCCACCAGGAGGCGCTTTTCACGTTTGCATACATTTTGTTGAAAAAACGCAAACGCTGTAGTGACGTTAAAATTGTGTTAAAACATACACTCGGCACACTGAATTTCATAGACATTTAATACTTCAATATAAACTCCAATATCCGCAAATATAAAGAGTATTTCATATTTGTCTTGTAATTCCCGGAATCGGAAATATCTCTTCCGCAAACGACAACCCCACAATGTCGGCGGTTTGATTGATTCCGGAGGTGGGGTACATCCTACCCCATAATATCTAACTCCAATCATACATTTTGCAAATGGTTTTTTGGTGCGTTTTGTACGTTGAAGAATTTTACATCTTGCAAATTTAATCCGTACCTTTATGGTTTTTTTAATTATCCGAAATTAATCCCCATTAAGATTTGCCCTAGTTTTTTTTTATAACTTGCTTCGGCTCCTGGCCCCTCCCGCGTTATACTTTTTCGGGATAAAAAGTAGCTTCTGTTCTAAATTGCATCTAAATCCATTCAGTCGTTAAGACCTCATTGATCAATAAACATTTAAATACAAACTTCAAACATGAAACTTTTAAATTCATAATATTATACAGGTTAAGCCAAACTGCAGTTTATTATTCAATATTATACTTTTAAAAAGGCTTAGCGGGAAGTGAAATGGACTACAGACAGAGGTTGTGGCTTTGATCTCAGCCTAAAGGCCAGACTTCTAATTTTTTTAAATCAACTGATTGTTAATTATCGGTACATATCGGCGAAAGTCAATAACGTGGAGCCGCGTGGTAGACTAAAGCCTAACCCCACTCATTAGTTAAAGAAGCTCGTACCCAGCAGTGGGACAATAACACAATACAGGGCTGATGTGATTATAATTGTATTAAAGAAAAGTGAATTACAATTTTTTTCTTTTAAACTAAATAAAATAAAATATAAAAATAAAATTTGCGAATAACATTTTTTTACGGATGCAAATATCCTCTTTAATTTAAATTATCTATTTTACATCCACATTCCACCTTTTTTTTTTTTTTTTTTTTTTTTTTTTATCCTGGCTCGGCAAAATGACTACGCCACACCTGATGGTAAGTGTAACGCAATCCAGGAATAGTGTCGACCAAAGACAGACAGTGTGTCTATCGTTGGTCGGCACGATTATGCCGGCCTGCCTAACTGCTTCTTCACACTCCGTTTAAAGGACCCAATATTATAGGAAGGAGGGAACACGTGTGCCGGCAAACTATTCCACAGCTTAATGGTCCGGCAGAAGTACGAATTTGCGAACTTTTTAGTTCGAGCCGAGATGGAGGAGACCACGAAGCTGTGGCTCCGCAAGCCAGCACGCGTGGTTCTGTTAAGGAAAGGCGAGGATGGGATAAGGTCAAACAATTCTTCGGAGCATTCACCGTGATACAGACGGTACAAGACGCTCAGTGAGGCAATGTCCCTCCGCAATTGTAGCGGTTCTAAGTGTCTTGTAACGTCTGCATCATTCACAATGCGGACAGCCCGACGCTGCAATCCGTCCAAGGCATCGAGTAAGTATTGGGCGGAACCGTCCCAAAGGTGCGAACAGTACTCCACACCCGGCCGCGCTTGCGCTTTGTATAAGCGGTAAAGCTGACCGGGAGTAAAAAACCGACGCACCCTGTTCAGGATTCCGACCCTGCGTGAAGTGGCGGATATTACGCCCTCGATGTGGTTCCTTGGATTCAGATTGCAGCAAATATCCATACCCAGGATATTAAGACTATTCCGCATTGCGAGCGGGATACCCCGAAGATTGGGGAGGGGAGAGAACGGGGATTTCTTGCACGTGAACGCGAGAACGTCGCGAACGTGAGATCCAAGGTCCGGTTAAGCTCAATGACGAGATTCTCTCGCTCCCTCTCAGTGACTTCCCGGCTACCTGGAGGCTTACTGCAGTAACGCCCATGCACTGTGCTGTCATCTGCATAGCAATGAATGTTACCGAGTGGTAACATATCATTGATATGCAGAATAAACAAGGTGGGCGAAAGCACAGAGCCTTGTGGGACTCCGGCATTAACTGTCATGAGCCGTGAAGCATGTCCTTCGACAAGGACACGCATTCTGCGCTCATGCAGAAAGCCGGAGATCCACGTGCACAGGTTGTCGGGGAGCCCATATGCCGGAAGCTTGGAGAGAAGACCACGGTGCCAGACCCTATCAAATGCCTTAGCAATGTCGAGACTTACGGCTAGAGCCTCGCCATGCTTATCAACCGCCTCACCCCAGCGATGTAGCATGTACGCTAAAAGATAACCCGTTGATCGTTTCGACCGAAAGCCGTATTGTCGGTCACTGATCAGCGAGTGATCCTCCAGGTAGCGGATCAACTGTGTATTTATGATCCGCTCCATTACTTTGCACATCACTGAGGTTATGGCGATTGGACGGTAGTTGTTAGGGTCCGACCGATCACCTTTTTTTGGGATCGGTTGCACATTGGCCTCTCTCCAAGATTGGGGCACAATACCCGAGAGGAAGGAAGAGCGGTATAGGCGCGTCAGCACAGGAGACAACTCGGCTGCGCACATTTTAAGGACCACCGCGGGGATACCATCCGGACCACTAGCCTTGCGGACGTCGAGGAACCGTAATTCACGCCGCACATCACAATGCCTGATACGAACATCCGGCATGGAGTGTCCGCAATCAGGCATTGTGGGCGGCGGTGCATCACCGTCCTCGAGCCG
The DNA here is from genome assembly GCA_949126905.1 of Amorpha juglandis. Taxonomy (NCBI): domain Eukaryota; kingdom Metazoa; phylum Arthropoda; class Insecta; order Lepidoptera; family Sphingidae; genus Amorpha; species Amorpha juglandis. The sequence continues at coordinate 14,752,117 of OX421374.1, read as the reverse complement.
CGAATTAGCCGCAAAGAGTTCCGCTAATAGGGTGGCTTTCTCTTGCGGCCTGTGGGCCAGAGATCCATCCGGATATCTCAGCGGTGGCAACGAGGGGCGACAGAAATTAGATTGGACGGCTTTGGCAAGACTCCAATAAGCACGACTGCTCGTCGGATGATCCGCCAAAGCCCGTCCAATCCTGTTGATGCGCTGGGCATCCGCTCTGACGTACGCCTTCTTGCAGGCCTTGGTGGCTTGGTTATAGGCCGCTTTGAGAGAACTTATGTTGGGATCCTTCATAGCGCGACCCCTAATCCAATCGCGATACGCAGCCTGTTTCTCACTAACAGCATCTGCGCATTCGCGATTGAACCAGGAGCGTCCGCGACCACCACCGACGACCTCCGAGGAAGGAATGTAATATTCCATTCCTAACCGGATCTCGTCGGCAATAGCGTCGGCACTCGCGGAAGGATCGTTACCCTCAAAGCAGCGCTGCCCCCAAGGGATGGATGCGAAATACTCTCGCATACCATCCCAATCTGCAGACGAGTAGTGCCAGATTCTGCGCCTGACTTTGACTGGCGAAGGAGGCGCAGAACGAGGCACTGTGGATCCAACCAGGCAATGATCGGAGGTACCCAATGGGGCGCCCACCGTCACACTGTACCCGGCTGGATGACTCGTCAGCAGAAGGTCCAGCAATGAAGGCGTGTGACTTGCCACATCTGGGATTCTGGTGGGCTGATTCACCAGTTGTGACAAGTCGTGAGTCAGAGCAAATGCATGAGCAGTACGTCCAGCATGGTCAGTCTTGGAGGAGCCCAACCACAGCTCATGGTGCGCGTTGAAGTCCCCCAAGACCACCAGTTCCGCTGTCGGATACTGCTCCAGCACATCGTCTGTCGCCTGGCTGATATGGTTAAACAGCCGAGTTGTCTCGTCATCCCCGTTATGGGATCTGTAAAGGCACACATAGATCCGGCTCTGGGAGCCAAGATCCACGTGTACCCACAGTGTGGAAAAGGACGGGTCCTCCATGCAGTGCAGACGGCGACAGCTGACGTCCGACCGGACATACAAACATACCCCGGCCCTTGGCTTGAAGCTCTCTTCAAGCAAGTAGCCGGGATAGTGCAAATATGCCATATCGGTCGGACGGCAGATCTGCGTCTCCGTCAAGAAGAGCATTGCAGGCCGGGCCGTCTCAAGATGGTGGTGGACGGCACTAAGGTTCGAATGGAGTCCACGGATGTTAGTGAACCCCATTGTGAACGCGGTGGTGGGGCTGTGCACCGCTGTAGGACCTGCTCTCTTTAATGGCACTGTCATGGTGGGTAATGGGGAAGGAAGAAGGAAGAAGCAGCTTGAGGGACCTGCAACATGACAGATGGATGACCGTGACATGCACATAGTTACCAGGCTGCCGAACGGACACAGACTGAACCGCCGGACGGAAGGGCCCCCGTACCCTCCCGGGATAGGCCGCCGGGACCCCACATCCGGTCACCAATCGGCACGACGGACCTACCCAAGATTATGCGTGGCATGGTGGGGCAGCCTCTCGAGGTGGTTAGTCTCGATTGGGCCCCTGTACTGTACCACGGGCGGCCAGCGGGACAACCGTTTCTACGGGTCTCCCTGGCCGGCAGTTCAATCCATCTCCATCCGACAATGAACCGATATACATGACTCTGCCAGCCATCATGTCACGCTGCAGGCCCCCCAAGAACCGGATGTACAGAGGCTGATCCTGGAACGCGACCCACACAATATGTGAGTCACTATGGCAGGTTTTTCACCACGTGTACGGTGGTCGCTATCCGGCCGGATGTAAACATCCTACCACCAGCTGAGCGGATGTTGGCTCAAAGATCCCTCGGTCGCCTCTTACGACCCCCTCGGGAAAGATAAGGGGAAGCGGTTTGTATTCTCAAGCCGCCGCTCCACGGCAAAAACGCTCCTACAGCTCTATGTGATCTTTAGTCTACAGGTTAGTTTTTATACACCACTTGAAATCAGACAGGGGGCGATAGTTGATGCGACGGGTACTTCGCCACTGAGCCGTGGACATCACTAGAGCGTGCCGACGCGACGGGTGACTGCGAGGATCCGTTGATGCGACAATTATTTAGATATCCTTCGACTTTATGAGTTCTGATAATTATTGGACTTACATATAACATTTCTAGGCACTGCCTAGGTAAAACATTATTTCCGTCTCTTTCTACCTACTTTATAAATCGGTTTGACAGAAGACAAAAAGTATTTAAGTAATGATTAAGTAATGTTTATAAGTAAGTCCATATATGTCTATGCTTAGTTATATTATAATGAGCTGATGATACAAGAATTGATTTTATAAACTTTTTTTAAGTAGATGATGTTAAAAAATCGTGTTAGCGAAAAATTTGTTATTTGGGCTGGAATTTGGAAAATTTGACTATTTCTTCAAATTTTAAAACTGTTATAAACGAATAAACTAATATTTTGAATGTCTACATAATAATATTCAATAAACGATTTCGTTTTTCATATTACTTCCTCGTATTTACGGGCATCTTGTTTTACTGATGGCAAAGAAAACCAACATATTTATTTATACTTTATTGTACATCAAAAATATTGTACACAACAGTACAACAAAAAGAAACTTAAAACTAAAAGATACAATCGGCGGGCTTAAAACTAAAAGAAAACTAGAAGAAACTTAAAACTAAAAGATATATCAGCGATTTCTTCCAGACAACCTTTAGATGGACTGGATTAAAATAAAGAAAAGTAATAGGTGGTCACAGAAAGTAAATAAAACTAGAGAACGCTGTACGAATATATAGGTCTATAAAATCGTATTAAATACATACACTACGTATTAAAGTGAATATAATAAACTACATAAACTACAATATAAATAAAAATTTGTGGTTTGATCACTTCATATGAGTATCAAACTCACACCTCTCAAATCCATCATCATCATTATAAGCCACAGGACGTCCACTGCTGAACATAGGCCTCCCCCAAAGATTTCCAGAACGACCTGTTGGAAGCGGCCTGCATCCAGCGACTTCCTGTGACCTTTATCAGGCCTCTGTCCACGTTGTAGGCGGATGTCCAACGCTGCGCTTGCCAGTACGTGGCTTCCATTCCAGAACCTTTCTGCCCCATCGGTTATCGGTTCTGCGAGCTATGTGGCCATATCTTTTTCAAATACATCTATCAGCCGCAATCCGGCAATTCATCAACACAATTACTATAAGGAAAAAGTCTAAATTCACAGGTACGTATGTTACCATAGTAACAAATATACACGTGATAATATTCGAGTTACCTCGGGGGTGGATCTCCCCTAAACGGAGATGGGTGAGAGTGTTTTTTATTTGATTTCGCATCCAATTTACTCGCGCGCCAGAAGCGACCCGACCGCGCGAAATGTTCTCAATTACTATTATGTATGTGTGTACCAGAAATGAAACTAAATATATTTACTCTATGATTTTGGGATTTTATTGTCCTCAAATTTATACCACCAATAGCGGCTGGAAATAATTATTTGTTCGGTAGTTTTTCTTTTAATTTCCTGGATAGGCAAACGAGTAAGCGGCCTCACTGATGGTTAGCGGTTACCGTCACTCAATGACCATCGGCTACGCCGGCGGTACAGCCAAGCCGGTGCCTACTTATCTATCTATATATATAAAAATGAATCGCTGTGCGTGTGTCTCGCAAAAACTCGAGACTGGCTGTACCGATTTGGCTAATTCTGATCTTGAAATATCTGTGGAAGTTCAGGGAAGGTTTACCCGGTGAGAAAAAATGAGTAACATAAATAATAAGTAACGGAAAACACTAAAAACGATAACTTAATTTTACCATACAAACTGTTCCTGGGTATGAAACATTTGACATCTTTTTGATGTGAAACATCTATAAGCGCAGGTATAAACCGGATTGTTGCGTTGCGTTGCGAAGCTTGCAGTGGTGACGGGTCGCCACGCTATACTAGACAGGACAGGGACAGGACAGGACAGGACAGGGTCAGGACAGGACAGGGACAGGACAGGACAGGACAGGACAGGACAGGACAGGACAGGGACAGGACAGGACAGGGTCAGGACAGGACAGGACAGGACAGGGACGGGGACGGGGACGGGGACGGGGACGGGGACGGGGACGGGGACGGGGACGGGGACGGGGACGGGGACGGGGACGGGGACGGGGACGGGGACGGGGACGGGGACGGGGACGGGGACGGGGACGGGGACGGGGACGGGGACGGGGACGGGGACGGGGACGGGGACGGGGACGGGGACGGGGACGGGGACGGGGACGGGGACGGGGACGGGGACGGGGACGGGGACGGGGACGGGGACGGGGACGGGGACGGGGACGGGGACGGGGACGGGGACGGGGACGGGGACGGGGACGGGGACGGGGACGGGGACGGGGACGGGGACGGGGACGGGGACGGGGACGGGGACGGGGACGGGGACGGGGACGGGGACGGGGACGGGGACGGGGACGGGGACGGGGACGGGGACGGGGACAGGGACAGGGACAGCGACAGCGAGTCACATACATAGAGTCCTGACCCCATAGTAAGATACGAGTCTTGTGTCATGGGTATCAGGAACTACCAGAGACTTTCGGTCTCACAACACCCAGACCCCGAAACAAATATTTGTGGATCACACAAACATTTGTCTCGGTGCGGGGATCGAACCCGCGGCCTCTCGCTTCACAGCCGGCTACTCGCCCGCTGCGCCACGGAGGCTGTCCTGCAGGCTGGTTACATTAATTTATATTTTATATTACTAGCTTTTCCTCGCAGCTCCGCCTGAATAATGTAGGATTCTAATGGTGAAAGAATTTTTCAAATCGGTCCAGTAGTTTTTAAGTTTATTTGTTACATACAAAAATACAAATCTTTCCTTTTATAATATTAGTGTAGACTGGTTTCGCTATTACTATTCATAAGAATCGAGTAATGAGTCAATTCGATTCCTGCAAAATAACTGTTTGATTCGATATTATTGTATTGGGCTACTATACGACTTAAGTCAAGACCCGATATGCAAATACCTACTGATAAATCAATAAGATCATGAATAGCTAGTTTTTCCTTGCGGCTCTTTTTTGGGATAAAAAGTGAATGCTATGTAAGTGTCTATGTTCTGATCCAGGTAAAGGTTAACCCTGTGCGCCAAATTTTATCTGTATTTGTTTAGCCCTTACGATATAATAAGTACCCAAATTCACAAAAAAAGAGAAGAGAACCCCTCCTTTTTCGAAGTAAGTTAAAATTACAAATCACAGACGGCTATATATTCACATGTACAAAACAAGTAGTACAGGAAAAATCTCGCCAAAATGCTCGTGAATTCATCGCTTTAGACACACAAGCCGACAGTATCGTGAGGGATTAAAATATTAGAGCTCAAGGGTGGCTTAGCATCTAGGGGATGAAATCTTCATGCCATTTTTCATCACATTAAATTATCTTGCACTTTACGCATGCTATGTGAATCAGTTACCGCGTTGTTGAGTCTTGTTTTACTTACCGATGCGGGTAGTAAGAGATGACTGAGGGGATTCCGGTGATCTTTACTTTTTGATAGCGTACTTGTATAAGCTTGGATAATGAGTATATGAGGATCGGATGACTGTAGATATTTTAAGCGGGAAAGTGAAAATGAAAGAAAGAAAATGCACACTTATACATATTCAAAAAAAGTGTTATTTTTTAAATCGGTTTTAAAAGACCTATAATATAAGATTTTGTAATAGTGTGCTGTCTTGTCCAGAATCTAGGGAAGCTATTACCCTATACAAGTTGATTCTGGCAACTAGTTCTGATTATTTTCTTGTATTTGTGTATTGTCTTACAGGGCAATATGGTCGCATGGCCGACAAACCCTTTAAATAAATAAAAAAAAATGTTACTTTAAAAATTATTTTCAATTTTCAGTGTTAAGTATAGCTATGGGTATACCAATTCCAACTTAACAGAATCGTGACGACTGAGCTGTTGTCCATTAAGGAGTTTCATTTGTTTTACTCTGTACTCCATCATCAGATTTTAACAAAATTTGTGTGGGACTACATCGCAGCTAAAGTCTATCGAATGAAATGTTTTCCAACAAAATCAGACCACAATTGGCGGGGAAATTGATGTACATACATAAAAAAGCAAAAAAACTCACCGAATTGAGATTTTTTTAATAATCACCAATTTTTTTTATAACATCGGACAGCAAACGAGCAAGTGGTTCACCTGAGTGATCTCTACCTTCCATGTACGCCCACAATACTAGAAGAATCAAGGGCTGTTGCCAACCCTAAAAGAAAGGGATAATTATGTTATTGGGAAATTAGGGGAAATTTGGATTTTCCAACTTACAACATTTTATTTATCAAACGAATCAAAACAAAACGCCTATATGTATGTATTTATGAATTAATATGCGGGCGGACCTCGAATTGAAGCAGACATCGACGAGATCCCACTCTCCCCGCGCACCTCGTGGAGTCGAAACCAAAACACGCCGTTTGAGATCAAAGGTACAATGCGGCGAGGGTGAATTTGTCTAGGTGACTGTGTATTATGGACGTAGATAGGTTTGGAAGAGGTTTGATCAAAGTGAGGAACAGTGCTAGAAATTTGGCCGTTCAGCGTTCAGTCCACCCCGTGGCCACGAAGGCTGATAGGTTTCGAAACGTCGAGACCAAAATTAAATAAAAAACCGCGATAAAATCCGTTTAAATTAATGTTATTTCAATGTGTAGCATTCGCGTAAACATAAGAAATCATTATGTTAATAAGTACTTATTCCCAAAAGACTTTTACTAACGAAAGTGTAATGATCCTAAAATTTAATGATTTCTTACGTTTACGCGAATGTTACTCATTGAAATAAAACTAATTTAATATTAATTTTGATCCCGACGTTTCGAAGACTCTTCAACCTTCGTGGACACGGGGGGGACTGAGGTGTAGGTTGTCCCAAAATGTTAATGTTACATTATCTACCTTCAGTTTACAATTATTGATAAATTTAACTAAAGACTCGAAGTCTAATAAATCTATTACAAAGAAAACTAATCATGATGTAATCTATAACGACTCAAAATGTATACATCTACACTAATATTATAAATTGGAAAGATTTGTATCTTTGTATGTAACGAATAAACTTAAAAACTACTTGGCGGATTTGAAAAAATCTTTCACCATTAGAATCCTTTTTTTTTTTTGTTTTCGCGGGAAAGCCGTTTATTGCTACCGCCCCACCGGGGGGAGATGGAACGGTTATGTTGGGTTCTACCGACCTTACGACCCAGCCACCCGACCGCTGGGCCGAGTCCCTAACACTATGTACAACCTATGCCGGTAACTACCAACTAAAACCCCGCGGTGACCATCTTCGGCGCATTAGAGACGGCCCCGGGTTTCCCGAGACGAAAAAGCACCCCGGCTTCGGCCGGAACCGCCCTTGCGCGGTGCCACCTTGCGGCCCGTCTCCAATTGGGGGGGGCTCAGAAGCCCCCGCACACCGAAGGACGCTCTCGGCGTCAACGGCAGCATCGAGGCCAACCACCCGTGCTGCCGTCCATCCCGGGGGTCGCACGTACGAAAATACGTGTACAAAACCGTACTGAATGGGCGCTACGACAGCCCCCCGCTGCGCGCCCGCGACCCCCCGATGGCCCCTATTAGTTGCCTCTTACGACAGGCAGGGGATACCGTGGTGGAATTCTCCAAACGCCCCCGATCCACAGGGCGGGAGACGCCGGTCAGTCGTCACCCCGGCGCCTCCTACGTCTCCTCTGGCGGCGGGAGGGATCGCTGTGCTCACGATCCCTCTCGGCACTCTCCTTCTGCGAGATTACGGCCTCGCAGAAGTGGGCCACCGCGCGCCAGGACCTCTGGCTGTCGACCATGGCGGACACCACGGCCGGCAGCGAGAGGTCACCTCACCATTAGAATCCTACATTATCCCCGATGAACATAGGCATACAACAACATACTTTTCCGATCAAGCGGGCGGAGCCGCGAGGAAAAGCCAATTTTTTATAATGATGACAATTTTCATCACGCTCACTTTTTCCGACAAGCACAATTGATTTATGGCAAAAACACAAATCACGGTAATATCTTGTCCCCAATCGCTTTGCCACATCCAGAGCCTCTAGATCCTGACAATACATTAATAAGTGCGGCGGGCGACTTCACCGCATCCGTCATTACGGCACAAAGAGCGTTCGGTGATGCAGCTCACTTGCCGTCGAGTGCGAGTGTCGAACCAGGGATTTTCTATCGGAAATAATGTACTACACTATAACGCTCCCGCTTTCATCTTCAATGCATAAAAAATATCATACATAAGCTATATTTCGGTCTTTGTTGTTAATGAAACGAGCATTAACCTACCCTGCTGGTACTAACATGTATAAAACAAATAAATAGTTAAAACAAGTTTTTATCAGCATATTAGATTTAGTTTATCGTCATCACCGTTTTTAAATAATTTTTTTATAGCATAGACCGGCAAAGGAACAAGTGGGTCGCCTGGTATGTGATCTCCACCTCCCATGAACGCCCACAATACCAGAAGAATCATGAACGCGTTGCCGATCTTAAAGGAAAGGGAAAATTAAGGGATGGGCAAGAGGATGGAGAGGATGGGTATTTGGGCCTCCGGATATCCCACTCCCTGTACGAAGTGCAGCAGCAAGCCCTTACTTTAAGTCGATTTTCTGTAATATGATGGTAATAATGCGGTCGAGCCGGCACATTCATGTTTTAGACTAAGTTATCTACAGCGTGACTCAACCTTAATTGACTTGAAAGACCTTCAAGTCAATGAAATTACTGGAAATTATGAGACTAACATCTTATTTCTCGGAGTGACGAGCGCAGTCATTCAATGATTTGTAAATTTGAGTTCTGTGTGATGTTTCTTTTAATTATGGGAAGGCGAGACACTCACCATTAGACGAGCGACCGGCCCGTCTCGTCTTTAAAGCTAATGAAAAAATAGACTTCGATATCAACACAGTTCACAAAGAACAATTTTATAATATGCATTCCAAAAATGCATTGGACTATCGTGAAAATACATTAGATACCTACTTAAGAACAAGACCTCAGGGTATTTGAAATCTATCCTCTATGTGATCATCGGAGAACTGTAGTGCTCTCTCGGACATGATACGCCCCGGGATTTGGGAACATGTCCTCCCCAGTAGCAACTTATAAAGGATGACCGCCCGCCCACACACAGCTGTGCATTTCTTGACACTATACGTCTTTACTATTGTTGTATGGTCTGAGATATAGAAACCTAAATATAAGATGGCAAGCAAAAACACTTAAAACGGCCTTGCTCGTCTCGCCATTCAATCAAATAAAAAATTAAAAAAAATACAGATTTTGCGATCCTAAGTTGGCATAATCATTCCATAGGAATTGCTTATTATCTGTTTCTTTTATAGTCATACCATCACTCAAATTAGGATAAATTGCCGGTGATATATCAACCATAAATCCCCTTTGGAGAACTGCACTTGGACGTCAGTTCGATCATGTCATACATCAACATTTGTATTTATCTCTTTGTTTATCGCATCAGTATTTAGACAGACACGATAATCTCACACTAGGGGTGCGGATTCAATTACTGGATTACATAATTTGAAGTATCGTAAGGGGCAAAGAGATTCGGCAGGTATCACGTAAGTCCACGTTCAGTTGAGTGGCTTTGAAGGCTGTAACTCAGACTAAATCTAAGGCCAAATATATCTCCAATTCCCGAGATAAGTAAAATGAGAGTAAAATAAAATATCAACTTGCTACTGTATTTTCTACAGATTTCTGGCCCCATTACCCCCTTTCCAGTTTTCGTCCGTTCTTTTCAAGGTTGGTAATGCTCCCTTGATTATTTTGGTAATGTAGGTGTTGCCATCGCTTGGTATATTTGCTATTTTGCTAGCCTTTCGCCAAATAAACTGTCTTTAGTTATTTTCATTTCAGCTAGCAAATAAAACACGCTGAGGGCTGTCACTCTTCACTTCAGAAATCCATTTTGCCGTTACACTACGTTCCAGCAATATTTTTTTTCTGATCATCAATCAATTACCGTTAACCCTACACTTCAGTTTTAATTTGAACTCCCCTGAATGCGAAGGGTGGCTTGTGCTAGCGACACATACTTATATACAATGTTGATAGTGATTTTTATCTCTATCTTTACAAAGCATTCCAAACGATGGCTATAAAATCTTAACTTCGGAACTGATGGTTACAGTAATGTCAGTCTTCCATTGTGTACTGTCTCATTGCTGATCACGGGTCTTCAATACTTAATGACAGGGTTAGACTTTCGTCTTCAAGCCTTGCAATATGCGAGTTAGAAGACTCAACATTGCTTCGAAATTCTTATAGAGAACTCTCAGGTGTGCAGGTTTTCTGCAAGGGTTTCCTTCATAGTTAAGTCCAGTGATGAAAGTAATAATCCACTCAGACGTTACTTCCAAAATTGGATGTTTGTATGTAAGGTTGTAAAGAAATCTAAAAGTTTACTTGTAAATACTGCCTCTATGCAGTAGAGGCAAAAATAGCTTAAAGACTTTGATAATATTAATATTGAGAGAAGCATTAGAGTAATCTTAGTGTAAGCTATACCCAGGAATGGGCATATACTGACTGGGAATGATGATTAAAATAGTTTTGCTACATTAAAAATACACAACGTTTTGCCTGACCTGAAAATCTGACCCAGAATCTCCTAGTCCAACATTTCATGCATATAAATAAATTCATACAGATTTTTTTTCAGAATCCGTAAAAGGAGGAATTTATCGCATACAAATACGATTCCTTATACAACCGTGGCAGCGTTGCATGCAAAACACGTGTATATTGTAGACAAGTGGAATGGGGTGTTGCATCCTCTGTAACAAGGCGAAACATATGATTTTCAAACATGACCCGGCCACATGCAAATCCCGAGTTGAATCTCTATCATTTACAACTGAGGTACGAGTGGCGTACTCTGGAAACTCGATGGTATTTCTAAAATATTTTATATTGAAAATAAAATGTTAAACATTGAACGATTTTTCAAAGTAAATTTCTCATAATGTTTATCAATTATGTATCTGTCTTTTAGGTTATAAAGTAGTAGTGAATGCATACTGCAGTACACTTTTCCAGTTATTTTAGGACTAAGTTTATTATGCTGTTTTTAATAAGTCTCAAGACTTCTTTTCTACTTTAAAGGGAGCTAAATATATATGCAAAATTATCAGATAGGTAAACATGCTGCCAAACAAACTCCAAAACCACAAGGAGGTTTTTTATTGAAACAATGCGGCTCAATACATTTGTACCCAAATAATGCCCTATATAATAATTGTTCTGTTATATAACTAAAAACATTGTTCAAAAAGTTTTATTATTAAGAGTATTTACAAATTCATAAAATATATTGCTTTCTAATATCTTCTTTACCTGGCGATATCCTGGCTCAGTGTAAGCGACCGTCTTCTTACTTAAAAGCTTCCACTTTCTTATCCCAAGCCTGATTTTGATGTAGTGAGACCATTGGGTCTCATATCTCTCTCATACTTTAAATCGACGTTTATAAATAATAATAATACTAGCCCCTTATTAGACACGTCCCACTGCTGGACACGGGCCTCCGCTACTGAATGAGAGGGCTTAGAGCTTAGTCCACCACGCTGGCCTAATGCGGGTTGGCTTCACTTCAAACTAATATTTATTTCTAAACTAAAAAGAAGCAACTCGAACGAAAATCACCAGAAATTCAATAAAACAAGTCACGAACAAGCAGTAACGCTGCACACGGATTTGCCCACATCCACGAGTTCTCGCATGTAAATACACCCCCGCATCTGTTAATTTCATACTTTTTTCCGTATTTTACGGCACTAGGGGATATTTACATTTTGCATTCAGTATTCTATAAAGTACTTCTGTGTCTATTTAATTGGTGTTAATAATTAATTCATAAAAGTTGGTAATATGGAAGTTGCCATTACGGTTAGTAACACAGTTTTTATTCCGGGAAGTGAGTGTTGAGTTTTCTAGTTAAATGAGCCGTTTCACACTTTGGAAAACAACTTTTAACATCTAAATTTTATTATCGTTAAATAACAGTAGTAGAATAATGTGGGAAAATTTATATTGACAAAGAACTTTTATTTCAAAAGTGTCAAAATAATGATACCAGCTAATGGTCAATGCAGTTTTGATTAAAATCACGACCACTGAAATTAATGACAATCGAAAATAGATTGTCTGCAAAAGTTATTTAAAATCGACCAAACTGCTGTTTCAAGATTCACGATATAATAAATAACATAACATAACCGTTTCCGAGGGTGACCACTGAAAATCAGTAATGTCTGGCGCGAACCCTAGCACATAAGTTTGCTGAGTGATCACCCACCTGTCATGGCCACGACAAGCAACTGTGTAATATTTAGTAATTCTTATTTTTCATATTGATTTGTACCTGCTAAAATAGGTAGTTATGTATGTATGCCGTTGTCTGTTACAAATAAATTGTATTCAAATTGAGTCTATTCTACGATATCACGCACACACACAAAAAGATCCAGCTAATAAGACTTTTGACTTTTGTCAGAGGTTAAAAATAGGTAACTGCAAGGACTCAGAGGGACTCAGTATCTCTAGAGATAATATCTCTAGAGACCACATACCAAGAACAAAATGTTCCCGCACCAGATGTGAAGCTTGCATTATTGTTTGCACGTTAATTCTACGTTTTCTCGAGAGCAGCTGAGAAACTGGAATCTTATTCTGGAATTTTTATGTTATATGGGTACTTAAACTCAACTGACAGCCTCTGTGGCACAGTGGGCGTTTAGCCGGCTGTGAAACGAGAGGTAGCTGGCTTGATTAGTATTTGGCTTGGCTGCTCCAAGACAATATTTGTATGAACTTTGCGTTTGCACAAAGTTGTTTTTGAATTTGTGAAAAACACAAATACTCTGACAAATATAATGGCTGGCCCTCCTTCCTCGGTATTGATACTATAGTTTATTCTCTCCTACTAATCTCGTAAACTACCAATCAACTACAACCAGAATAAGGCGTTGAATTTCGAAACATAACAAATGATCGTTCCGCATCAATTTGTCTGGAAGTCGTTAAAATCGCGTTTCCTCTTATTAATTTCTGCTCCCCCAGGCGGTGTTTCGGCACGCACCGTGTTACCGATGATACTGGAATTTGTATCCGTCTATTTCGTATTGATAAAGAAGTGTCAAATCTAGCAAAAAATGAAGCCGAAGTGATGAAAAACGGCCGGTGTATTATCAAGATTGATCCGGCCCTACCGACGCTTCCGATTTTGGAACCGTTTAACAGTTAGATAGATCAAAAAATTCCAAACTCACAAGTGACAGATGGCAAAAATTAATTGTTGAAAAATAGTCTGTTTTTGTCAAGATTGAATTGAGGGTGATTTTTTGTTGCAATAGAATTTATTTATCTGTCACTATGAAGGTTAATGTAATGATACTTCACTTTGATTATTTGAATGTAATAAATTATTAATTTCCTTTAGACAATAATTATTGATATTTTTTTTTATTGATCAACTGACTTGAATCTATAAAAGTTATATATTTTTGTTGATCAATCCGATTGATCGTTATTATTGTAATGAGATGAGTTAAGTTAAATTTCAATTAGATGCGTTAATTCAAGACACAATTCCAAATTTAATTGTTACGTTTGTTTTAAAGTTTAAATTACTCAACAACGCCTCAATTTTACTTTTCATTTTTCCAAATCTACGCTTTTAATATCCAAACATCCTTTAATACCCAAAATAAATTCATATTGCCGTCTACAAAAACAATTTTTCTAATCCGATTTCTTTGTCCCCTCATTCCAGAGTAGTTAAATCACGAATTAACAAATAGTAAACAAACAGAAGGTCGATATTTAAAGCGGTAGTAACGACGCGCCATACATCATACTTCACATCGATTTGGAGCGTATATTTCTTTCGAAAATGTACATTTTCTTATACCCTAAAACACCTTGTAGCACTACTTATGGTTCTCATCTTTATTCACCTCGCGAGTTTTATATTTAAAGTATTTTTTTATGGCATGTGCCGGCAAACGAGCAAATGAGTCACCTAATGGTAAGTGATCATGTACGCCCACAATACCAGAAGAATCATGGCGTTGCCGACCTTAAAGGAAAGGCACAATTAAGGATATCCGGATATCCGCTACTTTACGTCGTTTTTCAATGAGACAGTGGTAACGACCCGGTCGAACCGTTTTTATCTAGTGTTGACTTTATTTTATTACAACGATAAGGCCATAAAAGCTCTATTTTACATCACAGCCAGCCCCCGTGGCGCAGCGGGCGAGTAGCCGTAGTAGGCCGCGGGTTCAATTCCCGCACCGAGACAGAATGTTTGTGTGATCCACAAATATTTGTTTCAGAGTCTCGGGGTTGTGAGACCGAAAGTCTCTTGTAGTTCCTGATACCCACGACACAATACTTATATCTGTTTCGGGGCTTGAGTATTGTGACTATTGGGTGTATCTATTGATTTACATAAAAACTTTTTCAAATGCAAACCAATGGTACCTCACCAGGATTTATTCCCCCAACACAAACTTCCGACACCATTTGAAATTCATTCTTCAAGGTAGGTACGTGTGATATAATAAAAATAGCTTCAGATATGAACAGGCATGATAAATTATGCACCCCACGATTCGGAGATTGCTCGCTGAACGCGTTAAACACCCTTTTTGATATTTTTTTAAAAGTAAATGGAAGTTAACTGCTTATAATGAAGAGATTTTGGAAGGTCAAGGATCTGTGATTGATAAAGTGGAGTGTTTTGTTAAAATTATTATCAATTATTTTACAATACGCCCAAAATAACTTGGCCCAAAATAATATCGTGGACGTATATGAGCTGTGGAGATCACTTACCATAAGGTAACCCACTTGATCGTTTGCTGGTCTATGCTATAAAAATCTTATTATTTTAGGCTTTTGCAATTTATATATCTACATAGGTATAATGATATTTGTTTAGGTCGAAACTACTCGGGAAATAATAGGTATTCATACCTTCAAATACAATTCGACAGCCTCCGTGGCGCAGCGGGCGGGAAGCCGGCTGTGAAGCGAGAGGCTACGGGTTCGATCCCCGCACCGACACAAATGTTTGTGTGATCCACATATATTTGTTTCGGGATCTGGGTGTTGTGAGACCAAATGTCTCTCGTAGTTCCTGATACACATGACACAAGATTCGTATCTTACTATGGGGTAAGGACTATGTATGTGACTGTTGGGTGTATTTATTTTATTTTTATTTTAATACTACGCGATTAACACCCATTTAAATAAATAAATACAATAATAATAGTAACAACTAAAAAAAACTTTTGAAAGAATTTGAATTCTATTACTTTATTCCTGAATTTAATAGTAAAATTTGCATACATTATCTTACTACAGAGGTCTGGGTCAAATTCAGCATAATTTGTCAAACTCATGACGGTATGTCTGGCGCCGAGGCACCCTCGTCGACTCTCGTACTCCTGGCCATTTGCTGAATCACCCGGAGAATAATCACAGCTTATTTCATTCAGTGCTAACGTCCCGATTTGAATTAGGGAGATTCTATTGTGAAAGAGTCATTGGGTGTGATAATGTAAACGATTTTCGCCTCCCTGTATTCATAGGTTTATGAAAAATCATTTTTGAAGTCTTCTTTAGCACCGTTGTGAAAAAAAATCGACGAAAAGAAAAAACGACATGAAAAAGAGACAAACTATTCATTAATAGGATTTAGCCTGCGAGAGAATGAGATAGATTACAAGTACCTATACTGTATTTTCTGTGACGTGTCTTTGCGCCAGCGTACAACAAAGCCTTCGGAAAATGTGTCATAAACAACGTTGTGTATCATTCATGTGTTTTTTTGGGTGTGAGTGTGTGGGTATTCTTGTCTTTGGGTATTCAATTTCGTTAGATAATTAATTTATATTGTTAATTTTTATAAAGTTTCACTTCTGTGTGAATTGCACACACACACTTTGTTTTTGGCTCAGGAATACGAGGAATATTTTTTTTTTTTTAATCCTGGCTCGGCAAAGTGACTACGCTACACCTGATGGTAAGTGTAGCGCAATGCAAGAATAGTGTCGACCAACGATAAACAATGTATCCATCGTTGGTCGGCAAGATCATGCCGGCCTGCCAAAGGGCCATGGGGGAGGGGAAGGAAAAAGGATGGGAAAAGGTTTAGGATCAGGGGGCAAGCCCCCTGGGGAAAACCGGATATACACTGGCTGACCCTGGAACGCGACCCACACGAGGTGGGCCACTATGGCAGGTTTTAGCACCAGTGTACGGTGGTCGCTATCCGGTCGGATACAAGTATCCTCCCACCAGTAAAAAAAATAAAAAAAATATAAAAAAATTATAGCATTTCTACCATACTGAATTAAAAAATACGTATTAATAAGAAGTCAACTCATTTGGTCAAGTGACTACCTAAAATATTATCGCTTGTTGACACCTTAGTGACAGTTTGTGGTTCAGTGCCATGCAGTGCTTTGTAATTCAAACTTCTGTGTGGTGTTGCATCTGTGTATGTGCAAGCGTGGCGCTTACCATCAGGCGAGCCACTTGCTCGTCTCTTAATAAACCACGAATTCATAACACTTTATAAACCACGAATTCATCATAAAAATAACAGATGTTAGCCAGTTTATTTCTATTATGGTTGATAGCAGTGTTTTAATACCAGAATCTGTGCAATTTCTAACAGCCTCCGTGGCGCAGTGGGCGAGACGTCGGCTGTGAATCGAGTGCCTGCGGGTTCGATTTCCGCATTGCGACAAATATTTATGTGATCCACAATTATTTTACGGATCTAGGTGCTTCTCCCTTTGGGGTTAACTTAACCAGGCGGCCCGTTGTAAAATCTACAAGACAAATATCTCTGTAACATATTGTGCTATAAGCATTACACCGACCACACTGCGAGTGGTATTAGGACAGGTAGAAAAAGAATCTGTAATTTCTGATACCAAAAATAACACTACGGAAATAAAAGCACTTAATAAGAAACATGGCATTAAAATGCGTTCGACTAAACAACGGTAATTTAAAATGTTTCATTCAAACGAAATCTTCAATGCGACTACAATTAACCTCTATTGCTCTAAATCATTCGCAGGTCACCTTTTCAGTTTCCGAGTGTTACCACGAGTCTCGCAAGGAACTCACTAATTAGATTTATATTCGGATTAATTTATCGAATTATATTAATTAACTAATAAAATAAAAAACAAACAAACAAACAATCAAACTCTACAGTTTTATAATATTAGTATAGATTTGGGTAGCTTAGCAACGGAAGCCTTCAAATATGAATAATTTTCTCCGTTTTTGCAACATTTTTCACTGATGCTTCGCTTCTAATGGTCGCAGCGTAATTTTATATAGCCTAAAGCCTTCCTCGATAAATGGACTATCCAACACAAAAAGAATTTTTCAATTCGAACCAGTAGTTCCTGAGATTAGCGCGTTCAAACAAACAAACAAACAATCAAACTCTACAGCTTTATTATATTAGTATAGATTTATTTGAAGGTATGTGAAGACTTCCAACCAGGAAAAGGTGGACTAAGACTTAATTCCTCTCATTAGTGGAGGTCACTCGAGCCCAGCTGTGGGACGTGTATAACAAAGGGCTTAAATTATTATTATTAAATAAATACATATTTGTTTAATCCAGTTCTTCTGAAAAATAATATGTACATTTATGTGACAACGTTCGAGAGAGATTCTAGTTCCTGACTTCCTGGTAGTGCTAAAAGGGCGGTTTCAGATTATTCACAAAATCCCTTCGGTGATTCCGCGAGGCCTGCTCTCAATGCGTCTTGATGAGCTAATACTCCGCAACCTCCGTATGAATAATTTTCATCTTTTATCTTGATGTTGGTTTCATTGTGATTTTTGTTTCGCTTAATTTTATTTGATGATAATGTTAAAAAGTTAATACTTATTATTTGGACTAAAGATGGTTGCTTTAACTAAAGGATGTTTTTTAGTTTAGTTCCCCAAATACAACAATACATTTTTCATTTTTTCAATATTTATAATTGACATCGTCAAAAGAAGTCAATTTTATAGTTGGGATCAAACGCCAACATCATTCTTTTTTTATCCTGGCACGGCAAAGTGACTACAATGGACCTGATATATAGTATAGTGGAAACATAATGTCGACCTTTAAGAGACATTGAGTCCTTCTATGGTCGGCATAATTATGCCGGCCTGAAATTACTGCATATATCCTGGCAGATCCCGGAACGCGATTCGCATGAACGAGCCACTATAGCAGATTTTTTATACCATGTGTACGGTGGTCGCTTTCCAGTCGGGTAGAAAATTATCAAAATATTATCAATATCAAAATGGTATAGCAATACTTTGATTTTCCAATTTTTTACTCTTTTGGTTATTCGGAAGGCAGTTTCGCTGGAGAAGAAAAATCCAGTGCCACTCATCTCAAAATTATTTTGTCATGAAGTGCTTAAAATACATTACAAATATTAATAATTTAATTCAATGCATCTGGTTGACTCATATACCCTTATCCTGACCTTTAGAAAGTTAAATGTGGAAGCAACATTAATAATTAAGTCCATCCTAAACAATAGAGCAACCTAACAATTAAAAATACAGTCGCCGCTACATTTGGCCTGACGCCAGCCCAAAACGGCCCCACTTTGGGCTATTCCCTTAAGTAGCAAATGGAACGAGCGGTAGCCTTAAATGCAGTTGTGCAACGCTTTGTTCCTATAAAAGCTTACTTTGTTAATTTAAAACAATAAGATTTCCTAACTTTGTAACGCAGCGATAGCTCAGCGGGGAGTGGTACGGACTGTCGAGACGAAAGTCGTAGGTTTGAAACTAGCCCCAAGAGCATACTCCTCTGACTTTTCTAAGTTACGTGTTTATTAATTGTTAATTATCGCAAAATCGGAAACATCGTGAGGAAACGTGCATACCTAATAAGGTATGTGAAGTCTGCCAACCCGCATTAGGCCAGCGTGGTGGACTAAGGCCTAGCCCCTCTCATTTAGTAGAGTAGGCCCGTGCCCAGCAGTGGGACATGTATAATACAGGGCTAGTAAAAAAAAAACTTTGTTCACTTAGATCATAAAATTCAAAGGTATAAATAAAGCATGTATTTTCAGTACGCAAATTTATTCATTGTGAATAAGTGGGGAATACTCCAAAGGAGTTTTTAGTCTGTAGGATTTACCCGGTATTTGAACCCGTATCCCAAGCTAAAATTTGTTTAAATTACAATTAACTAACTCAACTAGACACCCTCAAATTCCCCAAAATTGTCCATTATGAGACCCTAACATCGTTAAATGTTTCAGGTTAACGAGCGCAGTACTTGCTATGCACTAGTTTGTAACTCGAAATTTCTGAGTGATTTACTGTCAAAAGTAATGTAAGTAATCTGTACGTCTAGTCATTCAGACGAATTAAAAAATAATAGATTTATAAAAACCTACCTCAACCTCCTCAACTGTGATATTCTTACATGTTTTTATAATAGACATGGCAATGTCTTTGACAAATTACATAATTCCTTGAACACTACCCAAAACATCTTCAGAACATTCCGCCTTAATTACGTAGTTAATGACATCAAATATTCAGCAGTATGTATCTACAAACTAATATCATAAAGCAAATAATTATTCGGGAAGAGATGCTTCCTTAGGCCTTCTGTGACAAATAACGTATATCGATAGAGATTTTGTAATTGCTATATTACTTAAACAAGTAAAAGCTGAACAGATAAGAAAATTTAGAAGAAATGAAAACATTTTTTTGAATTAATTTCTCAAAATGGCGTCATTAATCCTGCTACTAAATCCAGCTCGTAAAACTTTAAGGGGGATAAAAATAATAGCGTAATCATCATCTCGTTTCCCTTGTTCATCAAAAACTACACAGATGCCGTAATATAATTGACGTCCTGTATCTTAGAAAGAATAGGTAGAATGTATTCAAGATTTAACCAGCATATTTCTCTAAAATGAGCAAAACTTATCGCCTTATGTGATCGACAAACGGCACGACACAAATTCATCTGGCCTTTTACGGCATAAAAGTAGGCTATATCCAAATCTAATCATGGTCTGTCACCTGTGTGCCAAATTTCATTCAAACTCGTTCAGCTGTTAAGGCGTGATTGACTAAAAACATCCAAAATCAAAAACTCACAAACATCCAAACTGTTACATTTTTAATAGTAGTAAGATTTTAAGAGCTAACCATGACATTCAAACTTCATCACGAATGTTATCAAACGACATAATCCATACTTAATACTCCTGAGTTAGTATAAGTGTGTAAATCTGCGAATCAACATTATACATTATTTGTCGGGCTCCGCAGATAACTCTTCTCAGATAACGATGTCGGCTTCGCTGGTATAATCCCAATGAGTATTACTCTAGACATGGAAAGTTTAATCCGATGAACATTGTTCATCTATCAGGTTTTTTTGTATTTTTGATTTCTCTGAGAATTATTTAGTATAAACCTTTAGATATTGTTTTCAATTAAAAATAATTCTAACCACATCTTTCACAACTGCTTGACCCTGCGGTCAATATTTTACAGTAGGTACAGTTTTACTTTATATTATAACAAACCTTTTTAAAGATATCTGTTAACAATAGTTGATAGTAGTTTTTTTTTTATCCGAGCACGGCAAAGTGACTGTACTACACCGGATGGTAAGTCTAAAAAAGCCAGCGACCACCGACAAACAATGAGTTTAGCGGTGGTGACCAGAACCATGCCGGTTTTTATAAATGCTTCTTCAACTCCGAAGAAGGAAGAAGCAAATCGAGGGCCCTGCGACAGAACAGGCGGATGACCTATGCAGTAGTAGGGTGCAAATCTATCAAAGCGTTATATCATTATAATTTGGTTTCTCTAAGATAAAATTCGATCGATATGACAAAATACCAAAGTAATACAATAAGACAGAATTTCAGAAAGCAAATAATTGTATGTACCTAATTAAAATGAAGTTACTTACAGCATTTAAAGCCTCTATTTCATGAGGGCTCAATTTGTAAGAAGCCTCGGATCCGATGAGACGTGGCGTTGATCTGAAACCAAAAGAATTTTATGCATGAATTTTTATGGTATGAAAATCAATCATCAAAATGACATAATACCTAAGACTTTTGCAACCGAATACCATAAGCAGTCTCACCTACAGATAAGATATATTTTTATAGGTCTGAATTACACATTATAACCCCACAGAACTTTAAATTACAAAACTGCGTAGTATTGGAATTCGTTCATCACCTCGAGACGTTTAATTTTAAGTCTCATAATTCCCAGTTATTTTACTAGCTTCAATATCCTCCAAACCAAAATACAATAGAACTTATACAGGGTTGATTTTAAAACACCAGCAACCTCGCAGGACCAGATAGCTGACCCCATACGGAACAACTTTTGTTCTACGAGTTTGGATATAACTCAATATATTTAAAAAAAATGATTTTACAAGTTTTTGTTGTGTAGTGTTTTTCTTCGTAGGCTGCGGCGCGCGCGACGTGCGCGCACGACATCAAAGCCGGCGGTCAGCTGCTCGAGCGGTCAAGGTCAAAGGCGCTAGCCCGGTTCCCCACGCTTCGCGTGTTTGTTTACGTAATCTGCGATGCGCGTTGTAACATTCAAGACGGAAATTAAATGAATACTTATTTTTGTATGAAAATAAAATCTAACAAATTATCAAAAGTCGTAGAACAAAAGTAGTAGCTTATAACCTTAGGAATCTAGTCCTGCGAGGTTGCCGGTGTTTTAAAAATAACCCTGTATACTCCATAAATCGAGTTCTGTATCTGCCAAGTTATCGCCACTGTCTCATAAAAACTTAGATTTTTGCTAGCTGTTCCGTTTCGTACGATAAGTGTCATTTTACCTCTTACTTACCCAATTCCCATTCTTTAGTGACCCATGATTCTCTGGTCTTGTGGGTATTCTTGAGCGGTTCGAGTGTCATGTGTATCACTAGCTCATTCGCCGGCCTTTATTACAAAAAATACTATTTAAATCTCTGTTCTTTTTTTTTTATTTGAATGAATGACGAGACGAGCAAGGCGCTCTTCTGATGGTAAGCGCCAAGCCTGCCCATAAACAGAAGCAACACCAAACAGAACTTTTAAGTACAAAGCACCACATGGCACTGAACTGCGCTCGTCATCCCGAGAAATAAGATGTTAAGTCTCATAATGCCCAGTAATTTCACTGGATTCAATGTACTTCAAACCGAAACACAACAGAGCTTACACACTGTTGCTTGGCGGCAGAAATAGACAAAGAGGTGGTACCAACCCAGACGACCTCTCGCATACGAGCGACCACTTCTAAAGTTTACAATTGCAAAATCTAAACGAATCTTTAAAATCAACATTTTTCAAGCTACTGTTTAATACTGTTTATTTTATTTATTGTATAAAGTATGACCCCATATATTCATTCTATGTGTAGCAGAATGAACAAAACGACTGTATATTACAGAGGTCGGTGTTGCCTTTAGTTATTAACATTCATAAGTGTTTGTAAGTGAATTTATGAATGTATAGTTCCAGATTGAATGTGTGGTGAACGTGATAGCGTAAATATTAAAACGATTTATTTCTCATATACTCGTAATAAAATATCCTCATGAAAATGAGATCTTTGCACATGGATGTGTCGGTCATGACATCTATGGATTGATATCTGTATTGGGCATTTTTTGTAGAAGTTACACTTATTATCACAGCAGGCAGCTGTTGTATTTGTATCTATCTAATTATTTGTGTTAGTGTTTATATATCTGATATAAGTAAATATTCGTTTACGTAACTAATATATTATTATTATGTACGGCGTGAGTAAAATTGTATCCACATGGAAATAATCCCACTTATATATAATTATTACGAAAACTTCTTAATATTTAATTCCATACTGGGCTCTGCGATTCAGGCCTAGAGCCCAATGCAGTTGTCGCCATTAAAATCTGTAATTCTATAATTAAATGAATAATAATAAATAAATTATGAGATGTGAATTTGGATTTCCGTTATTCAAACACACCTTAACGGCTGAACGGATTTACATGTAATTTGGCACATATATAGACCAGAACCTTTTATCCCGGATGAAGGCATGTGGCCAAATCCACGAGCAAAAGCTAGTACCATATAAAATCGTTATCAACAAGAATATTTGCTCACAAAAATCACCCTGAGATTGAACTCCATTAGTTCCCTGAGCATTCCATTTCTGTGCAGATTATTCACGGTAGTCTAAATTTCTTAAGAAATACTATCTATTATATTATTTTTTATTTTCTTATTATACTTTCCGTTTAAGTAAGAAGGCGGTATCTGGCACTAAGCCGGGATAATGCAAAGCGGAAAGAAAGAAGACTTCCCGCCGAAAATCGAACCCCACCTCACGCAGGTAAGACAAATACGCTCATTTCCTGCGGAGAGCGGCCGAACGTCCGCGCGCCGACAAATTGTGCGCTGGCTCCTTATTCCGACCGCTTCCTGTCTTTTACCACAACTCATTTGATACCAGCACGTAGGATTCGGTTCTTTGTTCTATTTCGGGATTTCAATTAGTGTAATTTCGGATTTACTGAAATGAATCTGATATTTTTAGATTTTTTACATTCTTACTGCGGTGGCGGAGTTGGATTCCGTATGTGGTATGTTGGCGATACGCTGCTGTGCTGTTTCGGGTTCGATACCCAGGTAGGGTAAAAGGGATATTGGGTTTTACTATCACGAAATACTCAGTATCAACCCAGAATCTGGCATTGTGCCCGGTATGGCGATAGGCTTTTGTGAGTGGTAGAGCCACGCTGTAGACAGTTTTGTCTACAGCATGAATGGGCTGGCTCGCCCGGGTCATTACCACTGTCACAGAAAACCGACGTAAAGTAGCAGCTTGCTGCTGCGTTTCGTATGGTGAGTGAGATATCCGGAAGCCCAAATCCCCTCCCCTTCCCTATCCCTAATTATCCCTTCCCTTTATGGTCGGCAATGCGCCCATGATTCTTCTGGTGGTGGGCGTACATGGGCGGTGGAGATCACTTACCATCAGGTGACCCACTTGCTCGTTTGCCGGCCTATGCCATAAAAAAAAAAGGCTCGTCCCTATCATATCATGGGACGGACCACTTTTAGTTCAAAGTCAGACCAGCATCATGTCAGTCCTGTCTAAGATTATTTCAGTTCATTGCCATATTGATACACTAACGACTGTAATCCCCAAAGGGGTAGGCAGAAGTGTAACCAGTACACCCACATTTTGCCGAGCTTATTTCCGTACCATAATGTGATAGGGGGCGAGCCTATCACCATACCGGCCACAATTCCAGTCCCCGGGCTGATGCTGAGTATTTTGATATAGAAAAACCCAATATCACTTTTACCCGACCCCGGGATCGAACCCGAGACATCAGCACAGCAGTAGTACCGCATACACAATACAACTGCACCACCAACTCTCATTACTCTATCATATAGTAACTCAAACAAAGTTACCTTCTTTAGAAGAAGAAGAAAAGGCATCATTATAAGACCATACTGGCTGTCCCTCGCGATTTCACCTGCATGTTACTGCCCTGCCTATGGGTCATAGCGTGATATACATATAAACCTTCCTTACGAATCGCCCTATCTATTGCTGAAAACTGCATTAAAATCCGTTGAATAGTTTAAAAGGTCTAAGCGAACAGACAGCGGAAGCGACTTCATTTTATACTATGTAAAGATAAAGGAGAGTCTCACCAGAATAAGTATTCGGAGACGTGGCGGCCGGAATGGTTGAAAGTTCGCCGCCACGTTTTATTTATTACGCTTATGTGGTTAGAAATTCAACTTTTTCCCCTTTTGCCACCGTGACAGATTGCCATGCAATCTTATTTCTCATTCCTTAAGAGGTGGACGAATTAAAGATTATAAATGTAAAGAGGCAGATTTGGGTTTATAAAAAATGCCGTTGTGATATTAAAAAATTAAATCAAAATTCCGGCCGCCTGGGTGACGCAGTTGCATTGCATACGCGATACGATTGAGGTCTTGGGTTCGATCTCCGGGCCGGGTAAAAGTTATTGGGTTTTTCTACCACTGCTCAGTATCACCCTAAAGTCTGGAATCAGGCGGTATGGCGATAGGCTCGCCCCCTACTTACTAACCCTACCTATCATCATGGGACGAAAATGAGCTCGGCGCAATTTTGGTTCTGGTCACACCTCTGCATACCCCTTGGGGCATTACTGGCGTGAATATTTATGTATGTACTTTAACTTTTTTTTTTTACTAGCCCTGTATTATACATGTCCCAATGCTGGGCACGGGCTTCCTTTACTGAATGAGAGGGGTTATGCCTTAGTCCTTGGGGCATTATAGGCGTGAATATGTATGTATGTATTTTACTACCTTCCAATAAAAGAGTACTCGGGACTAACCTCACGTCTGTGGCCTGCGGGGGTAGTTATTAAGATTTCACGTCGCCCGTCGACGGCTAATGCAATAACGGGGCAATTACTGCACCCCAGGTAAATATACGCTAACTGTCTTTAGTCTGTACATGACTTACAACTGTCTACAAGGTGGTAGGTCCCTCGTATGCGAGAGGCTGTCTGGTACCACCACTTTGTCTACGTTTGCCGCCAAGCAGCAGTGTGTAAGCACTGGTGTGTTTCGGTTTGAAGGACATTGAAGCCAGTGAAATTACTCTTGTTTTTTTTTTACAAGGCGCTCATCTGATGGTAAGCGCCACGCCTGCCCATAAACAGAAGCACCACCACAGAACTTTGAATTATAAAGCACTGCATGCCACTGAACTGCGCTCGTCACTCCGAGACATAAGATATTAAGTCTCATAATATCCAGTAATTTTACTGGCTTCAATGTCCTTCAAACCGAAACACAACATTTCTTACACACTATTGCTTGGCGGTAGAAATAAACAAAGCGGTGGTACCAACCCAAACGACATCTCGCATACGAGGGACTACCACCTTGTAAGCCTATTCGGGTTTTCGTCAGTTAAAAATATATAGTTTCGCACACAAAGATCTGTAACATCGACCTTTACAACCTATTGTTTATAAACACACACCATAGCTGGTAAAATTGAACCGTTATAAAGGTCAAACAGAACAAAAACACTTTCTATCGAATTGACGAAAACAATAAAAAGGCATGACTCTAACATTGTAAGGGAATGCAACAATGCTAATACGAGATGCGATTATTTGAAAATGTTTTCAGACGTGTCGTAATAAGATGTAGTATTGATTGAATGCACGAACAGATTGAGTGTTGTGTAACTTACCAAGTATTGTGCACATGTGTTGTAGGGTAACCAATGTGTGAAAAATATATTTATTTCAGGATCATTATTTTATTTATTCAAATTTGAGACCGACTCAATGCCAAAGGCATTATCTACCAGTCGACTTTATGTGATGCATAGAAGAAACAAAGTAGGTGTATATAACATACTACTGACAGCCTCCGTGGCGCAGCGGGCGAGTACCCGGCTGTGAAGCGAGAGGCCGCGGGTTTAATCCCCGCACCGAGACAAATGTTTGTGTGATCCACAAATGTTTGTTTCGGGGTCTGGGTGTTGTGAGACCGAAAGTCTCTTATACTTCCTGATACCCACAACACAAGACTCGTATCTTACTGTGGGGTCAGGACTATGTATGTGACTGTTGGGTGTATTTATTTATTTACTAGCTTTTCCTAACAGCTTCGCCCGCGTGATCTGTTTTTTCCGGGATAAAAAGTAAAGCCTATGTTCATAAGGGATAATGTAGGATTCTAATGATGAAAGAATTTTTCAAATCGGTCTAGTAGTTTTTAAGTTTAGTCGTTACATACAAAAATACAAATCTTTCGTCTTTATAATATTAGTGTAGATTTAAAGTAAGAAAATAAACCATATAATAATACATACATTATAATATATAAATTATATGGGGCAAATTATGGGGAACACATCGCCGCTAAACTTCCCGCTAAACTCTACCGAACTAATTTTTTTCTGTTAATATTGGCCCACAAATTGCGGAGTGATCGATGTACATAAATAAAAAAGCAACAAATATCGGCGAATTGAGTACCATCTCTTTTTTAAAGTCGGTTAAAAATCCACTTGAAATGATACCATGGTGACATCAATGCACCGCTCCAATTGTTTCACGTGGCCACGATCGTCCGTGTCACGACATACGCTGCTAATGGCTTGTTCCAACACAACACACCGTCACACGTTATTGGCTATTATTTACGAGCATGTATTTACCGATGGCAACCCCTCTCGCTTCGTTTCAAGGTTTTCTTGAATCAAAATTTCATCCTCTTCAAATACATAAATGAACAATGTTTTGTTAAGAAAATTGAAAGAACGTGCAGACAGCGCAAAACGGACAATTAAGGTGCGCGAAAAGAGATCGCGACTGTGATTTGTAGACAATAAGATATTTTCCTATGTTGAATATTATACATTATTTTATATGCAACAGAAAATAGTACGAAAAAGAAATCATTTTGTTAAAACACAATCAAAATCGGTTCAAAAATGAGCCCGCAATTATGATTTTAAATATTGGTATGAGCAAAGGTGGGCGTGTAGTGGGGACATCTCACTATCTCGCTCGCACGCGTGCACCATAATGGTCATTTGCCACGATGATGTCAAAATTTAATTCGTCTGTTATTTGACAAGTGCTCCCCCATCAAATTTGAATGGCTTCTAATCAATGTTTTTTTGTGGACGGATTAATTACATTCTTTCTACAAATAGATTTGGGTAACGTAATTTATTGATTAAAATAATTAAAAAATCATGTCTACTACTCTATTAACAGGTACATTTTAAGGTATGAGACCAAAACCAGAGCGACTGTTTCCATAAAATTAAATTAATACAGCCTCAGACGCAAGACTCGGGTCAGCACTATGTGTGAGTTTTGGGTGTATTTTTTTAAAGCACTTATATAGCAGCAGGCTATATTGTTAAAAGCGCCTGTAAAAGTAGTTATTGGCTAACACCATTAGATATGACCTGTGCTAATACCATGGTATTCCAGATCGTAGTCTATCTGTGCGCTAAATTTCATCTAAACCCGTTAAGCTATTATGGCGTGATTGATTTTGAGAAGTATTAACAAGCTCATAAACATCAAAAATTTCATATTTAAAATATCTGTAGGATACCAGGTGGTAGGTCCCTCAATACGAGAGAAGTTATTGCATATACACTGGCTGCTCCCGCAACGCGACTCGCCTCAACTAGCCACTATGGCGAGTTTTTCACCAAGTGTATATTGTAGACCTAGCATGGCTTTAATTTTAAAACATTTCACGCACTCACTCTGTTCCCTCATAAAAAGTGCCAACGATAAGAAAATAAACAAACTCCTGTTATTAATACACTAATTGAAGCATAGACGTATCTTAAAGTAAATAAACACACCCCGGGGTGACAAAAATAACAATTTCGCCGAGCAACTGTCTAAACATTACTGTATCCCGTCATAGAAGCCACAGATCATAACATACGCACTCGCGCCTGTAATCCCCGAAGGGGTAGGCAGGGGTGTACCAAAACACCTACATTGAAACGAGCTTATTTCTGTCCCATGGTGTGTTATGCGAGCCTATCGTCATATCGGGCACAATTCCAGACTCCAGTCTAATACTGAACATTTTGAGGTAGAAAATTTCAGTATCACTTTACCCTACCCGGGAATCAAACTCGAGTTCTCTAGGTGAGTGAGATATCCGGAAGCCCAAATCTGTCTCCCCTTCCCAATCTCTAATTATCCCATCCTATCGCGCCCCTGTTTCTTCTAGTATTGTGAGCGTACATGGGCGGTGGAGATCACTTACCATCAGACGACCCACTTGCTCGTTTGCCGACCTATGCTATAAAAACATATATATGCAAATATATAATTTAAATCAATTTTGAAAAGAGCAATGTTAGAGTTTCTTGCCTGTTCTTCTCTAACGAAACAACCTTCTGAACTGGCGGTAAAGTTCAAATTTGACCGAATGAAATTGATGTACATTTTATAGATTCAATATGAAGAATGATGAATTCACTAAAAATCAAGCATCGATTGCTCAGGACAAACTTGTACCTCATAGGACAATAATTTCGCAACATTATAAATCGTAAGACGGAAATCTCGGTGAACGACTACTAGTTGCACCACTACCAACCCCTTCCAGAATGCAGCCTGCGGGCATGTTATGTTATGTAATTTAGTATAGTAAGTACAACATTCCAAGAAATATTATGAATCTCTGTATATCCCGATTTAGAGTTAGTTTTTATAAAAATAAATAATCCGTAGTTTGGCTTCAGCCTTTTTGATTTTATTCCTTTCATTTACAAACGTATAACAGCGCCATCTATCCAGTTACGCCCGTACAATTAGAACACCGAGCTGTCCAACCAACCAAGTTGCTACTTTACTTCATTCTACAATAGATGGCAGCACATTAGATGTTACAAAATTATATTTCTAAATACACATTTTTATAAACATTGTCTGCCTCGGAGGCGCAGTTCTATTGCGTACGCATGCGGTACCACTGCTGTACTGAGGTCTCGAGTACGATTCCCACGTCAGGTCAAAGTGATACCTATTGGGTTATTCAATCACGAAATGCTAGCCAGTACAGTCCAGTTAGTACTCTCCCGAAGTTTGGAACTTACCCGGTACAGGCTTGCCCCTATCACATAATGAAGACGGAAATAGGCTCGGCAAAATGAGGATGTACGGGTTACACCTCTTCCTTCCCGTTTCGGGGATTACAGGCGTGAGCGGGTGTGTTTAAGTAGGTACATTTTATGAACTTTTTTTCTATTGATACTAAAATGCCGCTTTGTCTATTTCTGCCGCCAAGCAACAGTGTGTAAGCAAAGTTCTGGGTGGTGTTGCTTCTGTTTATGTGCAGGCGTGGCGCTTACCATCAAGCGAGCGCCTTGCTCGTCTCGTTATTCAATCAAATAAAAAAAAAAATGATACGCGTTCGTGTCCAGCGGAGAAAATTATAATATCCAAACAAACTAATATCAATAGGAACTTATTAGGTTAAGGGCTGGTATCATCTCTATCATTAATATAGAGTTACGGAAAGCGCTAGAATAAAATCTAGACCTCCAGTACCTATATAAATACTGCGCACTAGCGCAATTTATACACGAAATAAACATTAAATTAAACATATCAATAGTTTTATTACCGCTGCATCCGCGGTCACACGCGCACGCCTAACCACAAGAGTGTACGGATTCGAATATATTTTTAACCGACTTCAAAAAAGGGGGAGGTACACTAAATTCTGCTAGTTTGTTTATTTTATATATTTATACATGGAATACATTTCATGTCCGATTTCCAAAAAAACTACGAGATAAAATTTGTTTAAATTACATATTGAATTCAGTAAAACAAAATCAGTATCTCCATTTGAACTTGCTGTGAGTTGGTTCCTGTTTGCGTAAGTAGGTCCAACTGACATCTAGACGAAGCAATGTCATAGGAACCTCAGAGGTCTAGAATAAGTGGTTATTCAGGTTTTTGTTTCTTCACATGACACATAAATATTCAATAGGTACATGTTTTACCACTACCCTCGACAATAACCATGAGAGCTTTTTACACATTTCTTCATACATTTCGGGTGTAGTAAAAACACCCGCGCTAAAGCAAATACAGAATATTTATATTATATTGAAGCTCAAGAAAGCCTTTATGACACGGTTGAGAAAATGGACTTAGAATACTTTGCTTAAAAGCATACTCCAGATTTTTTGTTCTGGGATTTTTTATTATATATGAAATGAGCAATTGGGTCGCTTTCATTGCTGGAGGAATCATGGGTGCATAGCCGACAAATAAAGAAAGGTTGGACGGATTAGCCGATTTTTTACCGCCGACTATTTCAGACGCAACTTTGCTGTTGTTTCTTCACCTTAGGCTAAGTTTCATGTAACTGAAAAAAAGGAAATATCTCATAAGGATTTTCTGCGAAGAGTAAGGACTGAGTACCTAAAACTTGTGTCTAGGTTTAAGTTGATTCTATAAAGGGCTTTTGCGGGATTATGACTGTGGTTAATTTAAATTAAACCAATAAAGCATCAGTTTCAATCTTATTGTCTAAACAATCAATATCGAAAGTTTACTCAATACTGTAAACTAGATTTAATAACAATTAAAGTATAATAGCATCCAAACCAAGCGGTCGGTGGGAACCCATGCTATCCTTACCATCCGTGGTATACCCTGTTACTATAGTGGAAGCTGTAACAATTCTCCCACACGTATCTACTAGATCGGCGTGATTATCTTCCTTTACAGGAAAAGTCCACCCTCTAGACTCATAAAAAATCCAAGTAAATACTATTTTTTCCTAACTAGCCTCTGGATGTGTTCTCTAGGCGTAGTTTAAACTGACCATACAATCTTTAAGGAAGACGGTTCAAAAACTACGAAGCCTAAAATCCATACCAACCTTATCACAAACCATTTACAAGAATCCAAATCCGGTAATACAGACGCCATTCTACGAATTTCTAAGCGTACAATGTAACGTTGTCCAGATATTCAGTTTCTACATTTATCCAAATTTAACACATTCTCTGAACTGTTTGTTACGATTGTTTATCTTTCATCCAGTTTTTCCTTTTGTATCGTCATAAACGCACAAGTCATAAGGGCAATAAAATGCACATAAAGCACTACACCTGCTTCCTTACATTGAGTATGACCAACGTTCAAAAGATCTTTAGGATAGAAGTGAGTTATGATTCACATCCTATTTCGATCGGAACGTATAAATTATTTGTAGTGATTTTAATGAATGTTTTTCTTCGTCTTCCATATGGAGTCAATAACTAGACAATGAATTATCCTAAAATAGTTTCAGTTTTTACTATCTGCTATTTTCTTCTCGTGTATTCTTTTTTTTTTTTTTTTTTTATGGCAAAAATATTCTGTAATAAAATATTCTGTATGTGTATTCTCTCTTCTATTTTGTTTTCTAAAAAGCGGTTGATTTTTTCAAAGTTATTATTATTGCCGTATTTGTTTGCAATTCTATGCGTTTCAACACCACATAATTATAGCGTTATTTTTAGTATTTACTATTGATAGTGGCGTGGTTGAAACGAAGAAGTTAATTAATTTATAAAGTAAGACGAAGCAATATCATAATTTGATGTCATCCGTGGATATCATTGTTACTGATAATGCCTAGACCTTTGGTCCGGAGTTTGGACCACTATATACACTAATACACAGTACACAAGGATTGTAGTACACTTTCTTAGTTACTCACTTAGGATGTGGAACACTTAAATACCTGTCTTAAATGTATTTCTGAACAATATAAAACTGCTATTAAAACAAAAACTATTTTCGACCTTCTATTTATTGAAATCATATAAGTTAATCTCCAAGAAAGGAATATCCAAATGACCGTTAATGTGTGGCCGCATCTGCTCTTAGCAATGCAGCCTTGTTTCAGCACGTGCGAACCATCGTATCTGGGGAACAAGAGGCACGTGTGAGATCAAACGGTGACCGGACGCACTTTAAACAACTCCAGCTCACTTAAACACTTACAAAAAGTTATCAAGTTAATTCGAATGGAGTACTGAAATTAAAACGGTAGGTTTTATGCCGAGTGATTATTGTTGAAGCAAAATTTGCTTTTTATTTCTAGGAAAATGATTTTAGGTGATGATGATAATTAACGACAGGTATTTATTTGAATCGAAGTCGATTGCATATAAAATTTGAGAGGTTACAATAAAAACAAATCACCAGAGATGCTAATTATGTTAGATACTTCATTAAATAGGTACTTAAACATTTTTAATGTAGAGAACAAATATTTAGAAATATTTTTAATTTGGAAAAACAAAGTCTAGATAATTATCTAATCAATAACTTCTTTAACTATTAATTAACAATCAGATAATGTAATATTCCTTTACTAAACATAATTTTCTCCAAAATTGTAACATCACGTATAAGAACATTTATATAGTATAGTATCCTTATTTTCCAACTTTGAACTGTATGATTGCAAAACCCAAATAAATTATGAAAGAGAATTTTATCGACACGTATTTCCCTTTTTCATGCTCGCAAATTAACTGGCTTTTCTATTGGGGCGAAGTCGATTGCCTTCCTCCAATCCAAGTTGAAAGAACGTCGGTTCAATTTATTTATCATCATTTGTTTTTTTTTAACATCAAAAGCTTATTTACTATTCGTTAATAATAAATCAAAGAGTGTCGGTATTTCTTACGTAGCAGAAGGCTGGCAAACGTGTAAATGAATCACTTGATAGTAGGTGATAATCACTGTCCACGGAGACCCAAAAAACAGAGGGATAGGTGATGGACCTTTCAAGAATGAATATTGTTGGTGTATTTTATTGGCCTTTGAAAATCCCACTAACCATCCTAAATGCAAGCTCAAAGATCCCACTTTTAACGTAGTCTAGATTTGAAACACTGTCTATACGATCTTCTCTATATTGGTAAAGTAACATTTTATATAATGTCTGCCAACCGACTGACTGCTGACAATAATTAGATATTCAACCTTATTAATACCTTTTTACAAATGTTTCAAATTGACTTGACAGTGACAAATAAAACAGACCAATCATGTACACAGAATGTGACACTTGGTAAAGAGTTTACTTATACGTTGTTTGTGAATACAGGCCTAAATCTCACAAGTAAGTTAACATTTGCACTTCCGATTCTATATTGGCACGTGTTTAAAATAACACGCAGTAATACTTGGGTGGTCTAACAGTGGCCAAGAGCGCGATAGTGAACGATAGTTATCAATGTCAATACATCTTAAAGAATTCCTTCACTGTAAACTACAACGTTACCGCTGTTGTCGATGAAAATTGATTAGGTGCAAATTTTTTTAAGATTCAAGATCATAGATACGTTGTAGTTTTATGAGGTAAATTATTGGAGTTTTATTCGCAAAGTTCAGCAATAGACCAAATACTGGGTAATAGGTACCCGGTATACAAGAATTCGTCTGAATATGTACTAACACTTTGTCTATTTCTAAGCCAAGTAGCAGTTGGTAAGAAAGGTTTCAAGTCTGTTCTCTGTGGTTTGATGGATATTGAAGCTAGTGAATTTACTGGGTATCATAGACATCTCGGGGTGAAGAGCGCAGTCAGGTGCCATGCAGTTCTTCATAATTGTCAGTCCTATGTAAATATTAAAGAGAAGAGATTACGTTGCGCCGCGCCGATAGTAAGCGAGTCTTACATAAAGAAGGGAATGATATTCATCGACTATTAATGACTGCTAATATGCTTTTAGACAAAGTCGCTATCTGTGTCTATCTGTTTATTTGGCCGCTTATTTCTCGTAAATTTGCGATGGATTCAGATGCCGTTTACAATATCATTGAGGATATTTATTCCGAAAGGTTTAGTAAATCGCGCTATGACCCATGGGAGTAGAGCAGTAACATGCGGTAAAACCGCAAGGGACTTATACTAGTATTATAAACTAGCTTTTGCTCGCGGCTCCGCCCGCGTGATCAAACAAACAAACAAACAATCAAACTCTACAGCTTTATAATATTAGTATAGATTTGGGTAGCTTAGCAACGGGAGCCTTCAAATAATATTATTTGGGTAGCTTAGCAACGGAAGCCTTCACATATGAATAATTTTCCCCGTTTTTGCAACATTTTTCACTGATGCTTCGCTTCTGATGGTCGCAGCGTAATATTATATAGCCTAAAGCCTTCCTCGATAAATGGACTATCCAACACAAAAATAATTTTTCAATTCGAACCAGTAGTTCCTGAGATTAGCGCGTTCAAACAAACAAACAAACAAACAAACAAACAATCAAACTCTACAGCTTTATTATATTAGTATAGATAGTTTGTATTAATTACTTTTGGTCGACAAAGAAAAAGTTTTCATTCTCAAAATAGCGGACATAAAATATCAACACTAAATGTCGCTATACATCAAGCAAGCTTCAAACACTACGCCAAGTTCCCTATTTCGAATTAGATTATTTTTATATTGCACCGATTTATTAACAAAAGATGTTACATATTATATTTGTAATTTATTGTAAGTACACTAGTAGGTACTGTTTGGAGTCGGTCAAATGAAATTGCACAGACTCCAAAGAGACCTAAAATTGTTATTTTTGACTTGTCAGTGTTATATTTTTGAAGTCTTTATTTAAGTTTTGTTAAAATTATATTTTTTGAAATTATAATATGTATCTTGTCACCGTTGTAATTTTGAATTTTGTAGAAATTCACTTTCAGCTCTAAGATCTTTAAGGCGTGTCTTTATGATCAAACTAATCTGGATCTTTTATGGATTCAGATATTAGGCTAAAGGAAGTTTACGTCCAATTTCACTCGGATAGCTAAGAAAATTGTCTTCGTCTTCAACCATAAATTCTGTGATATGCCACATAAAAACTTTGAGAGCAAAATTCGAAGTTTCATCATGACTGGTGAAGGCATCGACATTTAAAATAAATCGTGAGAAAGTATTCCTATTAACTTATATTCTTTTTGAGTGGTAGAGCCATGCTATAGAAAGTTATGTCTACAGCATGAATGGACCGGTTAAATCTTAAAAAATTGGAACTCTATTAAAAAAATGTCAACTTCGTTGAAAATTGCATTTCAATTTGACAGCCTCCGTGGCGTAGCAGGCGAGTAGCCGGCTGTGAATCGAGAGGCCGCGGGCTCGATCCCCGCACCGAGACAAACGTTTGTGTGATCCACAAATATTTGTTTCGGGGTCTGGGTGTGAGACCGAAAGTCTCAAACAAAACAACAGAGAATAATTCAAATATTTGTCACATTTATGCGTGAACATACATATCAAAATCATTAGCAAACAAATTGAAAATCTGCTCCTTTTTCAATTGCTTACAATTTTCAAAAACGTAATTTCAATACAATCACAAAACGATTGCCATAACGAGTAATGCGTTTGCACATACCTTACTTACATCTGAATATGTTCCTCGGTTAACTCCGGAACCACATGGCACATCAAACGGAACGGATGCGACGCGCCCCACGCCTCCCATAAACTTAAATATCACGCCGGAGACAGGGTAGACAGGAATGTTACGAATAATATTTCTATACCTAAAGCCCTATTCAGACGAACAGATATTATTGCACGACTGAGGAAATTTAACAGAAAACTGTTATCTATGAGCCTGCGTAATGCAATTTGATTATAATAGTTTTAGTAGGCGTTAATGTCACTCTTGTCATACCAGTAAACCTAAACCAATTTTTTTCAATAATAGTAATATACAACTTTTTTCAAAAAAAATATAGTTCAATGCAAAAAATTAAGATAAAATAAATTTAAACAAGTCGGTGGTTTCAGTGATTCAGACAATTGAACTGCAAAAACACCGACGCCAAAATGTTGTTTAGTTTTGGTTTAGCTTTTTAGTTTTTTTGACTTGGTTTTAGTTTATTTACAATGTCATGCCTGTGGCAAAGCCAAAGGTATCAGAACTAATTTCATCACATAATGCGATAAATAGCATTAGGCGTACATTCCAATGACGCTGGTTTTCTGTAAGACTCTGGTCCCGACCCGGTCGATTCGGACTATTCTTACCGTAGACAAAATTGTCGATAGTAGAGCTTTATCACTCAGTTATTGTGACTTATTATAAAAGAACATTAATTTCGTCACTCTCATCACCGTCAGGATGGCCGAGCGGTCTAAGGCGCTGCGTTCAGGTCGCAGTCCACTTCTGTGGGCGTGGGTTCGAATCCCACTTCTGACAAGGAATTTTTATTTTTCTTTTTTGTATAAAATTATTTTCAAGTAATCCCCTATTCTAAACTATATTTTATTTCACTGAATCAATATTTTTTTGTTAAACATAAGTATAATAATGGTGTTCCTCAAATAACCTTTTAAAATAAAGGGTGTTATACTTATACGTCATTTTAGTACAGTCTATGGTTTGCCAAAATATTTTATTCAGAGTCAAAATATCTAAAAAAATATATAAATTATTAAAACTTTTATTACCATTTTATTTTTAGTTTAAAATAAAAGTAGGTACTCTCTATTTGAAGGGTTTCTATTGCGATTTTGAATTATATTTCTATATGACTTGTAATATTAATGTATAATTTATTTTATTTTTACACACAATCATCTTTGATTGTCAAAGATTTTATTGGACAAATCGTCATTTAAAAGCATTTTCTTTTTCAAATTAGTCGCAAACATATAATAATACACAATATAGTCACATACACATACATATTATATAAAAACTTATTTACATACTTTAACTAATATGTCTTATCTAAAGTATTTAACATTGAAACGATTATTTTCACATCAATGGCGCATCTGTTATACATAATAATAATAATAGCTTCCACGTTTTATCTCTACCAACTACCAACAAAGCATCCATTATGCCTTTTTATAGAATTTAAGTCCGATAACTCAACTCCCATTACTTTATGGAGGTTCGGGGAATTTAAACATCACTAAGTTGACGTATTAGAGGAAGAAATGAGAGCCAATGCTCGAAGGATTTTCCAAATCCCGCGAAGTGGAAGCGTCTAGGAAAATGGCTCCTGACACAAAGCCGGGATTACGGCAGAAAGAAACCCCAAATCAACTATGATTATGAATGAAAAGATCTTACGGCACATTAACACGAATTCCAACCGGCCTTTTCTACACCTGCGATATGCTGTAAATATTGAGGCTTTTACATCTACTTTTTTCAAAGGCCGGCTAACAAGCAGTGGATCACCTGATGGCAAGTGGTCTCCACTGCCCATGAACGCAATACCAGAAGAATCAAAGACGCGTTATCGACCATAAAGGAAAGAGGTAATTAAGGTATTGGCACTTGTGGATATTTAAATCACCATGCGAAACGAAGTAGTAAGCCGTTACTTTATATCGGTCTTCTGGGGGAAACGGTGGTAATAATCCGGTCGAACCGGCCTATTCATGTTGTAGACCAAATAGTCTACACTTTATCTTAATATTCCTGTTATTTTTTACTTTTTATCAGAGGCGAGTGACTCCTGAATATGATTTTCGCTGCTCGGTAGTACCCCCTATATCAGAAAACTAATTGATGAATGGGAATAATTATGACGCTTTATTAAAAGAAGGAAAAGTTTTTCTTTAGCTATCTGACATTAAAATATGATGGTATAAGAAATATGTCCTTCAAAGTTAAAATAAATTATCCAAATCTACTAGTAATAAATCAAAATGTGTTGGGGTTCGCGCTACAGCACAGAAATATGCTGAGTGGTCATAACCACGACATGCAACTGCATAATATTTAGTTATTATTGTTTTTTCATATTAATTTGTACCTGCTTAACTAGGTATTTATGTATGTATGCCGTTGTCTATGACATATAAATTGTTATTCTTTCTTTCTTTTAAAAAAGTATTTTTTGAGACGCACTCCCGTCTATTTAAATGCTCCATGATTGGCTCTGCCCTTTGCATGCTATTGGCCAGTAAGCTTCGCGAAATTACTTGAACTTTTCTCGAACGGTCCCGACGTTGTATATTATGGGGTATTGTCCAGAGAATAGCTCTATAATGCCGCTTCAATGGTTAATGCAAGATGAGTTACGTAGATTTAATATAGTGCTAGAAACGACTAGAGGAGTTCATAAAGGCCATACTTGTAGAAAAACGCGTTCTAACGAAATGCTATATTCCTATTATATTAAATATCTGGTTATATTTTTAAGAGGTAGAGTAGAGCAAAATAGAACTTTCTACGTTTCTGTGGCATTTTGTCTAAGAATCCTAAATTTTCGTAATTATATCGAATGTTGACACTTTTATTCGAAATATTTGTCGACGATCGCATCAAGGCACGGATAAAATAATACAACATTAGCCGCAAGCTTATAATTATTTTTCGATATCGAATCGGGGGCCTCCTATCACACCATGAGATGAAAATAACCTCAACGAATCATCGATGCACTAGAAGCTACTCGATCTACTCTCTATCTTCGGACATACATGCTTGAGTTTAATTTATGGAAGAAAATGTTCTGTCTTGGTAGCTTAAAACGTACCAAAGTTTAACCGCAACAGAAAATAATACGAAAAACAAACCCAAAAACACAATTAAAAATGCTTTAAATATGATCCCGCTTATGATTTTAAATATGAGTATGAACATAGGTGGCTGCGTAGTGGAGACATCTTATTATCTCGCTCGCACGCGTACAGCTTAATGGCCATTAATGGCCAATGGCAAGACATCAAGGTTTGCGTTGTCTGTTATTTAACAAGTACACCCGCCATCAGATTTTAATGTTTTTTAATTCATTTATTTTAGGACGGATTTATAACATTATTTCTGCAATACATTTTGGGTAACATTATTGATTTAAATCATTATTCCCAAAGCGGTCCAGGGGGGGTCTACGTTGGCGTGACAAACAAATTCATGGTGCGAGTTCATGGTAGATAGGGGGGAATATGGTAGAAATGTAGCTACTAGAGTTCCACCGGAACTTGCTAAATTTCGAAAGTGGTCTATGAAAAAAAAGTCTGGGAACCTCTAATTTAAATACTAAAAAATCAAGTCAACTACCCTTAAGCGAACGCGTCACTATCATCGTGTCTCCTGTATTTATCGTGTAGGTAGCTATATAACTATATCCCATCCAGTAGTAAGTGTTCTATGACGTCGCTCCGCACGACTTAACGCGTAGCTCTGATGACGGTGCTTGAACGTCAGCGGGGCGAAGTCGCGTGCATTTTTTAAGCGGAACCCAACCGCAATACAATGGTTGGATACTTGATACACCCGAGGCTAATGGTAGGGTTATTGGGAAGGTGTGGGGTGTATACTCTTTGATTTCAGTACTGTTGATTTATGTTGAAAGAAAGATATTTTTTTTACCGCCTCAAAAAAATAAAGGTATTTTTTTAATGGTTATTATAGGGTTTACTGCAGTGGTGGTGAAATTTTTGTTTTGAATATAGATGATATAGAAATCGGATAGATTAATATTATCCATTCCATCCCAGGTAGGTAACACGTCCAATGATTCTTTTAGTATTGTGGGTGTTCACGGTGTTTTCGCAAATATTACACATTGAAATATAACTGATTAATATCGATAAAATTCTATTAAATTAGTTTTATTTCAAAATAAATTAAGAACGTAGAACTCGATTGCAGCGACACGTACCGGGTCCAATTGTGAATCTAAACCATCCAGGGACCATATATAGATATATAAAAGATACAAGAAGATAGATGGAAGGAAGAAAACTTTTCAATAATAATTTTTCATTGTTATTTCTACATGCATAATCTGCAATGTTATGAATGTACGCAAAAACGCTAACCAGATATCATTTATAAATGTAACCACCACACGGACAGAAACTGTGACAGAAATAAACCTGTCTATATTTGAAAGCCGATATTTTAAAATCTGTCAATTCATAAGCTAACCAGCCCTGTATTATACACAGTCCATTGTTGGTCCCGGACCTCCTCTACCAAATGTTAAAGGTTAGGCCTTAGTCCACCACGCTGGTCTAATGCGGGTTGGCAGATTTCACATACCTTTGAAATTTTTATGCAGAACTTTTCAGGTTTTATTTTCACCGTTAAAGCGATATTTGATCCATACACACCCCCTTAGACACGCTTAGAAAAGTTAGAGGTCCAGCATGCTTAGAACTGTTTTCGGACTTTTCATTTCGAAAATTCCTACTACTGTCAGCGGGCAGTAGTACGGCTTTTGCTGCTTATTAATAATAATTAATTAATTTACGTTCATATATACGGAATTGGTTTATGGCATGACGTATTTGAAAATCGCAATGGATAAACTACAATGATTAACCTATGTACTTAAATCTAATAAACGCGCCTATGATTCTTCTGGTATTGTGAGCGTAAAAGGGCGGTGGAGATGACACAGGTAACCCACTTGCTCGATTTTATTATAAAAAACACACACACATCCATACCAAAAAATAAAAGAGGCAAAGGAGTTAATCATATAACACCCCTCTTTTTAGTCGGGGGTGTAAACTATAATTAATTTTTAATTTTATTTTCTCCCAAAGCTTTTAACAAACAGTCGCCACGTGGTACTGTTTAAACCGGCTGTCATCAAGTGCGGCGGGTGCGTGGAGAATTATTTTTTAATATTACCTTCAAAGTTAAATTATTTTTAACTGCACCAAAGGGCACAGGGGTGGATAGCCACGTACCGTGTAATTTCATTTTATTTTACACGCCATTAAGTTGTGTTAATTAATGTAATTTTAAATGGTACTACCGCTTACACATTTTTTTTAAATCTGGAAATAAAATTGGTTTAATATTATTGTCTTACTGTTGTACTCAGAAACGTCCATCAAAATTCATTCAGTACTAAGTATCCAATTATTTAAATTAAATTTACAAGGTAGGTCCGTCGTATACGAGAGGCCGTCTGGGTTGATAGCACCGCTTTGTCTATTTCTGCCGCCAAGCAACAGTGTGTAAGCAGTAATTCAAGCCAGTGAAACTACTGAACATTATGAGATCTAACATCTTATATGTCGGGGAGACGAGCGCAGTTCAATGCCATGCAGTCCTTTGTAATTCAAAGTTCTGTGTGGTGTTGTTTATGGGTAGACGTTACCATCAGGCGAGCGCCTTGCTCGTCTCGTCATTCAATGAAATAAAAAAAAATATATAAATATTTAGTAGATTTATTTAGTAAGCTTCCAAATCACGCGAGCGCTTTGCAACTATAGTCATTCAGTATAATAAAAAAAAAACATTTTTATCAATTGCAACCGCAATGTCGGCCCAAAAATGAGACTCACTGAGGCAAGTAAAGCCACAAACGTATGCTGTCAACAATGGTTAGTTGTAATTAAG
Organism: Amorpha juglandis; assembly: GCA_949126905.1. Taxonomy (NCBI): domain Eukaryota; kingdom Metazoa; phylum Arthropoda; class Insecta; order Lepidoptera; family Sphingidae; genus Amorpha; species Amorpha juglandis. Next base: position 14,709,969 of record OX421374.1, on the reverse strand, counting down.
AATTTCTTTGTAACACGATATCCGCACTTGTAGGAATGCATTTAATATGGCTCTATATCGTATTTCACTTAGACAACTCGAGGGAAAATCTCAATATACGTTTATTTTTGGGAAGGGTTCAAATGCCGACACATATGCGACGATTGAATGAACTCCAAAAAACTATAAGTTATTCAAATGTTGCCCTACATTATAATTGCATGCCAATATGCAATAACATTTCAACCGACATCAAGTTAAAACTGAGATATTGATTTTATTGGCATGATTGATTTTATTTATGACAGCCTCCGTGGCACAGCGGGCGAGTAGCCGGCTGTAAAGCTAGAGGTCGCGGGTTCGATCGACCGAGACAAACATTTGTGTGATCCACAAATATTTGTCTCGGAGTCTGGGTGTTGTGAAACCGAAAGTCTCTGGAATCAATCAAATCAAAAAAGAAAATCAGGAACTGATACCGACGACACAAGACTTGTATCTTACTTTGGGGTCAGGACTATGTATGTATGTGACTGTCGGGTGTATTTATTATTTATTTATTTTGCTGATTTTTAGATAAATACAAACAATAATTGTAAACTGAAGGTGTATAATGTAATATTAACATTTCGGGACATTAAAAATGATATTAGGATTAGGTTATTAAAAATGGCTCGTAAAAATACCGTGTCATAAAAATGGTTAGATGTTTTTTTAAGTGGTAGAGCTACACTGAAGTCGGTTTTGTCCACAGGATGAATTGACTCGGACCGTAGTAGCGCCACTGTCTCACAGAAAACGGACGTGAAATGGCAGCTTGCTTTTACGTTTCTTACGGTCAGAAGATTTCCGGAGGCCCATCCCCTCCTTCTATTTTTCTAATGCGGTCTTTGGTATTGTAGGTGTTGATTGTAGGGCAGTAAAGTTTACTTACCATCAGGTGACCCACTTGCTTGTTTGTAAGATCTGCTATAAAAGAAATACTAATATATTATTACCTGGTTAATGCCACGTTTTCCTTGGGGGGAGGCATGGGGGTCGGGATCCTTCTCCCCCCTCTCACTCCCGACGCACTCATCACGCTACACTCAACTGTCCTGGTCGGAACTGGAATAAAAATACTGGAATTAATTAATGATTTTTAACCGACAGATAAAAGGTAATCTATCTCACCACGGGACCGATATAAGCTAGGCTAACTGTAGGTGTACTAATTATACCTCTGCCTACCTTTCAGGAATACAGGTATGAGTTTAAGTGAAAAAAGTAAATTCGGAATTTCTGATTCTTTGTGTCTTCATGGTAAAGTAAATACCGGATTAAAGTATCAAATATTCGATCGTTACATTCTCAGACAATTAACTCGAGTAAAATCATCTAAGTTCAAGCTTCTAAACAAAACCCTTGGAAACTGTGTTTCAATACCATCACGAATAGATTTTAGACCTTATGCCATTTTGATAATTGACCTTTCTGTCTCTTCCCCTATTCTTTCTCTAGGTCGCAAATATTTGTACTGTGTACATGAAACATTTTAATTACAGAATGTAGATACAGCATTTTTGTATTGCTTTTTGCGTCACACGCGACCTCAAAACAAATTAATTAAGTCATGCACCGGCGTTTAATAAACAAGGGTAACTTTTTAACCTTAGCTTATCGCACACCGAATTATATCGCTTCGCACAAAATATTTTGTAATTGATACATTTGGACTATATCTAAATGTAATCCAAAACTATATGTGCATCCATTTTCGGAGCCTAATTGTTGTATGGGTTTGATGAATCGATTATTGGAACACCATGTGCATTACATAGCATAAAATCATGCTATTATTGACTTAGTATAATTCAATAGAAAATTCAGGACTCAGAACATAATCTCAATAATAATTTATTGCAGACCCAAGATCGCCATGAACGCCCACAATACCAGAAGAATCAAGGACGAGTTGCTGACCTGCCGAAAGGGATAAATAAGGGATTGGGAAGGGGAGGTGTTTGGTCATATCACAAAAAAAAACAATTAAATGGATAAATTTATTTATAAATTAATTATATTTATTTTTAAATTTAATTCCGGAGGCCTTCTTGAAATCTGCACTAACGTTTTAAAGAGGAAAGTTTTGTATTTTTGTATGTAACAAATAAACTTAAAAACTGCTGGACCGATTTGAAAAATTCTTTCACCATTAGAATCCTACATTATCCTGATGAACATAAGCTACTTTTTATCCCGGAAAAAGCAGATCACGCGGGCGGAGCCACGAGGAAAGGTATATCGCGGGGTTTCCGCCAAGTGTGCGCTAATCGTTATCACAATAATATCTATGTACATTGATTCCTATAGAGACAGGTAAATAATAAAGCCAATACCCACGTATCATCTCAAAAGCCAATACATATAAAATAGATGTTGTAGTTAAATCATATCTCTAAACTGTGTCTACTCTATCCACTGAATACTTATCACTAATAATCATTGCTAAGAGATTTAAATATACTTTCTAATCTCAACTTTGTTTCATTAGCTGAAGGTTCAAAGTTCCTTAGCGGGATTATTGCGACGGATTTGCCAGCACCGGATTTGGATTCAGATGAATTGGTTTTTGTTGATACTCAAAAAGGAAGTTTTACGCGTGACAGTTGAGTTATTAAATATTGTAGTATGTCTAATTTGTCTGTTGCTGGAATACTTAACAAAACTTTGGTATTCATGCTAAGACAGTAAAAACTATTGTATTCAATACTGTAGTATTTATAGACATTTAATTATATCTCTTAGACCGACTTGCACAACTATCCTTATTCGTAAATGTTTTATTTTAGTTTTATTTCAATGAGTAACATTCGCGTAAACGTAAGAAATGATGATGTTTTATATGTTAGTGAAAATGAAAATTTAATACACATTTAACATTAGTTAACATATTGATACGATAAGGATCGTTTTGTGTAAGTAGCCCTTAATCGTATAATTATTATACATAATACATTGATTATTCAATTTTCGCATTTTTTTATTGCACGATTGTTGCTGCCACCTTACAATAACGCATTAAATTACGATAAAACTTCGCTACAATCCGCTTCCCAGACGAACACTTTACAATACGATAACATTAAAGTATTACTTGTTATGATTTAACAAACCTTTTGTCCCCCGTCAAATCCCTCAGTACCAGCCTGTAACCAGGATACGCTCATCAAAGAGGAGTCACCCGACGTTCGTGCCATTGTGACAGCTCTCAAAGCATCTCCAATAGGACCATGAAGGCCTGTTGGAGGCTTGTCTCTGCTAACAAGAACAGAAAAAACCCAGATCCTGCGGCAGTGTTTTGTTTCCATTTACTCGAATATTCCTATATTTTGTCGTTTTGATGGTGATTCCGATTTACAGAAAGTGGGATAAAGCTACGTTTTGTTCTGTACTTTGTTTTTAGTGTAGTGATTCTACAATTTAGGTGCTGCGAATAATCCATTTTATATTATGACTAGCTTTTGCTCGCGGCTCCGCCCGCGTGAACAGCATTTAAATATTATTATCCCCTATTTTGACTCGTTTGTGGTAGAATTTATCAAAATCCTTTCTTAGTGGATGCCTACGTCATAACATCTACCTGCATGCCAAATTTCAGCCCGATCCGTCCAGTGGTTTGGGCTGTGCGTTGATAGATCACTATGTCAGTCAGTCACCTTTAAGTTTTATATATTTAGATACTCGTAAAAACAAACAACAAAAATGTGTTAAGAAATATGTTGGATATTTCTAATAATTGCAAATCCTTCTACTTCCTTCCATCCCACTCGCATTGGGTCGGCACATGATGTTACAGATCGAATTGGCTTGTAATTTTTACGACCGGCCGCCAGCCTGACGTCAACACCAATGGGGAAATAATTTTAATAAAAGTAGATTTTTTTTGTCGAAGCATGGATAAATGACTGCACTACGGCTGATGGTAAACGCAGTGTAGTCCAAAAAAACCAGCGACCACAATCAATGAGTTTATCGGTGGTCTCCAGAATCATACTGGTCTGTATAAATACTTCTTCACTCGCCGAAGAGAGAAGAAGCAAATCGAAGTGTTTGCGACAGGGTAGGTGGATGCTCTATGCAGGCCCATGGATACAAGGATGTACCCATATACCCGCCCCAACCAACCATCAAGTCATGTCGCAAGCCGCTCAGGAGAACCGGATATACACTGGCTGATCCTGGAACACAATCCACACAAGGTGTGCGGGTCACTATAGCAGGTTTTAACACCATGTGTACAGTGGTCGCTATCCGGGCGGATATGAATATTGTAAACATATAAATAATTTCTTAGACATATTATTACATACAGATATATTAACGACAGGTGCAGTAGTCAGTTTGCCGTGCCAGGATAAAAAGAACATGAGACAACCCTAAAACCAGTAATAAAATCACTTGCAAACAAGAAAGACAGATAATTCTTAACATCCAACACTGACATTCACCTCCACGCTACAAAACCCACTAATGAATAAGAAATTAATTTTCCCCGTCATAGAAATTTTAATTGCGTTGAAGAGATTAAGCCGTCTAGGACTTTTCAGTGCGATTTTTTTTTCATTCCAATGAAAAGCCAATTTGAATGAAACCGCAGCTGTACCATTCACTCGAATATAAAAAGATGAGATGCAAATCTTATCTTCGAGCCGCATCTATGCCGCGGATGACCGAGTTTTTTTTAACTTTGTGCTCGAGAAGTTTCTAGAAATGCGTCCGAAAGGTTACTGTGACGTGAAAAGATCCTTTGAAGGTGTGTGGACAGTGGTTAAACGTGGTCAGTCTGTTTAGGTTTATGGTTTGAGAGCAGACCTATCAGTTTAGGAACGTCTGGCTTTAATAACCGATGAAAGAAATTGAAAGATTATTAATATACGCAGTAGGCGTATATTTTTTTTGTAGGCATAACCCCGCATATCGTTTTCAAAAAGTAATCCTATTTTGATGTTTATTATTATTTGATTAATAAGATATAGCTCAATGTTAGTAATATTGAAATTTGGAGATAAAATTCTAGAATACTAGAATTTAGATATTTATACAACATGTTTTTACGAGTTCAACTAAAAGTAGAAAAACTGAAAAACCCATCATAGTCTCTCTACGGTCGAGATTAATACTGTACCATAAAAAAAGAAAAGGCCTCTTCGGTATTGTATAAAGCTGTTTCCATCTTCATTTATGCTGTTAACAAAACTGTCTGCAGAGCGTCTCTACGCTATCACTTACAAGTTCTTTTCAAAACATAACCCCGAATGAATACAAGTCCCCTACCTGTATTGTTAATTACGATATCATTGAAAAATAATCCCCCGTTAGTTTTAAATGCAGCGTTTCAAAACGTGACGTCGCATCTCCCAGACATTCTTGACTTAATTAGATATTATAAATTAAATTTAAATAATTTTAGAGCTCCAAGCATGAATAATGTAATATTTGACGGGGAATGAATTTGAAATGATTCGACTGCATTGAGTGGTAGAGCCACGCTGTTGACAGTTTTGTCTACAGCATGAATGGGCTGGCTCGACCGGGTCGTTACCACTGTCTTACAGAAAACCGACGCAAAGTAGCGGCTCGCTGCTGCGTTTCGTACGGTGAGTGAGATAACCGGAAGCCTAAATCCCCGCCCCTTCCAAATCCCTAATTATTTCCTTTATGGTCGGCAACGCGGAATGATTCTTCTGGTATTGGGCGTATTGGATTGACCCATGGGCGGTGGAGATCACTTACCATCAGGTGATCCACTTGCTCGTTTGCTGGCATATGTTATAAAAAAACAGCCATATTTTTTGTAATTACTGCATTCATTTCGCATATTTAATGAGAATTAATCGATTACGTGTCGACATTTTGCGTAAATTGTGTTTTACGCAAAATCGATGTAGATACATTATAATGACTGCCTCTGTGGCGCAGTTGTTATGTGTACGTGGTATAACTGCTGTGCTGAGGTCTCGGGTTCGATCTCCGGTTTGGGTAAAAGTGATATTGGATTTTGATTAAAATTTGATTTACCGATTACGAAGTGTTCAGTATCAGAAAAAATCTTTAATAACGATCATTGATTTTTATTAAGTCTTATTTAATACAATTATTCATACGTTTTTGAGAGACAAAGAAATTATCTTCATAACAATGATACAATTACTAAATTAAATTTTATTTAAAAATCGAAACATTCCCTATATAAAGTGGTATAAGTGACTTTATAAGTGGTAGAGCCACGCTGTAGAAATTTCTGTCTACAATATGTACGGGCTGAATCTACCTGTTCGTTACCACTGTCTAACAGACCAACGTAAAGTAACGGATTGCTGCATTTTATAAAATGATTGAGATATCCAGAGGCAAAATCCTACCTTACCGTCCCGATCCCTTAATTATCAATTTCCTTTAAGGTCAGCAATGTATAGACAATTCTTCTGGTATTGTGGGCGTATATGGGCTGTGGAGATCACTTACCATCAGGTGACCCCCTTGTCCGTTTGCCTTTTCTTTATAAAAAATAAAGCTTTCCACCTACAAAATTTCAATATCGCAGTTAACCGTTCCGGACTCGAGGAATTCTCATCTCGCAGTCAATGAAACTGCTCGTAATTCCTTTTCAATCTTCCATCTCCTTTGTGGCGAGGGTTAAAAAGGGACGGGTACTGTGACCAATATACTGAGGAATTAAATATTATAAGTGATAGTTAAAATATAATGATCATGTGCTTTGAATAGCAAATGTTGTATGCATCTTTGTTCGCGGGATTGAGTTTTTAAACATAAAATATGAGCATTTCATTGTATTACACTGACTGGATGAAAATCAGCGCCAAATATTTAGTGTGTGGTACAAGGTGGTAGGTCCTTCGTAAGCGAGAGGCCGTCTGGGTTGGTACCATCGCTTTATCTGTTTCTGCTGCCAAGCAACAGTGTGTAATCACTGTTGTGTTTCGGTTTGCAGGACACTGGAGCCAGTGAAAGTATTGAGCATTATGAGACTTAACATCCTATGTCTCGGGGTCACTAGCGCAGTTCAATGCTGTAAAAAAAAAAATGCAGTGCTTTGTAATTCAAAGTTCTGTATGGTGTTGCTTCTGTTTATGGGCGGGCGCGGCGCTTACCATCGAGTGAATTACTCATCTCGTCATTCCATTAATAAAAAAAAGACATGAACTGTTATTATTTTATTTGCTGGAAAATGTAATCCATACAAAAAAACTTAATTTCAAACAAATGGCTATTTTTACCAAGATTAATATATCCTTATTATATTCTTTCCGGCAAATATCCTGTGGAATGTTACAACAAAGCCATACTGTGCTAGACAGGAAAGCACCAACTTTCTTATCCAATATGATGCGAAGGTATGCCAAATATCGGCTGACCCTTAGTCTGTATGCCCATTGCATCATTTAGGGGTCTTCCAAATTTTGACGAAGTATAAACGTTACAGGAAACCGTACAAAGTTGCGCTTCAGAGAAAATTTGATTCACAAAGCACTGTTAAACATCCGTGAAGCGGTTATTGCAACTGCTTGCGATATTTTGAGTTGTAGACATTGTCGATACAATTTTTTTTTATTGAAGTGAAAACGTCTTTAGCTGCGTTAAGCACTTTTTGGTAGGGATAAAGTTTTGGTTTCGCGTCACCGACATGCTAATGTTAATTCAGACTACACGTATAACACATCGTATATCCCTGACCGTCTGCTGAGTGGAGTGAAGTAGAGTGGAGTGGAGCGGAGCGGAGCGGAGCGGAGTGGAGTGGAGTGGAGTGGAGCGGAGTGAAGTGGAGTGGAGTGAGTGGTGAAACGTATGTTACTTAGCCTGAGTAAGCTGCTACTAGACCAATGATGGGATACCGAGATAATACTCAACAGAAAGAAAGAATAAAGTGCTTGTATGACGAAACGAGGAGGTCGCTCGCCCGATGCTAAGCCTTGCTGCCCATAAAGAAGAACAACACCACACATAACTTTTATTAACAATGCTCTAGACTGCTCTGATCATCCTGAGATATACGATGTTGTCTCATAATCCCCATAAGCTTCACTAGCTTCAATATATTTGAAACCGAAACAACAATGTTTCACACCACTGATTGCCATCCGAAATAGACAAAGTAGTGGTACCAAGCTAAGGCCTCGCATACGACCTACCAACTTATCTATAATAAGAGTAACAATTAATTAATAAGGCTATCAGCATAAGATATTGAAAATTCCTAGCTTAGTGGACAATGTCGGTACGATTTTAATTAAAACTAAATTCTAATAAATCTCATCACCGACGAGACCAGAGCAGCGGCTCACAAATCGAAAGCTTTTATAATACACCCTACACGTACTGGAAACAAAACGTCGTGGACGCGATCCCCTATGAATTTTCTCGTATAATAGGAAATGTATTTAAAACTTTTAAATAGTAAGGAGCAATAATAATTGTGTGAAATTAAAAGTATATTTACAACTAGAACTAGAAAATGAAATTTGAGTTAAGATATACTTTAATTACGAACCGGAAAGACATGAAGATGATAAAATAGATAATAACATTGTCATAAATCTTATTCTAAAGAATTTGGCGTAGTAAGAATCAGACGATAAGCTAATCCTAATTTTGCATTGGATTAACATTAAATGGACGCAGAGTCTTTCGAAAGTAAAATAAATAGAACAAATAATGTTCACGATCTCTTATTTACCTTTTTCTCAAAGTTGGCGATCAATGACGTCAGAGTATTTTCTAGGACTACTAAGCAAAAATATGCTAATACATAACAAAGCTCTTGAATGCATCCCTGCGCCTATACATTTAATTTGTAACAACGATGGCCCGTACTAAGTTATATGCTATCGCAAATAAATCTCCCTCTATTTGCTTAGGTACGTCAATAACGGGCTGTATGGTTATTTGTTTAAAAATCAACATAAAGAGGAATTCCTGCCCTGTGTACTCGTTCATGTTTGCTCACATTATTGCTCATAACAAATATTGTGTAAATGTATTTCCTATTGATCCTCTAAATATGAAACTCAAATATGGCTCCGAATCGAGTACCTTTGATAGTTAGGATTAGCATTGATTAATTGGAAGCTGAATATGCATTTAGTTTTCTAACTTCTATTTAATATGCTGATTAATTCCTTTCATCAGTACATTCAATTGTTTTTCCCATCTTTTCCTCCCTACTGTGTCATCCTAATCTTTTTATATGTTACGCGATATTGCCAGCGAATGTTGACAGTTTTTGATGAGTATTTTTGTAGTTGATACGTCCTACATTTAGTTGAGATCTGAGGACGATGTGCAAGGATGAATTGGAAACTGGTTAAGGAACTATAGCAACATTGGTCTCGAAGTTTAAATGTTATTACCATTTGAAATCTGTTATCAATGTAATAAACTTAGTATATTCTTCGTCTTTCACCTGCCCTTATCCCACTCGCAGTGGGATCAGCGCTACATGCTTTTTAGCACATGTTACAGAAAGATTTGGCATGTAGTTTTTACGATCAGCCTGCTGCCTTATATCAGGTCCTTTGGGAAGAAAACACAGACCCGAAACGAATATTTGTGGATCATACAAAAACTTGTCTACTTTACTATATTTAATGTAAAATATAATGTTATTTGTGACTTGCAATCATTTTTTTTTATAATTTTAGTTAAGCATTTTTTTTATCTCAACGTCATCACTTTTAGATAACAGTTTTATGATGTTAGGATTCCTATACTAATTAACTTACACAAAATTACATAACGAAGGGCAGACATTGTATGTCAGAATTAAATTAACAAAGTGTCGGTTTCTTAGATCAATTAGGTATCATAAAGCTTATACGTTTAATCACCTGTAATGGCTTCGTTTTTAAACTTATAACTTATTTATCAGCGTGGATTTTTCTAGTTTAGTATTTTGAACATTTATTTGTATTTTCTAGTTTAGTAGTTATAAGTAGTAACAGCCACACGATGTCCGTTTTTAAGCAATGGGGTGGCGGAACAAGCACATCGACTGAAAACACCTTCATCAGGCGATCAGCCTAATTTAAAACTTAATAAAAACTACTCATATTTTTTGCAATCCTTTGTTATGTTAAGGAGAATATCGGTATAGTGCCTATCCACACTAAATGCACAAAGGAAGCTGTAACAACTATTTTTTAAAGTTCCGTGTTACAAAATGGAAAATGAGGAACTGAAAACGCTGGTGTTTTTAAAACATTAGGTCTGAAATAAATTTGTAAATGTTACTTACGTAACCTACTTACGAAAATGAGTTTATGAATTAACAACATTGTAAATTTCTTACTGTAAATTTCAATTGATTACTTAAGAGGAGGCTCCCTAAATTGTACGTTAGTTTCGATGACCATACTGCGTCAATTATATATCAAAGGAATATAAAACTTTAATATATGATTTTTCAGTCCTATTTCTTTCCGTTAATAAGACAGTTACACAATTGTGTTATTTTCCCTCGATACATTTTTATTCCGAAAACGATGTATTTTTGGTAGAATTTTTGCTGTTTCTAATAAATGGCTTGAGTTATATGTCTAAAATAAATATTCACAGTTAGTAAATATTGTTTATTATCCACTGCTAAGATATAAATTACCTAGATCAATTAAAACTCATAATATAAATTATAATAGATTTGCGACTTACGTCATTTACTTCTGTGCATTGATAAACGTCCGACGATGTGCGCAATATTCAACCTTATGTCATTTCTCATAGTGTGTTGAGTAGTGCACGGTAACTAATAATTAAAGCTATTTATCGTTAGTACAGCGCCGTGCTTCAAGGTAAGACTACGTGTTTTATGCCGCGCGAACGTTCTGCCCGAGTGTTGAATCAGTTTATTATATTTGACAAACTATGCGAAACAGACAATAAATAATTTGTGCAAAAAAGAAAGAAAGTGAATCGTTTCAAAAACTTTGCAATGATTATGAGAGAAGCAAAAGCGTAAGTATTTTGTTAGAATGTTATTTGTACATTTTGAAATTAAAAGTATTATTATATATAATATAACATATTTTAATAATATTATTTCTAAAATAGAATTTAACTATTTACATTATTACATACATAATAATGCCTCGGTCGCGTAGTTATATTTCGTACGCGGTATTGCTATGCTGAGGTCTCGGGTTCGATCCCCGGGTCGGGTCAAATGATATTGGGTTTTTCTATCATGAAATGCTCAGTATCGGTCCGGAGTTTGATCCCGAATTGTGCCCGGTATGGCGATAGGATCGCCCGCTGTCACATCATGGGATGGAAATACACTTTGCGAAATGTGGGTGCACTAGTTACATCTCTGCCTATCCCTTCGGGGATTACAGTCGTGAGTATGTATAAACAATCATTATAATGACTTATATACCCTATCTTTTTTAGAAAAAGAAATAAAGAAAATCGAATGATGGTTATCCGGAACAAAGAGTCAGTGGAGTCGCCTCGGCAATTATTTGATTTAGTTTCTACTTTTGTGATGCATGAAGAGTGAGTTACTCTAACATTATATTATACTATACTAATAATAAGATTATAAGCAAGTATGCATCTAATCGTCATGTATAATTACTAACTGGATATTGTAAGTAATATTTACTTTATCTTCTTCTTCACTAGGTGGTCGGTCCCTCGTATGCGAGAGACCAACTAGGTTGATACCACCGCTTTGTTTATTTGTCCTACCATGTAGCAGTGTGTAAGTACTGTTGTGTTTCGGTTTGAAGCTAGTGACATTACTGGGCATTATGAGACTGCAAAATTTGTGTCTCGGAGTAAATATCGCAATCCAATATCACGCAGTGCGTTGTAATCTAAAGTTCTGTGTAATATTGTCTGTTTATGGTCAGATGTGGCGCTTACCATCAGGCTAGCAAAACGTTATTCATGCTATTAAAACAAACTATTACATATTTTATTGGCATTATTATATGATAATGGGTAATAACTACTAACTATGTATGTAATTATTTACATTAAATCTAATCTATGTTCTTTTTATTATCATGGAGAAACAAAATGACGATTATTTTGCTATGTAAAGAACCATGCTGTAGACACTTTTGTGATTTATCTACAATCTGAATAAGCCGGCTCGACTGTTATTCATACTTAAGTGATCTCCACTCATTGATGATTTATTTACATAATTACCTAAATCATTGTTACATTATTATTTAATCTATTTACATAAATCACCAATGAGTGGAGATCACTTACCATCAGCTTACCTACTTTTTGTCCTAGCACGGCAAAATGACTGCGCTATACCTGATGGTAAGCGCAGTGTAGACCAAAAACTCCAGCGACCATCGATGAACAACGAGATTATCGGTGGTCACCAGAATCATGCCGGCCTAAAATAATGCTTCTTCACACTCCGGAAGAGGAAAGAGGCAAATCGAAGAGCCTGCGACAGGATAGGCGGATGGCTGATGAAGGCACAGGGATACAAGGATGTATCCCTATACCCGTCTCAACCAACCATCGAGTCATGTCGCAAACTCCTCGGGAGAACCAATTATACACTGGCTGATCCTGGAATGCGATCCACACAAGGTGTGTGGGATCATTATGACGGGTTCTTACACCGTGTGTATGGTTGTCGCTATCCGAGCGGTTAGGAATATCCTACCAATAGCCAATTCCTCAATTGATTCCATAAATGGGTAAGGATGAAAATGATGATGATCCTGAGCTCTAACTTCTAGTGATGTTAAAAAATATGATTTGATTATATGATGATGATTGTTGATGATGTTTTTGCAGACTAAACTTGATAAACCTTGAATCTAGCGAGAACACTGAAAACATAACAGCTATTCATCGTGCATATATTTCGCCACCATCAACTCTCGGGGACAAACCTCCCATACGATGTCAAAGAGAACATTTCTCATAATATTTGTTCCATGAAAGCAAATATGACAATATATAGCCCTTACTTGATGCAACTGACATTGTATGGAACGTACTGTTATGTTGTTTAATTTACGATATTTTTTTTTTATATAACAAAATGTATATTATTATGATGTCTTTCAGATTGATGTTGATCATGAAAAAATCCTTACGAGGTACAAAATATAAGGTGAAGATGTAAGATTTTGTTGTTTTATTTCGACCTTAAACCATTCTATAGATACATGAGTATCATCCTAATAAATAAATACACAGTATTTATTCCTTCTTTTTTGCACTTTTCGTTATTTCCTTTTGAATACACGTTCTAATGGGTAGACGTATCATCGACGTACAGTCATTTTTTGAAAAACAAAAGAAAATTAAACTATAGTCTATTTTAAAGAAAATTCATTTATTTTTTGTTTTATATACACATGGTCTGGGTTCCCTGGGCCATTTTTCCACTTGATTACTATCAAGCTAATTTTCCGTGAGTAGCTTCGTTTCGATGAGACGCCCAATAATTCCCTATGCGAAAATTCTCTATTGTGATAGCTAACAGAGGTAGCAAGGATAGAATATTTCGATTTGATGATACCTAAAAATTTATAATTTTATTTGTAGGACAATATGACTGTTAAATTATATAAATATTAACTAAGTAAAAACAAAAAAATCAGCTGGTTAGTAATCATACCTATTGGAAGGAGGGGCTTCCAATAGGTATCGCAAACGAGGTCATAAAAAATTATTACTAACCAGCTGATTTTTTTGTTTTTACTTAGTTCATATTTATATAATTTAACAGTCATATTGTCCTACAAATAAAATAAAAAAATTTGAGTATCATCAAATCGAAATATTCTATCCTTGCTACCTCTGTTAGCTACCACAATAGAGAATTTTGGCATAGGGAATTGTTGGGCGTCTCATCGAAACGAAGCTACTCACGGAAAATTAGCTTGATAGTAATCAAGTGGATCAGCTGGCCCAGGGAACCCGGACCATGTGTATATAAAACAAAAAATAAATGAATTTTCTTTAAAATAGCACCAACACATTTGTTCAAACGAAAATATATTTCATTTAAATTTTGAAGAAGAAAAAAAGAAAAAACACTCAAAAGGCGCAAATAACATTAATTTCTTTCATGAAACTACTAGAGTATGTTTTTGTAACCAGTCTACATTTAGCGGCATTATGCGTGAACATATAATAAACAAATATATTGTACTTTTTTTTTTATAGCATAGGCCGGCAAACGATCAAGTGTGTCACCTAATGGTAAGTGATCTCCACCGCCCAAGTACGCCCACCACCAGAAGAATGAATCATGGGCGCGTTGCCGACCTGAAAGGTAAGGGATAATTAGGGATAGGGAAGGGGAGGGGATTTGGGCTTCCAGATATCTCACTCACCGTACGAAACGCAGCAGCAAGCCCCTACTTTACGTCGGTTTTCTGTGAGACAGTGGTAACGACCCGGTCGAGCCAGCCCATTCATGCTGTAGACAAAACTGTCTTCAGCGTGGCTCTACCACTCAAAATGTAATGTAAATGTATGTTCGCAATTCGTCTGTATATATATATACCTCTTCTGTTTTTCCATTGGTTAAAAAATGTGAAAAAAGCATCAAAGATTCTAAGTTTGGAAATATGCATACAAACTGCGATAATCCTATTCATATTTCCATTCAGTGGGTTTTCGTGTACAATACACGCACAAACATACAGACAAGATAATTAAAAATATATATTTCTGTAATCGAATATGTTTATCATTACTTTTTAAACATATCAAATGTACAGACACAGCTCTGATACAATTTTGTTATATTATATCAACAAAACATTTGTCTTTCAAAACAAAATATATTATTAAAAAAATATTTATGTACAGAAGTCTCCGTGTATTTATGCCCACTACTATAACGTCAAGCGACGCGCGAAACGACGCGTTGCGTACAAGTGCAGAGGGTAGCGGGGTGGATGGGCGGAGCTAACGCACGAAATATTTTAGGCAGCATGCTCTTAAGCAGTACGTTAGGAAACATAATAATATATCAGAATCTTGAGCTAAATACGCAAGTCTTACATAAGTCTGTAAGCAGACCTTACAATAAATGTGAATTAGATCTTACGCACCTTATCTAAGATTACTTTCGCTTTAGTAGGTAAAAACACCTTTTTCTGGAGGGTTGTAGGAAGCTCAAATTGCTAATCCCCATTACTTTCCTTTAAGGTCGGCAACGCATCCATGACTCTTCTGGGATCGTGGGTGTCATGGGCAGTAGAATCTACATAAGAACCGGTGACACACTTCCCAGTTTTTCAGCTACAAAAAATCGCCATGGAATTTTACAGAACCCTTTACCCTCGTCAGTCTCCAGCTTTCTTTTAATTAATGTATAAAACAAACCGGCGCCGAATTACTGTTTACAAGCGGCATTCACAAAGTTAACTTGCGGTTCATTGACTTCGTTATTCTTGCACCTTGATAGACTCCGTAAACACGGGGTGCTTTGTTTATATGCGCCTGCGCAGCCATGCGTGCGTCTAGTTATATTTATTTTTTAGTAATTTATTTGAACCGTGTACCGCGGTTGAAGCTTAATTGAATAAGGGGTGAGGAGCTCGCAGTCGATTGCCAAATCATGAAAAACATTTGGTACGGATCCGATGCGGAAGAATATTTTTTGTTGGTTTCTAATAGCTACAGCTGGGTACTTTTTGTACAAAAATGGCTTAACTACTGTGCAGTAGAATCACACTTTGGTCGATTTTATGTGCAGTATGAATGGGACGACTCAACCGGGGTTTAGTACAACTGTGTCACAGAAAACCGAAGTGAAGTATGATTCCGTTGCGTTCCCCATGGACAATGAGTTAGCAACGGCTTATCAAATGCAAACCTGTCTCAATCCGTTCTTATTTTCAATTTCGCTAACACATCCACCATTCCTCTTACAAATAGCCCTACAAATATGACCAATCAATGATTACTAATAAATACATCCAACAGTCATACACGCCACATTCATTGACATTATAACTATACCTTTACATTTTTCGTACTTGTACTCAGTGTACAATAAATAATTATTATCAATCTTCTTTTTCTACCCACCCTTAACCCACTTGCAGTGGGGTCGCCGCAACACGGTTCTTCTTTACCACATGCTACAGGAAGATTTGGCTTGTAATTTTTACGGCAACTCCTCTGGGGTGAAAAGACACCCAGACCCGAAACAAATATTTGTCACCATTGCTTGAACCTACGGCCTCTGGCTTCACAGCCGGTTACTTGCACTCTGCGCCACGAAGACTATCTACATCCAATGTGAGTTTTAAAACGAATTCCTAGTGATAGTAAAATATAAAATTAATTCAGACATTTCTATATAAAACCAATCTTCATAACAAACTAAATTTCACCAAAACACCCAAATAATTTAGGACCAATATATTCCAGTACTCAACTAATTCGTACATAATTGATATTGCAAACAAATTACACTGATAGTTTGAAGTGGGTACGATACAAACCGCTGTTCATTTAAAATTCATCAAAGTTGAAACTATTTACGAATTCAATGGGCATTGCGATCAAATATGTAAAATCGATTATATTGAATAAATACGGTATAATTAATGAAACAATCAAAATTTCTGTTAATTATTCTGATTTAGATTATGTATATTGTCTGCATTGGGGCATAGTACTTTATATAGATTAGAATTTGTGTGTTAGAAACAAGAAGG
This sequence comes from Amorpha juglandis, assembly GCA_949126905.1. NCBI lineage: Eukaryota > Metazoa > Arthropoda > Insecta > Lepidoptera > Sphingidae > Amorpha > Amorpha juglandis. Next base: position 14,693,266 of record OX421374.1, on the reverse strand, counting down.
CTATTAATTCTAGACATGAAAGCAAACGTACGGCAGAATGAAATAACTAAAGGCCGTAAAAAAATTACAGAAACTATTACAGGTAACATGCTTTCTATGTATACGATAAATTTCATTTATTTCAATGAATTTCACAACTTCTATTTAACTTTAAAAATCTGAACCAAAACGATAATCTAAAAAAGGAAATGGCTATTTGTTCAATATTCAACCACGGAAGAATATTTTCTGAAAACATACATATTTTCAACAGCCTCCGTGGCGCAGCGGGCGAGTAGCCGCCTGTGAAGCGAGAGGCCGCGGGTTCGATCCCTGCACCGAGACAAATGTTTGTGTGATCCACTAATATTTGTTTCGGGGTCTAGGTGTTGAGACCGAAAGTCTCTTGTAGTTCCTGATATCCACGACACAAGACTCGTATCTTACTTTGGGGTCAGGACTATGTATGTGACTGTTGGGTGTATTTATTTATTTATATTTTACGTTATATTATGGGTACAGCGTCAATACAACGATACATAATGTAACACATCGATTTTCTCTGCTAAAACAAATGACTTGAAGATATATTTTGATCTTCTAAAGCTAATTTTAGTATAACAGAAATTCTCAAGCTAATTATATACATGTCTTAAGCCTGTAGGTCTGAAGGACTTTCCCAATTCGTACAAGTGGACTGTAAAGGTCCTTTGAAGAGCGGAGAGCGAAGAGAGGCATGTACTATTAAAATAGCTATATTTTATTAGAAAGTGGTTGCTCCATATTTTTAAAATTTGTAATACCTAATGAGGAAGATAAAGAGAAGACAAGAGAGTTTAATGTTGCTTATACATCTTAGTAATTAGTTCTTTGAAATGTAATAAGGTTAATTCTATAAATATTCTAAATTTAAAGATTCTTAGATACTAGATTTTCTGCAAGTTGAGTTTCTATTTTAAATTTTAAATACAAACAAAATACAATCCATATCCATATATACTCTTAAGGAGCACAATCAACAAAATACTAAGCAAAAAATATTCCAACCTTATTTTTGAGTACACGAAAGTCATGTTCTGGCAACTTTACTCCATAACTGATTTCAGAGTGAGTACATATTTTTGTTGCCAGCCCAAGGTTACAAGCAGTAGCCTCTCAAATATCAGCTTAGCCGTCCATAAAAAGGCTCAAAATAACCTATTATCCCAGATATGACGTAACGTCCTTCGCGCCATTCCCCAGAGACCCTTTTAATATTTTTCCGTGTTATTTCAGCCCAACAAGGTACCCGTTGACGAGCTGTCGGATAATCCTCTACATAGTTCACTTTTTACAAATCAAAATCCTGGCACGTGCCACTGTTGGCAGAGGAAAGTAAACTGTGTAACAATAGGGTAAGGTTTAATATTAAATGCATTGGTGTTTGTTCACGCTGGTCCAGTGTTCGAATCGACAATTATTTGCGTAACTGGGGTGCGTACTATAGGTACTTGTGAATTTGAACCGACAGTTTTTCGAGTTGTTTATTTATAACGAATAAGTTGAAATGTTTATGAGAAGTCTGGACAAGTGTTTGAGATTACATTAGATTAGATAATATTAAATTATATTTGGATTTATTTATCATCATTATAATTTTATTTGAAACAATGTATTTGAAAATATGATTCGCCAAAATGATATAGTAATTATTTTACAGTATTTTGGTAGATATCGTCGGTAAACTGATAGCCCATGAATATCAACTGCTCTACATTGCTCTATAAGTGTAGGACCTGCCTAGTGTAGGACCTACCTAGTGTAGGCAATTTCTTCATATTTGCCTAAATTTCAATATAGACTGGTCGCTCGCCTGATGCTAAGCACCATGCCTGTTCGTAAACAGTAGAAAGAACTTTGAACTACAGAGTACTGCAAGACTCTATCATCAGCATCATCATCAGCCACAGGACGTCCACTGCTGAGCATATGCCTCTCCCAAAGATTTCCAGACCGACCTGTTGAAAGCTAAGACTAAGACTAAGACTCTATACTGAGACATAATACGGTCTCATGAAACTTGACTCTTCCCAGTAATTTCAATGGCTTCGAATAATATTACGATTAAGATTTTCACCGCTAAACAATACCATGGTACCTTCATATCATTCAAATTTCATACGCGTAACAGACGAAGAGCGGACGACACGGTGAATTAAAATTTTTCCTCACGTAAAAAATTACTTCGCACCTCAAATGATATGTATGAATGTCACACGTTAATTTTACTTGAATAATCAAGTCTCATAAGAGAATGGAAACTGCGATAGCACAGTAGGGAGTGGTACGGACTGTCGAGACGAAAGTCGCAGGTTCGAATCCAGCTCCAAGGAATACACCTCTGGCTTTTCTAAGTTACATTATTATTGCTTGCTTTAACAGTGAAGGAAATATCGTGAGGAAACCTTCATACTTGAGAAGTTCGCCATAAGAATTTCGAAGGTATGTGAAGTCTGCTAATCGTATTAGGCCAGCGTAGTGGACTTGGGCCTAACCACTCTCATTCAGTAAAGGAGGCCCGTGCCCAGCACTGGGACGTGTATAATACAGGGCTAGTACAATACAGTACAATGAGAATGGAATTACAATATTCCTTTTTGAAACCTTAAAAAAATTACTCAAGGTTTAACTTATAATATTATATGCTTGACATATAATGAAAGAAAAAACTCTCTATAGGTCCCAGTAAATTCTTCATAAATCCGATTCCCTTGCTAGATCACCAATACACTTACAATTGGACCTACTTACGCAAACAGGAACCACGAGTGGTAGAGCCACGCTGTAGACAGTTTTGTCTACAGCATGAATGGGCCGGCTCGACCGGGTCGTTACCACTGTCTTACGAAAAACCGACTTAAAGTAGCGGCTTGCTGCTGCGTTTGTGCTGCTGGTGAATGAGATATCCGAAAGCCGAAATCCCCTCCCCTTCCCAATCCCTAATTATCCCTTTCCTTTAAGGTCGCGTCCATGATTCTTCACTTGCTCGTTTGCCGGCCTATGCTATATTTTGTTTTGCTAAATTAATTAATGATATCATAGAGTGTTTTAATTTGGTAATAGATGTTTGTTAATATTTCCGGAACAGGGATGGTGATTAGACCTTAGCATTATAGGCCAAAATGCTAATAATTGCGACCGACGATGCTTAACCTTCGATCAAAAATTTTCAGTTTTGGTCTAAACTATCAAGTCATGTTTGAAGCCAATATTTAAAAAACGAATCTCGAAAATTAAAAGAAGAACAACATAAGATACTTAGATTAATGCGGACCAAAGCAAACATCAAGCATTCTATTGAAATTCAAATAACAAAAATTCCAATCGTAAGTAACTCTAATACTTTAATAAATAATTCAAAATTCAATCTAAACAACAATAAGCGGGATCCAATTTTAAGTTTTTTGTTTATTGTTCGACGGTACGAGGGGTGTAAAGTGTGCCCAAATTTGGCCCGGCAACAAACTTCTTGATTGACGTGTCAGAAAGGTCGTATGCGTGCCTAAACGGGTATTTATATGCCGAATTTTTGGGCAAAATATTTTTTCGCTGTCAATATCGTGTTGTGTCGTGTGCTCACGGTGAATGAGAAATGAGGGTTGGAAGTAGCTGCAGGGGCTTTTATTCTTAGCGAATGTGTTATTATGATTAAGACCGCTATTGTACGTGTAAAATAATTTAGAAATAATATTTAATGAAAAAGAAACGGTTGCTCAGTTTTGAGTGGTATGAACTGTCGAGGTGAACATTTTGTGTCTAAACCAGCCCTAAGAGCATGCACCTCTGACATTTTTAAGAAACGTGTCTATTCATTGTTGGTTATCTCTTGCTTTAACGGTGAAGGAAATATCGTGGGGAACCCAAGAATTCTCCACATATGTTTCGAAATTATACGAGTATAAAGTGCCAACAACCCTTTTCTTTTCTTAGGCCAGAGCTATAGACTAAGGCATAACCCTACTTGTTTGTAGAGGAGGTACCTTTTTATTGTTTAGTGCAAAACACGTGCAGTAAATATTAACAAAGATAATATTAGCCTTAAACTGTGAGTCAAGAGTAACTGTTTATTCAAAAGAGCTCTGTTCTTACACTATTTACACCTTACAGAGAATTAAAAATATATTAAAATATAGCCTATATTCAGTTCATTATAACAAATTTATCTCAACTAAAGCGCTAAAAGGAATCGAACAATCAGCATATCATGACCACCTATGAATATAAATAAATCAATTGTGACACTGCAGTAACACCTGCACAAATAGGCACAAAGGATTAGCAGCATAAAAAATGCGTTTAAACCCATTTGACAACGTCAAACGCAATTAACAATTCACACGCCGCGCTCGCAGATTTGCAAATATAAAAAGCTATCTCATCCGTGCGCAATCTGTCGCTCTCTGCACAAAACTGCGTGTAAACACCGCCTAACTATTGTTCGAACCATTTCAATAGTTCCATTGTGGTAGTGCTGAGTCTAATGGAGTCCTCAGCTGTATTGTAGATCTACCAGAAAGGACGGCTTACAACGCTTGCTACGCTTGTTACACTCGAAACGCTTGCGCACGCAAGTTCTTACGTTAATTGGCTGGTGGTCGGGGATTTGGTGCTCAAGCGAATATAGCGGAACTTTTTTAAGTGGATGTATCGAAAAAAATGCAGTATGCAGATTTTAATTAAAAAAATAGCTGCTTCGTCACTAAGCTTGTTAGCTTTTTCTTCATCATCTTCCTTTATGAAATTTAATTGGTTAGCAGGCGACGTTGGTTGTGTAAAACGTTTATTTTATTAATTTGAGTTCCTCCAAACTAACATTCACATAATATATTTCGTTATTCATCTTGGCACGGCAAACTAGACTAGATCTTATGTTAAGGACAGTGCAGTCCAAATATAATGTCGGCCGTCAAGGGACATTGCGTCTCTATAAAGTCGGCAGAATGATGCCGGCCTGAAGTTACTACTTAAATACTGGCTGACCCCTAAACGCTACTTGTCTTAACGAGTGGTGAGTTTTTCGTTATGTGGTCGCTATCCTGTCAGGAAAAATCAAAAATGAAAAAATGTGTATTCTTTTCTAAAATTTTCTTTTTATTGTACTTCGGAAATCTCAGCGACAAATTTAGATATAATCCAAAATTACGAAAGTTGGCTTATTGTCTGGACCAGCTTGTCTTGTCATTCGGGCGAATAAAAAATATTAGTTTTATTTCACTGAGTCTTGAGCACACTTTGCAGTGAAGATCCTTAGTACAGTAAAGTTTCTAATACATCAAGCAATATCTCAATATTATCCAAGTTTCTTCTTTATTTCTTTCTCTTTATACTTCCAACAAAGTGTAGCAAATCTCGCACACTGCTAGAACGAATCATCTTTACTACACCGACGTTTTATTTCTGACTGCACTAAAACATTTCATGTCCGCACATTATTTACTTCGGTTGTTAACTGTGTTTATTCTTTACCACATATAGTATATTTTGTATTTATAACTTTTACTTGCTTAAAGATTATCACTAGAACTATGATTTTCCCGAAAATGATCTGCTAATTCCAGATTATTCTGGTTCTTTTAGTTGTAATATGCCTAGTCTATTGGTTCGTTTCATTTTAAGTCTATTTCGTTTCTTTTATTCATTTTATTGTATATGTAAGACCATGTAACAAGAGGTATGATAAGAGGAGTCGAATAAAGTGTATAAGACTATCAACACGTCTCTACATTAATCTTAACATTACATGGTGTTAATGAGCGGTGGAGATCACTTACTATCAAGTATCCTAATAATTTTACGGTGTTTGCTATTTCAAAGGCATAAGCTATCACCGTTCAACAAACTATAAAATTTATTTTTTAAATTGGAATTATGGCACTGCGTATGTATGGAGTATTTTTTCTAACTTTATCTTTATAGAAGAATGATCAGGGATCACTCTGATGTATCCTGATCCCTTGTGATAGACTGTAGCCAAACCGATAAAACCCCGACGTCAAAAATAAATATAATAATACATGTAACTGTTTAAACATAGATTTTGTTCAAATATAGCCAAGAACTAAATCGATTAAATCAGCTTTGTAATGAAAATATCGCATTTCTTTATCCATCGATAGTCCATTCTTTAGAAGTTACGATGCTATATTATATAATATACTATGCTAATATTATAATCAAATACACACACACACAAAGGGGTCCAACTTGACACCGCATTTTTGTCGGGGATCTAAAATATAAGACTCATAATCTACAACGAATCATGTACACCTTATCCAGTAGTCAATATAAAACACAGTGATTCCGCACTGGTAATAGGATTTTGAATGAAAAATGTTAAAGTTGGAAGCATTACACGTCGATCATGATACTTTGTCACGTGACACGTTAAGCCGTGTCACGATTAGGATGACCGGTTTAAATCGTTACGTGTTTTGATATGTTGTAGGCCTGTTTTATCCTTCCTTCACGATAAAAAAATATAAAAATCCTTTACAGATAATATTGGCGAGTCCGACCAAGTGGTAGAGACACGGTGTAGATACATTTGAATACATCACGACCGGGCCGGCTCCAAGTTAGCACCACTACTTCACAGAAAACCGACGTGAAATGGCAGGCTGTTATAAAGTGAGAGATATTTCCAGAAGCCCCAATCCCAACTACCTCCATCAATCCGTATTCCTTCACGGAAATCTCAGTAACTCAAGCATGATTATTTTGATATAATTGGTGGTGGAGATCACGTACCATCAGGTGACCCATTTGCTCGGTTGCAAGCCTCTGCTATTAACATAAAAACTGTGCCTATTTAGAAAACCTCGTCGAAATGATAAAAGGTGTGCAAGGCTTAGGCTCTATAGAAAATTACCTTCAACCGCGAGTAAATATGAAGCACACATCCTTCACGGCATAATTAAAGTGAATAATGTCCTCGTAGTTTTTCCGTATACGAGTCAGACATTACCTCGTCGACGCTGAAATGTTTTCTTGTGAATATGCAGTGTCATTACGACATTTATTCAAGATGTTTGAAACGAGACATGCGAAAAACTTAAGCACCTGTCAGATGGAAATGTTGACTACGTTATTGGGGGGAGGACTTGATATTTTCATTTAAGTCACTCACTTATGGACAAAGAATGAATTGTGGTAGGGCAACACCGTAAAGGTCATACAAATAAGAACTTAACTGTAGCATAAACTGTATAAATTTATTTAACACGTTCAATGCCGCGTACACGGCGCCGTGTAATGCTAAATCGTTACCTATTTGAATGGCCCTTATTATTTTTATTACATTTATTGTACATTTAAATAAAACAAACAATTAAAAAAATAGTTTTGATTGATTTTGATGTTTTTAAAGATATATTATATATAACTATTTTTTATTAATACCAGTCAGCAATAATCTCTAATAAATAGCATTTAAGCTTGAAAACACTTTTGGCCACCTAGATGCAGTTAACTGCCATAAGAGGCATTGAATGTGTTAAAATCCATTCCCAAATTTTTAAGCTCTTGTTCGGTTTTCTGGCTATAGCTGTTTTGACTATTTTTGACTAAATTGTGTTTGAGATTTCGCTTCGAAAAATCACACAACAAATGTCCGACAGATTGGACTTTTGTGCCCAGCATGGCGAGAGGCTCGCCCCAGCCCTCAACTTTCGTATCATAAAACGATGTTGCTGCAATAGTTAAAGCTCCGCCTACACCTTCGGGGATCTAAGCGGGAGTTTACATATGTATGAAGATTGATAAAGCGCAAAATCAAAATCATAGTACTGTGCCTCAAATCTTTGTTAATTTTTTTGGGAACCATACATGCCCAGATCGGAAGACGATGACAATGACGAGCACACTTATGTCGTTGAACCCTCGATCCATTTTTATACGTCAATTTACAAATTCGGCCCTTTATGAAATCTAAATTGGTCATCCAGACATGAAATTACTTAATTGTCGCGTGACGAACCCAATTCTCTTTGTTGAATTGCGACCGTTTTGATTATTTTGACAAGAAACCCCACAGAGCTGTTTGAGGCGTGTACGAACTTTTTAATGCTGTAAATAACTATAACCTGACAGTAGGGTAGGACATTGGGTTCACCACATGACCGTTTAATATCTATCACCAAGTTTTCATGTATTCTCTCCTTCTATTCTGCTCGGTATATTCTTTTACTTCCTAATGACACATAACATAATTATTATTCTAGACATTTTACTTGACTGTAATGTATTCGCTGGGTGCGTGACTCCAGCGCCATCTAACGATACAACTTACGGTGGCTCTTTTGAGAAAATAAACATGTATTGGATGTCAAATAGTTATTGAAAAAATAAAATCAAATTGAAAAAAAAATATTTTCAATGTGAAATGTGATATATTACACAGAGTGAATATTAAATTAAAAAAAAATCCGTGGGTCAGCTAAAAACAGTAAGTAAAATAAATACAACAACTAAAACAAGTCTCAATAAGTGAATTAGGTTAAGACATCTGTCAAGATGTTTATTGTAAATTAATATAGAATAAAAAATCATTATTAATATTTAAAAAAAATCTAAAATAATATATAAAATAACAAATAGCTCTATTTAACCTAATTATATTTTATTTTATTATTCTCCTGTCCATGAAGCGTTAGTGTCTAAATAAATAAATTACGATAATATAAATAAAAATTAAATTAAATAAAACAGGTATTGCTAAATCATTAACTATATCAAATAATATGTCTACATTTTTTAGTCGATTATTTCTATTAATCTAAATATTTTAATCAAAACTTAATTTTTTTACGTACCTACTCAAAACTGTGGATTCGTTGACTTTACGTCTTCTATAAACTGATGGAAAAATAGTTGGAGCGTAATTAGGACTTGATTCAACATCTGATTTTTCACCACCAATGAAGCGTTCACTGCATATAACATCCATAGGTTTTGGAGACCATAACGATCCATCAATACTTTACAAAAAAATATTAATTAAATTATTACTCCGTTTTCTTACACGACATACACATGTATATGACATTATTCTATAGAATACGGTTGTAGGTTATAGTAATACTTACTTTTGCCTTTTAACAGCAGTTATCCATTTTTTTCGCTGATTTAATTTCCACTTGGCAACCGGAAACTTATAAAATTTCAATTACTATTCCTACTAGTATTTTTGCAATCGACTACACAACAACTTTGATGACCCATTTTATTTTATTTATTTAATTAAACTGACACACGTGTTATTGTTATGGTCATAGATAATAAAGAGCCACCCGTAGTTCTGTATTGTCCGCAGCGAGCGCTGACATCACTTTTGTGTCCCCCACTATGCCTTACGCACCCAGCGAATACAGGTCTACGATTAGACATAAGTAATTTGGTAATTTTAGTTTTTAATTAGTACAAGGTCAAAATAAAGTCGTAATTTGAAACAAGTCTTTAATTGCAATTAAAAATGTTCATATATCTGAAATAGACGATGTTTAATTTATCAACAATTCTAGTACTGTAACTGCATTTATTTGCGTTGCAAAACCTGAGAAGCACTACTGTACATAGAATTTCATACAACATTTGCATATCAAAGATTGTTAGCATAATGAAGGAAAATCTACATGTGTAAAGTTTAATGAAGCCGTAGCGCTGCAATATTTTGCTTACCTGTATATTATTGGGAAAATTATTAAGGCCATCTCTATTGAAGTTTAGATTCCATTATCGCAGCTTGATCAATTACTGACATCTTGCTAGATGATGATGGCAATACTGTACTCCTAACCCAATCATTAAAATCCCTGACAACAATCAAAAAAAGATTTTTTATTTTTAAATGAACAGATTTAGTTCAAACATAGCTAATGAAGAGCTAGACAAGTCGAATTGCTTCCAACAATAGACTTGAATAAGCAAAAGATTTTGAATAATCCATTCGATCGAAATTCTTTTTAAATTTGAATCGCATGCATGCAGTAGTTGATCAATCAAAATCCAACCGTGTGACGAGTTTTAAGAACCATCTCGAGTAAAGGCCACTTTCAATTAAAAAACACATTGAGATTGGACTACCTGTTTGGAACTTACGATGCTGCAAATCATGTATAGACAATCTGACGAAGTCTTCAATATAGATAACTATTTGTAGCTATCTATTGCTTGCTATCATAAAACCAGCGCACAAAACAACTAGAAAAGCCTTGGATTTGCTACTTTACGATTCGTTCGAGGGCCCTAGTAGAACAGACGTAGGAACTAGCTCAAGGGCACTTGTAGAAGGGACTAAGGTAGAATCTGCCATAAAGGGCGCCCTGGTACAACATTGTACCGAAATCCGGAAGTGAGCATTATATAGGTACAAGACTGGCACGGGTTAACGTGCTTATCATGTAACCTTCAATTAAAAATAAAAATAGAACTGATTTTTGATACACTTAAAAAATGTCCTAACTGGTAGGCAGAGGAGCAACTAGCGCTGCAGTTATTTTCATCTCGTGTAATGATAAAGTATAAGCTTATCGGCCATAACGAGCTTAATTTCATATGCCAGGCAACCCATATGTGATTTTGTCGTATTCGAAATTTAAACACAAATAAAAATTGACTTTCCTGGGATTTGAACCCAGGACCTCATGATTTCTGAGTCTAAGCATCGCCTGCCTGGAGAAACAACTTTTTTTTAGCATAAGCCGGCAATCGATCAAGTGGGTCATCTGATGGTAAGTGATCTGCACTGTGCTTGTACGCCCACAATACCAAGAAAGGAACGGTGTGTTAATCTTGTTAATATTGTTAGCTATACCCCTACCCGCCAAACCACTTTTACTATAAAAGCGGTGGCATTTCTTTAATTTGATACATTTGCCTGTCGTCGGTCGAGCTGACCACAAGCCTGTTCACGTAAGCCATTTTGTATTTGCAAATCACGTAGTTACGCTGTAAGTGCGCCTAGTCATTATAGTTGTTAACGTGCTTGAAGTTTTGGTTGATTTGTTTTTCTAAATTCAGTTGATCTTATATTTGTAAAAAATTGTGTTTGAGAATATTAAACGGTTAGGTCTGCTAAATTGTTCTTTTTTTTTTAACTTTAATCTGCTTCTGGTTATTAAATCAGAAGTGGGATAAAGGACTTCTAAGTTTAAAAGCCCACAAACCAAACTAATAGCAACCTAGCCGCACTTACAGAATTTTTTTTTTTTGCTTTTGTTTTAAGATCTGTGTATATTAGACTTTTGTAATGACACGTACTAGAGACTGTTCACAAAATGGCTCGCGTGAGCGTTCGCGACATAGGTCGCAAACCCGCTCGCGTGATCTTTCTCGAAATAGGTCGCGAAACCGTACTCGTGAGCGTTCGCGACATAGGTCGCAAACCCGCTCGCGTGATCTTTCTCGAAATAGGTCGCGAAACCGTACTCGTGAGCGTTCGCGACATAGGTCGCAAACCCGCTCGCGTGATCTTTCTCGAAATAGGTCGCGAAACCGTACTCGTGAGCGTTCGCGACATAGGTCGCAAAACCGCTCGCGCGATCCTTCTCGAAATAGGTCGCGATCACGATCACGATCAATTCGTTTTTACGACAAACGCAGTCGTCGTGACGATGGATCATCTAATAAATGCTGCACCGAAACTTCTATCCCGGTCTTTAAAGAAAGTTCATTGCAATCAACGGGTGTTAGATACTCCGGTAGTGCCATTGTAACTGATAGTCAAGCAAACTCATCTCAGCTCGCTTCAGCTTCGTCAAACATCCAACAATCTGAAGCATCTACCCTCACTCATGCTTTGATTGACGCTCTGAAGTCAGTGCAACCGAATCGGTCTCAGCACTATTTCGTGTCTAACTTCGATCCCTCGATCCATAATATTGACGTATGGTGTGAAGAGGTAGATCGCGCTAAGGAGAGTAATGGGTGGGGTAATCACGAATGTTTGTCTCGCGTTGCTTCTTGCCTTAAAGGCGACGCTCGCGTGTGGCTCTCTGAATGGGTCACAAACGATCGGACGTGGACAAACTTTAAATACGAATTCAAACCCCTCTGTCCTAGTAAACTTGACTTCGCGAATATATTATTTGAAGCAATGAAGACCACATCCGATAGTTACTCAACCTATGCAGAGTATGCACGCCGAACTATTCTTCGGTTACGAATAATTCAGGGTCTCAGCGACGAGCTTCGTAAACTGATAGTTATTCGCGGCATAGACAGTCCTCAGGTCCGAGCTGCAGCCGCCAATGCGGATCTCAAGCCCGAAAACCTCGTGTCTTTTCTATCTATCTACACCAAACCACCTAAAACTAAGCCCGGCTCTCAGTTCCAAAACAAGTTTAAAAAGCCTTTGTCACACAACAACAAAAATAACGTAGTTACGAAGTGTTTCAAGTGTGGCCGCAGGGGACACTTAAGTCGCGATTGTTTTAGTAGACTAAAAACAACCCCGCAATCTACTACCCCGTCTAGTACAAGTAACGAGTTGTGCAACTTTTGTAAAAAGCCAGGACATTCAGAAAGCATATGCTTTGCTAAGGAACGTTCGGAATCTCGCAACCAACGTAAAGTTAACCTATGCCAGTCACAGGACTCTAAAAGTAACGACATTGTTACTGCGGTGGTGGACGGTATCTCTACAGACGTTCTTATTGATAGTGGTGCTTTAAATGTGTCTCTCATATCCTCTAATGTACTGAAATATCTTTCTTGTCAACCTAAAGCAAGACATTGTGTGCTCAAGGGCGTTAGTGATAGCGAGATAGTCTCAGAATCTTATGTGACGGTTAATTTAGAATTTCAGAATATTTCAATTGAAGTAGATCTAGTAGTCGTACCATCTAATTGCATGAATACCCCGATAATCATCGGGACTGACGTACTCAACCGGGATGGCGTTATTTATGTCCGTACCAAAGACCGTCAGTACTTGACGCATAAATCCGATGTTTCCTTATCGGTAAACTTAGTAGAGTCCAACTCCACCGTTCAAAACGTGAATACACCTTTGGTAGGACCAGATCATGAGGCCTTAATGACAGTAATTAATGACTTTTCCAAGTTCCTTATAACTGGTACGGCTGCAACTACCGTTAAAACCGGAGAAATGGACATAAAACTTACGGACAAAACGCCAGTTGCATACAGACCCTATAAGCTTTCCTATCAGGAAAAATTGAAAGTACGTGATATTACAAATGACTTGTTAGAGAAAGGCATCATTAGGCGGTCTCAATCGGAGTACGCCAGCCCCATAATTCTTGTCAAGAAACGCGATGGCTCTGATCGACTTTGTGTCGACTTTAGAGCCCTGAATAAAATCACAGTAAAAGACAGATACCCCCTTCCTTTAATTGATGACCACATCGACCGACTGGGGAACTATAAGTATGTACTTCTCCAGTCTCGATATGGCCACTGGATTCCACCAAATTCCTATAAGAAAAGAGTGTGTTCATCTCACCGGTTTCGTGACACCGGAAGAACATTTCGAATACTTGAAAATGCCCTATGGCCTTGCTAATTCACCAATCGTGTATCAGCGAATAATAAATGACACACTGCGTAGCTTCATTGACGCAAGTAACGTTCTAGTTTACGTTGATGACGTACTTTTGCTAAGCAACTCTATATCGGAGGGGATTGAACTACTGCGCAATGTGTTATTTACGCTTACCCAGGCTGGCTTTTCAGTTAACCTCAAGAAATGCTCGTTCCTCACAACCGAGGTCGAGTATCTAGGCAGAGTAGTGAGTGCTGGTCAGGTGAAGCCGAGCCCTAGGAAGGTCGAAGCCCTCACAAACACTTCTCCTCCGGAGAATGTTAAGCAGGTACGACAGTTCCTAGGACTAGCAGGCTATTTTCGCCGGTACATCAAAAATTACGCAGTTAATACGGCATGTGTTGCTCATCTGACTAGGAAGGGAGTTAAGTTTTGCTGGGGCCCTGAACAAGAGGAGGTTCGACAGGAATTAATTCGCCAGTTGACTAATAAACCGATCCTTGCCATCTTTGACCCCAAACTACCTACTGAAATCCACACGGATGCAAGTAGTATGGGTTATGGAGCTGTGTTGCTTCAAACTCACCCAGATGGGAAGAAACACGTCATCTCTTACTTCAGTCAAGCAACAAAAGGGGCCGAGAGCAGGTATCATTCCTACGAGCTCGAGACGCTCGCAGTGGTGAAAGCCCTGCAGCACTATCGACATTACCTTGTGGGAATGAGGTTTGTTATCGTCACCGATTGCAACGCTCTGAAGTCGACGGAGCGAAAGAAGGACCTGATCCCTAGGGTTGCTCGATGGTGGATCTATCTCCAAGATTTCGATTTTACCATCGAGTACCGTAAGGGAGTCCTCATTCCACACGCCGACTACCTGAGTCGTAACCCACCGGCAAGCGTTAACCAGATCTCGAGACCACGCAACTGGGCGCAAATCGCCCAGTCAGCGGACAACGAGACACTGGAATTAGTAGAGAAACTTCAGAGGGGTGATCTTGATCCCACTCGGTACGTAGTTCGAAATGAGCTTCTTTATTACCGCCACACACCTGTCGGTGAAGAGCCGAGACTGTTGTGTTTCGTTCCTAAAGGTCATCGCCTTAGCCTCCTCCGAGTGTTCCATGATGAGCACGAGCACATCGGGGCGGATAAAACGACCGATCTCATTTTAAAGCATTTCTGGTTCCCGGGGTTACGCCAATTCGTCATCAAATATGTTGCACATTGTCTGATATGTATATCAAAGAAGCGTATACCCCGAAGACCCTTACAAAACATTACTTCTTGGGAAAAGTCGGACATCCCATTTCACACGGTGCATGTTGATACCTTAGGACCCCTACCAATATCTAAGGGTTTCAAATTTGTCCTTGTCCTAGTGGACTCATTCACAAAGTTCTGCCTACTTTATCCCATTAGTCGACAAGACGCTACCGAACTCAAGCACGTTATCACACAGGCAGTTTCGTTATTTGGAACACCGAAACTTATAGTCACCGACAAGGGTCGTATGTTCGAGTCGAACGAATTTGTCATGTGGATCAATGACCTGGGAAGTGAATTGCATCACATAACACCTGAGATGCATCACGCTAACGGCCAGGTCGAAAGATACATGCGTACTGTATTGAACATGATCAGGATTGAGGTCAATCATAAAAATACCTCCTGGTCAGAGGTCCTCTGGAAGCTTCAGTTGGTCATAAACATAACTAAACAGAAGACCACTCAAGCCTCAGCACTAAACCTTCTCATCGGCACCGAGGCTACAACCCCGGTGATACGTACACTGGTTAAAGACGTCGCTGTACAGGATTCAAGACCCAATAGAGAAGCCCTGCGAGAGCTGTCCAGGAGTCGAGCCCGTCTACTCCTCCGAGAAAATCAGGCCAGACAGGACGAGGTCTCTAACCGCAACAGACGTCCGCCGCGAGAGTTTAATCTCCAGGACCTGGTCTTCGTGATCAAGCATTCTCAAGCAACTGGCAAGCTAGACTCAGGAATGCGTGGCCCATATAAGGTTACTAAGATTTTGCCAAGTGGGCGCTATGAGCTTAAGTTGCTGGCTGGTGATTATGGCAAAACCACACAAGCCGCGGCACAGTTTATGGTGCCCTGGCGGGGCGAATGGTGCCCGGAGACGTGCGCTGCATTCTTTGAGCGTGAGTATTTTGATCTTACTTGTTATCCGATAATTGGTTACAGGTCCGTGTCTGCATGAGATGCATAGTCGGACTTCTCGAGTCTGCACGCGGTGCATAGTTGGAGTAACCACGTTTGCTCATATGTCCATGTCTGCACAGGATGCACAGTTGGACTGTCCGTGTCTGCACGATGTGCATAGTCGGATTACCCGTGTCTGCACTAAGTGCATAGTCGGGTTGGCCTGTCCATGTCTGCACTAAGTGCATAGTTGGACTTCCCGTGTCTGCACAAGATGCATAGTCGGGATGGTATTGGCCTAACTACTTATCTGTGTCTGCACGATGTGCATAGTCGGATCAGCTCAGTCGAAGAAACCACTAGTACTACCAGTTGAAGTACCCAGAGGGTGGACGCCTACCACTGCGAAGAGCTTGGAAATTTTCTTCTGTGTAAACAGGAACCAAAAGGCCTATTTTCTTATTTTATTACTTGCGAGATGAATGTGAGAACCGAATAGGAATGATTTCATTCAGTTTGAACGATGATGTATGAATTGACCGAAAGGTGAAAGGGTGAAGGAAATGTAAAAGGTGAAAGGAAAGATAACGGCAAATACTGTTTATTTACATGAGGTTTACATTGTCGCACTTTACAGATGATGACACTGATGATTCCGAAGTCCACACTCCAGGTCAAACAACAGTGGACCAGCCAACATCTACGCCCATACCCGAACGGGAAGCTGGTCCCTCTACGTCTAACACGGAGGCTGGACTAAGAATAAACTGGATGAAGAATAAACATCAGAAGACGACACCCATAAGAGTCGAGGACAACTCTTCGCCAGGAACGGCCGTGTTAGCTATACCCCTACCCGCCAAACCACTTTTACTATAAAAGCGGTGGCATTTCTTTAATTTGATACATTTGCCTGTCGTCGGTCGAGCTGACCACAAGCCTGTTCACGTAAGCCATTTTGTATTTGCAAATCACGTAGTTACGCTGTAAGTGCGCCTAGTCATTATAGTTGTTAACGTGCTTGAAGTTTTGGTTGATTTGTTTTTCTAAATTCAGTTGATCTTATATTTGTAAAAAATTGTGTTTGAGAATATTAAACGGTTAGGTCTGCTAAATTGTTCTTTTTTTTTTAACTTTAATCTGCTTCTGGTTATTAAAATATTATATATACTCAATATCTTGTAGGTTTGTGTAATGTAAGTACATTTCAGAGTTTTTATTAAGTAATTGAAGCCAATTGCCTAAACACGAGGATCGCCAAAGCCTCCAGTAATGCCGTGGGATCGGTCGGAAGCCGAAGGTCAAGGCGAAGTGGAGATAGCTTGAGCCCCGATTAAACGAGCGAAGATTTCGAATTGAATTCCCGACGAAACGACTCCGCACGCCAGAACCCTTTTATTAGACCAATGGATTTGTTTTTGCCAAACGAATAACTTATTTTTGGAAAGCTTGTTTTCTGACTTGATTGTTTTTGGTATTGTATTAACTCGGGGGATTACACCAAAGTTTGTATGAAACTTGTGTTTCTTGATCATTTAAACCCTTGCGTTAATAAAAGTTAGTAGTTCTTGTGAAATATTTTTTTAATGTTTTTTATCTATGTCGATAAATGAAGCTAATTGTTAAATTTAGAATTGGTCGTAAGTTAGTAAAATTTTGTAAGTGTCTGTACCTCATATGCCTAATATTGTTATGTCAAAATTAATTAAATTATGAAGACTACTTCCAAAACCTCAGCAACTCTAGAATTAGTTAAATACCACAAAATTCCACTCAAAATTTGAATTGTTTTTGAGAATACCAGTACGCTATTACTGTTTATTAGTCAGTGACTGACAGAACCGACCCAAAATTGGCTGGTTAAGATTAGTGGCTAACTTAATTTTTTTGCTTTTAAAATATTTGTTGGTTTTACGTTTGCAAAAAAAATTACAACTTTTAGTACGAGAATTGTCATAATCAGTGCATAAATGCCGAAGTTTTAGTCGTTCATCTCCGATTTGACCCTATAAGGGTGGATTTATGTATCATTGAATAGAGTCAATTTTGAGCAATAACATATCAATTAATTATAGAATCATCAAATTGGGAGCGTCTTCTGCAAAGATAACATAAAAAATAAATACGAAAACGTCCCTTTTTTTAAAACACTCACAATTAAATTTGCTATGTAATAATGGTGGTCTTTTTTGTACATGTACCAGACATATCAAACAATCAGTATCGTACCCGCACAATATCTATTTAGTAACAATCGCCCGGGTCCACGCATATCTCGACAACTGACTGAAGACGAGTAAAAAGTATTAAGAGTGGTAAAGCCACTCTATAGTCAGTTTTTTCTACAGCATGAATGGGCCGGCTCGATCGAATTGTTACCACTGTCTCACAGAAAACTGACGAAAAGTAGCTGCTTGCTGCTGCGTTTCGTACGGTGAGTGAGAAATCTGGAGGCCCAAATCACCCTCTCTTTCCCAATCCCTTATTTACCCTTCACTTTAAGATAGGCAACGCATCTATGATTCTTCTAGTATTGCAAGCCTACATGGGCGGTGAAGAGCACATACCATCAGGTAGCCCACTTGCTGGTTTGCCGATCTATGCTATAAAAAAACAATATCTCGTCATCACATGGATTTTTCCTAAATAATTTTTTGACGTCTATTACATACTTTTTGGAGCAAATAAAGTTAAGGATCCCATTAATATGATAGAATTGCTAAACCATAAATGTAATTTTTATATATTTAGTGAAAATGTAAGTTTCGTGATAGAACCTATCTAAAGGACATTGTTCGTCGTCCATACATAGTTGGCCTAAGAACCAACAGGGAGGTGAATTTACTTTTTGGACTTTAGATAATGTATATATTTGATTGAAACTAAATTAAAACTACGGACACTTGAGAATTCCGAAAAATAAATCAAATACTTTCGGATTTTGAGGTTATAATTAAGCCAATAAATACTATCAAATGTCAAATGTTGTCATCTGTTAATTCATTTTGACGGAGTTTTGGCGGGAATTCTGACAGTGCGGTTCATCGCTGATTTTAATTTATTTCAAAAACTAGTTTAATGTTGTGTTTGTTGTATAAAAGCGGTGTGGATTTGTGCAATAAACATTTACGACGATGGACAGTGTTTGGAAATATTGAAATAAGTGAATTAAGTATCGTACTGAAAAAAGGAATGCACACCAAAACTCCAACAAGTCCTTGAAAACTTCCACACCGATATGTCATCGTTCTTGTGAAGACTTGAGAATAAATTACACTTGTTATTGGCGAAATGCATAACAATGCGAAGCCATAAATAAATTTAAAAAAAAATCATTTTGACAAGCCGTATGGTTCCGCGACATCATATCGGACTGTTTGTGACTAAAAACCATAATCATGGTTAATAAAATAATGGTTTTTAATTACACAGACAAGCGCCAGTATTCTCAACACTTGAGTTTTGAGAATACTGACGTTTGTCTGTGTCAAACTCTTATTAAGAGTGCCGTTACAAAGACTTGGCTGTATGAGCTACAATACCTTTGCCTATTAAAAACCCGAATTTGAACCAAAAATTATAATACCGAGGATTATGACGGAAGTGAATACTTTTTAAATTGTTTTCGAAATTAAGAAGTGTCCGTTCTATTGAAATAATTATAATGTACATTATAAATAATAATAATAATTATAGTAAATGTTTCATGCGTGTTGATTCATAGGCCATTTTTGACAATGTCCTTTCCGAACATTTTCGAAAATCAAAGATAAAAAGCACTTTAACAATTTTTTAAGCTAGAAAATTATCATAACTTGTGAATTGTACACACAAGGTGGGCACCATGGCAGGTTGTAGCACCAGTGTACGGTAGTCGCTATCCGGTCGGATACAAGTATCCTCCCACCAGCGAAACCTCTTTTGCCCTATCGCCTTCCATGATAAAGGCAATGCTGAATACATAAAATTTTTAAAGCGATAAATTATTCGTCCGTAATCAATCCGCGAACAGAATCCGCGCGTATTAGGGGTGTGCACATGACGTTCGCAAAAGTTGGGGTGACGTGAGGGTGTGCAATGTGCTTAACAGTCCACCGCATTATTATTAGCACTGGCGACCTTGCTACATTTCTCTGCATCTGAATTTGTTGTTGGAACGTAGTTCCTTATCGCGCGTTGCGAAAGGGGGCTAGACGGAAAAAACTGGTACGAAAAGTTGGCACGAAATTTTTGTCACGACATAATTCTCCGACCAAGAATAAATATAATATTAATTTGATATCTAGCACACAAAGTTAAAGTCGAAATTCCGTTAATAAAAGTAAAACTTATGACATATGGAAATGTAGACGTGGTTTGAAATTTGAATTTTTGATTATCGAACACGGCGCGGCGGTCCACCGTTTAGGCTGCGTTTAGACGACGCGAAAAATTTCGTGCGGCCGTTTACACGATCGCGCAGTCGCCGCGTGGTTGGAGCGTTGCGAAGTATTAAACATTATGGCTTAGTCAATAGAGTTTACATTAGTTTTTCGAGTGATTCGAGCGGGGCGGCCGCGCGGCCGCCGCGCGGCCACAACGCGGTGGGATTCCTTGTCATATAAATGCGCCCTTAGTAGCCAGTCACCAAATTACCTATCATAAAATATTTGAATGTTGGCTGCTTCCAGATTATACAGTGTCTAATATATAGTCTACGGGATGACTGTTTAATATTACGACTCACATCGAATGTTCTGGAACTCTCTAGAACGTTCGGTGTGACGTCACGTAGACTGTAAGACCGGCCGGTGCTCGCCGATTTACGGGCTGGGCGACGTAGCAGCCGGTGTGCTCCCTTCGGACCCTCCGTCCCCCCCGAGATCGAGATCATTTTAGTCAAGCCCGAGAGGTGGTCAAGCGCGAGCAGTCCATCGATCAACGGAAGGTTCGAGAGAAATCGAGAACCTTCCGGGTGACGTCACGCGCGCCGATTGACCAGCCAACGCTAGCCGACCTCCCTGGAGCTTCGAGAATTATGGAAGTACCAGGTGTTCAAACCCGTTCCCCCTACCCCCACCCAATTTGTCCTCACCCCCCTCGGCCTAAATCGGTAATTTTTGAGGCTAGAGGGTCGTGCGACGGCTTGTCGCAATCGGCTTATTGAGCCCGACACTTTGGCCCCAATAAAAATAAATTTCGACCCCCCAGTAAGAAAGATCTGTAAAAATATCTCTAAAAATTCAAATATCTCAGAAACTACAATAGATAGACAAATAAAATTTTATTAAAATTCCTTCACTAATTAATCGAAAGGAACTTCGTTCCATCCGGGTGTCCCTTGACACCTCTCAAGTTTTTTTTATTAAACAGCCAGTATTTTGTTTGCGAAGGGCTTACAAACTGACCCTCAATATTAAAAACATTTTTATACCTAATTTATAACTGGCTGTATATTTCTTCAAATGTATCTAGGAAGCATTTTGAATAAACTAGCTTTAAAAATATCGCATTTAAATGGAAGTTTCGACAATCTAATAGGTCTGTTAAAATACTTACAAACTGGCAGTATTGGCTGTCAAATCGTTTGACGACGATAATATATTTTAAGCGCTACAATTATTAAAATGCTATACAGACAGTTATACATAGAGACAGACAAAAATAAAGGTGTCACAATTATGACATCGTCTTTTTTCGGGAGTTAAAAAGAATTTAATTAAATCACAACTTATAATAATTTAGTTATAGATATTTTTATCAGGGAAATTTTAGATACCTGCCTCAAAGAGTAGGCGTAAAGCCTAATCACAGTACATTAAAGTAAAATGTAGGCGATTAACGTCTGCGCGTAGTAATGAGAATATTTTACAAGAACCCGAAATTGTATTCACCGTAATACCGTATTTTTTTCAGCATGCGACTAGCACCCATTTTGCCTTTCATATTTTAGTCAAATTATAAAACGAAACTAAAAACCGGACTTGAAAAATTGCACTGAAAAGTCAAAACTACCAATATATTTAGACTCCAAAAAAACTCTAAAACCTATTTAATCGTTATTCATGTCTTCTCGGAGCAGTTCTTCTCAATTTTGTATAAACTTATTTTATTTTATTATGTTTAGGTATAGGTACAGCTGTCCCGTGTATACAATTACAATACAATACAATAACAATCACGACGAGTACTGTTATACTTCGAAGAGTTTCATTTTTCACTCCGTAGCCCTTCATCACCTATTGATCAAATATATCAACCACCACATCATATCACGACTCTATCGAACGGATTTTATTCAACAAAAACCAATTAGCGAAGACGTCGATGTACACAATAAAAAACGTGCCATTTGAAAACATTATCCTTTTTGGAAGTCGGTTAACATAACTATAACTTAATAATATTGTTTTACTAGCTTTTGCTCGCGGCTCCGCCAGTGTGATCTACTTTTTCCGGGATAAAAAGTATCCATGTCTTATTCTGATGTATAAGCTATATTATTGTAAAGTTTCATTAAAATCCATTCAGTAGTTTTTACGTGAAAGCGTAACAAACATACATCCATCCATACTTACAAACTTTCCCGTTTATAATATTAGTAGGACTAGCTTTTGCTCGCGACCCTGTCCGCGTGAATGTAATTTTGTATTAGATCACACAGGAATGGACTATCTGAATACAATATATTGTAAGTTTTATGCTAGATCATATACTTATGTGCCAAATTTCATCCCAGTTCATTCAGCCGGTAAATTATGATAGTCAAGAAGCGATAAAAGTATTTCGCCATCAAAAGGTTTCATTCATACTTTCATCCCTTAATTGGGCCCTTTAGGGGTTGAAATTTAAAGAAAAAAAATACCCTATGTTTAACCCTGGGTCATCAACTATATTTGTACCAAAATTCATTGAAATCGGTTCAGCGGTTTAGATTTTTCATACAAACTTTCATCCCCTATTTAAACCCTTCAGGGGTTGATTTTTCAAAAACATAGTAGCCTATGTCCTATTCTGATGTATAACTTATATTATTATAAAGTTTCATTAAAATCCATTCAGTAGTTTTTACGTGAAAGAGTAACAAACATACATACATCCATCCATCCATACTTACAAACTTTCGCGTTTATAATATTAGTAGGATAAATATTACCATGAACTTGATATTTCACCATGTCCGTTACACTGTACTCGGTAAATGAATGCATTATGATTTTACAAACATCCCCTTCCCGCCCAAAATGATCCTGAAAAGTTTTTAAACTCTACTGTTGTTGCTTGTTATATAGTGATTCAATAAATTTTACCATGAAGTAAGGGCCTGTTTCACTATGTACAATTGAATCATAATTGCTAGACTTTAACACAACCAATTTAGGAAATAGCTGCTCCTTAATAAGGATAAATTAATGTTGTGATTTTTTTATTTTGTCATCTTATAACTTATTTGTTAGGTACTGTTTACTTGAAAATTGTGAAAGAAACGGTAAGACTGTATATGGTGTATTTGTACTTAAATCATTAACTTACCAAAAATTTACGTCCGCCAATCGAAAACAAAAACAAAACACCTCACATCACAAAAACAAAAGCCTAAAAATAATTAAATTTAAAATGATATTCTAAAAAAGTTAATATCCATAAATACGAGTAAGTTCGAAATTCAAAGATTTAGAAAACGCCAATGCAATGTCGAAATAAGTTCGTAGTTGACCAGACGACGCGACGGTCGCGGGAACGCGCGCTCCCGACGGACAGCGCGCGGATTCTGCCGGGATGTCGAGGGAAAGAAACGGGGCTGTGTAAAAAAGTACACCCGGTAGATTTTACTTTTTAATTTTTATTTTGACTATACCAGCCAGCTTTTTAGAGATTAAAATCTTTTTGATATAATGTAAATGTCGTTCAGAAAGTGCTTTTTGTACAATATGTTATTTTTATCCATTAGTAAATCGGGTTCGAATAATTTGATATATTTACTTTATTTATAATGCTTCATTGCACATTAGACTAATTTAGAGGGAAAAAGGAAAGAAACATACATTTAAGCATAGTACAATTGGCGGCCTTATCGCCCAGGGTAATCTCTTACAATAAACCATTATGTATATATATTTGATCGTGTCCACTTACTAATATGATTAGTTGGTTAATTTTAATAAATGACAAATATATAAATTACAACTAAAGTGAATATGAAATAATTACCCCCGTCGGCGTCCCACCCTCTCCCCCTAAACAACTGGCTCTTACTAAAGAATATAAACTCTACCTAAGCACCTCCCCATTTTGCGATGTAGCTAAAACATTTAATTTCTTAATAATTAGCCTCTACTCTTTGTTCTATGGTAAATAATTATTAAATAACAATATTAATTGTATTACAAATTATGTGAGTATTATTGCCGGCCGGCCAACGAGCAAGTGAAACCCGATAGTAAGCGATTTCAACCACTCATGAACACTCAATACTAGATGAAATTAGGATGCCTTACCACTCTTAAAGGAGAGGAAAAGAGGGCGGAGAAAGTAATTAGTCTTCTCCCTAGTCTAATCCATCTCCATAACCGCGACACCAAGCTGACACCTGACGTTGGTGTTCTAAAAGTTGGTACTACTCCAGTTGTGCCACTTCTATCAGCCGGCTCTAACACTCAGAATAGCTGGTCTTCGCGGTTCATGGTACTGCTCTGCTCCGATGAGTGATAGTGTGATATACATATAAACTATCTGGAATAAATTATCTAAATGGTAGTGGAAATGCCATTTAAATCTGACGCAAAATTTAGGAGAAATAGGTGCACAAACAGACAGACAAACGCAGATAGCGACTTTATTTTATACTATGTATGGATGGTATTCAACCTACATACGCACTCATACCCGTAATCCCCGTACGAGTAGGCAGAGGTGTAACCAGTACACCCACATTTCGCCGAGCGTATTTCCGTCCCATGATGTGATAGGGGGCGAGCCTATCGCCATACCGGGCGCAATTCCAGACTCCGGGCTGATACTGAGCATTTCGTGATAGAAAACCCAATATCACTTTACTCGACCGCGGGATCGAACCCGAGACCTCAGCTCAGCCGTACAGAGTACAACTGCGCTACCGAGGCAGATACTAAACCTTTGCCATTTTAACTCAACTTCGTTAGTATATGACAGGGGATTATATAAATTCGTAACACGTGAAGGCTAAGCTTTAATCCGGGCTGCGGGACTCTATTTTCCGGAAAAACAATTTTACTCACGGAAAAACTCGCATCTGTCCGTGAACTGTAATGTCCCATACCAATCGGCCTACCGGTTTCAATTTTCAAAGTTTCGCTCGGACAGACAGTTCTACTTGACAGTCGAAAATGAAACATAGCCCCGTGCAAATAACCTTAGTACCTTCAATAAGGCAGTTATTTATCACAGGACACTTTTTTATCATGGCATGATACAGTGACTACACTGGCCCTGTTGAAAAGTACTGTTCAGTCCAAATACAATGTCAACCGTCAGGAGACATTGCATCTCTTGAAAGAGAGATGCAAGTAATTGTGTAGAGGAATTACTTATTTTTTTATTTTAAAATAAGGCCAACGTTGCTACTGCCATCTAGTTCTCATCATAGGAACTATTCTCAAGTTATAAACTTACCAAGCTTTAATAGTTTTCTTTCAGCGCCGCTAGATGGCACTAAACATAATTTTAACCAAGGAAAAAGTGGTCGCGAATTCTTTGTTATTTTGAAATTTACCGTGTAATTTTAAAACTATACAAACCTCTTCACAGCGTGATTCGATTTTAATTATTCAGCAAAACTCAAACAACTCAAAGGTTTCAGTAATGCTATGAATTAAGATTATTTTTATTTCAAACTAGATGAACTGAACTTCTGAAACCGGTGAACTTCGTATCACCTACATATATTTGTGTAAAATGTGGTAAAAACTAATACAAATGTTTCATTTACATTAAATGCAATTAAGTGAGGTACTGCACCATTGCACGTGAGGTAGCCCGTCGCACATTTAATTGACTTCGGCGACCTAAGTCAGGTCGTCTTCCACCTCCCCCCGGTGGGACAGTCCTGTCCCTGTCCCTGTCCTGTCCCTGAACTGTCCCTGTCCTGTCCTGTCCCTGTCCCTGCCCTGTCCCAGTCCCTGTCCTGTACTGTCCTGTCCTGTCCCTGTCCTATCCTGTTCTGTCCCTGTCTCTGTCTCTGTCCTGTCCTGTCCTATCCTGTCCTGTGCCTGCCCTGCCCTGTCCCTGTCCATGTCCTGTCCCTGTCCTATCCTGCGCCTGTCTTGTCCTGTCCTGTCCGTGTCCTGGCCTGGCCTGTCCTGTCCTGACCTGTCCCTGTCCTGTCCTGTCCTGTCCTGTCCTGTCCTGTCCCGTCCTGTCCTATCCTGTCTTGTCCTGTCCTGTCCCTGTCCTGTCCTGACCCGTCCTGTCCTGTCCTGTCCCTGTCCTGTCCCTGTCTTGTCCCTGGACTGTCCCTGTCCTGTCCTGTCCCTGTCCCTGCCCTGTCCCTGTCCTATCCCTGTCCCTGTGCCTGTCCTGTACTGTCCTGTCCCTGTCCTGTCCTGTCCTATCTTGTTCTGTCCCTATCCTGTTCTGTCCCTGCCCTGTTCTGTCCCTATCCTGTCCTGTCCCTGCCCTGTCCTGTCCCTAAACTGTCCCTGTCCTGTCCTGTCCCTGTCCCTGCCCTGTCCCTGTCCCTGTCCCTGTCCCTGTCCTGTCCCTGTCCTGTCCTGCGCCTGTCTTGTCCTGTCCTGTCCGTGTCCTGGCCTGGCCTGTCCTGTCCTGACCTGTCCCTGTCCTGTCCCGTCCTGCCCTATCCTGTCTTGACCTGTCCTGTCCCTGTCCTGTCCTGACCCGTCCTGTCCTGTTCTGTCCTGTCCTGTTCTGTCCTGTCCTGTCCTGTCCTGTCCTGTCCTGTCATCAAAAAGACATCACGTGTTTCATACCCAGGAACAGTTTGTACTGGAAAATTAAGTTGTCGTTTTTAGTGTTTTCCTTTACTTATTATCATACCCAGGAACAGTTTGTACTGGAAAATTAAGTTGTCATTTTTAGTGTTTTCCTTTACTTATTATTTATGTTACTCATTTTTTCTCACCGGGTAAACCTTCCCTGACATTCCACTAATATTTCAAGATCAGAATTAGCCAAATCGGTACAGCCAGTCTCGAGTTTTGGCGAGACACACGCACAGCGATTCATTTTTATATATATAGATAGATATTCCTTAGACAGTTTTTGCCTGATATTCTAATCAGACATCAAATCTCATAACGTACCCATAAAATAAAAGATATACTTCCACACTACGGGACATTAATTAGCTTTAATAAGAGTCAATTCGTATTTTGTTAAACTATAAAAATCAGAAACTGTTAACTAAAAATTGCTAATTATTGTGGCGATATTGTAAGTTTTAATTCCTAAAACGATAAATATAATAAAAAATGGCACTCCTGATTTTGACAATTTTGTTACTTAGTGAGTTTTTGTTCTATTAAGACGATATTTACGGGTGACTTACGTTAATTATTTCGCAGGATGGCGTATTAAATGAAATAACATTTTAGTTTAGTGGACATAACATTAATAAGCCTATTAATTTGAGTATAAATACATCAAATGGAATTTTAAAAAGTCTAAAATATTTCGAATAGGTGTAGGTAATGGTAATGGTATCTTGCAAAACACCTACATACGTATGGATTATTTTACCCTGTACACCTGAGTGATATTCTAACAAAATAACCAATATTTGATTACAATATTGACGCTTCAAAGACATAAATATCTAAGCGACATTGAGTAAACTTTACAGGAGAGTGATTTAAAGTTCAAAATTTTGGAAAAAAATCATTAGAAATTAAAGCCAATTGTCGGATTTCGGTGCTTTTAACATAGTGTGTATGCAATATACAATTAGATAACTTTATGATTTTTTATAATCGATCTTTAAATCCTAATAATTTCAAGCGTCGCGTCGACATAAAGCTTAAATTAAAACCTTTTTTAAAACCTAAAGCTTTTTAAGTTCCTAACATTTCACAGGGGAGCAATTAATAATAAAAGAATTAAAAAAATTCAATTCAACCTGGATACCTTAATAATCAAGTATTTATACCAGTCTGAGAGCTAGCATATGCTGACGATGAGATGCATGCGAGTGAGACAATTATGCCCGACAAATATCTTAGATATCTTATATCTTATAAAAGTATCAACACTCAATACATTAAGACATCACGTTAGGGTCTGTAGATTAAATAAACTCCTTTGCAAAAAAAACGGGCACCTTACACACACACTTTACCTTAGCTTTTCTATGGGTAAATATTATTATATTTTTAGTATGTCATTAGCTTGGATGACTAGAAATTTCTTATTATCAATGAGAATCTAGTTTTTTAACACTTTTATCCTGGTATCGGTGTTTTAGTCAATGTAAACAGAGAGCCGTGTTAAAATGGACATTTTTATGGGTATAATGAAATTAAGACTACGAGTATTTTTATGGTATTTTAATAAAAGAGACATTAAAAAATAAAAATTAATAACGAGTATGACCTCCTCTTGCAGCGATTACGGCATGTAATCGTCTTGGCATGCTTCCCACCAGGCTTTTGATGGTGTCCTGTGGAATGTGTTCCCACTCAGTCGAGATTACACGTTTAAGCTCTCTGATGTTTTGTGGAGGTGGTTGGACAGATCGTACTCGCCTTTTTAGGAGGTCCCAAACGTGCTCAATGGGGTTAAGGTCGGGGCTCCGCGCTGGCCAATCCAAACGACGAATACCGACCTCTTGCATATAAGCATCTACGTCGCCAGAACGGTGGGCCCGAGCATTATCGTCCATGTAAATGGCATCTTCACCAATTACAGTCAGTGCGGGTTGTGCATTTTGAGAAAGGATTTCTGTTATGTACCTATACGCATTTAGTGAGCCATTTTCTATGAATACTATCTCGGTACGATAGTTGGAAGTTACGCCCGCCCAAAACATAACGGACCCTCCACCATAAGGGGTGATTTCTTCAAAACACACATCGGCATAGCGTTCCCCTGGTCTTCGTAACACTCGCCGACGTCGGTCCTCACCATGCAGACAAATTCGAGCCTCATCGGAGAAGAGTACGCTACTCCAGTTACCTGGTGTCCAAGATAGGCAATTTCTAGCGAACCTCAACCGCGCAATCCGGTGCTCACGGAGTAACTTGGGGGCCCGCGCTGGTCGTCGACTACGTATATCAGCAGCTAAAAGTCTTCTCCTCACAGTCCATAGGCTAACTTGTGCTCCTCGTACCTCTTCAAGGTTTCTTTTGAGGTCTATGTAACTGCATTTGCGGTTCCTCAGCGCCTGAGTCACTAAAAAGCGATCGTCTCGCGGCTGTGTGCAACGTTTTCTCCCAGAACCTTGCCTTCTCTGAACGGAACCTGTCTCTTGGTATCGAGTCCAGGTTCTTTGTACGGTTGAACGACTCACGTTTAACCGCTGTGAGACGTAACATTGTCTACACCCCTCTTCCAGCAGCGCTATAATTTTACTAGCTCTCATTGCTTTTTCTGCCATTACGATAGACACAAAGATATCTGTTTTAAGTCACAATAAGGCAGAATTATGCGATAAACATAAATTGTTGTACTAAAAATAACGAAAAGTTACTTTTAGTTGCTTGATAACCTTTTAACCGCAAACCCGCGAAAAGTGTCACAAAATGAAAAAGGGATTAATAATTTAAAAAACAAAAGTTTTGAATTTGGAATGAACTTTTTTTCATACCCAGACTCTTTATTAAGTGCCAGTAACATAGTTTGGCTATTAAAACCTCTGAAGAACTAAATTATTACCAATAATGTTAAAAAATCAAACCCGCCCGTTTTTTTTGCAAAGGAGTGTACATAAAAACTATAAAAGTAAAAAAAAGATCTCAATTTTTGCTTTAACATGCAACCTGATAATTTCCATAAATTTAAAAGATAATCGGTTATGATCTTAGTCTTAGATCATCTTGCTCTCAGGTTATTCCACGACAAAATGAATTGACAAATCTTTCTGCAGCGTCATGCTGGGCTGGAAGATAAATAAAAAAATAATGAAATAAGATTAAGTAAGTAACTTAGCCGAATTTCTGAATGAGCCGATATTTCAGTTGCTTTATATGTCGGTATGACCTATGCAACTATCTATCTCACTATCATCGCCTCAATGGAGCTGATGAACTTGGCCTGAACCATACGTAGATTTTGAGCCCAAGTTTGTATGTTTGTATGCATGATTTGTTTGAGTTTTCTAAGCCCAGACATGTAAATCTGTTAGGCAGTTAATTAATTTAAGCATTGAAGATCGTTATAGTTTATTACCGCTCAAAACTTAATACTTTGCCCAGTTTATCTTAAGAATGTTCGTGGAGTAATTATTACCATTTCCCAAATAGATAAGTATGTAGTTGAAAGAGACAGTAACTTAATGTTTGAAAACATTAAAATTCCTTAAAAAGAGGGTGTTTCTTATTATAAATCGGTCCAGAATTACTCGATCCAATTTCTGAGAACTGCGACATTTTGAGAAGAATAGTGGAATATTGCCAAAACCGCGCCATAATTATCCAATTACACGAAATGTTTTTGTCAAAAGAAATAATAATAGGCTTATGTATTTAGGAGGATTAATTAGAACCACTGCGTCAGTAGGTGCGGCTATGTCATTCAAATTATTTGTTTGCAGTAGCTTGTGTTATATGGGGGTTATCATTGCTTAAGATTTATATGATAAATCTAATGTGGGTTTGGAAACATCGATTTCTTTTGTACCACTATTGTATTACATCTGTTTTTTTGTCCTGGCACGGTAAAGTGACCTCACTGGACCTGATTATGATGATG
Source organism: Amorpha juglandis (assembly GCA_949126905.1). NCBI lineage: Eukaryota > Metazoa > Arthropoda > Insecta > Lepidoptera > Sphingidae > Amorpha > Amorpha juglandis. The sequence continues at coordinate 14,662,701 of OX421374.1, read as the reverse complement.
TACAGGGCGGTCCAAATAGTATAATTTCGACCATCCAGAGACATGAGGTCGCTCGCCCGTCGGCAGAATTATGCCGGCCTGAAGTTACTGGATAATTAAATATTTTGTCTGTTGCCTCCCTTTTTTAATTATCGGACTTATTACATCTTATTCACAGCTTCTCTTCTTTCTTATTATCTATATTAATGAAACACAAAAGCATTGAGTTAATAATACATTTTCAATACACCTAAATGTTTTAATTATAAACCGTAACCAAACAAAATGAATGCACCATAACTTTATTGATAACGATATTAATTTTTTATCGTGTGAATAAATTTTACGTTTATTTTTTCGAAACATGCATACTTTAAACCAGAGACTTAAATAATTTCTCTCTGTCAAAACGATGAAAATATTTCGATTCCGATACGATCACTATAAGTTACAAAGACAATTGACCGCCCCTTAAAAGTGGTTGCGGGTGGTAGGCTTTTGCGAGCGGCAGGTCGACCGATCGGAGATAAGGTTGGCAAGGAGGTATGCAGTGAGAGGGCCGCACGCACTTCTACGTAACACCTAACGGCCGAAGTGTGCAAGTTCTATTTTCGTATGCGGTGTCGAGGACCGATATGCGCATGACCGGCGACTATCTGTATTATTCTGAAACAGTTCAGTCGGCAGACCGCAGCACGAAGCGCGGCCGCGCGCCGCTCGCCATCCGATAAAAAATTGTGAACGCAAATAAAAACAAACGCGTGTACGTGTGTAACTAACAAGTTATATACAAGTGCTTCCGAATAGTGACACGTTCCGAATTTGAATTTGCGAAAATGCGACGAAACGTCAAAATTTTGTTCCTTGTGGGAGCTGTGTGGATGTTTTTCCTTTTCTACTATATGCAGCCTGACTCGGTTCAGAATAAGGTAGGACATGTTCGATATAATTATTTATTGTTTTTTTTGTATTCAGCCAGTCTTGTTTATTATAAATCAGCTGATAGGTTAGGGTTCGGTACGAGACAAGAGCATAGGGCTGCACTGCGCATGACCCGTGCCTCCCACACGGGACGATAAGTGTATTTGACATAATAATTATAATGCAATAAAGTTTGTATGTAAGTTATTTTTCTAACGTCTAAACGCACTTTCATCGACCTTGACCGGGTTTTTGAAGAAAAAGTAAAAACGTAGGCGTGGGATAATTGCAGGTTGCTACAGATGTCATGAGTGTTGTAAATAATGACATGTTAATTTGTACATATAATTGCTAACAAACGTAACGTGCGTGTACGATGTCTTTAAACCGGTTATTAAAATTTTAAACACTTGACAGTTCCACAAAGTATGCACTTTTTTTATACGGGCAAGTAATCATTTTATACAGGAAAGATTTGCTTCCTCTCGGCCGCGATGTAAGTTTTTTATATATTTTCTTTTAATATTGTGGTTCTTAAATAATTGTTGGAATTTACATATTTTTTTAAGAATACATTCACTGTTATTTAAATTAGAAACTATAATAATTGATATGATTAGACACTCCCGGTTTTATTCAAATTTTTGACTTATGCAACTTAGCTTATTCACTAACGATTTTATTTATCAAATAGCGTAGATTTTTATTTTCTTATTTCTATGGTTCCCACTATCAAGTATTTGTTAACGTATTACCTACTCAATTTTTAATTTTTGATCAGATTTAATTTTAGGTTTTAGCTCCTTAAATTAATTTAGGCGATTATGTGCAAAGATTTTTAATACCGTAAAAATATTTACATGACATTTATTTGCGTAGAATATATTTATTCCTTCTTTAGTTCATTACTTTATAATAATAAATAAATAAATACGTGCCACAGTCACACCCATAGTCCTGACTCCACACTAGGTTAACCTGTATCGTGGGTATTAGGAACTACGACTTGCCGTCCCACAACAACCCAGACCGGAAACAAATATCTGTGGATTCCACAAACATTTGTCTCGGTGCGGGAATCGAACCCACGGCCTCTCGCTTCACAACCGGCTACTCACCCACTGCGCCCCGGAGGCTGTCACTGGCTGTTTATGTATTCGTGTTACATGGATAGTTATCATGTTATAATTCCAAAACGTAAAAACAGTAATTAATAAATTCCGAAGAAAATAATTAAAAGAAATTTTCTGCTTTTGTCAACCTTCCTCTTTAAATTCAATACTAATTAATCGATTAACAAATTATTAATTCATATCCGCCAACAATCAACTTTAACAAAATTTCATTTCCTGCATATTTAATGAAGTTTTTTATGTCTTTATTCTTCTCTCTGCCGTAATTTGGGCCTTTTGCCACGGTCCGCATTCATACTTAAAGACGCTTTTACATTGTCCGGTTTTGAGCATTCTACGTGTTAAGAGCATGCTGCCTAAAATATTTCGTGCGTTAGCTCCGCCCATCCACCCCGCTACCCTCTGCACTTGTACGCAACGCGTCGTTTCGCGCGTCGCTTGACGTTATAGTAGTGGGCATAAATACACGGAGACTTCTGTACATAAATATTTTTTTAATAATATATTTTGTTTTGAAAGACAAATGTTTTGTTGATATAATATAACAAAATTGTATCAGAGCTGTGTCTGTACATTTGATATGTTTAAAAAGTAATGATAAACATATTCGATTACAGAAATATATATTTTTAATTATCTTGTCTGTATGTTTGTGCGTGTATTGTACACGAAAACCCACTGAATGGAAATATGAACAGGATTATCGCAGTTTGTATGCATATTTCCAAACTTAGAATCTTTGATGCTTTTTTCACATTTTTTAACCAATGGAAAAACAGAGGAGGTATATATATATACAGACGAATTGCGAACATACATTTACATTACATTTTGAGTGGTAGAGCCACGCTGAAGACAGTTTTGTCTACAGCATGAATGGGCTGGCTCGACCGGGTCGTTACCACTGTCTCACAGAAAACCGACGTAAAGTAGGGGCTTGCTGCTGCGTTTCGTACGGTGAGTGAGATATCCGGAAGCCCAAATCCCCTCCCCTTCCCTATCCCTAATTATCCCTTACCTTTCAGGTCGGCAACGCGCCCATGATTCATTCTTCTGGTGGTGGGCGTACTTGGGCGGTGGAGATCACTTACCATTAGGTGACACACTTGATCGTTTGCCGGCCTATGCTATAAAAAAAAAAGTACAATATATTTGTTTATTATATGTTCACGCATAATGCCGCTAAATGTAGACTGGTTACAAAAACATACTCTAGTAGTTTCATGAAAGAAATTAATGTTATTTGCGCCTTTTGAGTGTTTTTTCTTTTTTTCTTCTTCAAAATTTAAATGAAATATATTTTCGTTTGAACAAATGTGTTGGTGCTATTTTAAAGAAAATTCATTTATTTTTTGTTTTATATACACATGGTCCGGGTTCCCTGTGCCAGCTGATCCACTTGATTACTATCAAGCTAATTTTCCGTGAGTAGCTTCGTTTCGATGAGACGCCCAACAATTCCCTATGCGAAAATTCTCTATTGTGGTAGCTAACAGAGGTAGCAAGGATAGAATATTTCGATTTGATGATACTCAATTTTTTTTTATTTTATTTGTAGGACAATATGACTGTTAAATTATATAAATATGAACTAAGTAAAAACAAAAAAATCAGCTGGTTAGTAATAATTTTTTATGACCTCGTTTGCGATACCTATTGGAAGCCCCTCCTTCCAATAGGTATGATTACTAACCAGCTGATTTTTTTGTTTTTACTTAGTTAATATTTATATAATTTAACAGTCATATTGTCCTACAAATAAAATTATAAATTTTTAGGTATCATCCAATCGAAATATTCTATCCTTGCTACGTCTGTTAGCTATCACAATAGAGAATTTTCGCATAGGGAATTATTGGGCGTCTCATCGAAACGAAGCTACTCACGGAAAATTAGCTTGATAGTAATCAAGTGGAAAAATGGCCCAGGGAACCCAGACCATGTGTATATAAAACAAAAAATAAATGAATTTTCTTTAAAATAGACTATAGTTTAATTTTCTTTTGTTTTTCAAAAAATGACTGTACGTCGATGATACGTCTACCCATTAGAACGTGTATTCAAAAGGAAATAACGAAAAGTGCAAAAAAGAAGGAATAAATACTGTGTATTTATTTATTAGGATGATACTCATGTGTCTATAGAATGGTTTAAGGTCGAAATAAAACAACAAAATCTTACATCTTCACCTTATATTTTGTACCTCGTAAGGATTTTTTCATGATCAACATCAATCTGAAAGACATCATAATAATATACATTTTGTTATATAAAAAAAAATATCGTAAATTAAACAACATAACAGTACGTTCCATACAATGTCAGTTGCATCAAGTAAGGGCTATATATTGTCATATTTGCTTTCATGGAACAAATATTATGAGAAATGTTCTCTTTGACATCGTATGGGAGGTTTGTCCCCGAGAGTTGATGGTGGCGAAATATATGCACGATGAATAGCTGTTATGTTTTCAGTGTTCTCGCTAGATTCAAGGTTTATCAAGTTTAGTCTGCAAAAACATCATCAACAATCATCATCATATAATCAAATCATATTTTTTAACATCACTAGAAGTTAGAGCTCAGGATCATCATCATTTTCATCCTTACCCATTTATGTAATCAATTGAGGAATTGGCTATTGGTAGGATATTCCTAACCGCTCGGATAGCGACAACCATACACACGGTGTAAGAACCCGTCATAATGATCCCACACACCTTGTGTGGATCGCATTCCAGGATCAGCCAGTGTATAATTGGTTCTCCCGAGGAGTTTGCGACATGACTCGATGGTTGGTTGAGACGGGTATAGGGATACATCCTTGTATCCCTGTGCCTTCATCAGCCATCCGCCTATCCTGTCGCAGGCTCTTCGATTTGCCTCTTTCCTCTTCCAGAGTGTGAAGAAGCATTATTTTAGGCCGGCATGATTCTGGTGACCACCGATAATCTCGTTGTTCATCGATGGTCGCTGGAGTTTTTGGTCTACACTGCGCTTACCATCAGGTATAGCGCAGTCATTTTGCCGTGCTAGGACAAAAAGTAGGTAAGCTGATGGTAAGTGATCTCCACTCATTGGTGATTTATGTAAATAGATTAAATAATAATGTAACAATGATTTAGGTAATTATGTAAATAAATCATCAATGAGTGGAGATCACTTAAGTATGAATAACAGTCGAGCCGGCTTATTCAGATTGTAGATAAATCACAAAAGTGTCTACAGCATGGTTCTTTACATAGCAAAATAATCGTCATTTTGTTTCTCCATGATAATAAAAAGAACATAGATTAGATTTAATGTAAATAATTACATACATAGTTAGTAGTTATTACCCATTATCATATAATAATGCCAATAAAATATGTAATAGTTTGTTTTATTAGCATGAATAACGTTTTGCTAGCCTGATGGTAAGCGCCACATCTGACCATAAACAGACAATATTACACAGAACTTTAGATTACAACGCACTGCGTGATATTGGATTGCGATATTTACTCCGAGACACAAATTTTGCAGTCTCATAATGCCCAGTAATGTCACTAGCTTCAAACCGAAACACAACAGTACTTACACACTGCTACATGGTAGGACAAATAAACGAAGCGGTGGTACCAACCTAGTTGGTCTCTCGCATACGAGGGACCGACCACCTAGTGAAGAAGAAGATAAAGTAAATATTACTTACAATATCAAGTTAGTAATTATACATGACGATTAGATGCATACTTGCTTATAATCTTATTATTAGTATAGTATAATATAATGTTAGAGTAACTCACTCTTCATGCATCACAAAAGTAGAAACTAAATCAAATAATTGCCGAGGCGACTCCACTGACTCTTTGTTCCGGATAACCATCATTCGATTTTCTTTATTTCTTTTTCTAAAAAAGATAGGGTATATAAGTCATTATAATGATTGTTTATACATACTCACGACTGTAATCCCCGAAGGGATAGGCAGAGATGTAACTAGTGCACCCACATTTCGCAAAGTGTATTTCCATCCCATGATGTGACAGCGGGCGATCCTATCGCCATACCGGGCACAATTCGGGATCAAACTCCGGACCGATACTGAGCATTTCATGATAGAAAAACCCAATATCATTTGACCCGACCCGGGGATCGAACCCGAGACCTCAGCATAGCAATACCGCGTACGAAATATAACTACGCGACCGAGGCATTATTATGTATGTAATAATGTAAATAGTTAAATTCTATTTTAGAAATAATATTATTAAAATATGTTATATTATATACTAGATGACCCGGTGGACTTCGTATCACCTACATATATTTGTGTAATATTTGTCCTGTCCCTGTCCTGTCCCCATCCTGTCCCCGTCCTGTCCCCGTCCTGTCCCCGTCATGTCCCTGTCCCTGTCCTGTCCTGTCCCTGTCCTGTCAGTGTCCTGTCCCTGTCCTGTCAGTGTCCTGTCCCTGTCCTGTCCTGTCCCTGTCCTGCCTCTGTCCTGTCCTGTCCCTGTCCTGGCCTGTCCCTGTCCTGTCCCTGTCCTGTCCCTGTCCTGTCCCTGTCCTGTCCCTGTCCTGTCCCTGTCCTGTCCCTGTCCTGTCCCTGTCCTGTCCCTGCCCTGTCCCTGTCCTGTCCTGTCCCTGTCCTGCCTCTGTCCTGTCCTGTCCCTGTCCTGGCCTGTCCCTGTCCTGTCCCTGTCCTGTCCCCGTCCTGTCCCCGTCCTGTCCCTGTCCTGTCCCCGTCCTGTCCCTGTCCCTGTCCCTGTCCCTGTCCCTGTCCCTGTCCCTGTCCCTGTCCCTGTCCCTGTCCCTGTCCCTGTCCCTGTCCCTGTCCCTGTCCCTGTCCCTGTCCCTGTCCCTGTCCCTGTCCCTGTCCCTGTCCCTGTCCCTGTCCCTGTCCCTGTCCCTGTCCCTGTCCCTGTCCCTGTCCCTGTCCCTGTCCCTGTCCCTGTCCCTGTCCCTGTCCCTGTCCCTGTCCCTGTCCCTGTCCCTGTCCCTGTCCCTGTCCCTGTCCCTGTCCCTGTCCCTGTCCCTGTCCCTGTCCCTGTCCCTGTCCCTGTCCCTGTCCCTGTCCCTGTCCCTGTCCCTGTCCCTGTCCCTGTCCCTGTCCCTGTCCCTGTCCCTGTCCCTGTCCCTGTCCCTGTCCCTGTCCCTGTCCCTGTCCCTGTCCCTGTCCCTGTCCCTGTCCCTGTCCCTGTCCCTGTCCCTGTCCCTGTCCCTGTCCCTGTCCCTGTCCCTGTCCCTGTCCCTGTCCCTGTCCCTGTCCCTGTCCCTGTCCCTGTCCCTGTCCCTGTCCCTGTCCCTGTCCCTGTCCCTGTCCCTGTCCCTGTCCCTGTCCCTGTCCCTGTCCCTGTCCCTGTCCCTGTCCCTGTCCCTGTCCCTGTCCCTGTCCCTGTCCCTGTCCCTGTCCCTGTCCCTGTCCCTGTCCCTGTCCCTGTCCCTGTCCCTGTCCCTGTCCCTGTCCCTGTCCCTGTCCCTGTCCCTGTCCCTGTCCCTGTCCCTGTCCCTGTCCCTGTCCCTGTCCCTGTCCCTGTCCCTGTCCCTGTCCCTGTCCCTGTCCCTGTCCCTGTCCCTGTCCCTGTCCCTGTCCCTGTCCCTGTCCCTGTCCCTGTCCCTGTCCCTGTCCCTGTCCCTGTCCCTGTCCCTGTCCCTGTCCCTGTCCCTGTCCCTGTCCCTGTCCCTGTCCCTGTCCCTGTCCCTGTCCCTGTCCCTGTCCCTGTCCCTGTCCCTGTCCCTGTCCCTGTCCCTGTCCCTGTCCCTGTCCCTGTCCCTGTCCTGTCCCTGTCCTGGCTTGTCCCTGTCCTGTCCCTGTCCTGTCTAGTATAGCGTGGCGACGGCAAGCTTCGCAACACCAACAATCCGGTTTATACCTGCGCTTATAGATGTTTCACATCAAAAAGACATCAAGTGTTTCATACCCAGGAACAGTTTGTACTGGAAAATTAAGTTGTCGTTTTTAGTGTTTTCCTTTACTTATTATTTATGTTACTCATTTTTTCTCACCGGGTAAACCTTCCCTGAACTTCTACAAATATTTCAAGATCAAAATTAGCCAAATTGGTACAGCCAGTCTCGAGTTTTGGCGAGACACACGCACAGCGATTCATTTTTATATATATAGATAATAATACTTTTAATTTCAAAATGTACAAATAACATTCTAACAAAATACTTACGCTTTTGCTTCTCTCATAATCATTGCAAAGTTTTTGAAACGATTCACTTTCTTTCTTTTTTGCACAAACTATTTATTGTCTGTTTCGCATAGTTTGTCAAATATAATAAACTGATTCAACACTCGGGCAGAGCGTTCGCGCGGCATAAAACACGTAGTCTTTCCTTGAAGCACGGCGCTGTACTAACGATAAATAGCTTTAATTATTAGTTACCGTGCACTACTCAACACACTATGAGAAATGACATAAGGTTGAATATTGCGCACATCGTCGGACGTTTATCAATGCACAGAAGTAAATGACGTAAGTCGCAAATCTATTATAATTTATATTATGAGTTTTAATTGATCTAGGTAATTTATATCTTAGCAGTGGATAATAAACAATATTTACTAACTGTGAATATTTATTTTAGACATATAACTCAAGCCATTTATTAGAAACAGCAAAAATTCTACCAAAAATACATCGTTTTCGGAATAAAAATGTATCGAGGGAAAATAACACAATTGTGTAACTGTCTTATTAACGGAAAGAAATAGGACTGAAAAATCATATATTAAAGTTTTATATTCCTTGTATATATAATTGACGCAGTATGGTCATCGAAACTAACGTACAATTTAGGGAGCCTCCTCTTAAGACCATTGGTTGTTTTTATGATTGTATTACTTATGGATATCTAAACTTAATCTATACTGTTATTATAAAGAGGAAAGATTTGATTGTTTGTTTGCATTGAATAGGCTATGAAACTACTGGACCGATTTGAAAAATTCTTTAACCATTAGAATCCTACATTATCCCTGATTTATCCCAGAAAAAAACATTCACGCGGGCCAAGCCGCCGGCAAGGTAGTTATGATATAATTTTCAGGCTTTAAAGACCTAACATGACGATTTGATAAATTAGCTCTTCTTTCCCCAAATGAGGTTGACGTTAAGCGGCCGATCGTAAAATTAAGCCATATTTTTTCTGCAACGTGCTTGAATAAGTGCGTTGCGCTGAACCCACATTGTAGTGGAATAAGTATGAAAGAAAGGTTAATATTTCCTTAATAAAATAATAAAATGTTGACAAGAAATATTCTAGACAAAACTGTCGTGACACATAAACTTTTCTAAATTAAAAGAAAATTAGGGGAATCATCATCATCATCAGCCACAGGACGTCCACTGCTGAACATAGGCCTCCCCCAAAGATTTCCAGACCGACCTGTTGGAAGCGGCCTGCATCCAGCGACTTCTTGCGACCTTTATCAGGTAGCCAGTACGTGGCCTCGATAGGGGAATCATTAGCTCGAAAACCCGGAGTTATACCCAGAAATAAGTCTGAGATTTTAAAAAAATGCCTACCTAAAATGTCCAGTTGACCCGATTTCGCCTCACTTTCCTGTTTTACTAACCGACTTCAAAAAGGGAGAAGGTTCATTTTGACACATTTAAAATTTTATCGAATACGTTACAAATTTGTTTGTTTATAAATGAATAAAAAAATAAGGATTATAATCAGTTATTTTATCACCTTTAATAATATAAATAAAACTTTTTTCTTTTTGGCTTTATATCCATCCATTTGTGTCAGGACTGGGTGTTGTGGGACCGCAAGTCCCTCGTTGTTCCTATACCTACGACACAGGTTAAACCAGTGGGTCAGGACTATGTGTGTGACTGTTAGGTGTATTAAATAAAGTTGACTACTCGCAGAAAGGCATTGTAGTATAATACGTGGATCCATACAAAGAACATGTTTATTTAATAAGGAAAAATAAACCACTGCATACATACATGTTTATGAATAATATTAATAATTATTATAAATCACTGCAACCGAAACACAACAGTGCTTACATACTTTTGCTTGGCGGCAGAAATATACAAAGCGGTCTCAGCGTCTGGGTTGGGTGGACCAACCCATACGATACGAGGCATACGAGGGACTTACCGCCTTCTATGTATGCAGAATCAATGGTAAAAGATTAAATTAAAAGATCCAGTTACATTTTTAAATTACAGCTCTTGTAGGTAAAAAACCATGTTCAAATGTTTAACTGTCTGTGAATTTGTACCTATTATATGTTATTTATTCATAAAAATATTTTCCCATGATTTTATTTTGTTGAATAACTTACTTAAGTATTCACAGTGATCAACTGAATTTAAATATTAATTAACCATTTCCTCGAGTTAATTCTCACACATCAATTATCATAATATCCTACAGCATTTTCAGACTTCAATAACAAAGTATTTTATATATTAAGCATTGACTGGTACTGAATGTGGAAAACATTGAATTCTAGGAAGCGACCTTTTTATTTGATTGAATGAGGAGACGAGCAAGGCGCTTGCCTGATGGTAAGCGCCACGCCTGCCCATAAACAGAAGCAACACCACACCGAACTTTGAATTACAAAGCACTGCATGGCACTGAACTGTGCTCGTTACCCCGAGACATAGGATTTTAAGTCTCATAATGCCCAGTAATTTCACTGGCTTCAATGTCCTTCAAACCGAAACACAACAGTGCTTACACACTGCTGCTTGGCAGCAGAAATAGACAAAGTGGTGGTACCAACAGACGGCCTCTCGCATACGAGGGACCTACCACGTGTGGGCGTATATTGGCGGTGGAGACCACTTACCACCAGTTGACCCACTTGCTTGTCTGCCGGCATATGCTATAAAAAAAACATGTACCAACTGCTAATAGGCTTTTATTGTATCTATTATTGTTCATATATTCACGATTAAGTGATAATAACTCTGCTATAAAAAGCTATTATTGCAAGAAGTGATATTTTATATCGTAATATAATCCAATAAAAGGTTATGACTTCTAGATGTGGCAGTAAACGCAATCGGTATTATGGCGATAGGCGCCGCCACTGAAATCGAAATTTGAATTAATTATATATTATGCTTTATACGCACTCACTATTCCCGAAGAGGTAGACAGAGGTATAACCAATACAGTTTACCGAGCGTATTTCAGTCCCATGATTTGATAGGGGCAACCCTATCACCATACCGGGCACAATTCCAGATTCCGGGCTAATACTGAGCATTTTGTGATAGAAAAACCCAATATCACTTTACCCGACCCGGGAACGAACCCGATATTTCAGACCTATACACATACATATAGACTTGTTGTTTCCCATATGGGGGAGGCAGAGACAACAGACTTACATCTGCTACTTTATTTTGGTTTTCTACCAGACAGAGCCAACAACGAGATGGCCCAATCAAAACTGTCTACAGCATGAAAATACCACTTAAAAAAATATAAAATCATTGTGTAACAAAGTAATTAAACCATAGCAATTACGACATACAATTATATAACCAAAACAGTAAATATAAATAATATACTTAAAGTGATAAAATCTAAGTTAATCGTTTAATTTCAGTAAACGAGAATTACCATTTATGCAACTGCTTTATCATTATATATAATGTTTTTGAGTTATGGATCACGACTTTTTATAATTAATTTGCAGATTTCTCTCATAAACACATTTTAATGTTCTCACAGGAAACCGACATAGTAGCGGCTTGTTGCTGCGTTTTATTCAATGTGTAAAATATCCGGAGGCCCAAATTCTCCCTTTCCTAATCCCTTAATTATCCCTGTCCTTTAATGTCGGAACCGCGCACTTGATTCTTCTTGATTCTTCTATGTGTGTGACTGTTTGGGTGTATTTATTATTTATTTATTATGGGCGTACATGGACGGTGTCGATTCAGGTGACCCACTTACTCGTTTGTCTGCCGATGCTACAATAAAATAGACAATATAATCAATGTGCACTTATCCCATTCACGAAATATAACAATAAAAAAAATATTCAAATCCATCAAAATTATGCAATTTAGTGCGCAGATCACATTCTCCGATAGTGATTGTAAAAAAATGTGTGTCATATATCCGGGACGATTTTGTATCGTTGTTTTAGTGTTGCCACATTCATCTAAAAAAAGTTTAGGGTTTACTCTAAAAGTTGCCAGCTCAAATGAAATGGTTATCAATAATAAATAAACACTCCCAACAGTCACAGACATAGTCCTGACCCCACAGTAAGATACGAGTCTTGTGTCGTGGGTATCAGGAACTACGAGAGACATTTGGTCTCACATCACCCAGACCCCGAAACAAATTTTTGTGGATCATGCAAACATTTGTATCGGTGCGGGGATCGAACCTGCGGCCTCGCGCTTCATAGCCGGTTACTGGCCCGCTGCGCCATGGAGGCTGTCAATCAATGAAGAAGAGTCGTCACTATTTTAACTGCGTTTCGTACGGTGAGTGAAATATCCGGAGGCCCAAATTCCCACCCCTTCCCAAACCCTTATTAATCCCTTGCATTTAAGGTCGGCAAGGCGCCCATGATTTTGCTGGTATTGTGGGCGTACATGGTATTACTTGGAGATTACTTACCTTCAGGTGACCGACTTGATCGTTTGCCGATCTTTTATGTTATAAAAAAAACTATCAGATTCACTACGTGGTTAAGTTAGGCAACAAGTTCAAATTCGCGTGAATCCTAACCAAATAGACAACTTAATTCGAATTTCGAATCTTTATAGAACCACTAAAAAATATAACGGTACTGATCGATAGAAATTTCATTTGTACATAAGTGGCAACCCTGCGTAGGCGCCGGACTTGAACCCAATACCCGTTACCGACAACGCAATCACCTTCACTTTTCATATCTTCTTCGTTTTACATTTACATCACACCACGCGTTGCGTTTTATGCCTTTTTTATTTCATGTAACAAGGTCTAATTCGTGTTTCTTTCATTTATAACAATGTGTTGTAATCGGGTTTTACTTTAGTGCTGATTTTTCGTATTACTAGTTGGGTTTGGACGAGATATTATCTTACATAGCCTATTTATTGTGAGATATCATCTTTATGCGTTATTTCTCAAACATTTTTTTTTATCCGAGCATGGTAAGCGTAGTGCAGTCCAAAAAAACTAGCGACCAGCGAGAAACAATGAGTTTATCGGCGATCACCAGAATCATGCCGGCCTGTATAAATGCTTCTTCTATCTCCGGGAATCGAGGGGCCTGCGACAGGATAGGCGGATGACTGATGCATAGGGATACAAGTATGTACCCTTATATCCGCCTCAACAAACCATGAAGTCATGTCGCAAGCCCCTCGGGAGATATACATATACACCCGGCTTATCCTGGAACGCGATCCACACAAGGTGTGTGGGGCACTATGACAAGTTTTGACACCATGTGTACGGTGGTCGCTATCCGGGCGGATATGAATATCCTACCACCAGCGACAGTTTTTTTGTCGGAACGCCATAATTCTTCAACAAATTTATTTAAAACACTATTTTAAAGCTTACGTTTGCCTCTTTTGACAAAAAATAGACAAATGTATAAAAAATATAGATTTTGCCATATTTGATATTATTGATAGTACCATCTGCTAACAGTATAACCAACTAATTTGTTGTATTGTATTTAGTTATTTCTACTTTAATATATTACGTAACTGACCACTATCAGTGCGAAGTATTCGCATGAGTCACCTAGTAGTACATATTTGTAATAACTATAATGACAACATTAACTACCCATTAGAAACCCAGAGTTCCCGACTGGATAGAGAGCATGGTACACATTGAAAAACCCACTATAGTGGAATTAAAAAAAGCAAAACCTTACAGAAGTGTACGTTCTTCTCTGAAAGTGAATGGAAATGCGTATAATAGTAGTTAATCATATTATTTTTTATTTGATTGAATAACGAGACGATCAAGGCTCTCACCTGATGCTAAGCGCCACGCCTGCCCATAAACAGAAGCAACAACACACAGCACATTACAAAGCACTGCATGGCACTGACCTGTGCTCGTCACCCCGAGACATAGGGTTTAAGTCTCATAATGCCCAGTAATTTCACTGGCTTCGATGTCCATCAAACCGAAATACAACAGTGCTTACACATTGTTGCTTGGCGGCAGAAATAGACAAAGCGGTGGTACCACCTCAGACAGGCTCTCGCATACGAGGAACCTACCACCTTGTAAACCACCGCTTTGTTTGTTTTCGCCCCCAAGCAACAATATGTAAGCACTATTGTGTTTAGATAAGAAAGAAAATTGAAGCCAATTAAACTACTGAGCACTATGAGCCTTTACAGCCGTGCTTTGTAACTCAAAATTCTGTGCGGTATTTCTATATATGAACAGGGACCTACCACCTTATAAACCACATTCTACCAGTAAAGAAAATACATGACCATTGATTTATTGAACGTAATATAATCCGAGCTCACGCAATGACCAGATTCAATCTGACAGGTTTCGTGAGAGTTATGGACTTTCCACATCGTTGGCTTACACGTGGTAGGAAATAATTGTTAAATAACAATCTTGTATGATCATAGCACCAAACTATAGACACCGTGATTTGTCTTATTCAATTTAGTGTCTACAAACAATAGCAAGTTAATAGTTTTTGAGTGGTAGAGCCACGCTGTAGACAGTTTTGTCTACAGCATGAATGGGCTGGCTCGACCGGTTCATTACCACTGTCTCACAGAAAACCGACGTAAAATAGCGGCTTGCTGCTGCGTTTCGTATGGTGAGTGAGATATCCGGAAGTCCAAATCCCCTACCCTTCCCAATCCCTAATTATCCCTTTCCTTTAAGGTCGGCAACGCGCCCATGATTCTTTTGGTGGTGGGCGTACATGGGCAGTGGATGGCACTTACCATCAGGTGACCCACTTGCTCGTCTGCCGGCCTATGCTATAAAAAAAAAATGAACATCATTTAGAACTTTGAATTTCCTTTTGTTAAACGGTGTCTTTGTTAAGGTTGAAGAGCGCAGTGGAAATTAAATGTGATATTTAATAATGCCTGGTAATTTCACTGCATTCAATGCCCTTCAAACCGGAATACAACTATGCAGACACTACTGCTAGGTGTATAGACAAAGCGGTGGTTCCTGCCCCTTCCCCTTTCCCTTGGTGAGATTTACCCTATATATTTTTTCATTCACTTATTTACAGGCAAATTGGGGAACGCTAAAACAAGTAAAAGGGTTTTTTTATTACCTGTTATAGTATCAGGTACCTACTTCTCGTGTACCTACTTATCAAGTGAACTATATGGGCCTTGAAAAGACCCTGAGTTCATATTACACGTTATATAAACCACGATATTAATGACTGTAGTAATAATTAATATTATGCATGAAGATTAATTGCACATAATAACCGATTTAAAAAAGGGAGGTTCTCAATTCGGTCCGTATTTTTGTTTTTTTATACTACCTAATAAGATTATATTTGTACAAATCATTGCAAAATAATTAATTGTAATGATTTCTTACGTTTACGCGAATGTTACTCATTGAAATAAAACTAATTTAAACGGATTTTATCGCGGTTTTTTTATTAATTTTGATCCCGACGTTTCGAAGACTTTTCAGCCTTCGTGGTCACGGGGAGGACTGAGGTGTAGGTTGTCTAAAAATGTTAATGTTACAGTATCTACCTTCAATTTACAATTACAAAAAATACTGTAACATTAACATTTTTGGTAGATACTGTAACATTAACATTTTTGGACAACCTACACCTCAGTCCTCCCCGTGACCACGAAGGCTGAAAAGTCTTCGAAACGTCGGGATCAAAATTAATAAAAAAAACCGCGATAAAATCCGTTTAAATTAGTTTTATTTCAATAATTAATTGTCTCAATTTCCCAACAAGAATAATATTGAATGGCTTATCTCCTTTCGATTCTACAAACCTACTGCGAGTTTTTCAGTACTAGGTCCGTCATTCATATTTACTGTAATATGGTATGCAGATTTATATATCGCACCCCCGGTGCGACACTGTCACTTATGCAAAAATGTAGTTTTTCAGGAGAAGCATTTAAAACTTTGACACCTCACAAAACAATGACTTAAGAATATTATGGATGAGATGAACAGCTTATACTACAAAGACAACTTTTAACTTTACTTTTGGATAAATATTAATCACTTTATATTGTAAAAAATATACTTTATCATTATTTAATTTTAACTCATTTTTGCATTTTTTGCAAAAGTGACAGTGTCGCACCGGGGGTGCGATATGTAATCCATAGTCGATTGTATTGGAAATGTATTTCTCAAATACAAATGCGTGACAGGGCCCTTATTTCATAAATCCCAATCGAAGCAACGAAGTTCAATACATAATATAGAGTAAAGTAGGTATAGAATAGCCATTACAATATTAATATTTTTGTTATAAGTTACTACTATAGAGATTAATTTATAATTAAAAACTTATAAAATAACATAGATTTTTCCTATTTATTTTTATTAAGTGATAAAAGGGAAATAAAAAATTCATAATAATTCTAACATAACATGTTGCAACAATAAATACTCCCCTTTATAAACATGTTTTAACGACTGCCTTATCTTGGTCACAGTATTTTATTTAGAAACAAGCAATCGCTCGCGGCTCCACCCGCGTGAAATTCTGCACCGTTATATTAAAGGTATCGCCTATGTTCATCAGGGATAATGTATCTAATGGTGAAATTTTTTTTCAAATCGGTCCAGTAGTTTAAGAGCCTATTCAATGTAAATAAACAATCAAATCTTTCCTCTTTTTATAATATTAGTTTAGATAAAATTATTACAATGGATATTCTATGTTACATTAAGTCTACGTTTGCGATCTACGTCGCTTCGTATATTTTTATAGCATAGGAGCCCTGGTATTGAAAAAACTTGCAATAGGCAACGGTCAAAGAAACAAAAAACAAAACTGCAACAACATAGTAGTATCAGCGCTATATGACTAGATTCTATACGTAACTAGTACATTTGCGGTAGCCTTGGTGTTCGCAAGGTGGCCGACAAACTTCAGAAATGTCGCCTAAAGTGGTTTGGTCAGGTTTAAGAAGGATTTATGTCGGTCAAAAATACCTGTACTAGACTGTGATCTTTTTGCGTTGTTTTTGGTAACCAAACTCGCTATTTTTTAGTTTATTGTGTGATGAGACGAGCAAGTCTACACAGTATAATCAGAAGCAACACCACACAGAACTATCAATTACAAAGCACTGCATGGCACTGAACTGCGCTCGTCACTCCGAGACATAAGGTGGCAAGTCTCATAATGCCCAGTAATTTAACAGGCTTCAATGTCCTTCAAACCGAAACACAACAATGCTTACACACTGTTGCTTGCGGCAGAAATAGACAAAGCGGTGGTACCAACCCAGACGGCCTCTCGCATACGAGGGACCTAAGGAGGGCTCCGATAAACCTAATCACGCAAGCAGAGATGCGGGAAAAAGATTAATCGAATAAAATAATATATCGGATTGGATTAAGGTTAAACAACTGCTAAATTACATGCGATTTGAACAGTCTGGACAGAGTTTCAGTTGAACTGATCAGAACGATACAAATTTATTGATTACTCGGTTGATCAATTAAAATTTAATCGTATGAACCAGTTATTAATCGTAAGTGAACTAGTACACAAGACAGCTAATTGCTTTATTATGCAAATGACTTATTATTTGCCACCTTAAGAGCATGCTGCCTAAAATATTTCGTGCGTTAGCTCCGCCCATCCACCCCGCTACCCTCTGCACTTGTACGCAACGCGTCGTTTCGCGCGTCGCTTGACGTTATAGTAGTGGGCATAAATACACGGAGACTTCTGTACATAAATATTTTTTTAATAATATATTTTGTTTTGAAAGACAAATGTTTTGTTGATATAATATAACAAAATTGTATCAGAGCTGTGTCTGTACATTTGATATGTTTAAAAAGTAATGATAAACATATTCGATTACAGAAATATATATTTTTAATTATCTTGTCTGTATGTTTGTGCGTGTATTGTACACGAAAACCCACTGAATGGAAATATGAATAGGATTATCGCAGTTTGTATGCATATTTCCAAACTTAGAATCTTTGATGCTTTTTTCACATTTTTTAACCAATGGAAAAACAGAGGAGGTATATATATATATACAGACGAATTGCGAACATACATTTACATTACATTTTGAGTGGTAGAGCCACGCTGAAGACAGTTTTGTCTACAGCATGAATGGGCTGGCTCGACCGGGTCGTTACCACTGTCTCACAGAAAACCGACGTAAAGTAGGGGCTTGCTGCTGCGTTTCGTACGGTGAGTGAGATATCCGGAAGCCCAAATCCCCTCCCCTTCCCTATCCCTAATTATCCCTTACCTTTCAGGTCGGCAACGCGCCCATGATTCATTCTTCTGGTGGTGGGCGTACTTGGGCGGTGGAGATCACTTACCATTAGGTGACACACTTGATCGTTTGCCGGCCTATGCTATAAAAAAAAAGTACAATATATTTGTTTATTATATGTTCACGCATAATGCCGCTAAATGTAGACTGGTTACAAAAACATACTCTAGTAGTTTCATGAAAGAAATTAATGTTATTTGCGCCTTTTGAGTGTTTTTTCTTTTTTTCTTCTTCAAAATTTAAATGAAATATATTTTCGTTTGAACAAATGTGTTGGTGCTATTTTAAAGAAAATTCATTTATTTTTTGTTTTATATACACATGGTCCGGGTTCCCTGGGCCAGCTGATCCACTTGATTACTATCAAGCTAATTTTCCGTGAGTAGCTTCGTTTCGATGAGACGCCCAACAATTCCCTATGCGAAAATTCTCTATTGTGGTAGCTAACAGACGTAGCAAGGATAGAATATTTCGATTTGATGATACTCAATTTTTTTTTATTTTATTTGTAGGACAATATGACTGTTGAATTATATAAATATGAACTAAGTAAAAACAAAAAAATCAGCTGGTTAGTAATAATTTTTTATGACCTCGTTTGCGATACCTATTGGAAGCCCCTCCTTCCAATAGGTATGATTACTAACCAGCTGATTTTTTTGTTTTTACTTAGTTAATATTTATATAATTTAACAGTCATATTGTCCTACAAATAAAATTATAAATTTTTAGGTATCATCAAATCGAAATATTCTATCCTTGCTACGTCTGTTAGCTATCACAATAGAGAATTTTCGCATAGGGAATTATTGGGCGTCTCATCGAAACGAAGCTACTCACGGAAAATTAGCTTGATAGTAATCAAGTGGAAAAATGGCCCAGGGAACCCAGACCATGTGTATATAAAACAAAAAATAAATGAATTTTCTTTAAAATAGACTATAGTTTAATTTTCTTTTGTTTTTCAAAAAATGACTGTACGTCGATGATACGTCTACCCATTAGAACGTGTATTCAAAAGGAAATAACGAAAAATGCAAAAAAGAAGGAATAAATACTGTGTATTTATTTATTAGGATGATACTCATGTGTCTATAGAATGGTTTAAGGTCGAAATAAAACAACAAAATCTTACATCTTCACCTTATATTTTGTACCTCGTAAGGATTTTTTCATGATCAACATCAATCTGAAAGACATCATAATAATATACATTTTGTTATATAAAAAAAAAATATCGTAAATTAAACAACATAACAGTACGTTCCATACAATGTCAGTTGCATCAAGTAAGGGCTATATATTGTCATATTTGCTTTCATGGAACAAATATTATGAGAAATGTTCTCTTTGACATCGTATGGGAGGTTTGTCCCCGAGAGTTGATGGTGGCGAAATATATGCACGATGAATAGCTGTTATGTTTTCAGTTTTCTCGCTAGATTCAAGGTTTATCAAGTTTAGTCTGCAAAAACATCATCAACAATCATCATCATATAATCAAATCATATTTTTTAACATCACTAGAAGTTAGAGCTCAGGATCATCATCATTTTCATCCTTACCCATTTATGTAATCAATTGAGGAATTGGCTATTGGTAGGATATTCCTAACCGCTCGGATAGCGACAACCATACACACGGTGTAAGAACCCGTCATAATGATCCCACACACCTTGTGTGGATCGCATTCCAGGATCAGTCAGTGTATAATTGGTTCTCCCGAGGAGTTTGCGACATGACTCGATGGTTGGTTGAGACGGGTATAGGGATACATCCTTGTTTCCCTGTGCCTTCATCAGCCATCCGCCTATCCTGTCGCAGGCTCTTCGATTTGCCTCTTTCCTCTTCCAGAGTGTGAAGAAGCATTATTTTAGGCCGGCATGATTCTGGTGACCACCGATAATCTCGTTGTTCATCGATGGTCGCTGGAGTTTTTGGTCTACACTGCGCTTACCATCAGGTATAGCGCAGTCATTTTGCCGTGCTAGGACAAAAAGTAGGTAAGCTGATGGTAAGTGATCTCCACTCATTGGTGATTTATGTAAATAGATTAAATAATAATGTAACAATGATTTAGGTAATTATGTAAATAAATCATCAATGAGTGGAGATCACTTAAGTATGAATAACAGTCGAGCCGGCTTATTCAGATTGTAGATAAATCACAAAAGTGTCTACAGCATGGTTCTTTACATAGCAAAATAATCGTCATTTTGTTTCTCCATGATAATAAAAAGAACATAGATTAGATTTAATGTAAATAATTACATACATAGTTAGTAGTTATTACCCATTATCATATAATAATGCCAATAAAATATGTAATAGTTTGTTTTATTAGCATGAATAACGTTTTGCTAGCCTGATGGTAAGCGCCACATCTGACCATAAACAGACAATATTACACAGAACTTTAGATTACAACGCACTGCGTGATATTGGATTGCGATATTTACTCCGAGACACAAATTTTGCAGTCTCATAATGCCCAGTAATGTCACTAGCTTCAAACCGAAACACAACAGTACTTACACACTGCTACATGGTAGGACAAATAAACGAAGCGGTGGTACCAACCTAGTTGGTCTCTCGCATACGAGGGACCGACCACCTAGTGAAGAAGAAGATAAAGTAAATATTACTTACAATATCAAGTTAGTAATTATACATGACGATTAGATGCATACTTGCTTATAATCTTATTATTAGTATAGTCTAATATAATGTTAGAGTAACTCACTCTTCATGCATCACAAAAGTAGAAACTAAATCAAATAATTGCCGAGGCGACTCCACTGACTCTTTGTTCCGGATAACCATCATTCGATTTTCTTTATTTCTTTTTCTAAAAAAGATAGGGTATATAAGTCATTATAATGATTGTTTATACATACTCACGACTGTAATCCCCGAAGGGATAGGCAGAGATGTAACTAGTGCACCCACATTTCGCAAAGTGTATTTCCATCCCATGATGTGACAGCGGGCGATCCTATCGCCATACCGGGCACAATTCGGGATCAAACTCCGGACCGATACTGAGCATTTCATGATAGAAAAACCCAATATCATTTGACCCGACCCGGGGATCGAACCCGAGACCTCAGCATAGCAATACCGCGTACGAAATATAACTACGCGACCGAGGCATTATTATGTATGTAATAATGTAAATAGTTAAATTCTATTTTAGAAATAATATTATTAAAATATGTTATATTATATATAATAATACTTTTAATTTCAAAATGTACAAATAACATTCTAACAAAATACTTACGCTTTTGCTTCTCTCATAATCATTGCAAAGTTTTTGAAACGATTCACTTTCTTTCTTTTTTGCACAAATTATTTATTGTCTGTTTCGCATAGTTTGTCAAATATAATAAACTGATTCAACACTCGGGCAGAGCGTTCGCGCGGCATAAAACACGTAGTCTTTCCTTGAAGCACGGCGCTGTACTAACGATAAATAGCTTTAATTATTAGTTACCGTGCACTACTCAACACACTATGAGAAATTACATAAGGTTGAATATTGCGCACATCGTCGGACGTTTATCAATGCACAGAAGTAAATGACGTAAGTCGCAAATCTATTATAATTTATATTATGAGTTTTAATTGATCTAGGTAATTTATATCTTAGCAGTGGATAATAAACAATATTTACTAACTGTGAATATTTATTTTAGACATATAACTCAAGCCATTTATTAGAAACAGCAAAAATTCTACCAAAAATACATCGTTTTCGGAATAAAAATGTATCGAGGGAAAATAACACAATTGTGTAACTGTCTTATTAACGGAAAGAAATAGGACTGAAAAATCATATATTAAAGTTTTATATTCCTTGGATATATAATTGACGCAGTATGGTCATCGAAACTAACGTACAATTTAGGGAGCCTCCTCTTAAACAGTGCGATATAAATTTTTATTACAGTGGAAGTAGGAAAAAGGCGGGAAGTAATGTACGACTTACGATCGACTTAAAACCTGTTGTGGAACCGAATATTGTGTGTTTAGTTTAACAATTTATAACATATAGCTTTTCCTCGCGGCTCCGCCCACGTGATCTGCTTTTTCCGGAATAAAAAGTAGCCTATGTTACTCAGTGATAATGTAGCTCTCTAACGGCAAAAGAATTTTTAAATCGGTCCAGTAGTTTTAAGTTTATTCGTTACATACAAAAATACAATTCCTCTTTATAATATTAGTGTAGATGTAGACATACATACGCACAACGACTGTAATCCCCGAATTAAATCGAAATCAAGACTATGTGTGTGACTGTTATATATAATACATCTTATTTATTATTATTATTTACTAGCTGCCCCACGCGGTTTTACCCGCAACATAAAATTAAATGTTCAACCGATTGCAGCGCCACCTACCGAGTCCAATTGTGAATCTAAACCATCCCGAAACCCACTCAAATACACACAAAAAAAAACATCGAAATCGGTCCAACCGTTTAGGAGCTTTTTTGCGAGACTAACAAATAGCAATTGATTTTTATATATAAGAAGAAGAAAAGAAGATTACTGACACAGACTCAAAAAATATTTAGTTAGACGACTTTTGTAGTTGATAACAGTTTGCAATAACACAGACATGACTTAAAAGAAATAGTCATAACAATAGTAAACTTATTAAATATTTTGATATCAAATTAAAAATACATGTACCGAGCGAGACAAAACTATATGGTTAGAACGAGGTAGAGAGAGTACGCACCCTTGTTGAAGACGGTAGGGGTGTTGGGATCGATAAAATGTAGGGAAGAAAATATTACTGCAGTTTTATGGACGTGCATGACCCTTACTCTGTATCGATCTGGAGATATCGTAGTTAGTGGCCGTCTAATAGTTTAAATATATCAAAGTATATATTTTTAATTGATTCAAAAAAGTGGTAGAGCATGTTACTTTTGTCTACAACAGTGTAGAGGGTATTGCCAATTTATAGGCAGTGGAGATGACTTACCATCAGGTGACCCACTTGTTGGGCCTCCAGATATCTCACTCACCGTAACAAACGTAGCAGCAAGCCGCTACTTAATGTCAGTTTTCTGTGAGTCAGTGGTAACAACGCGGTCGAGTCGACCCAAAACTGTCAACAGCGTGGCTCTACCATGCAAAGAGGTTAAAATTGTATTTCCCCTTTTTGTAATAGTTATTTCTTATCTTGTGTTAACATTGTCAACCGTATCTAGCAAACATTCGAGATAAAATAACGAAGTAGCTTATCAATGACCTGGCGTGGAGTAAAACATTAACTACGACATTTTATAATTAACATAACCAATATTATAGTTTGTTATTTATGACTATGACATACTAATACATACTCCTGACCCCACAGTAAGATACGAGTCTTGTGCCGAGGGTATCAGGAACTACGAGAGACTCACAACACTCAGACCCCAAATATATGACAAATATTTGTGGATCATATAAATGTTTGTCTCGGTGCGGGGATCGAACCCGCGACTTCTTACTTCACAGCTTGACACTTCTTACTTCACCCGCTACGCCACGGAGGCTGTCAAATAATTTTATTTATGAAAATTCACCGATTCAATGTCATAAAAATCGTGTCATCAGTAGCCCTAATACAATATGTTTTGATAGTTTTCTAAAACGATGAGTTTGCCATTTCTCTCTATAAATCAAGTAATGTCAATAATCAATAATGTAACCTCTTATGGAAACTAAGATGAACTATAATGGGATGTAAATATGCAATCATATTTGCTAACCCCTCTCATTCTTACTTTATATATTTTTATATACACTTTATCCATGCATTATTACAGGGTTTTTATTAATAAAAGATGTACCTAGTGAATTCACAGATGGGTAAAAGCTCTGAAAAATAATATCAGAGGGACGAGAGTGGGGCATAGAGCCCCACAAAAAAAAACCCTCTCATTCAGTAGACGAGGCCCGTGCCCAGCAGTGGGCCATGTATAATACAGGGCTAGTAACAAAAAAATGCAATAAAATTTCAACCCACATTAAGTAAAAATTGAGACCTACGATAGATACATCGTCTGTCGTTGCTCGACACTAATCTTACATTGCGCTGCACTTACCAACAGGTGTAGCAAAGTCACTTAGCCAATTCAGGTTAAAAAAAACAAGTTCCTTGCATTCGTACCAAGTTACGGTGGTTCGTAGAGAAATGATTTAAGCTATCGACGCTAATTCTGATGCTGTCGGTAGATAGATGAATTGGGGCGGGTATATACATCCTTGTATTACTGTGTCTGCATCGGTCATCCGCTTGTCCTATCGCAGGCCCCTCGATTTGTTTTCGGAGAGGGAAGAAGCATTTATACAGGCCGGCATGACTCTGGTGACCACCGATTAACTCATTGTTTTACGGTAGTCGCTGGTTTTTTGGTTTTTACGCTTATCATCAAGTGTAGTGCAGTCACTTTGCCGTGCTCGGATAAAAAAAGACAAAACAAGAGCTTCCATCCTAATATATTCGATATTCGATTCTAGATATCCAGTTTCGAGAACTGTAGTAACTACGTAAAGTTACTCCGCAGAGGTTGTAAACATTCTCATGAATACAGAAGTACGAACGAGATAAACGCTATTATCGCTAGGTGAAAATCTTTCGCGAGCACGCTCGTGTTCGTTAAATACGAAAACAGACACAAATCACGAACACATTTAACCTTTTGACTATGCTTTCTTTTTCTTTCGTGAAGTTTTATTTTTTGTATAATAAAATGTCTCAACTTGTAGCTGATCTGTTTATCGGTAAGGTTCTTGCCAAGGGCGTAGAAATATGTTTTTCTAGGGTTACCAACAATGTAAACATTGAAGCCAGTAAAATTACTGGGCATTATGAGACTTAACATCTTGTGTCTCGGGGTGACGAGCAGTTCAGTGCCATGCAGTGTTTTGTAATTCAAAGTTATGTGTGGTGCTGCTTCTGTTTATGGGCAGACGTGGTGCTTCCATCACCATCAGACGAGCAAGGCGCTCGACACGTCATTCAATCAAATAAAAAAAAGTCGGTAAATATCTGGGAAGTAGGTAATGGTAGTTTCGGGTAGCCAATGGAATTTTGAATGGACCAGGCCTACCTGGGCTATACCTTTGCTACATCCGTAGTACTAACTTCGACTCTAGCGAGCTTACTAAAAATTTGATGAGTTTTTCGTTTTGAAGTACCCGAAATGTTTTGTCCGGCATTGGAATTTGCTTCTGACATGCGGCTACAACCTCATCACCTATCTCGTCCTGGAATGGGAAAAGACTTGGGTTAACTAGTTCCACCAATATTTCCAGCTGCTCCTTATCTTTACACCAGTCAGCAACTTGGCTATGTCTTGGAATTGCTGAAGTGAGTGAAATGGGGGCAACAGAGCAAGCGGGTCACCTGATGGTAAGAGATCACCACCGCCCATGGACACTATCAATACCAAAGAAATTGACGGTGAGTTGTCAGCTTTTGAGGAAAGAGTAGGCTAACCTAACTAATTGTCTACTAGAATGATAAGTCTAGTTGGCAGATCGGCTGTGGAATAGTAATAAACTGTATAAACATAATATGATCATAAATAATGTTAATTCATAGTCCTATCCTACACCGAAACTTAATTTACATGTATCCAGCCAAATTGAATAGGTAATCGAGACTATTATTGTCCCTAAAAGTCCGCGTTTAATTTAATTTGACGGCATATTCCGCTCACGGTTTAGAAAGTATTGTCTCGTGTTAGTTCTAAACCGAGTCACGAACTATAACGCTTTAACTCGTATCCACTTCATTAGGACACTATTTAACCACGCATGACCTTTGTAAGGGACGATTTCATTAAGTATAATGTGTCGAGGAAATGGTGGTGAAACTTTGGGTGAACCCTGTTTTTTAACCGACAAATAATCAGAGGTTCTCGATTCTATGCTTATTTATGAGCTTCTTCCCTCTTCGGAGTGTGAAGAAGCATTTATAAAGACCGGTTCTGTTGACCACCGATAAACTCATTATTTTTCGATGGTAGCTGGTTTTATGGAGTACACTGCGCTTACCATCAAGTTCAGTGTAGTGAAGTTTGCCGTGCTAGGATAAAAAATAAAAAACATACGGCTAAGATGACCAGCCCAACTCTATTTTAAAAGAGCAATCTTGCCACCGACATCAGCAGTTTGTGTAAAAGAATGCAACACCATGCTAGTAAATAATCTAATATCAATATAATCACTTAACTAAATAATCTAACCGTTCAAAAACCGAGTACAATAAAAAAATCATTTTCTTCAAGCACAACCAAGAACTATCTTGATCAAACCAGCTTTCAAACAAACGACATTCAAATCTGTCCATTTGTTTGTGCACTAGAATGTCACACACACATGCACATACACAGACAAAGAGGTCAAACGTATAATACCCCCCTTTTCTCGGGTTTAAGAACCTCCTCCCTTTTTGAAATTGATACACGATATATTTTCGGTTCCGTAAATCGTGTTTGTATAAATACTTCAAATAAAGATTGAGATTCGATACGCTTGTTGGTTTTTCCTTATTTATATACGGATAAAATGTCTAATGGAATAAACCACAAATAAATATACCCGAGAAGTATGGTACTATGATTCTTCAAGCATGATAACTAAAGAACACCTTATGCTGTGAATCCTAGGACGGATTCAATTCTCAGGTCGGGATATTACCATTATTATCTGTGAATTTCCCTCGTATGCAAGAGACCGTCTAAATCTATACCACCGTTTTGTCAATTTCTGTCTCCAAGCAGTAAGCACTGTTGTATTTCGCTATGAAGGACATTGAAGCCAGTAAAATTACTGGAATGTAATTCAAAGTTCTGTATGGTGTTGCTTCAGCCAAGTTACCAGCTGATTTTTTTGTTTTTACTTAGTTAATATTTATATAATTTAACTGTCATATTGACCTACAAATAAAATAATAATTTTTTGAGTATCATCAAATTGAAATATTCTATCCTTGCTACCGGGTACACTACAATAATACGACAAACTTTATTCCGACAGTCACAAATACGAATTTCAAAATACCGATTTTCATAATTCCGAATGGTTTAAAATTCCGAATATAACAACTCCGATGTATCATTTATCCTATTTATATAATTCCGAAATTTCAATATTCCTAACGTATATAATTACGATTCTCAAAATACCGAGTTTCAATAGATCGAATAACAAAAAGTCCGAATTAATGATAATTCGAAACATCAAAAATACGAATTCCGATTATTAATATGTATACCTATTAATTAAAATTCCGAAATAAAAACGCCTTGTAAAGCTGAATAGAAAGACAAATCAGCACATAATTGCTTGTCAAAGAGAAGTATAATAAGTATGAGGAGGTAGAAACTAATGTCAAATGCGTTTTCTTTCCAATAAAAATATTTTTTTCGCTGGTCACAATTCTAACGTAACCCAAATGATTCACCAATAATAGAGAGCATCTGGCGCTCGGCGCCCGCTGCCGCGGCACGCTCGCTTCGCTCGCTCGCCTTCGCGCTTTAATGGTCACAATTCTAACCTAACCTAACCCAAATGTATGCAATGATTATACTAACTGAATCAAAATCCTAATTTTAGCAATTAATTCGGAATATTGAAAATCGGAATGTCGTTTTTCGGACCGAGAACCCATCGAGCATTTGACTCTTCGAACATATAAAAATCGGAAAACAAACAGATCGTATTTACAACTTTCGGTAAAATAATTTTCGTAAATTTGAATAATAGACTTTATAATTTTTAGGTATTATAAAATTCGGACTTTTAAACATCGGAATACCGAAATTCGGAATAAAATATTTCGGAGTATTTGGGTGTTCCCCTTGCTACCTCTGTTAGCTACCACAATAGAGAATTTTCGCATAGGGAATTGTTGGTCGTCTCATCGAAACGAAGCTACTCACGGAAAATGAGCTTGATAGTAGTCAAGTGGATCAGCTACCCGAGGGCTCCCTGTCCATAATTCTCTAGGCATTCGTTTGTGTGTGACAGATAAATGAATATTCTTTCTTCCTTTCATATAATTTGTTTTGACCTTTGATAATAAAATTCTACGATCTGAATCCATAACAGCTTTATGATTCCTCAACTTTATTATGAAAGTTATAATCACTGACACACATGATCGCTAAATACTATATTAAAACGTTCAAGCAAATTAAGTATTTATTACTGTGGCATAAAATTTAAATAAACGATTCATAGTTATCGGATTGTTTTGACCTGTGCGATGTACTGCAATATGACATGACATCCATCATATTATAATGATTATCTTATGTGTAAAAAAACTGTCACCACTTATATTTTACTAGCCTTTCCTCGCGGCTCCGCCCACGTTATCTGCTTTTTCCGGGATAAAATTAGCCTATGTTCACCAGGGATAATGTAGGATTCTAATGATAACATAATTTTTCAAATCGGTCCAGTAGTTTTTAAGTTTATTCGTTACATACAAAAATACAAATCTTTCCTCTTTATAATATTATTAAAGAGGAATAATTCTTTCATACATATTGTTTGGGTGGCTTGAAGTGTGTACGCAGCGCACGCAACGGAAGCCTTCAAATATTAATATTTTTTCCCGTTTTTGCAACATTTTACATTGATGCTTCGCTCCTAATGGTCGCAGCGTAATGTTATATAGCCTAAAGCCTTTTTTGCTAAATGGACTACCCAACACTAAATAATTTTTCAATTCGAACCTGTAGTTCCTGAGATTAGCGCGTTCAAACAATCAAACTCTACAGCTTTATAATATTAGTATAGATTATTAAACTATAGGCAGAAATAGATGAAAAAAAAATTCTTAAAAAAAGGTGTTCGAATACGTATTTTTTTTATTTATAAAAAAAAATTACAAACGAGCAAGTAGGTCCCCTCAGATTATTTTTCGAAAATGAGTAAACTTTATTTTTTTATTCGATAAACATAAAAACTTCATTGAGCAAATTGCAAAACAATTAAAAGAAATATAACCCTTAATAATAATAACTTTTAACCCGGGGTCGACTATAATCCTGACCCCGGTATTTATATATATTTCATGACCTCAGTATTTATACTGGGTACGACGACAATAAATGTATCAGTTTTAATAATCACAGTGTTTCCTCCGCCGGCCTTGACTCGCACTCACCCGTTCACCTACATATTATGTCGATGCGTGAATCATGTGTTGATGTCGGTCAATGGACTGCCATTTACGATAACAATGCAGCTGTCAAAGACCGGCCAGTGATGTAGTGACATACATGTTTTTAACTGGACTAAAAAGCATAGAGACATGTAATAGCGTCTCATATCCTCTCACAGTCTCACTAGATGGTATTTTTTTACAGTAGAGGCCGGAACACGAGCTATAATGTCACATGATGGAGAGTGATCTCCATCGCCCATGAACATCTACAATACCAGAGGAATCATGGATATTGTTGCTGGCCTTAAAGGGAAGAGATAATTAAGAGATTTGGAAGAGAGGGGGATTTTGGCCACCAGATAATGCACCGAACTGCATTGTCACCGAACTTCACGTCGATTTTCTGTGAGACAGTGGTAATAACCTAATCAAGCTGGCCCATTTATTCTCTAACCAAACTGCCTACAACGTCTCTCGAATACGAGGTTCCGCGTAAGTACTACCACCATTTTTTTTATTCACCATCCCAGGCGGTTTCTCGCATACGAGAGACCATGTAATATGATGTAGGATTACCTTTAAATGGTCCCCTAAAGGTGCAGGAAGTTTAGTTGATACATTCTTTATAATACAATCTATAACAGATGTATCTGACATCTGTCGTAAATCACTCTTATCTTTGAACCGTATTTATCACCAGTTGAAGTATTATCAGTTATCATACCATAAAAAACCGCTTACTGTCATAAATCCTTTGATAAAGGTCTTTATCATGTATCTTTAAAAAGCTACTGATAATTGTTATTGAATCGATATTTTGTCTGCGATTGATGTCTTTCAAGTCTTTTTTTAAGTGAAACTTCTTTAGAATCGTTGTGGTTAATTGAGACTCGATGAAACGAAAATGCGTCACGACAAAGGCAAACATATTCATAAATAGGATTTAGCCTGCGAGGGAATGAGACACATTACAAGTATGCTATCACGTGTCTTTGCGCTTGCGTACAACGAAGCCTTCGGAAAATGTGTCATAAACAACGTAATAAAACAAGTGAATAATAACTTGTTTTATTTTTTGAATTTGCGTACATATTGAAATTCGTTGGTTAATTAATTTATTTTAATAATTCTGAAGTTTCACTTCTGCCGTATGTGAATTGCATATACACACGTTTTTTTTAAATTTGTAATAGGCTTGCCACTATCTCGCCTGATGGTAAGCAATCTAATGATGATGCAAAGCAATGATTTTTTTACAACTTAATCGGTCCATAATGTCGAAATCGAAGTATATACATAAAAGCGAAAAACCCTGCTGAATTCACCTTCTTCTTTATTAAAGTCGGTTAATTTTGTTCTCAGAAAACATTTTCTGTTTTTAGCACATTTGTTTCAGGAATTCTAAAAGTGTTTTGTCTTCCAAAGCCGCGTTTTTATAGCTTGTTTTATGAGTAATGCAATGCAGGAAGTTTTAATTGTTACCGCACAGTTGAGCTAACTGCATGCCCTGAACTATGGCCTAAATCTATGCCCGTACGAACATTGATAATCTCATAAATGACTCTCCGAGCTGTGGTACTAATGATGCTTCTATATTGATTGATCCTTGGGAGATTTTATGAGTGGTAGAGCCCGCTGTCGACAATTTTGACTACAGCCTGAATGGGTCGGCTCGGCCGGGTCGTTACCACTGTCTTACAGAAAACCGACGCAAAATAGCGGCTTGCTGCTGCGTTTATGTGAGATATCAGGAGGCCCAAATCCGCCTCCCCTTCCCAATCCCTTAATTATACTTTCCCTTTCCCATGCACGCACAAGGATACAAGAATGTATCCCTATAACCGCCCCAAACAATCATCAAGTCAACCGCAAGCCCCTCGGGATAACCGGATATACACCGTCTGATCTTGGAACGCGATCCACACAAGTTGTGTGGATCACTATAGCAGGTTTTATACCAAGTGTACTGTGGTCGCTAACCAGATGGATATAAATATCCTCCCACCAGCAGAATTATTAATTATCTCTTGCTTTAACGGTGAAGAAAACATATGTATGTAATATATCTACTGTTTTATCCTTGATCTGTGGTAAATTCCAATTCCGAATGAGTTCTTTGTCTCTCTCTCTCCCTCTTTAAAACCGACGGCAATGAATGTATTTCATTTATCCTTGTTGACATTTATTTATAAACTCTTTATTGTACATACGAATTAGCGAGAAAAATAAGAATAAAAAATGTACTTAAAAAGAAAAATAAGTACAAATGGTGGTCTAATCGAAAACTACGATTTCTTCAATAACTGAAAATTACTTACTAGAGTACGACGTATTTTTTTTTTTTGTGTTGGGATTGCTGTAAGCCTGACTCGAGTCGGCTGTATACAGCTTCACCGGACTTTCGGGCGAGCGCTTTCAGGCGCTCTCAGCCCTTGACTAGGTGACCACCGCTGAGGGCACCCCCTTTGGGGTACGAACCTCGGCTCAGGACGGTCACCGGAGAGGGCAGAGACATCTGCGATTGGGGTTTAGGGGACTATATTTTAGGACTCTACTTGATGATTATCATCATCATTAACATCGGCTCGCGGGCCGGTACTAGGGTCGGGGGCGTTGCGGGGAACGCGGCGCGGTCCTCGGCGGCGAGGACGGAAAGTCGGTTGTGTGCAGTGTTTTTTCATGAATTCCTCTCTCCTTCGGATGGCCAGAGTGGTCGCATCGTCGGGGTCAGTGAGGACGCTACGCGGACGTCTCCACTTTGCACGGTCAAAGGGAGTGTATATTGAGGCTCGTCGGACGAGCGGATTCGGATGGTGGGCGGCGCGATCGAAATAGCGCATGCTGTTCATTTTCATGAACTGCCGGATGGTCGGCAAACCCATGTCCACGTGGATATTGAGATTCCTAGAGTACGACGTATTAGACTACGACATATTTCTGTTTATGACGTTAATGACAAAACGAGCAGGTCGCTCGTCTAATGGTGTGTCACGCCTGCCCGTTAACAAAAGCAATACCAATCAGAACTTCAAATTATGAAGTACTGCATGCCACTAGACTGCGCTCTTCACCCTGAGACAAAAGACGCTGTCACAATGCCCAGTAATTTTCTTCAAAACATGCTTACACACTGCTTAGCGACAGAATTACCTACCTACCTCTTGAATATTAGTAGATTTGTACGGGATATATTAAAAAATTGTAAATGAAACAAAAGTCGGTGACACGAAATGTTCAGATGCTGTTTTATACAAACCAATCACTTTTTAGTCTGCACATGTATTTTTAGATTGTCACAAGAAACGTCCGCTATTACCTAATGAAATAAGAATTTATGCAAATAACACTTGCTCATATAAACAAAGAAAATTTCGCATTATGTTACGTCTTTTGTTCCATTTAATATATCTAATCGATGTCTGTTTGTTTTTACTGAAACTTAATAAAGTGAATGTTGGAATCCATTATCGATGCCGTTGCCTCATTTTGGAACAAGATTTTTTTTGGAACGAAGTTCCTTACGGCAGGCTTGGAGGGGATAGGGATTTTGCTGCGTGACCGAACTGAAAAAAATGTGATAGTAAAACCGTAAGAAAAATGCGTGGAATAAAAACCGTTAAATGAGACTTTTTTTAACTTAATTTGATATCTAGCACACAAAGTTAAAGTCGAAATTCCGTTAATAAAACAGATGGTTGTGAAACTTATGACATTTGGAAATGTAGACGCGGTTTGAAATTTGAATTTGAATTTTTGATTATAGAACACGGCCGTCCGTTATTTTTAAGTTAATAAAAAATGCTATACAATAGCTTTACCGCGGCAGTCTCCGAGTGCCACACGTCTTTTTTTTATTTCTATTTTTCTATTCTATTTCTATGTAATTTTATGTTGTCAAACAAAAATAAAGAGACCTATTTTGTTATTTCAGTTGATAATTTGAATTTTTTGCAATTTGTGTCGATTCTACATTAGCCGAAGGAACTTCGTTCCTACCTGGTGTCCCACGACACACACCAATTTTTGGAACGAAGTTCCTTACGGCAGGCTTGGAGGGGATAGGGATTTTGCTGCGTGACCGAACTGAAAAAAATGTGATAGTAAAACCGTAAGAAAAATGCGTGGAATAAAAACCGTTA
This sequence comes from Amorpha juglandis, assembly GCA_949126905.1. Classification (NCBI taxonomy): domain Eukaryota; kingdom Metazoa; phylum Arthropoda; class Insecta; order Lepidoptera; family Sphingidae; genus Amorpha; species Amorpha juglandis. Next base: position 14,628,885 of record OX421374.1, on the reverse strand, counting down.
AATGAGACTTTTTTTTAACTTAATTTGATATCTAGCACACAAAGTTAAAGTCGAAATTCCGTTAATAAAACAGATGGTTGTGAAACTTATGACATTTGGAAATGTAGACGCGGTTTGAAATTTGAATTTGAATTTTGATTATAGAACACGGCCGTCCGTTATTTTTAAGTTGATAAAAAATGCTATACAATAGCTTTACCGCGGCAGTCTCCGAGTGCCACACGTCTTTTTATTATTTCTATTTTTCTATTCTATTTCTATGTAATTTTATGTTGTCAAACAAAAATAAAGAGACCTATTTTGTTATTTCAGTTGATAATTTGAATTTTTTGTAATTTGTGTCGATTCTACACTAGCCGAAGGAACTTCGTTCCTACCTGGTGTCCCACGACACACACCAATTTTTTTTTTTTTTATATTAGTTCTTCGACACAAGAATCATATTTTTTTTGTCGATGGAAGAAAATAGTCGAAATATTAAATATAGTATCGAAAATAGTTTCAAACCTGTGACTTTCGATTTCAACTCGTCTTTGTATAAATTTATTTATTACTAGCTTTTCCTCGCGGCTCCGGCCCGCATACTCTGCTTTTTCCGGGATAAAAAGTAGCCTATGTTACTCAGTGACAATTTAGCTTTCTAACAGAAAAAGAATTTTTGAAATCGTCCAGTAGCTTTTAGTTTATTCGTCACATACAAAAATACAAATCTTTCCTCTTTATTAGTGTAGATTACTCGTATTTACTCCGTTTTTAGTAAAATAACTAAATCATCATCATCAAAAGTTATTCCTATTTTTACTATAACTAAATTCTATTTATAAATTTCAATGCTAAAATAAATGTTCAAAAGAACACTAAATACGCATACCACAATTCCCAACTAAATTGAAGTACTTTGCCCGAAAGTGAACAACAAGAGGTTGAGCAAAGTAAAAACTTTTTCAACACCGCGAAGTCGTTGACCGTGGCACTAGAAAAAGTTTAGTAAAAAATTAACAATAAAACCAATTTGTATCAGTACGCTGGCACGCTATGGAGCAATCGAAAGATAACTGAAAGATGCTTGTCAATATAAACGTCATCAGTTGCAAGTCAATATTACAGGGAAAATTAATAAATGTTTTTGGAATATCGCTGGGGCCATAAACTTCTTTTTTTTTTATTGAATGACGAGACGAGCAAGGCAAGACTGTTGGTAAGCGTCACGCCTGCTCATTAACAGAAGCAATACCACACAGAACTTTGAATTACAAAGCACTGCATGGCACTGAACCATGTCACCTTGAGACATAAGATGTTAAGAGTCATAATGCCCAGTAATTTCACTGGCTTCAATGTCTATCAAAACGAAACACAATAATGCTTACACACTGTTGCTTGTCAGCAGAAATAGACAAAGCATGTTCTAATGATGTCATACTGTAGTATTAGTTTTTTTTTTATGTAACCGAGTGGCAAAGGAGCAAGTGGGCCACGTAATGGTAAGTGATCTCTACCACCCATGAACGTCCATAATACCAAAAGTAGCATGGACTCTTTAGGAACAGGCTAAATAAGGGATTAGGAAGGGGATGTGGCATTTTGACCTCTGGATATCTTATTCACCCTACGAAAGATAGGGTAAAGCAGCAAGCTGTTATATTACATCGGTTTTGTGAGACAGTGGCAACATCTCGGTCGAACCGACCCATACGTGCTGTAACCAAAACCGTCTACAGTGTGGCCCTTGTTAAATCTGAGTTCTAAAATATATTAAATTTTTCATGTAAAATATAAATCAGAAATGGCACAAAATAAGACAATAATTACATTCTAAAATTAACTCGTAGATCAACAACATTTGGTATGCAAAAACAAACTATCACGATTTAAGAACAGAAAACACCGAATCACATCTGATTTGTTTCAACGGGTGTAAAAATGTGTATGTTTGTTTATCCACGTTTATTTGAAGGCGTGGGGTACATTACCACTAACTAGGATTACCACCACTTAAATCATGAACGCAGGACAAAGCTGTCAAAATCCTGAACATTAGGATAATATTAAATATTTAATCCTGGCATAAATTTATGAATAATTTCTTTATTATTTATTATTAAAAGGTACTTTTTTTATTAAACATAAGAAATGTGGGTGTCGTCAGACTCAAAACCAATTCATTTTTGAAAAAAATCGCTCCTCGGATGCCGCCCGCACCTTACAGACAAATAAAAAATCCGAGTAATTCCAGACGAATGGTAACTCTACTGCTGACATGAACACGAAACAAATTGTTTCCGATTGAGTGCGCGGAAACGTTCTCATATAAATAAACGCAAGTGATTTGTGATTTATTTAATGACATATAAAATGTTTGCAATACGTGAAGCGATTTTTTTATTCTCTTCGTTTAATTGGAAGTTTGTAAAATAGGTCTTTTATTTTGCTCGTTATAATTTAATGTCAAACTTTTCGCAGAAATCGATATGTACAATGTTAATGATTTTTAGGAATCGAAAATTGAAACAAATATTTAGATTGTCCGAGCTGGGAAATGAGCCCACGTACCTCACAGTTCTTAGCCTTAATAAGCTGCCATTAGACCAATTAGGTAACTAAGCTTTATATTTAGATAGAAAGATGTTCTCATACGACTTAGAGAGAGTCCAACTTAGGTGACCCAGGTTGGGTCACCTGATGGTAAGTGATCTCCACCGCAGGGAAGGGGATTTGGGCGTCCGGATATCTCACTCACCTTACGAAACTCGGCAGCAACGTACTTTACGTCGGTTTTTTGTGAGACAGAGGTAACGACCCGGTCGAGCCGGCCCATTCATACTGTAGACAAAACTGTATACAGCGTGGCTCTACCACTCTAAAATCGTTATACTATTCTATTTCCAAACTGATATGATGTGGCCTCTTAAATGTAAGTTTTCTGTTATTTTCCCGCCTTCTCTTATGTAATAAACTCACTCCGTGTAAATGGGATTAAGTAATGTGTATCTTAAAAATAATATTTCTTGTATATCTTCGATGGGTTCAATATATTATGACATGAGTTATTGTTAATATTACTTTCAAGGATCATAAATCAAATGTGTGTAGCTTGACATTTGTAGAATCAGAATTCAGATTGGATAATGCATTTACATTCGAGGCACGTTGAGACGCTTCGTCGTGCCTCGTAGCTGTAACTAGCAAACGAATAGTAGAATACATCGAAAAATTATAATTATGGACGTCGCAAGAAATATACAAAAAATATATTTCTTGCCTATTCTGCCTTCCTTGCCTAATCTGATAAGATCTGTACATCGGCTCTAGGGGATTGCATTAGAAAAAAATATAATTATAATGACGGTATCACAATTACATAGTATTACAATAACAGCATCCGTGGCGCAATGGGCGATTAGCCTGCTGTGAGGCCGCGGATTCAATTCCCACACCGAGGCAAAATGTTTGTGAGATCCACAAATATTTGGTTCGGGTCTGGATGTTACTCCATAGAGGGATTAATATCAGGCAGGCAGCAGGGCAAGCCAAATTATTCTGTAAAATGTGTAAAAAAAAGCATGTTGCACCGAGCTCGCTGCGAGTGCGATAAGGGCAAGTAAAAGGAAGGGAATTAAATAGTACAATATTTTAGTTTATATAACAAAGGCCGGCAAACGAGCAAGTGGGTCAGCTGATGGTAAGTGATCTCCACCACCCACGAATATACAATACCCAAAGAATTCCATGAGTCCTGCGTTCCGATTTCCTAATTCCGAACCCGGCTTTAAAGTTAAGGGGTAATTAAGGGGTATTGGGAACGGAAGGGGTTAATGTCCCAGCATCCAGATATCTCACAAAAAATAAATAAAAATATCACATACATAGTTCGGACCCCACAGTAAGATCCGAGTAATGTCGTGAGAGAAAGACTTCCGGTCTCACAACACCCAGACACGATATTCTTATATGAATAAGAATTCCATTCCTATGCAGAAACCTTTTCTAATTTTCTCACGTTGTTTTGCCTCGCCTATAATAACACAAGTAATATTAAAAAGTCACAGGTGTATGATGGCTGAGATTGAACCGGCGACCTTGGCCGTACCGCTCTGGGCTAGGCCGTCGTCCCTTTATATTTATTTTTATTATTTATTTATAATTTTTTATTGTACATTGGAAATAAAAATATATGACAAACAGTCAACGAAACCAAAGTACAATTGGCAGCCTTATCGCTCAAGGCAATCTCTTCCAGGCAACCATGGGATGGAGATAAAAGAAGGAGTCAGAAAGGGTAGGGTACGTAAAAGAACTAGACTTTATATTTATTTAATTACTAGCTGTCCCTCGCGGTTTCACCTGCATGTTACTGCCCTGCTCCCATAAGTCATAGCGTGATATAAACATAAACCTTCCTCATTAATTACTCTATCTATTGCTGATTTAAAATCCGTTGAATAGTTTAAAAGATCTAAGCGAACAGACAGCGGAAGCGACTTCGTTTTATACTATCTATACTAATAATAAAGCTGTAGAGTTTGATTGTTTGTTTGTTTGTTTGAACGCGCTAATCTCAGGAACCACTGGTTCGAATTGAAAAATTCTTTTTGTGTTGGATAGTCCATTTATCGAGGAAGGCTTTAGGATATATAACATTACGCTGCGACCATTAGAAGCGAAGCATCAGTGAAAAATGTTGCAAAAACGGGGAAAATTATTCATATTTGAAGGCTTCCGTTGCTAAGCTACCCAAATCTATACTAATATTATAAAGCTGTAGAGTTTGATTGTTTGTTTGTTTGTTTGATCACGTGGGCGGAGCCGCGAGCAAAAGCTAGTGTAAAGATATTCGTGGTCTGTGGTGGCAAGCTATAAATGTAAACAAGTTTCGGTATGCCTTCCTATTTCAGTATACGTGGAGGCCACTGACGATTGGTATTTAGGGTCTGCGTGCTCTGAATACATTAGGCGTTATGAGACGACTTGGGCGGGGCTCGTGCGTATATTAAGAATTGTTGGTCTAATTCCTTTTTTATATACACACGCACTCACGCCTGTAATCCCCGAAGGGTAAACAGAGGTGTAACATTTACATTTACACATTCACATTTCGTCGTCTCTCCGTACCATGATGTGATAGGGGAGAGCATGGATGGGCCGGCTCGACCGGACCATTACCACTGTCTAACAAAAAACCGACGTAAAATAGCATTTCGTATGGTGAGTAAGATATCTGGAGGCACACAATCTTATCCCAAACCATTCCCAATTCCTCAACTATTCTTTTCCCTTAAGGTTTTCAACGTGGCCATAATTCTGCTGGCATTATGGTTCTTCTGGTTATACTATCAAGTGACCCACTTTCTCGTTTGCCGGCTTATGCCATGAAAAAAACTTAGCTATCCGAGTTCCGTCTTCTGTATCTTTAAAACTAATAGTTTTAGACTATCAAAATTCTTCACATTATTATAGGAGCTAAATTTAAACCGACCTATCTTACGAGACACATGCTTTATTTGTAGTCTGTACGAGACAGATGGGTCAACACTCGGCCGATGACATAATTGCTTAGTTATGGCATTGCAGTATCGCGGGCTACGTTTAAACCAACATAACTCTATGAATGAACTCATTTGCTGGTGGGAGGATACTTGTATCCGACCGGATAGCGACCACCGTACACTGGTGCTAAAACCTGCCATAGTGGCCTACCTTGTGTGGGTCGCGTTCCAGGGTCAGCCAGTGTATATCCGGTTCTCCCTAAGGGGCTTGCCCCCTGATCCTAACCCTTTTCCCATCCCTTTTTCCTTCCCCTCCCCCTTGGCCCTTTGGTAGGTCGGCATGATGTTGCCGACCTACGATGCAATGGACACACTGTTTATCGTTGGTCGACATTATTTTTGGATTGCGCTACACTTACCATCAGGTGTAGCGTAGTCACTTTGCCGAGCCAGGATAAAAAAAAAAAAAAATGAATACCATAAGTTTTAAAAGCGATGAAGTGATTTTGGGGGTTCAGTAATAAAGCTTATGTTCGAAGGTTTTTTTAAATCCCTGTAGTCATTTTGGGGGTTTAGTAAGTAGTGCCGTAAGTAAATAAGTAGTGCCACATTTTATTGGTTAAAAAGCATATTGCTCTGACCCCAATTTCAAGGTGGTAGGTCCTTCGTATGCGAGAGACCGTCTGTGTTGGTACCAGTACAAAAGATTTTTGACGATGTGATTGTCCAAAGCTACCACTTTTAAAACTTCTGTTTATCAAAGCTAAGTTATTGTTAATGGAGTGTCAATCGTAAACCATGGGAGCCATAAAGCCGCAATTGAATTAGTAAATTACTATCTCTTTCAAAATTAAAGCGATTACGAAGCGCATAATCAGTCAGGCCCTAGTTCGACTGTGGTCACTATGTCGTGCCAAGTAAAAACAGCCAATTAATCTGCTGGTTTCTTCATTCAGTCTAAATATGTGTACTAGACATCAGTAAAGTAGACACAATCTATAATTAGGGCAAATTTATATAGAGCCAGGGATAATATTTATAACAATATTTCAGCATAGCACACGAGAAGTATTTTTTCGTACAATCTTGACATAGTATACAACAAGGTCGCTTTCCGCGTCTGTCTGTATATCCGCTAACTCCTCCTAAACCGCGCAACAGATTTTTAAGCGGTTCTCACCAACAGTTAGATAATTATTCACTGTTATGTTAAGTCTCATAGTGCCTAGTAATTTCACTGGCTTCAGTGTCTTTCAAACACAATAGTGTTTACACACCGTTGCTTGGGGGCAGAAATAGACAAAACGGTGGTACCAACCCAGACGGCCTCTCGCATACGAGGGACCTACCACCTTGTTGGTCCGCAAGGGAGACTCGGACTTTTTTTACGCTTCTTTTTATAAAACCGTCTACAGACAAAGCCTGAACGTATGCCCGTCATTATTCGTATATTGTATTTGTAAAGCCACGGTTATCATGTGTTTGTAATGAGTTTTTAACGAGCATGAACAATCATGATGTGTAAACAAAAATAAAACAACCGAACGGACAATTGTTTACCTTCTAACTTCGGCTTATGTAATCGATAAGAAGGTATAGTTATGTAACAGTTAACTTTATTTCAGACGTAACTAGATGTGTTTTTAACACGCTTTTATTATTTACCTTAGTAACGGTTTTTTTGAGGTGATAGGTTCGGTAAGCGGTAGGCTTTCGTCATTTTAACACTCGATAGAAATAAAACCACCCAAATGCGTGTGAGCCACGCATACTGATGGGGTCCATAAAACTATACAACCTAGCTTATTGAAACCAATTTTTGTAGAGTTTACCTTTAATTTAGAATTTACCTTTGTTATGCTACCTTTTTGTGACCTTCCCACTCCATATTTTGAAAGTTAGAGGTCATTTTTCAAGACTTTGGACACTTATATACACAGAAACGAATGGCTTATATAAAAGTTATTTAGCAATATCTATATTATTTTTATGGACCAATAATAGTACAATGGAAACATAAAATTTATGCCTCAGTCACATGCATGAAGAGACAACCCAAACAATCTAAATTCCCTACATCTTTGTGTAGCGGTTCATAATAGTCTTCGAGTGAAATATCTGTGATATACGGACTGTCAGACAGACGAAAATCAAGAAAGTATTATATGAGTTCCTTTTTTTCTTTAAATAAATTTAACCCATGTGTGTGTGTAGCATAGTACAGTAGCACAGGCAGAATTATGGTCTTGTATATGAAACCTATAAATCTCATCGGCATCTTTCGATAATCACCATAAAAATAACTACGAATGCATATAAGCCAGTTTTATAATCAAATACTTCATAGTTCCACTTTGATAGTGCAAAAATAAACAAAACATAAATACAGCATGTTCAAAATATAATAAAATAATCAAACACAATAGAAAGTGTTATGAAACGAGTTCCGAATAAAATTATCCGAGATTAATTGATTGTGATCAACGAAACAAATAAGTCTAATAAAAGATCGATTATACCAACAATCCGAATGATTAACAGACCGTAATGGATGAAAAGAAAATTTTCTTACGCAATATCGAATCAATAGCACCCTCGGTGACGAAGTCAGTCGACCGTATCCGATCAAACATTACGGTTTTTTGTGCTATCAAGTGTGTAAAAAGTGTTAAATTATGAATATCCAATGAACAAATATTGGTATATTGATTATTTTTTGTCATAGCTTCGTTTTTGCTTAGTGGAATACAATTCTATTCAATGGACTAGAATTCAATCACTAAAGTTCTTTACGATATATCCCCAAGTTTGAATTGTTCTAGGCGATAATTATTTTCAACCAAGATGTGGAATATTTACCCAGTAAAAGTGTATTGAATAACACAGGCTAGAATATAAAATAAATTGTACGAAACTGCCTATGAAATAAATTCCTGCCATATTCTCATCCTTGTCTTGTGATAAACTCTTTCCGAGTAAATGGAGCTATATAGATATAAATAATGATTCTGAAATCTTTTATATTACAAAATTCCCTTAACTTTTGAACATTTAACTCAAAGTAGTTGTTTAAATTCAGGTTCGTTTGGGATTATTAAGAGCACAATTTAAGTAGAGCAATAAAGGATTTGAAACCTTTTAAGCCATCCTGGATTAATTTAGTTAATGGAAAGTGGTGAAGCTTGTTTAGTAAGCTTGTATAGCCCAAGGTCCATTTCGACACTTCTTAAAAAAGATTACCGTATGGGGCATTCGAATAATAATGTTAAAAATACATATAAATATATCCTGATTTATTTATATTATGTCTATTGATGATGCTCTGTATACACAAGTTGATATATGTATTTGCCGGTACTTATTTTTCCTTTATTTTTTGCTCGTGATTGGATGTGAGCACTATTTTAATTGGCTGTAAGATCAATAAATGATATCATTTTCATGATAAAAATTGTAATTATAAACCGAGTTAAGAGATCCGTTTAAAGTAGTTTTATTTGAATGTGTAATATTCGCTTAAACTTAAATCATTAAAAAAGTAGTGTCAAATGTTAGTTATATAATATTACTAGCTTTTGCTCGCGGCTCCGCCCGCGTGATCTGCTTTTTCCGGGATAAAAAGTAGCCTATGTCTTATTCTGATGTATAAGCTATATTATTGTAAAGTTTCATTAAAATCCATTCAGTAGTTTTTATGTGAAAGAGTAACAAACATACATCCATCCATACTTAAAAACTTTCGCGTTTATAATATTAGTAGGATTATCACAGATTTAAGGTTACAAAGACACTATAATCATGTTGCCGAGATTGATTAAAACTATTTTAAAATGTCTATGACGCAGGCTGAATTTTTGTTCAATTTTTAAAATATCTTGAACAAAAAAATTCATGGATTTGACAGGGTATAGACAATATCACGATTAGTGAGGGCCTATATTCCACCAGTGTTCTGCAATAATTTTAATTTCACGGTAAGATTTTAATGAAAATAAATTATTTTTTAAGTTTGCAATGCCCAAACTCATCAAGGTATAAAAGTTGTTACTCTTTGTCCAATTACAGAAGTTGGCAGAACACCAAAAATGGAACAAAAACTTATTTTTATCGTATCTTGCCAACTTTTTACCTTCTGTCATATTTCCTTGTTTATTTCATTTTGTGTTAATTAATTTTTATTTCGAAGTGGAGCCAACATAAAGTCAATGGCGACCATACAAACTCAACCTTTTTTATCGCAATGACACTGCATTTAAAATCTAATGACGTTAAAATTCACAGATGCATATTTAAGCCTGTTAAGGTTTATTGCCTGACCTGACCCAGTTCAGGTAATACCAATATTAACTTTTTAAATTTCGCAAAATTATAATTTGTCTGAAATTGAAGATTGCGACCGATATGGCAATAGGTTGGCTCTCTATTAACTACAAGGACAGAAATAATCACAGCGAACCGTGGCTGCACAAGTTGCACCTTTGCCTGTACTTTTATAATTTGAGCTAAAGTTATTTTTTTATTTACCTACTTAAATGACTCAACCTGATAGCAAGCGTTGCGCCTGCTCATAAACAGAAGCAACGCTACATAGAACTTTGAATTATACGGCCATGTACAGCAATGGACTGCGTTTTCACATCTAGATATAGGATGTTAAGTCTCACTTGCCCAGTAATTTCACATACTTAAATTTCTTTCAAACAGAACATAACTAGACTACTACTAACTAGTTGGTGGTAGAAATAGTCAAAGAGATGGTACCAATCTAGATGGCCTCTCGTAAACGAGGGACCTGCCGCCTTATAAATATGTGGATGTATATATATTTTTTTTTTTATCCTGGCTCGGCAAAGTGACTACGCTACACCTGATGGTAAGTGTAGCGCAATCCAACACCTGATGGTAAGTGTGTCGACCAACGATAAACAATGTGTCGGCAAGATCATGCCGGCCTGCCAAAGTTCCTGGGGTGAACTACGAGATCCTGCCCACGGAATACTGGCGACCCCTCAGTATCTCATCCCAGGGTTAAGGGGGAGGGGAAGGAAAAAGAGATGGGAAAAGGGGTTGGGATCAGGGGGCAAGCCCCCTGGGGAGAACCGGATATACACAGGCTGACCCCGGAACGCGACCCACACAAGGGCCACTATGGCAGGTTTTAACACCAGTGTACGGTGATCGCTATCCGGTCGGATACAAGTATCCTCCCACCAGTAGATATGTATGATACTTAATAATAAAGATTAACTTTTAACAGAATTCTGCAGTAAATATATTACCTAAAACTCTTTCCAGAGACACTCTTCAAAGCGTGGAAGCCCCACAACATGACTCTAGTAATCTTGAAAATGAAAATAACACGTAATAACGTTTTGACGACGGTATTTCTGCCACGCTTGATATCCATAGCAAACAACATAAAGTGCATCCATTTGTTTTCACTTAGATTGAAACTGAAACCATAGTGGGAAAGTGTGGTAAATACTCATTGTCACCGTGGAAACATGGTTTCTCTGTAATTAAACCGTGGTCTATGGTTTCACTATTTTATACAGTTTATTTATGGTCATTATTTTAAATCTGTATTCGCTGTTTTTAGAGGTTAAGAATTTCCCGCGCTTTTTAATATGGTGGTATGATCACAGCTGTCTGCGATAGAAATGTGTTTATAAGTACAATTAAATGATCATCTTATTATGTTATGGTCATATTACACGCATCAAATTTTTATTTTATTTTAGAAAGGCAACGTGGAGTAAATTACATTGGACCTGATGCTAATTTCTGTGCAGTCCAAATAATATAATGTGACTGTCAAGAGACATTGCCACCTTCGTCGGTCAACATATTTATGCCGGCCTGTATTTACCGGCTATACACTGGCTGGCCCCGGATTGCGACTCGACTAAATGGACCAGTATGATAGGTATTTCACCTAAGTAAGGTGCTCGCTATCCAGTCGTGTACCACCAACATAAGTAGTTATTTTTTTCAAGGGAAGGTCTTTGCCTCATATACGAGAGGCCGTTTGGGTTGGTACCACCGCCTTGTCTATTTCTGCCGCCAAGTAACAGTGTATAATCACTGTTGTGTTTCGGTTCGAAGGATATTGAAGCCAGTGAAATTACTGGGCATTATGAGACTTAATACCATATGTCTCTGGGTAACGCAGATCAGTGCCATGCAGTGCTTTGTAATTGAAAGTTCTGTGTGGTGTTGCTTCTGTTTATGGGCAGGCGTGGCGCTTACCCTCAGCCGAGCGCCTTGCTCGTCTCGCATACAATCAAATAAAAAAAAGCTATTAGATGGGCTAGCTAGTCGCTTATCAAATAAAATATCTAATCTAGCTAGATTATATTTTTTTTCTAGTTTTAGATGACTCAACCGACATTTATTTAAAAACATGACCTATGATGTTAGAAATTATAAATTCAGGTATTTTATTACGTATTTTGCATAAATATAATGATTTCTTTATATTAAACTAGCGAACCACCCCGGCTTCGCATGGCTAGTAGAGCATATTATGCCTAAATGTTTTGTCTGTAGGCGACAGCGATGGACATGGCGCGGCGCAGAGGTGATCGCATCAAGCGCGTCCCGTCATCGGTGTGAGAAACGCGCTTGAATTTATTTTCGCGCGCGTTTATCTTTTTAGCGATAACTCCTAAAAAAATAATTTAAATTATATATATACATACATTATATAATAGTACATGCTATAAATATTTTAATAATGTGCATGAAATGCTTAAGGCAACTAAAGTGTTTAAGTTAATAAGGATTAATACTGTATCCGTTTAAATAGCTATCCAATTACCGCATTGTCCGTGACCATCTTTTTTTAGAAGATAGTATGGGTATAGTAAGTTACCCTTAAAATACAGATATATGCCATCCCGGACTTTTTTTGTAGATCTATAAAAGAGGAATATCCCACCATGCATTGTTTTATTCTATCTCAAAGGGATTCAGCAGCATTGAAAGTTTTCAGACGGATTTACTTATTTTTTTTTTGCATTGATATGATGGTAAGCCCGCCTGATGGTAAGCGGTTACCGCCGCTCATGGACATCGGCAATGCCAGGGGCACAGCCAAGCCGCTGCCTACCATTGAAGGGATACTCTTTTTCTTATACTTATTCCGACACTGCCAAAAATATCATTATATTTCAATTAATTTACACAAAACTTTGACAAATTATATAGTTAACCTTCCCCATGAATGACTCTATCTTTTGGTCAGTAAAACTGCATGAAAATATCTTCAGTTTTAAAGTTTATCGCGAACAGACAGACGCGGTGGAGGACTTTATTTTATAATCAATGATAAAACGCTTAAAATTCTAAAAATAACTGATGATCTTTACAATTACACTTTCACTTGCGTGTAGCATTGATTAGCTATATTTTTATAACGTTTTTTTTAATGCTTCCCATGAGAGTTTATGAATTTCGATGGCTGTTAGTCAAGTATTCACAGCTGAACTGATTTAGATGAAAGTTGACACATAAGTAGACCATGACCTGAGTTAGGTTAAAGGCTTGGTTTATTGTGGAAAAATTTATCCACGCGGGTGGAGTCGCGAACAAAAGCTAGTTTTTTAATAACGGCATAAAGCACAAGTATTCGTAAAATATTCGTAGGCACAAAGCAATCGCAAGAATATCAAATATAAAAATACTTTATACATTTTACTGAAATTTTTATAGGACCCTCAACTTCGAAACCAAACAAGCTCAAAAGATTACACATATTAAATGTTTTTAACCGACTTAAAAGGAACGAGTTTTCCACTCGTCTCTAACATGTACAAGAATATACTTATGGTTATAAGAATTTGCATACTCACCAAAAAAAACAAATGTTGCTTCTTTCTGTTCGTCTAGCGTTGTGTCAGTGGGTTAATCGACTATAACGCGATTGTTAAGCCGTGAAATCACAATATTGTTTTTAATCGATTCTGATTGTTTCTAATTATATTGAATTTTTCTCAAACTTTCAATACTTAGATTTTGTTTTTATACTGGCTCGGCAAAGTGACTACGCTACACCTGATGGTAAGTGTAGCGCAATCCAAGAATAGTGTCGACCAACATAACAATGACATAACATAAATAATGTGTCCATCGTAGGTCGGCATGATCTTGCCGGCCTGCCAAAGGGCCAAGGGGGAGTGGAAGGATAAGGGTTAGGATCAGGGGGTAAGACCCCTGGGGAGAACCGGATATACACTGGCTGACTCCATTCCCCATCCCCATTTTGTCTTTTCAAAAAACACAATAATCACTAGGATATGAATCAATATAATAATGAAAAAGATGCTAAAACGGATAAAAGGCCTCGTTTATCAGTTTTAGCATCTTTTTCAAATTACGTAAATTGTATTGTAACAAACAGTCTATTAAAAAAAGATCACAAGCATATCTAAATGAATGTAACATTTGAAAGTGTTTCGCTATTAAAGATCGTAACTTATAAATAGTATTTGCAACACCAAGTTGCGAATCTCGTTTCAAAATTTGATGAATTTATCGCTCTCAACGTTTCCTGTGTGATTGACGCACATACTAACCTTGAGCTTTGAGAAATTATACCTTTCATCGGTGTATGAAGGTCATAAACGTATTTGTTAAATGGGTTTAATTTTGCTGTTTCAATTTTTAAGTAAGCATGGTCACTGATTCTCGTTAATCCTCTCCATTATTAATCCTCTATGACCTGTTAGATTTCATACATATTTTAAAACAAATTGTAGTATAGCTACGCTCTAATCAGTTCTAATTACAGCATAAATGGGCTTTTTCAGTAATGCAGTACATCTTAAAGATCCGACTTGAAGTGTCAGCTTTGCTGCAGCAACTGCAGATGGTCTCTTGTATGCTAGAGTTCATCTAGATCACCACTGCTTTTAATACTTTTGCACCAAGCAGTATCTCGCAGTAGTTGGTTTATCATCATTTTAACGCCTTTATTGTACCCACACCCGTCTAATGTTTTCTTGTTATTCCTCTCCATTTAATGATTGCCTGGAAGTGATCGCTATTAGTGATAAGGCCGCCACGTGTGGCACATTTATTTCTTGTTTATAGTCTATTTTTGTTGGGTGTGTCTACAATAAAGAGTTACTATCTAACTGTTAGTTACTATCTAAGTTACGAAGCCTTAGGCTAAAAAAATTACGCTGTTTCCCTACCACAATCATATTATACAACTAGCTTTTCCTCGCAGCTCCGCCCGCGTGATCTGCTTTTTCCAGGATAAAAAGTAGCCTATGTTCATCAGGGATAATGTAGGATTCTAATGGTGAAAGAATTTTTCAAATCGGTCCAGTAGTTTTTAAGTTTATTCGTTAAATAAAAAAATACAAATCTTTCCTCTTTATAATATTAGTGTAGACAATCATGAACCTTCAAAATTGACCTAGTCTACTGCCCATGCATTATCAATAACTTTTGTTACAATCTAACTGTTTTATAATATACTTAGACACAACAGAGCAGACTCGAGTGATCCTTATGCAATGAATTACATCATTTTACAGACTAAATAACACTTATACTATCTAAGAACATAGATCTCACCTATTGGAAAGGTTTGTGATGAAATAGAATACTCATCGGCTATTGAGTAGTTTATAGTGACATCTTTTATTTCTAATAGCTAAATTTGCTTTGTGGGGTCAACTGTTAATGGCCATATCTTTTATAGCATAATCCGGCAAACGAGCTAGTGGGTCACCTGATGGTAAGCTATACTACTTGCAAAACATTTTTCGTTATAAACCTACATACGAAGCTGTATAATAGTTACCAATAAATGCGAAAACCAACTTTTCTTTCAGAAATAAAATCTGACCAAATTCACTTAAAATCATAAAGTAGGTATAAACGCGTTTCATAGGCCGAATAAATAAGGAATTACGAAGCCTTTGAGCAAATCCAATTTATTCGAACTGGAGAGATTTAAGTGCTCATTGAGCCCAGGACACAGTTGCTGTATAAAAACTGACTTAGAAAGTGCAGACGTCTTGACATGTTAAGGTGGTGGTTTTTAAGTGATAGAGCCACGCTGTAGACAGTTTTGTCTACAGTATGAATGGGCCGGCTCAACCGTCGTTACCACTGTCTCAAACCGACGTAAAGTAGCGGCTTGCTTTTGCGTTTCGTACGGTGAGTGAGACCGAGTGAGACCGAGAGTGAGGCCCAAATCCCCCTCCCCTTCCCAATCCCTTAATTATCCCTTCCCCTTAAGGTCGGCAACGCGCCTATGATTCTTCTACTTACAATCACTAGCAAAATAAAATTCATATAAGTATACATTTTTACTTAATGTGGGTTGAAATGTTATTGCATATTTGCATCCATATATATTTTTACTAGTTTTTGCTCGCGGCTCCGCCCGCGTGGTCTGCTTTTCCCGGGATAAAAAGTAGCCTATGTCTTATTCTGATGTATAAGCTATATTATTGTAAAGTTTCATTAAAATCCATTCAATAGTTTTTACGTGAAAGAGTAACAAACATACATCCATCCATCCATACTTACAAACTTTCGCGTTTATAATATTAGTAGGATAGTAGAATAATATAATGTTATATCTAAATTGTGCAAAAGCAATGACGGTCGCTTTCAATTTCACATTCAAAAAATAAGGGAAAGCGGGAGTTTCTTTTCCCAAAAATATCGTTATTTTTGTTTTGTGTATGTATTATCTTCAACAATATAAAAGTTTTATAAATATGAGAAAACTGCAAAAAAACAATACAAAAATTTCTCCATACATAAAATAATAAACAAGATATTGTGTGAACTGAATTAGATCGACAATGAACGAATTTCATGTAATTAGTGGAAATGTCGCAAAGCCACGGGAATGAGGCCAATGCGCGTCGGATAAAAACCAAAATGTCATTGTTCTGGTGAACTGGCATTCACAAACCAGTGTTCACAGTACTTCTTGTCAAGTGTATTTGTGACATTGGTGTTGCATTAACTTTATTATTTTTAAATGTCATTTCTAAAAGGTAAGTAGAGATTTTTTTGTGTGGTGCAGCGGGTGAGTAGCCGGCTGCGAAGCAAGAGGCCGTAGGTTCGATTCCCGCACCGAGACAAATGTTTGTGTGATCCACAGATATAATTGTTTCGGGGCTGGGTGTTGCGGGACTGCAAGGTCTCTTGTAGTTCCTGATACCTACGATACAAGTTAACCTAGTGTGGGGTCAGGACTATGTGTGTGATTGTTAGGTGTATTTACTTATTTATTTATTTAAAAAGAAGTGTAGCTGTCGCAGCCCGCTTAGCATGATGCCACGATATATCCGGCCCGCGCGGAACTAGTTTCTTCCAACGACATAGAGACAGAGTTAGAACGAGAAAACGAGTCTACAAATTTTTCTCGAAGCCTCATGTTAAGCGCTGAAAGAACGTTAGCATAGCTGTACATTATCTAAAACATTTTAAAACAATCTCAATAATTTACAACTTTACAACGCTACGTCCCATTATGCTCTTTTCTACATTCTGCAAAATACTTTCTATTTATTTATGTAGCTATTTAATATCATCTACACACAGCAATTATACACAAAACCGGTACCGAAATGTTACCCGAAAATAATTTACGCGCATGCGTGAGAATCATTAGAAAGCCAACCTCAAAATAGGTGATAATAACACTATTATCGCCAACCGTAGGATCTTCCACTTATTTCTATTTATCTAGTTGGTAGGTTAAGGTCATGAACGTGGAAAGGTTAAATAAAAGTGCTTTAAGTCATTTTTTACACAATTAAGATTAGCGCCATCTAGTGGCACAAGTTCACAATGCTTAATGACGGGCAATAAAAATGAATGAAGTAATGAATGAACTCTTAAATAAACACTTATGAATAAACTACTTGACAAGATATGAAGTAATATAAATCTGTGTCGGCTTATCGGTTATTTTGATAATATATTAAATTACTAACCTACATTCAGGATCAAAATATCTACTAATTAATTCAGTAATTGTTTTAATTATGTACTGATCTTACTCTAAATATTCTTATTCAATATTCTGACCCGCGTTTTACACTCCTGTGCATATTACTACTTCGCTGCCGTGGATCTCAACGTGATAGTATTTAGCTAGGAACTTTCATCTCCATAAAACAAATCTGTGGTGTCAAACATGATCTCAATTGGTCAAATAATTCAAAAAGTTACATCACTACGATATACAAAATCACTGGCGGGTCCCTACAGTCGATTCAAAAAATGATGTCTTTAGCACAATGCCATCTATCCGTCACATTGGTTAATATTTATTAAATTTGTTTGTTTTTTTTTTGGGAGAAATAATCATTACTTTTGATAGAATTAACCGATTTTAATTATATGAAGACTAAATGTTACTCCATGATTATAACGAAGATGCTACTGAATACATTCAGGACTTGAGACATGATGCCTTGACAGAGAGACATACAATGAATCCAAAAAATATATCCGTGTTTTGTATCGATATTATAACAATCCAATAAACATTTTGAAAGTACTCAATGTACAGACAAAGTACTTTATAATTTTATTAATTCTGATTCCAACAGTTGTTGGAATATATATATACATAATATTTTTATTTTAAGAATTTTCCTAATTTATAATTACATATCACATAATTATTAAAGTTATCAAACAGAACAAAAGCAAAACAAAAAAAAGTTGAAAGAAACGTCGAAATCGATTACAGTAGAAAGCAACTGAAATGGTTCTAACGAGAGAAAACTTCGCATGGACAAATATGGGCGTGGACACATAAAAATTACGATTATTATAATGTATGTGCTAAGTATGCGAAATACAATGTTTCTGACCGTTATGTCATAAACGAATGTCTGACAAAAAATCTAATCTCAACTGTTCGAATTCTTATTTCATTGCATCATAATAGGTCTTCATTTAAATAACACTATTATATAGCATATGAGTAGGCTGTAGGTAGCATGCTAATCCAACTTTACAAAGCATAGTATAACATCCAAAAACATACAAAGCCAGGTCCCTCGTATGCCAGAGGTTGTCTGGGTTGGTACACCGTTTTGTCTATTTCTGCTACCAAGCAGCATTATGTAAGCACTGTTGTGTTTCGGTTTGAAGGAAATTGAAGCCTGTGAAATTACTGGCCATTATGAAACTTAACATCTTATGTCTCAGAGTGATGAGTGCAGTCCAATGCCATGCAGTGCTTTGTAATTCAAAGTTCTATATGGTGTTGCTTCTGTTTATGGGCAAGTGTGGCGCTTACCATCATGCTCGTTTCGTCATTTAATCAAATAAAAAAAAATAAGTGCGTGATCTGTCAGATACCCATTGTGAACTCAGGCATTTAATTATAATAATTTCTATGTTATTAAAACATTGCCAACATGCAGACTGCTTGATAATTTTGGAAAAATATTAGTAAGTTCTTTTATAACAGCCTCCTTGATGAAGTGGGCGCGTTATAGTGACATAATGATACGCTGTAAATTTAGTCACCGCACTGACATTAATTTTTAGGAATTGGCCAAACAATGAAAATAAATAATAGTTTGATTTCAAAATAAAATTTCTAATTCAAAACACATTAAATTTGTCATAATAATAATTTATATTATTTGAGAAATCCAACTTGACAAACTAGTTTTGCAAAAAGACACAACACAAAAAAAATACAATAGTAACTATTACAAATTTATGACACAGTCCAAATATAGATAAGTAGGTAGATAGTAAACGGACACAAGTTTACAAAAATGGATTTTATAATCTATTTTTTTCTAACAAAATTAGTTGTTCAATAATTTCAACGCTGCGCGCTTAGCATAGCGCCTCGATATTTTTTTGACAATTCGTTTCCTAGCAGCATCTCTACATTTCTATCGAAGTTAACATGTCTGGTGTTCATGAGACGAGAAAATGGTAACGAATCGTTTTATCATGCTGTCTTTCTATCTATGTCATGGAGTACACGTTGAGGTTTAAACAAGAAACTAGTCGATATCGATAAAGTATTCTCACTCACGCACGACATACCTCGTGGGATCATGCTAAGTGGGCTGATATCCACTCAATTATCTTTACCGCCTATGAACATTCACGGTATCACGAAAAACCATGGATGCCTTGCAGTCCATATAGAAAAGGCTTTGGGTAGAGAGAAGATATTTGAGACTTCAGAATTCTTACTCACCGTAGAGAACGCATAGAATACCACTTCACACTGGTTTACAGGGGTACCCATCCAGTCGAGCTAGTCTATTAATAATGTAGTCAAAACTGTCTACAGTGCGGCTCTACCACGTAAAAATGTTAATACCTAAATTTGGCACTTCAGTGCATTTTACATTCTTGAGCAGTACTCCGAATCAACAACAGTTTAAATAAAGTTGGGTTAAAGCTAATTAAGAATTTATCTTTTTGTTCCAGGTAATGATTTCCATCCTATGAATACGTCCAATTACAACCAACACTTCTACCGTGGAATAAGGTAATGCAAAAATATGATGCAATAAGCATGTGTTGATATCTCCGCCGTGTCGGCTCATTAATGCTCTAAACAAGTCTATAGCGAGGCTCAATATCTCAGAACACTATACTCATAATCAGTTATGCAGTCACTTTAAACTGCCAACATAAAAAACCATACAAATGTCGTAGACATTAAAAACAAGCACGTAGGAAGACTACTTCTAATACGTGCGCTTTGGCGCCAAAATACTTAGTTGCATATCTAATTGTTATTCTAGCTTATCTGTTGACACTATTACAGAAATTAGCAACAATTTGAAAGTAAAACTTGTATACAAATGTTACAATAAGATTTCGCACGTTTGGATGCGTTAAAAATAATTATTCGAGAGGTAATAAGAAAGTTAATTCATTGTATAAGAAATCATCAAGTTATTGTCAATGACGCTAAGATATATACATATATGATTCTTGGTTATTTCTTCATCTAATAAAAATACAAGTTTATATAATGCCGAATGTTTACACAGAATTACAGATTAGCTTAGAACTGTTATTCTTTTTTTTTAACCGAACACGGCAAAATCACTGAACTACACCTGATGGTAAGCGCAGTGCAGTCCAAAATAACCAGAGACCACCTACAAATAATAGTTTATCGGCAGTTACCAGAATCATGTACCTATAAATGCTTCTTCACACTCCGAAAAGAGAAGACGTAAATCGACGGGCCTGGGACAGGATAGGCGGATGACCAACGCGGGCACAGGGTTTCAAGGATGTACTCATAGGAGTACATGACCCACCATGGGTATAGAGCCACCCCAACCAACCATCAAGTCATGTCACAAGCTCCTAGTGAGAACTGGATACACACTGGCTGAGCCTGGAACGCGATCCACACAAAGTGTGTGGGACGCTATGGCAGGTTTTAATACCCTGTTTATGATGGTTGCTATCTGGGCGTATATGAATATCCTACCAACAAAATAATGTAGTGATTGCAATAATTAACCTCAAATATATGTATACATAATAACCATCAGAAGCAATTCAAACGTTAATTAACAATGATTATTTTTCGCTAAGACACACTTTTGACACTGCTATTATATTGCAAAAGAAAACATTAAATTCTATAAAAACACGGACATCACTTTCACATTCGCAAACGTATCTTTTCAACAAATCGGATAAATCCGCCTAATATCCATCTAAACACGCCTTGTGCCTAATTACACACATTAAGGCACGGCGTCAAACCCGTTTTATACGATATCGCCTATTAGAGAAAACGAATAAGATCAATTTGGCTTCAACGAGCAATAAATAAACGCTCTTACGTTTTGTATTGTGGGTCACTTAGTTGCGTAACACTTTCATTGTAATGCTCTTTAGGAAGTTGTTTTTGCAATGATATATTGGTTTTATTTCTATTCTTGATATTTGATAATCGATTAATTGCGTAATTTATAACTCGAATAATAGTATTATATTTTTTCATTTATGAATTAGTATTGGGGTCTTTTTATTTTTTATTCGTAATAGGGTTGTGTTTGGCCACTATCTCGCCTGATAGTGAGCGATGATGAGGCTTAAGATGAAGCACACTTGCCTAGCAAAAATTGGTGTGTGTCGTGGGACACCAGGTAGGAACGAAGTTCCTTCGGCTAATGTAGAATCGACCCAAATTGCAAAAAATTCAAATTATCAACTAAACTAACAAAATATGTCTCTTTATTTTTGTTTGACAACATAAAATTACATAGAAATAGAATAGAAAAATAGAAATAAAAAAACGACGTGTGGCGCTCGGAGACTGCCGCGGTAAAGCTATTGTATAGCATTTTTTATCAACTTATGTAATTATAAATAACTAGCTTTTGCTCGCGGCTCCGCCCGCGTGATCAAACAAACAAACAAACAATCAAACTCTACAGCTTTATAACATTAGTAGATATAGATTTGGGTAGCTTAGCAACGGAAGCCTTCAAATAATATTATTTGGGTACCTTAGCAACGGAAGCCTTCAAATATGAATAATTTTCCCCTTTTTTGCAATATTTTTCACTGATGCTTCGCTTCTAATGGTCGCAGCGTAATGTTACAGTGGTAATGTTATATAGCCTAAAGCCTTCCTCAATAAATGGACTATCCAACACAAAAAGATTTTTTCAATTCGAACCAGTAGTTCCTGAGATTAGCGCGTTCAAACAAACAAACAAACAAACAAACAATCAAACTCTACAGCTTTATTATATTAGTATAGATAACGAGCTAGCGTAATCTTTTCAAAATCGAAGGAGTATTTTTATATACTTCAATTATAACTGGCTGAATGAATTTCATTTTAAAAAAGGAACTAACGCTGGCTGGTTATGCGACTGTCGCGCTTTAACGCTTTTTTCTTACGGTTTTACTATCACATTTTTTTCAGTTCGGTCACGCAGCGAAATCCCTATCCCCTCCAAGCCTGCCGTAAGGAACTTCGTTCCAAAAATCGATTCACTCGCGACTTGAAGACACCCAGGTTATTGTTTGGCTTGGGTTATTAACTAGTATGATTTGGTTACTGTTTCTCAGAAAACCGACGTAAAGTATCGGCTTGCTGTGTGAGTGAGGTATCAACAGACCAAAATGCTTTCCTTTAAGGTAGGCAACGCGTCCATGATTCTTCTGGTATTGTGAGAGAACATGGGCGGTGGAGATCACATACCATCACATGATCGACCTGCTCGTTCGCCGGACTATGCTGTAAAAAAATACATTTAAAAAAAATATCGGTCGCGTACTCGTAATATTCCAGAACCAGATATGTTTTACATAACAGAGGTAAAAGTAGCGCTAGAATGCAAACTCAAACTGATTACTGACCCACGGCTATGTGACGTGGAATTTGAGTGATTAGACGCGATTTGTCCGCGGTTGGAACGCGGTTTGTGACAAATGATCGACTCTTATTACATGATAATGTGTCATTGCTATATCATCGGTGCAAAGTAAGTACCGAGTCATCTGCGAGATTAAAACGATTATTGCAAATAGGTCGAAGCTATTATGCCGTCCAAAGACCTCCAATTTGGCTTCAAGACTGCTGTTAGTTGACAGTTAAAGCTGTCAGCTGCAGCCGGGACAAAATAAGCTCTGATTTTATCCATTCTTTTTTCGCTATCCAATTAGGTGAAGTTAGGGCAAATTAGGTCGACAACCACCTGACTGGCGTTCAAAACCCGAGTTCGGCAACTGCTGCGCGATAGGGTGGCGGCGTCATAGTATCAGGAACTACGAGGGACTTTTTTTATAGCATAGGCCAACAAACGAGTAAGTGTGTCACCTGATGATAAGTGATCTCCATCGTCCATGTACGCCCTCAATAGCAGAAGAATCATGGACACGTTGCTGACTTAAAAGGTAAGGGATAATTAGGGATTGGGAAGGGGAGGGGGGTTTGGGCCTCCGGATATCTCACTCACCGAACGAAACGCAACAGCAAGCCGCTACTTTACGTTCGTTTTCTGTAAGACAGTGGTAACGACCCGATCTAGCCGGCCCATTCATGCTGAAGATAAAACTATCTACAACTTGCCACTAGGAATTGCGGTCCCATAACACCCAGACCCGAAACAAATATTTATGGATCAAACAAACATTAGTCTCAGTACGGGAATCTAACCCACAGCTTCTCACTTCGCGGCTACTCGCCCACCACGCCACGGAGGCTGTCAAACACTAATCTGATACATGACTCGTACTTACCGTTAAGTAATAGAGAATTCAGTTTAAGCGGTCAAAAATCTATAGCCCGATAATTTGTGAATGTTCTAGAAGTTATGCAATGTGTTACGTTTGAAATTGAATTTGTTTCTTGTTAAGAGGTCGGGGGTGAGTGTACCGTTCAAATTAGAATGTCTCTAACTCACTTAATACCATAGCACGCTCGAAGGTCGGAAGTTCGAAGCCAGATAGGTTAACTTGTGTTAATATATAATTTTAAAATAAATCAAACCGTATCGAGTTCCATTAATCATTTGGTTTTGGATTCGAGTACAAATACATGCATGCATAGATACATAAGTCGAATACAGAACCTCTTTTTTAAGTCAGTTAAAATGTTATGGTGCAAATTAGCTGAATTTGTAAGGAAAAGTCTAATGCTGCACTTCTTCGTAATTGATAGAGCCACACTGTAGACAGTTGTGTGCACGGGATGAATGGGTCGGCTCGACTGGGTTGTTACCACAGTCTTACAGAACAGTGACGTATAGAAGCAGCTTGGTGTTGCGTTTTGTATTCCGATTGAGATATCCGTAAGCCCATATCCCCTCCCCTTCCTAATCTTTTAATTATCCCTTTCTCTTAAGATCGTATTCATGATTCGTAAGGTATTGTGCATGTTCATGATAGAGATTACTTACCATCAGGTGACCCACTTGCTCGTTAGCCGACCTCTGTTATAACATTAGATAATCTAGTAATCACGTCACGGTAAAAATTAGATTTAATTTTCTTAATTGTGTGTTTTCAAACACGTGTTTTTCATTAGTGACGGAAAATACGTGAGATGTAACTAGTAATTTAGATTCAAATAAAACTAATTTAAACGGACTTTAAAATCACGGTTTTTTATTTTAATTTATGTCCCGACGTTTCGAGGTACAGCCTTCATGGTCACGGGCTAGACTAAGATGTAGGTTATCCCGAAATGTTAATGTTACATTATCTACCTTCAGTTTAAAATTATTAAGGTTTGATGATGGTCTAATCTACGCAGAAGGAGCTCACGGTGTCTTCAAGTCTGGCAGTTGGTCTTTTGGGTTCCGATCTTATTAAGTGTATAATCGGATCCTAGGCGTGTGCTAGCTTCCAAATATCTTCTCTATTCAATTCGGATGTAATTAATAAAAGCAATTTAGATTTCCTCCTGTGTTCACATGACGCAATGTTGCGAGTTCGATATCGGACTTTAAATACTCCCACACGTCTGTTTACGATAGTTGGAAATAGTTTGGAACAGTTTTGTTTTGTAGCAAAAGGTTACTAAATGATTTGTTAAGAATTGAAGAATTTGTTTCTTGTGTCATTGTCCTTCGTATGCGAGTGGCCGTCTGGGTTGGTACACACCGCTTTCTCTATTTCTGCCGCTATGCAGCACTGTGTAAGCACTGTTGTATTTTGATTTGAAGAACAATGAAGCCAGTGAATTACTGGGCATTATAAACTTAACATCTTATGTTTCGGGGTGACGAGCGCAGTTCAGTGCCTTGCAGTGCTTTATAATTCAAAGTTATGTGTGGTGTTGCTTCTGTTTAGGGGCAGGCGTTGCACTTACCATCAGGCGAGCGACAGGCTCGTCTCGTCATTCAATCAAATAAAAATAAACTAAAAAAAATCAAATATACGCGTCGAATTGAAACACTCCATATTTTTTTCTCGCCAGTTAACAAGCACTTTCATAATTCAGTCGCCGGCGCCTCGTCCGACAAAATAATTATATCGGTTCTAGTGATCGATGCCTTAATTACACCATTCAATTTTGAATCTTAACTCATACGTAATTGAGTGCTGAATGTATTGATTTCATTTCAGATTAGGCCAGCTATACTGTGACATAACAAAACCTAGATGGTCATAACAAGTCTATAAAAGCTCTAAGACTATGACGTAACTCAGATATTGGATCTATAGCTAGATTTATTTATTTTATTTAATCACCAACATGACACATAAGATAGATAAGTAATTATGTATTAATCAATAATATTCTTAATTTCTTAATTTAACTTCCTTCAAAGGCTCTCGATTGGTCATTGGGTCAAGGGCCAGATTCAGAAAGCGGTGTTATTGGACACGGCACGCATTGTGAGGAGGTGGCTTGGGTCCTAGGCCTCGCCGCTGGAGGGTGATATTTTTTATATTTTTAAATGTTTTATTTTATACAAAACTAGCTTTTGCTCGCGGCTCCGCCCACGTGATCAAACAAACAAACAAACAATCAAACTCTACAGCTTTATAATATTAGTATAGATTTGGGTAGCTTAGCAACGGAAGCCTTCAAATAATATTATTTCGGTAGCTTAGCAACGGAAGCCTTCAAATATGAATAATTTTCCCCGTTTTTGCAACATTTTTCACTGATGCTTCGCTTCTAATGGTCGCAGCGTAATGTTATATATCCTAAAGCCTTTCTCGATAAATGGACCCTCCAACACAAAAAGAATTTCTCAATTCGAACCAGTAGTTCCTGAGATTAGCGCGTTCAAACAAACAAACAAACAAACAAACAAACAAACAATCAAACAATCAAACTCTACAGCTTTATTATTAGTATAGATATGTTATAATTATTTAAAAATGTAAAAAAAAACTTTTTCAAATAAAGAGTACTATACATTCTTAATTTAAATGTTGTCTCAATTATAGGCAAGCACGGCATGCATATAAATAAAGCGATACAATGATTTTAACAGTTGCAATATTGCAAAAAATTAATTACAATACTAAACAAATGTTTTTTGTAAAGAATTAATAACAAAAATTATGACGATACATTTGACATATCTACCTACTTATTATTATTATTTTTTATTATTAATATATTTAGATGTCGATGACATGATTTGTAAGAATGGACTTAATGGAGAATACAATATTGATGTTTTTTTTTATTAAATTAACTATACGTACGTTTGCTTTAATCAATTACTGAATCTGTTATAAAGTACACAAACATTTTACACAAATATTGCAGTACTTCTATAATATTTCAACTCATAATTTCCTTCTAAATTAGTAGGGCAAGTTAAGCCGTCTTAAGTAATGCATGTTAATTGCTCATTTGGGAGTCACTGGGTTCCCCTTCTAATACACAAGTCTCGGCCCAACCTCCTAATAAATAAATACACTCAACAGGTATATCTTACTAGCTTCTTGTATCTATATACTGTTAATTTGTTTGCCGTAAGTCACCATCGTAGGTTCTGGCTGAAAACCAGCGCCAGATAAAATCCTGGCTGGCATATTCTGAGCTAGGACCTCTTTCAGTACCATTACGAGACACGCGCTACCCGTTTATATTTTTCTTTTGTTTTTTTTAAATAGTGTAATAAATTACATATTATTGTTTTTAGTTTTTAATCATTCTGTTTTTTATATTGTATAGGTTTTATCTTGTGATTGCCTTCTCGTGTGTATTTTCTTTGTTTTCTTCTTGCTAGCGGCTGGTTAGTAGTAAAAACCTTAAATATGTATAATATATGTATAGGACCAGTACAGTAATTCACAAAAAGGCTCAGGAAATCTTTTCAATCACCTTTTACGCGACCTAAAATGAAAATCCCACATCCCTATATTTACCACTAGACAAGCGATCCCAAACCAGACTTATCTCAATGAAATCTTAAGCCCAATATCGTAGTCTACACTAATTAAAAGTTACAACACAATGTATAGAAATGAGAGGATTTTATCTTTAAGCATAAGCGCGTGTACAGTCGTGTCGTAATAGCATTCTCACACAATACATTTTGAAATTAACGCTGTAACTCACTGTACTGGACCGAATGTTTTCCCGAATCGTGTAGTCAGAAATTATTATTTATTTCTACACATTAAAGTCATGCTTGTATCACCAAAGATGCAACTGATGTGTAACTATGTATCCATGTTTATTTCTGACCCTTTACGCGATCGCGGGCGAGCCTATCGCCAAACCGGATATATCCGGAGGCACAAATTCTTACTCCCTGCACCCATGATTCTGCTGAGATTGTGAACGTTCATGGTTAGTAGTTGGTCTTTTCAATATTTAATTGGGAGCCATCCATCAGCTTGTATCCGCCCACCGCTGGATAATGGCTTTTTCCCAATCAATCAATCACCTCTCTTGAAGGTACGCCTTCCTCATCCAGTCGCAACTCGCAACGTCTACAATGTCTCAGAAGGCCCAGTAATTTCACTGGCATCAATGAACTCCAAACCGGAACACATTACATGCTACTTGGTGAAGAATTGATAAAGTGGCTTTACCTACCCAGCAAGAATCTAGGAGACACTTACTGGCTTAAGCCAGCGTGGTGGACTGCACTGTACTTAACGTCAAATCCAATGTAGTCGCTTTGCCGTGCTAGAATAAAAAACTACCAGACCACCGATTCCGATAGTGAACACCCCGCACTACTGCTATCTTACTATCTTGTTTCACATTACATTACATTTTATTGGTGTATTCTATGTTTTGTGTCGCAATGGCTTTATATGGCATTCAGTAAAGTGGCCATTTTTTTTATCTAACATTTTAACGATTTTAATGGCCTAAAATTTAGTTTTTAAAAGGATTACCTTATTCCTTTTTAAGTGAGCAAGGTAATATCTACAAAAATAGGAGCGATAGCTCAAAAAGTTGGACGGATTGTCGAGACGAAAGTTGGTTCGAAACCAGCTCAAAAGACATCTGAGTTTTCTAAGTTACGTGTGTTGCTTTAATGGTAAACGAAGCATACGGAGGAGATGTCCTTACTTGAGAATTCACGATCAGAATTTCGAAGGTGTGTGGTGTCTACCAAACCGCATTAGACCAGCGTGGTCGACTAAGGTTTTACGCATTTTATTCCTAGTGCCTAGCGCAGTGAGATAATTACACCCCAATAGTCATATACATAGTTCTGACCGCACAGTAACTTCCGAGTCTTGTGTTGTGGTTATCAGGAACTACAAGATACTTTTGGTCTCCCAACACCCAGACTTGAAACAAATATTTGTGGATCGCACAAATCGGGATAGGGATCGAACACGCGGCCTCTTTTTTCTCCTTTTTTATATTATTTACAATTAGTGGCAGCAATATAATAGAGCATTGGATTATAGTCTACATGACACATTAAAATAAAACAAGAAAAAATCAAGAGATGGCGCCACTGGCACATCTACATCGCGATGTCAAGATTCTCCAGCGAATCATTACCTCCGACGCTTTGTATGAACTACGGGTGTTGAACGATTGATCGGGTACAGTTTTACAAATGGCTTGTTTAACAAGAAAATAAATGATAAAAAAAATGAAAATACACCTTTTTATAGAAAATCAAACTAAAAAATTAAAAATAAATAATAGTTTAAAAAAACTAAAAAACAAGCTTTTACATAAAATCCAACTAAAAAATAAAAAATAACTTTTAATGAATTCGAATTAGGAATAGTGTACAAAATTTAAAAATATATATAAATTAAGAATAGTGTAAATAAGAAAAAATATGTATTTTATTGTAAAAAAAGCGTGGGGTGCATGGTGTCAATAGTTATAAAAATATTTTATTGACAGATATGAGTAGAAGGATCATCATTTTGATAATGTCTTAAAAAGCACCCCACGTTTTTTTTACAATAAAATACATATTTTTTCTTATTTACACTATTCTTAATTTATATATATTTTTAAATTTTGTACACTATTCCTAATTCGAATTCATTAAAAGTTATTTTTTATTTTTTAGTTGGATTTTATGTAAAAGCGTGTTTTTTAGTTTTTTTAAACTATTATTTATTTTTTCTCAGCCGACTCATCACCGACTGCGCCACAAAGGCTGTCAATATGCTGGTATTTTAACATACATTAAGCTTGTGTCATTAATAATCTTGTAAACATGCAAGAAAACAACAGGTCGGTCTGGAAATCTTTGGGAGAGGCCTATGTTCAGCAGTGGACGTCTTGTGGCTGATGATGATGATGATGATGAAACATGCAAGTAAAGATGCAGCCCATAATTACGCAACGCATATTATTGCAACAGAACAATTACAACCGAATGCCAGGCACGGAGCAAAGGAAGCGGGGCCATGACCCCTATAAATATAATTAATTGAAACTCCGCATCCAAGTCTACGTAAGCAAATTAGATTGATTGTAATAGAAGACAATGTAGAATCATTAGTGATTTACAAACTACTCGTTTGGACATATAAAGGGTGCGTATATTACGAGGCGTTGTGCATGAGATCGAACTGCTTTAGCTTTTGCAATGCTATTAATTCGCTCAAGTTGTTTCAATCTCTAAGAATCATTGCATACGAAAAATAAATATTTCTCTTCTTTTTTTGAAAAATAATTATAATGATTATACTTTTTTGACTTCTATGAATAATAATTTCCTTTAAAGTCGGCAACTAGTCTTTATTTCGCCAGGTATTATAGATGTAAATGGATGGCGAATAACTTCCAATCAGATCACACTCGCTTGTTTTCCGACCCTTGATTTATAAAACACATTATAAACAAAAGAAATATGTACATATCACAAAAATAAAAAAATATCTTAATTTGCCCCCTTTTTTCAATACCGGTTGCACATCTGTATCTAATTGTAACTGAAACGCGCGTAAATCAAAGTCAATTACACTGGTCTATTCGCAATGTGTTATTTAGAGAGGCCGACGGTTAATAATGTGGTGAATTGTCGAGCGATGAGTTTCTATAGGAACAGGACGTGAGATTGCATATATGCAGGTAGGAAATTGTACGTCAGAATGATATCTTTATTTCAAGTTTAAATGTCTTTTTAAACAACGCAAATAAACCAATAGAGTTTCGTCAATTCGTCTGTGTAATGTATATTTAACGCATAACTTATTCACATAACTAAGTCGTATGAATATATATGTAACGCATAACTTCACTAACTGTAGACCAAGTGTAGTAACCACTTTAGATATTTAAATACTAAGTAAAAAAACCCATCGTCGAATCCGGCTGAAATCGGAAATGAAAGACTCAAACTTCTTAATAAAAAAAACGCATCTGTAATTTCTAAATGACCAAACCTATTTTCTTTAAATATCTAAGAATCATCTGAATTAAGCCAACAGATAAACCTTTCAAATCAAAAATCGCTCCCATCAGTACACTCGTTAAGACGTTGTCGTGCTGCAGATACACAAACACACACAGATAAAACAATCTTATAGCACTCCTTTTTTCTATTAGAAGTTAAAAAGGGACCAATATTTTATTCTGACCTGCTAGATTCTGAATTGCTTGGGCAATGCTATGGCTTTCGACAGCCTCCGTGGCGCAGCGGACTAGTAGCCGGCTGTGAAGCGAGAGGCCGCGGGTTCGATTCCCGCACCGAGACAAATGTTTGTGTGATCCACAAATATTTGTTTCGGGGTCTGGTAGTTGTGAGACCGAAAGTCTCTCGCAGTTCCTGATACCTACGACACAAGACTAGTATCTTACTATGGGGTCAGGACTATGTATGTGACTGTTGGGTGCATTTATTTTATTTTTTACTAGATGACCCGGTGGACTTCGTATCACCTACATATATTTGTGTAAAATTTGTCCTGTCCCCGTCCTGTCCCCATCCGGTCCCCGTCCTGTCCCCATCCTGTCCCCATCCTGTCCCCGTCCTGTCCCTGTCCCGTCCCCGTCCCCGTCCCCGTCCCCGTCCCCGTCCCCGTCCCCGTCCCCGTCCCCGTCCCCGTCCCCGTCCCCGTCCCCGTCCCCGTCCCCGTCCCCGTCCCCGTCCCCGTCCCCGTCCCCGTCCCCGTCCCCGTCCCCGTCCCCGTCCCCGTCCCCGTCCCCGTCCCCGTCCCCGTCCCCGTCCCCGTCCCCGTCCCCGTCCCCGTCCCCGTCCCCGTCCCCGTCCCCGTCCCCGTCCCCGTCCCCGTCCCCGTCCCCGTCCCCGTCCCCGTCCCCGTCCCCGTCCCCGTCCCCGTCCCCGTCCCCGTCCCCGTCCCCGTCCCCGTCCCCGTCCCCGTCCCCGTCCCCGTCCCCGTCCCCGTCCCCGTCCCCGTCCCCGTCCCCGTCCCCGTCCCCGTCCCCGTCCCCGTCCCCGTCCCCGTCCCCGTCCCCGTCCCCGTCCCCGTCCCCGTCCCCGTCCCCGT
Source organism: Amorpha juglandis (assembly GCA_949126905.1). NCBI lineage: Eukaryota > Metazoa > Arthropoda > Insecta > Lepidoptera > Sphingidae > Amorpha > Amorpha juglandis. Next base: position 14,597,026 of record OX421374.1, on the reverse strand, counting down.
CCCCGTCCCCGTCCCCGTCCCCGTCCCCGTCCCCGTCCCCGTCCCCGTCCCCGTCCCCGTCCCCGTCCCCTTCCCCGTCCCCGTCCCCGTCCACGTCCCCGTCCCTGTCCTGTCATCAAAAAGACATCAAGTCCTTCATACCCAGGAACAATTTGTACTGGAAAATTAAGTTGTCGTTTTTTTGTTGTGTTTTAAACCTTCCCTGAACTTCTACAAATATTTCAAGATCAGAATTAGCCAAATCGGTACAGCCAGTCTCGAGTTTTTGCGAGACACACGCACAGCGATTCATTTTTATATATATAGATTATTTATTTAATGAAGGTCCCACACATGTGTACATAATTTTTAAACGTCTAATTCATTCGTATACTATACTATGCTCCCATTATGTACGTGCAATTTAAATAATTACCACCAGCGATAAAGAGAGCTCCATATAATTGCCTTTCGGTCATTAATCAATACTTTCACTATCTTTTAACTTCGTTCTTCCATTACAAATGGAATCGGACAATCAAACTTACTTGAGGTTTTATATTGTTGGTTTAATTCCTATGTTGTGAAAATTGTAGATATATATACAATTTTATACAATTTGTGGGTACCTAGGTTCACCACCTATGTTTTTTTTATTTGATTCAATGACGAGATGAGCGAGGTTGCTCGCCTAATGATAATCGCGACGCCTGCCCATAAACAGAAGTAACAACACACAGAACTTTGAATTATTAAAGCACTGCATGGCACTGAACTACGCACGTCACCCAGAGACATAAGATGTTTAGTCTCATAATTCCCACTAATTTCACTCGTTTCAATGTCCTTCAAACCGAAACACAACAGTGCTTATACAGTGTTGCTTGGTGGTAGAAATAGACGGCGCGGTGGCACCAAACCAGACGGCCTCTCGCATACGAGAGACCTATCAACTTGTATTCAGGGTTCAGAATTATGTGTGTGATTGTTGGGTGGTTTAATTTTACATTCACTTCTGAGTTATGTCTATCATATTGAACACACGACTTGATGATACCAACACCGGTTTTATTTATTACTTAACACTTGCTCGACTTTACGCAATTGAAATGTCAGCGTTAACTAATAAATTATGATGATATAGAATATATAACTTGTCATCAAGCATAGCCTGAATGTTATCTGATTTGACTGTCAATTCTAATGTCTTCAGTGTTGTAACAATAAATGACTAAAATATATTTTTATTGTGTATTTTTATATATCTAATTTTATTCATTATTTTTTATCCGACTGACGATAATACAAAAAAGAAACTGTATTGCGGAAATAGAATTAAAATTTTAAATCCACAGAGTTTTATCAATAGAATCGAGTGGCTCCGTCAGCTTGATACCACCACGGTTTCACAGAAATCTTACATGAAGTAGCCGCTAGCTGTTGTCGTATAGTGAGCGATATATCCGAAAGGTTAAATCCCCTCGCCTTCCCAATCCCTTAATTATCCCTTCTCCTTAAGGTCGGCAACGCGTCAATAATTCTTCTGATATAATGGATGCTCATGGGCGGTGAAGATGAAGAAGACTTACCATCAAGTGACCCACGCTCGAATCCCAGTTATGATATAAAAAAATCTACATAAGATATTTGGGTAGATGTTTAAGATAGTCCTCAAATAATCACAAATTACCTCTGTAATTTGTTAACTAGACCATTATTTACGATATTCGCTTACCGTTAGAGGCGTAGACAGTTACATTTTATAAAATTAACTGACCAAATAATAAGCTAGTTTTATGCGTACGTGCAGACGTTTTAACTAATATATTCTGAAACTGTTTACCCAATTTGAGGTCGCCAGCGTAATATTGTCCTAAATAATTAGCGTACTGTCCAAATTATAATTTATCGTATTTCAATTTTGATTTGTTTGTTCATGAATAATAAACAATGCAAATTAACATACCAAGCATGCAAGAATGAAACATAGCCCCGACCCCACACTAGATTAACCTTTCTTTCTTCTCTCCGTGTAAATAGAGTTTATTTGTGTTGACGCTTGCTGTAAGCCTGACGAGAATCGGCTGTATACAGCTTCACCGGACCTTCGGGTGAACGCTTAATTCGCTCTCAACCCTTACATTTAAGTGACCACGCTGAGGGCACCCCCTTTGGGGTACGGACCTCGGCTCAGGACGGCCACTGGGGGAGGGCAGAGACATCTGCGATTATTGGTTTAGGGGAGTATTAAAACTACTACTTCGGCTCGCGGGCCAGTACTAGGATCAGGGGGGTTGCGGGGAACGCGGCGTTCCAACGACGATAAGTTAGTCGCCGTGTAAATAGGAGTTAATTTAAAAAGATCCCACCACCCCGGGGGCCCACCCCGTGACCACGAAGGCTGAAAAGCATTCGAAACGTCGGGACCAAAATTAAAATAAAAAACCGCGATAAAATCTGTCTAAATTAGTTTTATTTCAATGTGTAACATTCGCATAAACGTAAGAAATCATTATAAAAAGATCCCTCTAATTTAATTAAATTTTCAACAAAAAAATGTTCATAACATAGTGTTGAAACTTTAATTAAATTTTAATAACGAAATGATGTCTATTTTTATCCCCATTAAGTGATTAATGTGTAATTTATTATTAATATTGCTTATTCTAAAGACAATTTAATTAAAGCAAAGGAATTTGAAAGGGAAAAGGTGAAGGTCGTATTGTGTAGTTACTTTTGAATCAACTGTATCGGTTCCGGAATCAGATTTCGTAATTTATCTGGGTTTCAATCATATTGTAATCGATTGATTCAGCTATATATTAGAATACATTTAATTCGTTTAACATGTAATAAAATTTAGTTATTAATAAATAAAAAATACACCCAACAGTCACAGACATAGTCCTGACTCTACAGTAAGAAACGAAAATTGTGTAACTTGTATCGTGGGTATCAGGAAATGCGAGAGACTTTCGATCTCACAAAACAAATATTTGTGGATCACACAAATGTTTGTCTCAGTGCGGGAATCGAACCCGCGGCCTCTCGCTTCACAGCCTGCTACTCGCCTGCTGAGCCACGGAAGCTATCCGGCTGTGTCATGTAGACTATAATAATCTTTTTCCATATACCTTGATCCCACTCGTAATGTGGTCGCCCTAACATACATAATACATGTTACAGAGAGATTTGGCTTGTAGTTTCTTCCCTCTTCGGAGAGGGAAGGAGGGAAGAAGCAAATCGAGGGGCCTGCGACGGCACAGGCGGATGACCGATGCATGCACAGGAATTCAAAGATGTACCCCTATAGCCGCCCCAACCAACTATCAAGTCATGTCGCAAGCCGAGGGAGAACCGGATATACACTGGCTGATCTTGGAACGCGATCCACATAAGATGTGGCCAGTGTAGCAGGTTTTAACACCATGTGTACGGTGGTCGCTATCCGGGCGGATATAAATATCCTACCACCAGCAAAGAGCTGATAACAAGTCTATATAGCGTGTTTTTTGCATCAACCAGTAATTTCGTTAGCGAAAGTCCGAATAATCGTGCTTAGAGCATTTATAATGGATTTTTAATAATATCCTTGAGGTATGTTACACAATATCCGCAGTTGCATGTTTGGAAAATTATGTTCGGGTGTTGGTTCAAATGTTTGGCTTATGAATAAATATTAGTTTTTGGGATTCCGTACCCAAAACTACCAATGGAACCTAATAGAGTTGAAAAAACAGGGACAGAGTATATATCCCGTGATTGTCTTCCTATAGTAGCTAGTAGCTGAAATTTTCAGATTTATGGGTTGTAATAGCGAAATTCATGATAGATATTAAGAAAATCCGATTTCAATTACTATTAGAATAAAACATAATTATATTTATTGGTCCAAATAAGACTTCGTGTAACAGATTAAAAATAGTGAATTTTCGCATTTTTTTAGTAGTACCATGTCTGTAATCACCAGCACTATCACTTGTTTTAGTTTTCGAAAGAGTTTCCCTAAAATTTTGTATGTACATGCAATAAGCAGACATAGGATGCGAGTCCGATCCCAACCCCCAGGGTACATACACATCTCTTACTGTTTAAAGTTACGTGTGTAGTCATTGTTACTTATCGCTTTTTTGTTGCCTTGATAGGCAGACGAGCAAGCGGTCCGCCTGATGGTAAGGGTCACCACCGTTTATAGACATCGGTAATGCCAGGGGCGCAGCCAACCGCTGAATACCGCTGAAGGAATACTCTTTATAAGCCTCGGTTAAAGAACATGTCATAGCGCTCGGGATACACTGAGACAGGGAGTTAATTCCAAAGCCTACACGTGCGTGGTATAAATGAACGCTGAAAACGTACGGTGCTAGATTCATGGTTTCCAGGTAGTATGGATGAATTCTTCTGCGTGGTGCGATAGTAGTAGAATGGTGAAGTTGGAACCACCTTAACAAAACAGTTCCTTAGAGCACTCACTTAACTTAACTATATAATCATTGTTGGGAAACCTGCATACTTGAGGATTATCCATAAGAATTTCGAAGGTATGTGAAGTCTACCAATCTCCTTAGACCAGCTTGATGAACTAAGGTGTCACTTCTTATTAGTAGGACAAGCGCGTGCCCAACAGTGGGACAGTATAATACAGGGCTAGTTATTATAATGTTAAACAGAAATCATCTAAATTTCCAATTCTTTTACTGGCCGCTTAATTACTGCGCTTACGCAATGGTATATTACGCGCATTACATTTTAAATATTTACATATATTATGTGGTAATTAACGCCTGCACATAAAAAACTTTCTATAATATACACATAACGTAAACTCACGCCTGTATTACCAAAGGCATAGGCAAGTGTACAAGTGAAAACAACTGGGTCGAGCCGGCCCATTAATAATAATAAATACATCCAACAGTCACATACATAGTCCTAACCCCACAGTAAGATACAAGTCTTGTGTTATGGGTATCAGGAACTACGAGAGACTTTCGGTCTCACAACACCCAGACCCCGAAACAAATATTTGTGGATCACACAAACATTTGTCTCGGTGCGGGGATCGAACCCGCTTCACAGCCGGCTACTCGCCCGCCTGCGCCACGGAGGCTGTCATTGTAGACAAAACTGTCTAACGTGACAACTGATTAGTCTTTATTTAACAGTTTACAAAGAATGTCACGTCGCCTCGTGACAGAAACGAGATTAATTACTCTAAAAGCCCACTAGATAACGTTTAAAATCTTAATTCGGTGCGTATTATACATTTAAATGGTTTAAATGAGTCTGGAGAAAGTGCTTACGAGATGATCTCTTGAAGATGTTAAGTGACTGTTACATATTCATTACGTATGGTATGTTACGACCTGGCGCAGGTTTTTGCGACCGACGTTTTCCTGCAGTTTTTACCCCAAAACGTGACCAATCCGTCGTAAACGTCACTACTGTTCTTCCCTACTACTTCGTTGATAATAAGGCTGTCGTGGACTTCGTCCATAGCTTATAGGGTATATGTTTTGGTTCAGTAAAGAATTTCTACCTCTAAGGATAAATTAGAGATAATATACTACAATGTCGTCATTTAAGTACCGATTTTCACGATTCATTCAAGAAAAATAATGAAATAATTCCTTTTACCAAAACTATAACCAACTCAAAAAGAACCTTAAATATCTAAACATTATAATCACCAATTTTAAATCGGAGTTTTTTAAGAGTAACGACTGCATCACTAAATTTCAATACAACATACTCAATATTGCATAATAATATTTTTAGATTCTTCGCGTCAATTTTATTCAAATGTCCGAATAGTTTTATTTCCAAAAACAACGAATTAAACAGCCAATTTAGGTAATATCAATTTGAATTATGCGTCTCTGTGTATATTTATGTCTTTTTATACAAAAATATCGCGTCACTTTTGTATTTTCCTGAGATTGAACAATCGGACCTAATAAAAAATATTTAAACAAAGCAATCTCTCGAAGACCAGCTTCTGGTTATAAAACAATGTATGACGCAACAAACATTCACCAAACAAGGACGCGTGACCGCAGAATTCCTAATGCCGCCCCAATAATATTACACAAGTCAGCTCTCGCTACAGAGCGTCCGCGTCGTGACCGACTCGCTTTCCAAACTAGTTGTCTTAAGCTGCACCGTTTCTAAATATAGGTGTATCACCTAAGCTCAATACTTGCTTTCCTATAGTTAAATCTGATACGGTAGGTATAAAATTGACTTGTGTTCTAGATTAACATCAGCTAGATCCATCTTGATTCGACAAAATGTGGTAGTAGACAATTTTTTTTTATTGTATTGGTAGTACAATATTGTACTCGTACGAGTATAGTGCTCGTACCAGGGGTACGATCCCGTGGACGGCCCAAAAAGCGTAGGCTTGACGTATTGGAGGGAGACATGAGACCCAATGGTCTCACTATAGAGGATGCTCAAGATCGAGTGAAGTGGAGGCGTTTAAGTAGGAAGGCGGACCCTGGCACTAAGCCGGGATAACGCAAGGCAGAAAGAAAGAAAGAAGATTGGTAGTGCAATATTGTAGACAGTTGTTCATAGCAGGAATTGACGGGCTCGACTGAGGTGGACAGCCTTACACTGTTGTGAGGTATTGGCAAAAGAAGCAAAAGAAACGCCTGTTCACTTTGCGTATACTCTTTGCCACAAAAGTAATAAACATATATTACTGGTAATTAATACACCAGAATTTGTACATATTACAAATGCGTGATCAGCCGTTAGTTGTGGTAGTTCTTGACAATTGTCTTCAGCTTTTTGCCGGGCTCTTGGAACTGTCATTTCAATCTAATGTTGCCGGCGCATGTAAACGTAATATCTCTAATATGTTGGGGAGTGGCTGGCAATGATTTGGTGACGAAAATCCGCCTCACTGTCTTACAGTAAATCGATATCCGGTGTCATCATACCGCTGCGTTTCACAGTAAGTGAGTTTATCGATGACCAAACTCAGCTTCAGTGGCGCATTGGGGGAGTAGCCGGCTGCGATACGAGAGGCCATGGGTTCAAAACCCGCACTGAAATAAATGTTTGTGTGATCCACAGATATTTGTTTCGAGTCTGGGTGTAGTGGGACCACAAGTACCGCGTAGTTCCTGATACTTCTGATACAGTTTAACCGTATGGGGTCAGGACTATGTGTGTGACTGTTGGGTGTATTTATTATGTATTTTATTATAAAGCGACAAACAATATTACCATGTGTTATTTTGCAAAACTTTGTTTTTCAAGTCAGACTCTATAGAAAAGCCGATACGTGTTTCTTTAAAGACCAAATCAGTAGTGAAAGGAAGCAGGTTCCATTCCGGCTAGATCCAATCAGACGAGAGCTAATGAACATTCAATTCAGGTTTCGAAGTACGCGGAATTCATGATATAGCAGCACCTACTTAGGGTCGCCAAGGTCTTCCTGCATCACTATTAATGATCGCACCAATACATCTTTAGTAATTTGTGAATCTAGTAACACCTAATTAGCTAAATGAACATCATAATTCCAGAGCTGGATAATATTTGTCTATGTTTAATGTCTCATGTGACTGGATATCAATGTCTTTAAATAAGTCAAAAATACATTTTTTTATTTGATTGAATGACGAGACAAACAAGTCGCTCGCCTGATGATAAGCGCCACGTCTGCCCATAAACAGAAACAACACCACACAGAACTTTGAACTACAAAGTACTGCATGACACTGAACTGCGCTCGTCACCCCGAGACATAAGATGTTAAGTCTAACAACGCCAAGTAATTTCACTGGCTTCAATGTCCATCAAATCGAAACACAACAGTGCTTATACACGCTTGGCGGCAGAAATAGACTAAGCAGTGGTACCAACCCAGACGGCCTCTCCTCGCATACGAGGGACCATCCTCCTTATATAATATTTTTAGCTTTCCATCCATCCATCAGCCTGAATACGTCCACTGCTGGACATAGGCCTTTCCAAGGTCGCACCACCCTTGATTGATTTTTAGCTTTACTTGATCGAAATTGACAATTTAGTATTTTTTACAAGCCCAGAGGTCCAAAATATTTTATTCACGTGATTTAAAACACCAATATCTGTAGCAAACTTGTAAGATACATAGGACGATTCGGTCATGTTTAATCATTTATCATCTTAATTTTTAATGTTCTATCTTTCTCTCTGGTTTTCGTTTCTAGACGGTTTTCTAGACCTTTCCACTTCGCCCGATCTTGAGTAACCTTTTTATGTTTAAGCAAATGCCAAGAAGGCGACGTCATATATTCCTTAAATAGACACCGTAGACGAGAACCTTTTTAAAAATAGCCCAGTCTCATCCCTCGGGAGACTGCGAGGTCCAATTTATAGACGTCATATACACACCCTACGTGGAGTGAGGTCTACGTCCTATTTCAAATGTTAAGTCCCTAATGATACGTGTATTTTGTAAAAGTGTGTGTTCCGTTACGACAGTTTGGTAAATATGTTTCTCGTTCATTCTATTTGTAACATAAAAATAATCTGCTTGCTCTAAACTTCTATTTAAAATGTGTAGAGTTAATTACAGAATACGACTTTGTATACCGTAGCGTACATAGCTCGCAGAACCGATAACCGATAGGGCAGAAAGGTTCTGGAATGGAGGCCACGTACTGGCAAGCGCAGCGTTGGACGTCCGCCTACAAGGTGGACAGACGACCTGATAAAGGTCGCAGGAAGTCGATGGATGCAGGCCGCTTCCAACAGGTCGGTCTGGAAATCTTTGGGGGAGGCCTATGTTCAGCAGTGGACGTCCTGTAGCTGATGATGATTATGATACCGTAGCATACCGTATACCATATGCTCTCAATAATATTAGTACTGAAAAGAGCAACGTTAAAGTTTCTTGCCCATCCTTCTCTATCGAAACAGCCTTCCGAATTAATAGTTTTTTTGACGGAATCGAAATAATGTATTATGCTTTAAGGATTGAAAAATATTTCATTATAATTTTGTATCATATTACTACAGTAAACGGGAATTTAAACTATCAATATCTTATTAATGTAACTAACTAAACAAGTAAAAAATCCCAAAATCCCGAATTGCGGTGCATCTAATCTTACGGATATCGACCACATGGTGTTAAAGCCTGCCATCCCGGCTCCGTCCACCCGGTCATCCGCCTGTCCTGTCGCAGGCCCCTCGATTTGTTTCTCCCCTCTTCGTTGACCTCATCTCTGGTGACCACCGATAAAATAATTGTTTGTCAGTAGCCGCTAGTTTTTTTTGACTACACTGCGCTTACCATCAGGTTTAGTGCAGTCATTTTGCCATGCCCGGATACAAAAGGCCCTATGTGGTCACAAGCTGGGTGTGAAAGCCTTAACGCTAAGCTCTTCAAGACATAATAAAGATGTTTGTCGGTCGGTACAATAACTAAACAACGCAATAAACATGTTCGATGGAACATTCTGGAAATTATTTACTTATTCGAAGAATATACCTGTCGAATTCGTGGCAAGGTCAACGATAAAGTTCAAGATTTGACACGGCGACGACGAGCATCGATAAACGATGTCACGGACACACAAATATTTTATACTATTTGCATACATTATTACTTCTTGCATAAGTAACATATATTTAACCAAAATTAATGAGTGAGCTGATTTGAAAGAGTCGAGTCTAAGGCTGGATTGCACCATCATCATCATCATCATCAGCCACAAGACGTCCACTGCTGAACATAGGCCTCCCAAAGATTCCCAGACCAACCTGTTGGAAGCGGCCTGCATCCAGCGACTTCCTGCGGTCTTTATCAGGTCGTCTGTCCACCTTGTAGGTGGATGTCCAACGCTGCGCTTGCCAGTACGTGGCCTCCATTCCAGAACCTTTCTGTCCCATCGGTTATCGGTTCTGCGAGCTATATGGCCTGCCCACTGCCACTTCAGCTTGCTAATCCGCTGAGCTATGATTGCACCATAATAACAGTTGTAGTTAAGGTTTACGTCAAATTTGACGATAACAGTAACGCTGACTTTAACTCTGCGGAATGTGTTGCAACATAGTATTCCGATACTACTAGATACTCAATTAATTCTAGAAGCAGGGACATAATATAATTTTGGAGCACAGACGCTTTAGGAGATATATCGGGATGGAAGTTATAATTGAACTATCTGACAGATAATTAACTTAAACAATAGCTTTAACCAGCGAATCTTGGGTGGTTATGGATAACAGCTAAAGATATGCCATTTGTCAAATAGTGCAACTCGTTTTTTGCTTAATCGGTACTTTAACATGTTTGTCATTAAGTAAGATGGTGTCACCCATTCGTAGTCGAGTTTAGAACATCCTCCTTTATTGAAGTCAGTTAAAATAGATGATTACAAAGCATTTAAAGGTCTCAAAATAGTTTTGTCCTGCGTCGATACATCGCTTTCAGGGAGATGTTCAGGTATTGCAGGCGTCATGGTAAGTTTTCTTATTGGCCTGAATGACCAAACAAGCAGGTCACTCGCCTGATGGTAAGCGCCATGCCTGCCCATAAACAGAAGCAACACCACACATAATCTTGAATACACAACAAAGCACTGCATGACATTGAACTGCGCTCGTCACCTCCAGGCATAGGATGTTATTACTGGGTCCCTCGTATGCTAAAGGTCGTCTGGGTTGGTACAACCACTATGTCTTTTTCTGGGGCCAAGCAGGAACCTGTAGCACTGTTGTGTTTCGTTTTAAAGGAGATTGAAACCAGTGACATTTTTAGGCGTTATGAGGCCATCCTCGGGTAACCGCAGTCTAGTGTTATTCAGTACTTCATAAATCGAATTTGTGATTAGTGTTGCTTCTGTTTATGGGCATGCGTGACGTTTACAATTAGGCGAGCGATCTATTCGTCTCGTCATAGAATCGAATAAAAAAATATAAAGCCAGACCCAGACTTTGGATGTAATTGTTACCTAGTGGTGAGTTGGTTGGGTTAAAAAAAAGCATATAAATTATTGTGAGTACAGCATGTGATTTCTGACCTTGCTAACATTTATTAAATGAAAATAATTGATTTTCATTCTTTTCCTCACTTATGTGGCAATAAAACATTAAGTAATTATTCGGTGTATTCTAACTACTCATATAATTGCATTGTAATCGATTACCGATTCATAGCACGATTAAGGCAACTGGCTATATTGTACATACGTTTTTAGCATATTATGTGATTTGATACACCGAGGATTCTACGTATGATATAATTAAAAAAAATTGAGGAAATCGATTTTTTTAAAATTGAGGAAAATATTATTTAAATAATGAGATTATATTTTACTAACTCTTGCCTATTCCACCGCGTGTGTGAACCCCCGTTTACTCTATAAAATGTACATTTCCAAAAATTATTTCTTAGCGCTCTCCTATGTTACACAAACTATCAACTAAAGCACTACTAAAGCTAGCTTAAGTAGTTTGTGAGATATCGTGATTAATCAGTGAGTGATTGAATGGTGTTTCGCTTTTATAGTATCTTTTGCGTGCGGCTCCGCCCGCGCGAAATTCTTCGTCATATTTCCGGCAGTATGGAGACCCGTTCAGCCCTTATTTTACTCCCTTAGCTGTGAAATTCCCAAAAGTCCTTCATTAGTTGATGCTTACAACTAATAAGGCATCAACTGCTAAAATTTCAAGTTTGTAGCGCCAGCGATTAAGGCTATGTGTTGATGAATCAGTCAGGACAAGTAATTATGTATAGATATTTAAAGATGATAGATAGATTCGATAAGTAACGTTTACTTGGACAGTATCAAACAAGAGCTCAGCCATATAGATATTTACCCATAGTCTATTATAGTAAAATTATAATTCCTCAACAACAATTTTGTAAGTCGGCAACATTACTTCAATATCTTATGAAATTATGTCGCGTTGGTGGAGTGTGGGTTAAAATTGGTTTAGAATTAATGAACCCGTTCACGGAAGACAGTAGAACCTCATTTAAATAAAACTATTTGTTCGTAGAACATAGGCGAAGATGTAACAGAAACTAGTGTTTACGAGGCAGCGTTGTACAATTATTTTTAACACCACTTATCAAACTATATGTTGTGGTCTCTTAAACAATTTTTTCTGTTATTTTAAATAATAAAACAGAAGCAACACTACACAAAACTTTGAATTACAAAGCACTGCATGGAATTGAACTGCGCTCGTCGCCCCGAGACATAAGATGTGAAGTCTCATAATGCCCAGTAATTTCACTGACTTCAATGTCCTTCGAACCGAGACATAACAGTGCTTACACACTGTTGCTTGACGGCAGAAATAGACACAGCGGTGGTACCAACCCAGACAGCCAATAGTATACGAGGGATCTACGACCTTGTATATGCTTGCTGTTGCCGATATTCCATTTTCAAAAATTTGAAAATAGAACATCAGTGACTCTATATGGAAGCAGCCGTGCTCGAAATTGTACACTTCCTGACATAGGCAAACAATTCGATAAATCGTTTTGGTCAAGTGACAGTGAAAGTTTGACCGCGTCCTTGGCATCGCGCCTCACTACTGTTACGAAAGAGAATCCGGTTCGAGTTTACGAGGTAGGCGTCACCTGAGACTGTCAAGGTAACCGGACCTTTTTACTAAACAGCTGATTAAGATGCAGTCTAAATCTATATTTTTTTATCCTGGCACGGCAGTGACTACACTGAACATGAGGTACAGTATGTACATAAGTACAGTCCAAGCGGGCTTAAAGGAATATAGTTATTAAGGGTCGGGAAAGGGAAGGGGATTTGAGCCTCCGGATATTTCACTCACCGTACGAAACGTAGCAACAAACCGCTACTTTACGTCGGTTTTTTATGAGACAGTGGTAACGACACGGTCGAGGCGGCCCATTCATGCTGTAGATAAAACTGCCTGGCTCTACCACTCATAAATACATTAAATTGAACAACAACATCACAACTAATAATTATATCTAAAATAATATAAATGAAAGCAATTCATTTAAATCATATCATCAAAATAATTAATTCGTAGATGGTATCGAATAACTTTGATTTGTTTTATTAAATAATTCATTTAACATTCAAACGACCAAAGGAGGATATATTATCGTCGTCGGCTCATAAACTATAGAAAAATACACGAGGTTTTTGATCGAATCATTTATTTAAATTCGAATTATAAAAGTAATTGTAAATTTACGTAAAATATATGTATTGTAATAATAATTAGAAAAATAAATTCCGTCACTGATAAAATCATTGTATTTTGATTCTAATTATTTTTATTTATTTTTTTACTAGCCCTGTATTAAACATGTCCCACTGCTGGGCACGGGCCTCCTCTACTGAATGAGAGGGGTTAGGCCTTAGTCCACCACGCTGGCCTAATGCGGGTTGGCAGACTTCACATACCTTCTAAACATCTTATCGAGTTCTCAGGTATGCAGGTTTCCTCACGATGTTTCCTTCACCGTTAAAGCAAGCGATAATTAACAATGAATATACACGTAACTTAGAAAAGTCAGAGGTGTATGCTCTTGGGGCTGGTTTCGAACCTGCGACTTCCGTCTCGACAGTCCGTACCACTCCCCGCTGAGCTATCGCTGCTTAATATTTTATATGAAGGTAATTATGATTTTACGTAAATTACATGATAATTAAAAGGCAAATTTCCTAACTTGTAGAAATATTAATTAAATTAATTCGAATCATTAAAATTATTTGTAAAGATTACATATGTTTCCAACAATTTTAATTCCGGCCGATAAGAGACGCTCCTGTATGTAATAATAGGATTCTTTGCCTGCATCTACTGTCCTCGTTTTTATTCTGGCACGGCAAAGTATTGACATGTAAAAGTGATATTTAGGATCCAATTTACAGAATAAATGTTTTCTTATGATTACGCGAATGTTATACATTGAAATAAAACTAATTTAAACGGGGCCCACCCCGTGACCACAAGGGTGAAAAGCTTTCGAAACGTCGGGACCAAAATTAAATAAAAAACTAAACAATAACATCCGTTAAAATTAGTTTTATTTCAGTGATTTGATTGGATTTGTGTAACTACGCTACTCTTACTTACTGATAGTAAGTGTAGCGCAATTCAAGAATAGTGTCAACCAACGACTGATGACGTATTTGTCATAAGGTCGAATTATACAAAGTTGCTTAATTGCTTCTTCACACTCCGTTTGAAGGTCTATGTATTAAAGTGAGAGAGAACACCTGTTCCGGTAAACTTGCACAACTAGACGGCAGAACTAACAAATTGGTTTCATTTTTTAAGATGTTTCTGCCTCGTGATAGGGCGCCCCTTATCATGGGGCATCATTGGACGAAAATAAGCTCAGTGAAATGTGGGTGTACTCAAAATCTTTATTTATCATGTAGGCTAAGAGAGCGCTTCTGAAAGGTCAAGTACAGAACATATTTTGTCATTAATAATATTAACTTAAAATTATGGGACCCCACTGCGAGTGGAATAAAGTAGGTGGAAGAAGAAAGGACTAGTAGTAAAGGTATTCGTTTAACGAAAAGATACACATAAAAATAGAGCCTAGATTAAAACTTTTATAATATTCTGAACAGGTGCATAATCGACAAGACAAATTTTATCAGTGGTTTAAAATGTCCTTTTAAATGGCAGTCACCAAGGTAAGCCACTTGTTTTATTTCTATACTGCGACAGTACTAGGTATTGTGTTCAATTGTTACTACATTACATAAGTATTCGACCGCCTCCATGGCGTAGTGGTCTGCGAAATGAAAGGCCATGGGTTCGATCCCCGCACCGAGACAAATGTTAGTTTTTATTTATAAGCGTGATATGTCCCACTGCAGGGTAAAGGCCTCCCTATGATTCTTCCATTCATCCCTATCAAGTGCTTTTATGGGCCAATCTATTATATAGGTGTCTAGTTCACCCCTCCATCTTCGCCACATGTCATGCTCACATCGTCTTTTCCCGTCTTTGGGGACCCACTCTGTCATTATTTTTGCCCAGAAATCGTCCGACATGCGACAATCGTGGCCCGCCCAATCCCACTTAAGCTTGGCAGCTTGTTGCCCGACACCAGCAATGTGCGTTTTAGAGCGCAGTTCGGTTTTTTTTATAGCATAGGCCGGCAAACGAGCAAGTAGGTCACCTGACGGTAAATGATCTCCACCGCCTGTTCTTCGCCGTGTTCTTATGCGATCTGTTAAATGTTAGTGCGATCCACACATAATTGTTTCGGGTCTGGGTGTAGAGTCCGCAAGTCCCTCGTAGTTCCTGATGCTCACGATACAGATTAAACTATTGTGGGGTCAGGACTATGTGTGTGACTGTTGGGTGTATTTATTTATTTCCTCACCGTTCAGTTCAAGTGAACTATCCATACAACCCCAATTCAAGAACTACATCATTAATATGCGACATACGTTTAACTACGTAACAAGTAATGGTTAATTCATTGCGTGAACCAAACAAGGTTAATTCCGTCTAAACGCATGTGAGATTGGCAAAGATCATACTATATGTTTTGAAACTATTACATGTACAGTGTGACATATTCAAGCTTAATTTATTCTTTAGGTCGTGAACTAAACGTAAAGCCAGCCATCCTACTAATATGTATTATAAACGCAAAAGTTTGTAAGTATGGATGGATGGATGTATGTATGTTTGTTACTCTTTCACTTAAAAACTACTGGATGGATTTTAATGAAACTTTACAATAATATAGCTTATACATCATAATAGAACATAGGCTACTTTTTATCCCGGAAAAAGCAGATCACGCGGGCGGAGCCGCGAGCAAAAGCTAGTAGTTAATATAATATGCAACTTTTCAACAATAAATAAAACCTACTCAGAGAAACTAAAATAAGACAACAATGTTGAGTCGGTGATACTGTAGTTGTTAGTTATTAATACCATTGATCTTTTTGTGAAAGAATAATCAAAAATTGAATTTAGTAAAACAAAATCAGTATCTTAATTTGAATTTGCTGTTAGTTGGTTCCTTTTTGCGTAACTAGGTCCAATTATTAAATTATGATCATTAAAATAATATAATGGAAAATATTAATCATGTCCACTTTACTTTATTTTTTAAAAGTGTAATTTATGTCATAAATAAATAAATAAATACACCCAACAGTCACACACATAGTCCTGACCCTACAGTAAGATACGAGTCTTGTGTCGTGGGTATCAGGAACTACGAGAGACTTTCGGTCTTACAACACCCAGACCCCGAGACAAATATTTGTGGATCACTCAAATGTTGGTCTCGATGCGGCTACTCGCCCGCTGCGCCACGGAGGCTGTCCGTTAAAATAATGTTAAATAAACGTACACTATAAAATAAAACGCTAAATAAATAATAGTTTTATCTTCAAGCAATCTGAGCACGAGATATCACCCGGACGTCCACACATAGCACAAAAACAAGCTTGATTTACACATCGCAGCACAAACGCCACTTTCTTATAATATTATACTAATAAAGTCTCATATATAACCCTCGTTAAACGTCCTTTCGTCAATTGGACCTAGTTACGCAAAAAGTAACCAACCTACAGCAAGGTCAAATGGAGATACTGATTTTATTATGCTAATTCTCACAGAAAACCGACGTAAAGTAGCGGCTCGCTGCTGCGTTTCGTACGGTGAGTGAGATAATAACTGGATATGAGTCTTATCTTCGTATACTTGGATGTATATAAAGAATCTCGTTCTTTTTTTTACATTCTAATGCATAAGTTTGTCATGCAGTGCTTGTATTACCAAGCACTTTGTTACACCAGACCATTGAATTATCAAAGGCATTTTTCGTCCAGGCACGGCAAAGTGACTGCACTACACCTGATGGCAAGCGCAGTGTAGTCCAAAAACAGCGACTGCCGACAAACAATGAGATAATCGGTGGTCATCAGAATCATGGCGGCCTGTATAAATGCGTCTAGTTACTCTAATGAGGGAAGAAGCAGATCTAGGGGCCTTGGTCAAAATTCCCGCTAGATGTGAATCGAGCCTAACATAAGCAGGTTCTACGAGCCGGTCACGCACCGAGATACACTGCATTTCCGAGAGATCCCACTGAATTTTGCAGATATATTGTTGTCTTGAAATGCATATATTGATTAAACGTAAACGTACTGTACACGTAAAAACGTAAAATCCTACACGACATTACTCGGTATGGCGATTTGCTCGTCCTCTGTAACAACATGGGCTTGCGTCATGCAGCGATAGTTGCACCGCAGCCAACCCCTTCAGATATACTCCTGTGAGCTCATGTATGTACAATGCCTAAAGAAAGAAAGAAAAAATGCGTTTATTACGGTATCTTTTCTTTTCTTTTTATAACATAGGCCGGGAAACGAATAAGTGGGTCACCTGACGGTAAGTGATCTCCGTCGCCCATATACGACTACAATACTAGAAGGATCATAGGCGCGTTGCCGACTTTAAAGGGAAGGGATAATTAAGGCAGGGGGGTTTGTGTCTCTGGATATCACATACTAATAATAGTAATAATTGAGTACCTACTATAATAATACTATTCTTACTATTTTGACCAACACAGTTAATATTTGATGTTCAGCCAGCCAAGTTCCAGTCACGCGTCAAAACCACACAATTTAATACAAGACTATTCCTACACACCTGCACTTTCGAGCGCAGTGTATGCTTCCGAATTACCGACGCGTGTCTTTTCCTATGCAATTACGCGAAAACATACGTTTATGTAACATGCTTATATACGCTGCGGTTTAGTCGAAAGGAAAATTAATCGCTATCGACCGGTCGTGAAGAAAATTTTTGCGAATCGGGGCCGTCAGCTCGTCTAGATCTTTCATCTTAGTAGGTTGTAATTTTTTTTTCTCTTTTTCTTAGTCGTAGACTGCCGCACTATCCTTCTATTAGGGCATGTATTAAGGAAAATGATCTAGAATATTAAATTTTAATATTTAAGTTTTTTTTATATTGAATGATGATACGAGCAAGGCGCTCGCCTGATTGTAAGCGCCACGCCTGCCCATAAACAGAAGCAACCACACAGAATTACAAAGCACTGCAAGGCACTGAACTGAGCTCGTCACCCCCGAGACATAAGATGTTAAGTCTCATAATGCCCAGTAGTTTCACTGGCTTCAATGTCCTTCAAACCGAAACACAACAGTGCTTTCACACTGTTGCTTGGCGGGAGAACTAGACAAAGCGGTGGTACCAACCCAGACGGCCTCTCGCATACGAGGGACCTACCACCTTGTGAAAGTATTAATAATTGTAACTGACTGTATTCTGTGTTATGCCTTATATCTAATAACAAATATATATATAAAATAAACAACCTATAAATCATCTGAAGATATATTAGTAGAAAGATAAAGGTAACGCATCAGGCAATCTGTCTACAATCAATATTCAACTCATGCCTGTGTGCAAGGAAACGCATAAAATCTCCCAAAAAATATGCGCATAAAAGGACGACATTTCCTTCACTTTCAATTTTTAGTTTTCTATTTGACAGAGAGCCAAGACACGAGCGTAGTGTAATCTATCCGTATCAGTTAATACAAAACACATATTCCATCTAAGGTTTTTTAATTGCATACAGAAGTTATGTATAGTAATAATAAAATATTAATTACGTAATTTTGAAATAATTTAATAGTTTCATTTATAAACATTTTGTAACATGATATCAAAGGTACTTGAAAAAATGTTATCTTTTTATCCAAATCGCATTAAATTAAGCAGCGTTTTTATTATATATAGCGAAATATGCGTTGTAAAAAGAATACTGCGCCGACCCCACTGCGAATGGGATAAAAGCAGATGGAAGAACATATACAAACATTCAGAACAGATTACAGCGTAGATATACCCCACTAAGTTTTTTTTTTACTAACCCTGTATTATATTCGTCCCACTGCTGGGCACGGGCCTCCTCTACTGAATGAGAGGGACTAGGCCTTAGTCCACCACGCTGGCCTAATGCGGATTGGTAGACTTCACATACCTTCGAAAAATCTTAGCGAGTTCTCGGGTATGCAGGTTACCTCACGATGTTTCCTTCACCGTTAAAGCAAGCGATAATTAACAATTAATATACACTAAGGTTAACTAATGATAATGATTCAGAATAATCTGATGCAAAAATGCAGACAATGTTATAAAGCTGCAGGTAATCCCAATAATAATAAAACAAACGATGCTGCGTTACCCGCAATGTGTATACTATCTAGTAATGAGTTTTACAATGTAGTACAGTTTCCGCAATGTAAAGTAATTTAGGTCTTAGTAAAAGAGAATCACGGTGTACTTTTTATATGCATGCATGGTGTATGCGTACGCGACTGCTATGCTGAGTTCTTGAGTTCGATAGCGGGTCGGGTAAAAGTGACATTGGGGTTTTCTATCACATAATGCTCGGTATCAGCCCGAAGTCTGGAATTGTGATATGGCGATAAGGGCACCCCATATAATTTTATTCGACGGAGATACGCTCATAAGGGTTGAGAGCGCCTAAAGCGTTCGCCCGAAAGTCCGGTGAAGCTGTAGAAAGCCGACTCGCGTCAGGCTAACAGTACAACGCCAAACCGAAAAAAAAAAAAAAAAAAAAAAAAAGGAGATACGCTCGGCGAAATGTGAGAGAACTGGATACACCTCTGCCTACCCTTTCGGGGATTACAGTCGTGAGCGCGGATTGTCTGTATGAATGACGAAACGAGTAGATCGGTCGCCTAATGGTGAGAATCTATCCAATATCTCACACTGCATGGTTCGAAACTGGCGCTGATCATTCCGACAAGTAAGATGTCACATAATGCCCAGCAATTCCATTTTTTTTTCATTCATTTTCATTTTATTTTATTTTTATATCCTTCCTACTACAACAGTGGATACACACTGCTGGCTGATGAAACAGATAAAGCGGTGGTGCCAACCTTTTTTAGCGTAGGCCGACAAACGAGCAAGTGGGTTACATGATGGTAAATGATCTCTACCGCCTATGTACGTGCATAATACTCCAAGAAATTGAGGGACGTTGCCGACCTTAAAGGAAAGAGATAAGAAAGGGATTTAAAAGGAGGCCGGCCATTAGGACATCCGGCGAACCTAGACGGCATCTGGCAAACGAGGGACGTACCACTTAATAAGCATACAGAATCGCATAAAGAATTTACTCGCATCACTTTATTTCATCGAGATCAAGAAGTAAAATCGTCAGTTTCTGGGTTCAATTCCCAGCTCGGCCAATAATAATTTGTATTTGAATTCTCAATACGAAAAATCACACACGACTTAAATAGCGATAGGTTCGTCCAAATAAATCATGGGTCAGAAATAAGCTCAGCAAAACATTGTTGAAGCGCTAGAAGTGCTGTCTATGTATTTAAATAAAACCGATAAGATAAATGCGGATGCTGTTAACATCGGATGTAATCAAATGAAAAGCCCCATCACCATAAAGATACTACACATTCAACCCGATCTGACTTTCACTATAAATTACTAGGTTTTCTTAGAAAGTGTTGCCGAGTGCTTGTCTATATGCAATTATTAGAAACGGGACTTTATCGATACTCCTGTGCGAAGTGTTATGCCGATGCAATGCAGGTTTTCCACTTTCATTTTCATGTCTTGGAGATTTCTCTTGACGGTCGGACAATTGGGTGGCATGGTCACATCGGGTTTAGTGTAGTCACTTTATCGCTTTTAATTTTCGATTAACATGTGGAGTTGTCTTCGTACAGCTGTAATTGTTGTTCTTGAACACGAGTTAACGAAATAACTTGTTCATTTCTTACGTTTATGCGAATGTTTTTTTTTATAGCATAGGCTTGCAAACGACCAAGTGGGTCACCTGATGGTGAGTGATCTCCACCGCCCATGTACGCCCACCACCAGAAGAATCATGGGCGCGTTGCCGACCTTAAAGGAAGGGGATAATTAGGGATTGGGAAGGGGAGGGGATTTTGGCTTCCGGATATCTCACTCACCGTACGAAAAGCAGCAGCAAGCCGCTACTTTACGTCGGTTTTCTGTGAGACAGTGGTAACGAGCCGGTCGAGCCAGCCCATTCATGCTGTAGACAAAACTGTCTACAGCGTGGCTCTACCACTCAAACACGTTACACGGTTACACATGTTACACGGTTCAACGGATTTTATTTTAATTTTGGTCCCGATGTTTCGAAAGCTTTTCAGCCTTCGTGGTCACGGGGTGGACTGGCCGAGAATAACTTGGAATGACTTGGCCAATCTGAAGCCACCCGTCCTCTACATTTCCAGCCATAATTTACACCCGATATCTGAAAGGCCGATCAATATAAAAATTAACTAATCGTCTGTCAAATCCTATGTCACGTCAAATTGAGTTGCTAGAAACGTGGTTAACACTCTAATCCTTAAACTACTGAACCGATGTTAATCAAATGTTGCAAACTGAGTGCAGTTTATCCAACTTGAGAGATAGGATAGTTGATATGTCAATTTATATTCGCAATATTTTTTTTTATTGCAAATTATTAGTTATCTGTGAGTTCCATAAGGTTCTAACAGATGACGGTGTAAGGTAATTTATCGGCTGGATTGAGTAAGTATCCAATAGATGGCGCATATTGTATTGAATAGTTTACTACAATATAATTTAACATATATCTTAGCCACAGCAACGCGTGGCCCGGTCTGCTAGTTTAATTATATAATACAAAGCAAGTCGAATTTTAAAAACATTCGCCCACGAAAGACATTTTGGTCCGTATGTGCATTTTATTACGTGCTAAATTATTGACAGCTGTCGGAAAGGACAATATAGACTATTACATAATGTTATAAATTGCACTTTGTTATTTCATTCCTCTGTGTTCGATCCTTATATCTTTATAACGACGTGTTATGTTGCGTATGAGACTATATTATTATGATGGCAAAATAATGAGCCGTGATTTTCTTGCGACATAGCAATTTGGATGTTCATGGGCGGTAATGATCACATACGACTGGTTAGCGACTACCGTAAACATGCTAAACAACGTGCCATAGTGTCTTGTTCGGGCGAGTCGCATTCTGGGGTGAGCGTTTTTTTAAGATCCGATCGGCATTTTTTATAGCATAGATTGGTAAACGAGTAAGTAGGACACCCGATGGTAAGAGATCTCTACTGCCCATGTACAGCCCACAATACAGGCGCGTTGACAACCTTAAAGAAATGGGATAATTAAGGGATTGGAAAGGTGAGGGGATTTGGGCTTGCGGATATCTCACTCACCGTACGAAACGCAGCAGCAAACCACTACTTTACGGCGGTTTTCTGTGAGATAATGGTAATGACTCGGTCAATCCAGCCCATTCACGCTGTAGCAGATTCACGCTGTAGATAAAACTGTCTACAGCGTGACTTTAACATGAAACTTAAAAAAAGTCAGAGCTGTATGCTCTTGTGGCTAGTTTCCATCTTGCCACTTTCATATCGATAGTCTGTACCACTCCCGCTGAGCTGTTACTGCTTCCGATTCAAAATGTTTCACATGAGTTGTCCGGAATTTAAATGTAATGGATCTGCCTCTACATTATGGGACAAAAATTATTTCCGCGAACTGTGGATTTACTAATGGCACCTCTGCCCACCTCTGCAGGTGAGCTGTAGGGGTGAGTTTAAGTTATAGTTTTTACTGTAAAAAGGCATCGTTAAATTTGTAGGTACATCCATAAATTTTAATAAAAAATCTACTTATTTACTGCAAGAAATGTTCATAAAAATATAAAATAAATCCAAGCAAGTAAGCCCCTTTACAGCTCTTTAATAAGCACTAAAACACCGACCGTAAATGCTAATACACGTTTACAAGCACTAAAGGTTAGGTTAACGTACTCGAGAGAGGTTTTATGCTGTTAAAATTGCCGTACTGCTTAGATCCGGCAGATCAAAGCGAGTATTGCCTACGAACTTCAAACACACGTAAAATGTGACGCTAACCCTACTAACAGAGTCTCTGTTATAGTTACCTATAGTGTGGATAATTACAGGATGTTCTATAAGTGTAAAATCTCTATAGTAACGAAGAGTGTCCAACTTTATTTTTCCATCTGCCCTTACCCCATTCGCAGTGGGGTCGGCACAACATACTTTTTAACACGCTTTTATTAGCTTCATACGTATGTTAGTGTGTAACGGAAACTTTTAACATGATTTGGACCTCCTACAAAACGTCGTACAGCATACTTATCAAGGACCGATGACAATATTTTATTTATTCAATATTTAAATATAATTATAGTATACTTTTTTTACAATAAAATTATTTTTTCTTTAAATCTATTAATATTTATTTTCTATTTTTAGTTGCATTTTTTAGTTTTTTTTCCAAATATTTTTTGTGTTAAAAAATATTTGGCTTGTAGTTTTCACGACCGGCCGCCTACCTGACGTACACCCCTCTGGAGAGAAACATCCAGACCCGACGAAGCAAATATTTGCGAATCACACAAACATTTCCGTGCGAGAATGAAACCCACTATTCCTTCAAATCAAATCAAATCAAATCAAATCGTTTATTAATCATGTAGGCAATTGAAATAGCGCTTATGACAAGTCAGTACAAAAGTAAAAGAAACTTATATAAAGGAATCAGTATCAACTAATGTATACATACATACATAGTATCATCAAAATACACTCGGCAATTACACTAAATACACGCCTTCACAGACGGCTACTCGCCCATTGCGCCACGGAGACTATCTATGAGTGTCCTACTAAAAAACTTGACGTATATGAAGGGGTTGAATACTAGAGTATTTCGTTAGTAGTGGAGAATTGCTGTAGTAAGGGAAGTGGTTGTGGACGAGTTACAGGGTGTGCCATTGGCAGCGTAAAATTTTAATTTACGCCGCAGGTTTACTCGCTTCTGTAGCTTTCTAAAGTGGAAGTACCTAATTCATACACATCCTGTAGGTAAAAAGGATCTTTTAGTATGGAACACCATTTTAATTCAGTTTATATTTTAATGTCTATGTTACGTTATGAATGGTAGAGCTGTAGACTGCTTTGTCTACAGCATGAATGGGCCAGCTCGACCGAGTTGTTATCACTGTCTCCCAAAAAAACGACGTAAAGTAGCGGCTTGCTGTTGCGTTTCGTACGGTGAGTGAGATATCCGAAGGCCCAAATCCCCGTTCCTTACCCAATCTCATAAATATCACTTTTCTTTAAAATCGGCAACGCGCCCATGATTCTTTTGGTATTGTGGGCGTTTATGGGCTGTGAAGATCACTTACCTATGCTATAAAAAATACTTAATTGCAATAATATAATACCACAATCTAGATTAATGCGATCGACCTTAAAACTTACTTAGTAACAAGGAAGGTTCTGGAATGGAGGCCACGTACTGGCAAGCGCAGCGTTGGGCGTCCGCCTACAAGGTGGACAGACGGCCTGATAAAGGTCGCGGGAAGTCGCTGGATGCAGGCCGCTTCCAACAGGTCGGTCTGGAAATCTTTGGGGAAGGCCTATGTTCAGCAATGGACGTCCTGTGGCTGATGATGATGAAGTTACAAAATATATAGAAAACATTTTGATTAAATGCATTTCACTCGATCACCGCTACTAACTACAATCATTCGATCGATATAGTTAACGTATAAAACACGTAGTAATGTCGATTGTAGATGGCAACGATCCATGTCTAAAGTGAATCACATTATGGCCAAATCGGGACCAAAATTACAGTGATTTAAGTCGTCATAACAACCGCATAATGGTGTAAATTGCCGCCGTAACGTATTTATGTATGTGTTGATTTTAAAGTGGGTGTAAATAATATGGCGAAATACATGGATAATGTACATACGCACTCACGCCTGTGATCCCCGAAGGGGTAAGGAGAGGTGTAACCAGTACCCCCACATTTCGCCGAGCGTATTTCCGTCCCATGATGTGATAGGGGGTAAGCTTATCGCCATACCGGGCACAATTTCAGACTCCGAGCTGATACTTAGAATTTCGTGTTAGAACAACCCAATATCACTTTTACCCGACCCGGGGATCGAACTCTTGACCTCAGCACTGCAGTCGTACCGCGTACGCATTTTAACTGCGCTACCGAGGCAGTGCCATGGATAATATGTGGTATAAAAACATAGATAATAATGATAATAATGATTTTAAATCTCCTCTAGTATTAGTATGAGGTTTATGAGTAGTAAAACTACACTGTAGAGTTTTTCTGCCATAAATATTCAAAAATGAAATATCCCTTTCCACTCATATCGCACCCATTAGCAATAAATGGACCTCTTACATAGTCCTTTGCTTACTTATTCGTAAACGCACACCCGACGGGTTCAATGAATAATATATTTGGTGGATTATAAGGTAGGCCGTGTTTCTCTACTTCTGTAAAATTAATGTGTAGAATAGGAATAAATGATGAGTTTGTTTTTGGGGAAAATTGGATGGCAGCGTATCCTACTGGTTTTGGAAAGGGTGTATATGTTTAGAGAAAAAAATATGTATTTTCACCAAGTCAATTTATGTGAGTTTTCGAGGCTATACAATTTTGTCTACAGCATGAATGGGGCGGACCGACCGGGTTGTTACCACTGTGCCACAGAAAATCGACCGGAAGTACCAGCTATTTAATGCGTTTCGTACGGTGAATGAGATATCCGGAGACCCAAATTCTCTTCGTCACCCCTTATTTTTCCCTTTTATTTAAGGTTGTCAACGCATGATAATTCTGGTATTAAGTTCTGTTTAGGGGTCCCTCGAGTAGCTGATCCACTTGATTACTATCAAGCTCATTTTCCGTGAGTAGCTTCGTTTCGATGAGACGACCAACAATTCCCTATGCGAAAATTCTCTATTGTGGTAGCTAACAGAGGTAGCAAGGATAGAATATTTCGATTTGATGATACTCAAAAAATTATTTTTTTATTTGTAAGACAATATGACAGTTAAATTATATAAATATTAACTAAGTAAAAACAAAAAAATCAGCTGGTTAGTAATCATACCTATTGGAATATGTTCCATCTAGTAGCAGCATTTGTTTTTTTTTAACAGATTTATGATTCATTTTTTAATATTCCAAGAATGCATTTAATAAGTTGTGTATAAGTTGTAACAGTACGATGGGGTTGATATATCCTTTTGAATAAAAACCCCTAATTAAATAAAGATACATAAAAAAAGGATGTACAGGAGTTTTTAAACGATGCCGATACCTTTATCTTCTCAAAAATGATTCCTATAAAATTGCATTTTTATAGCGGCAATGACGAAACGAGAAGGTCACTGACCTGATGGTAACCGTCACGTCTCCATATAAACATAAGCAGCAGCAATTATAATTTCGAATTATCAAGCACTGCATGGCACTGGTCTGCACTCGTCACCTTGACTTAAAAAGATTTAAAAAATCTCATAATGCCTTGTAATTTCATTGACTTAAATGACCAAACCGGAACACAACAGTGCTTTAAAATCTACATTCAAAACATCATAATGTTTATGTAATTTAATAGCCTTCCGCTGTTCTACATTTTATTGGAAAATCAACTTAGATTTGTACATAAGTATCATTTCTAAGAATCCGTCTTGCTCGTTCAAATACCTGAGCCAACTTGTCTTAGCAGCCCGCGGAAGGAAAGAAATCTAGCTTCCGCTGTCAACACCGTGTTTATCTATGTCAATGACAGTGATTCATGGACATGTTTTTAGGGTTCCGTAAGGGTTTTTTCTGAAGGTAGGATATTTATATCCGCCCGGATAGCGACCACCGTACACATGGTATTAAAATCTGCCATTGTGACCCACATACTTTGTGTGGATCGCGTTCCAGGGTCAACCATTGTATATCCGGTTCTCCCGAGGGGCTTGCGACATGACTTGATGGTTCCAAAAAAACTCCCTTCCCCTTCTCAATCCCATAATTATCCCTTTCTTGGTCGACAATCCATAATTTATATGTATTGTGGATGTTCATAGGCGGTGGAGAGCGCTTACTATCAGGTGACCCATTTGTTCGTTTGTCAACCTCTGCTATAAAAAATCAGAACCCCACTACAAAGTCTACGCTGCATCACGTCGTCTGCCTTATTTATAGATTTTAAGCCGTAATATGTAGCCTTGAAAAAGATGGCAGGCAACGGATGGATGCGGGTTGCCCAAGACCGGGATGGTTGGCGCTCACTTGGGGAGGCTTACGTTCAGCACTGGACGGCAATAAGCTGAGATGATGATATGTAGCCAAATGAATCTTCTGCAGTAAAAATTTAATTGTACACGTTTGAACCCTCGGTGTGCGAGTCCATATCACACTTGACAGTTTTTTTATATTACGATGCAGAAATATTAAGTGTTGAGCGGATAAGCTGTAGTATATTGAGAACATTATTACCGATCGATCACTATAATGTCCGGAATACACCTGCGACTTAGACAAAGAGTAATAGGCCCATTTTGACCAATAATTGGCTCATGATAAAAAGATACCAGGCGCTAGGTTGGTAGGTAGGTAGTGTTGGTGTCACGGGTTCGTCTATTTCTGCCGCCAAGTAGCAATGTGTAGGTGAGCACTGTTGTGTTTGGATTTAAAGGTCATTGAAGCCAATGAAATAATTGGGCGTTTTGAGACTTAACATCTTATGTCTCGGAGTGACGAGCGCAGTTCAGCAATGCTTTGTAATTCGATGTTCTGTGTGATATTGCTTCGGTTTATGATCAAGTTTGACACTTACCATCAGACGAGCGACCTACTCGTCTCGTCATTAATAATAATAATATAATACTAGCCACGTTCCAATGCTGGGCATGGGCCTTCTCTGCTGATAAAGATTTGGCTTGTCGTATTTACGACCGGCTACCTGCCTGACGTCAAGGAAGAATACTGACCCAGACTTGATTGTTCAAACAAACATTTGTTTCGACGCGAGAATCGAACCCGCGACCTCTCGATTCACAGCCGGCTACTCGTCTGCGCCACAGAGGCTGTCAAAACTGACATAAAATATTTATTCTAAAATACCTAATACACCACCTGACATTATATAGTCGGTTATTCTGACCTTGGCATAACATTAACATAGAAATCGGTGTACAGAAACTTGTTTCGTACACATTGGGCCATCTGCAATACTATACTGTCAAGGACATCAAGAAATTAACGGATTTCACATACAATATATTTAAAATAAGCCTAAACTACCTGATTATGTTAATTACCTCATTAAGTTTCGCGTCAGTCGTTAAGTATACGAGGGGCCATGTGGGTTGGTACGCTTTTTCTATTTCTGCAGCCAAGCACGGTTGTATTTCAGTTTGAAAGATATTAAAGCCAGTGGTACTATGACTAGATTATAGAGATATGAGATAGAGCCACGCTGTAGACAGTTTTGTCTATAGCATGAAAGGGCCGGCTCGACCGGGTCGTTACCACTGTCTCACAGAAAACCCACGTAAAGTAGCGGCCTGCTTGCTGGGTTTTGTACGGTGAGTGAGATATCTGGAGGCCCAAATCCCGCTCCCCTTTCCAATCCCTTAATTATCCCTTCCCTTTAAGGTGGGCAACGCGCCTATGATTCTTCTAGTATTTTAGGCGTACATAGGCGGTGGATATCACTTATGTCACCATACTTACATATGGTGACATACTTATGTATGTCTAATGGTCACCTGATGGACCCATTTGCTCGTTTGCCTTCGTCGTAGGAAGAAGCAAGTCGAGAGGTCTGCGACAAGACAGACGGATAACCGATGCAGGCACGATACAAGGATGTACCCCTATACCCGCTCCAACCAACCATCAACTCCTGTCGCAAGCCCCTCGGGAGAACCGGATATACACTGGCTGATCTTGGAACGCGATCCACACAAGGTATATGGGTTACTATGTCCGGTTTTAACACTATATGTACAATGGTTGCTAACCGGGCCGATATATCCTACCACCAGATAAAACCTGCATAAATTACATTTCTACAAACATCTCGGCACTTGGCATTATTTATTTTTCATTCACTTATTCCTTTCATCATTGTTACAGGAAGAAAACATCGCCTTACGGTTAATAAAGCAACACGCCGAAGAAGAGCCAGAGAGCAGTCCGACCTCCCCCGAAGAGTCATATGGCACGGGAAGTACAGGCAGGGCGTACTTCGACGAAGGGGGCTATGTCGCTGGGGGGTTTAGGGACCAAGACCCTTATGTGAGGAATAGATTTAACCAGGCTGCGTCAGACAACCTGCCCAGTAACAGGGTCGTGCCGGATACAAGAAACGCTATGTAAGTAAACAATGGAGTAGTTTATACATGTGTTATACATGTCACTATATACCATAGCAGATCGCCTAATTAGAATAAGTCATATTAAGCTATTTGCAACAAAAAAAATGCCAAAAGGCCATAAATTACCATAATTTATTTAAAAATGAAGTATTTGCAATAGTAATCATTCGATAAAGCTATTCTAGGGAGTGCTTTTGGTTATCTCCTTTATTGAAGAAGATAGTACAAGAAAAAATCTTATTAGAAGTATTTAAAATGCTCAGTATCGGTCCGGAGTCTGGAATTGCCGGGTGGAGTTCTGTACATGATGTGATGGGGGCAAGCCTATCTGGTGATAGGTTTGCCTCCTATCACATCATGGAACGGGAATACGCTCGGCGAAATGTGGGTGTATTGGTTACACTTCTGCCAATCCGTCCGCAGATTAGAGGCGTAAGTGAATATTATAAAAACGGCAGGTCACTGAGTAGCAAAAACACACTGCACTGAGGGAGGAGCGACTCATTGGTTCAGTGGCAACGTACTCAGGCTCCGGAACCTATAGGCTCCCTGGTTCAAATTCAAACTCATTCAATCACAATATGTGTTTGAATTTCGTAAAAACACACTAAAGTTGCCCGGTACTGGAATTTGTGCGCGATATGGCGAATGATGTAGTTCATCATGAGACAAAATAAAATCGGCGTACTATGAGTTTACTAGTTACACATCTGCCTAGCCCTCGGGGGATATATGAATGAATTGAGTGAGGAATGAGGATGCTGAGGTCACGGCGGACCGAGGTTAGAGATCACGCTAGTTCATGTTTCGTATGCGAAAAGAGCTGTCACTTAGCATTAACAAGTTGAACAGAACGAATATTAGATCATCTCGGAATAGAGTTGAAATTAAATTATGGTTGTATATTTGTGAGCTAGCATTAAAGGCTTAAAGACTAATGATAATGTACAGTAATGAATATATCTTTATAAAAGAGCCCGGCAAACGAGCAAGTGAACACCTGATAGTAAGGGATCTCCAACCAATGAGGAGATTTATCAAAAAGGTTAATAGCTAAATAAAAAAATTGACTGCCTGGGTGGTGCAGTTGTGTTGCTTACTGCTATCCTGGGGTCTCTGGTTCAGTGTCAAAGGTTGGATACCTATAGGATTTTTCTATGTCGAGATGCTCAATTGATACTAATTTGACAGTATAGGGATATGGTCACGCCCAATCACATAACGGGACGGAAACAAGCTCGGCGAAATGTGGATATTCGGGTTATACCTCTGCCTACCCTTCCCGGGAATACAGGCGTGAGTATAAATACTCACTTCTGTATGATATACATATCAATTACTAAATTAGTGACATCTCCACAAAAATTATACATATATATATATATATATGAAGTGACGTAGAAGCAGTTGGTTTTAATTTACGAGTACAGCATTTATTAAATTTCCTAGCATTCATCTCGATGCATTAAAGGTTTGCAGTAAATTATATAATCGTGATAAGAACGTGATTTGTTCAGGATGTTACTGTGCAGTAAATTATTTCTTGTTAGAATGAAAACACCTTGTGGTAATCAATAATTACTTACTGCTGCACTCAGAGATGTCACTTAACTTTAATTGCCATTAAGTCATTCCTTAGAACACGATTATTTCTCAGAGCCATCAATTAAGGTTTTTTCTGAACTCATTAATAGAACCTTATTTTCTGTATGCAATGTCGGAGCATAAAGCATTAACTGGCGATAAGTGTGGAAAGAATCTAATTTTAAGAAATTCAATGGCAATTAATGTGTGATGTTCAAATCGATATCTCAAACACAAAAGAACACCATTACACTGAATATAGTATATGTATTATAGTATATATAACACAGGGTTAATTTTAAAACACCAACAATCTCGCTGGACTAGATAGCTAACCCCACAAGGAAAAACTTTTGTTCTGCGACTTTTGATAATTTGTTAGATATTATTTTCATATAAAAATATGTATTAATTTAATTTCCGACTTGAATGTTTATATCTCAACGCGCATCGTGAAGATTACGTAAACAAACGCCTTCGAAGCGTGAGGAAGGGGGTGCAGCGTTAGCGCCTTTGAACTTGTCCCATTTATCTAGCCACCAGTCGTCTGTCATTCAATATTTTTTTTCATATATTGAGTTATGTCCGGACCCGTAGAACAAAAGTTGTTTCTTATGGGGTTAGCTATCTAGTCCTGCGAGGTTGTTAGTGTTTTAAAAGTAACCCTGTATACTATTGGATAAAATGTTATTGTTGTCGCCAGGTGCCGCTTAAAGAAATACGACGATGATCTCCCTCAGACGAGCGTGATCATCACTTTCCACAACGAAGCCAGGTCTACGCTTCTACGAACTGTTGTCAGGTAAGATAAGACATTCTGGCCCATTCTGTTTGTACCAGCGATCCCTATAATACGGTGAACTCTGTCATTATTTTTGTTATTAGCTTAAATGAACGAAACGATAAATTTATTTATTTCAAAGTTACATCAACTCAGTGACACCAATAAAATGAATACATACATTAACTGAATTGTTTTCATGGATGAACGTCACTCTTACAATTATAGATGCAAAAGACAAGTAATTTGGTATAATGCAGGTACAATGGTCCGGAGTCCCTCGGCCAGCTGATCCACTTGACTACTATCAAGCTCATTAGTTAGTTAATATTCATATAATTTAACAGTCATATTGTCCTACAAATAAAATAATAAATTTTTGAGTATCATCAAATCGAAATATTCTATCCTTGCTACCTCTGTTAGCTACCACAATAGAGAACTATCGCAAAGGGAATTGTTGGGCGTCTCATCGAAACGAAGCTACTCACGGAAAATGAGCTTGATAGTAGTCAAGTGGATCAGCTGGCCGCGGGACTCCGGACCACAATGTTGTTCAACTGCAAAGAATGACGCAAATCGGTATACAAATCGTGAAAAATACAAGAACAGAACAAAATTTTAAACAATACATTAATAAAACAATACGCATTAAGACAGTATTAATATCGCAAAACAGCAACAAAAACAAAAAAATTAAATGAAAACAAAAAGTAAATTACAATAATAAATAAATTAAAAAATATTTCTATAAAATTGCCATTATAATTACTATCTAAATTTAAATAAATTAGAATAGTATGTATGAAAATAAAACTACATACCATGACACAACTACAAGAGACTTACTACATAATACTCACTTAATTATGTATGCAGTGCCGGAATAAAAAATGTGCTAAACCGACCATAATGACATCATGATAATTTTAAATATGTTTGTAATGAAATGTACATTTTTTTACAGTGTGTTAAACAGAAGTCCAGAGCATCTGATAAAAGAAATTATTCTAGTGGATGACTTCAGTGACAATCGTAAGTCCTTATTTTTATTTATTTCTTTTGCATTAGTAAAATGTAAGTGTACTTTCGACAATCTAAGAGGTCCGATAAATACTCAAAGCTTTGACAATATTGTATGATAGTTGTCAAATTGGACCTATTCGTTTGTCAAGGATATACCAATGAGAACTAGCAAAAACTAGCTCCGGATAACTAACCTTTACTGTCATTAGATTTATGTGAATAGTAGAAGTATAAAGGGTCGCCACTAGGTTTTAAAATGTAAGTATTTCTGTTTTCTGCGTTTAAAAATAGAATTATTTATTGTTAACAGAAGTATCTTAATTTTACTAAATGAAAAGTAATTAGCGTCGACTTTCCTGGAGTGAAAGTGGGCCACAAACGTTTTGGACCCAAAGCCTGCACGTGGTACAGTCTGCTGACAAACGGACGAGGCAATGGCGAAACTTGGTTGTCTTGGACGGCTGGTCGTCCCACATAAAACCAAGTACATCGTCGACACGTGATAGGAAGGCAAACCCTGGCATTCAGCCGGCGTAACGTTTTACGCGTATCTGGCACGGTCACGGAATATTTCTTCAACATGTAACGAATGTAGACATACTCTAACCCAGAGTTCCCCAAACTTTTTTGTGTCGTAGACCCCTTGCCATGTTTTTCCGTGTTGGGTAGACCCCCTACTTACCTGATATTTATTTCTTGTAAATTTCTAACTGTAGTGAAGTTTAGTGTTAAAAACTTAAAGTAAAAACACAAGTTAATTTATACATTGCGACCACAAAGCGAATACCAACATTCTTCAATTTACACAATTTTATAAACATATATATAATACATTTTTGGAACGAAGTTCCTTACGGCAGGCTTGGAGGGGATAGGCATTTCGCTGCGTGACCTAACTGAAAAAAATGTGATAGTAAAACCGTAAGAAAAATGCGTGGAAAAAATGCGTGGAATAAAAGCGTTAAATGAGACGTGCGCAGGCGCGACAGTCAATGTGTCAATTTTAATGTCAGTCATTTCTATGTAATTTCATGTTGTCAAACAAAAATAAAGAGACATATTTAAAATGAAATTCATTCAGCCAGTTATAATTGAAGTATATAAAAATACTCCTTCGATTTTTAAAAGATTACACTAGCTCGTTATTATTTATAATTACATAAGTTGATAAAAAATGCTATACAATAGCTTTACCGCGGCAGTCTCCGTGCGCCACACGTCTTGTTTTTATTTCTATTTTTCTATTCTATTTCTATGTAATTTTATGTTGTCAAACAAAAATAAAGAGACATATTTTGTTATTTTAGTTGATAATTTGAATTTTTTGCAATTTGTGTCGATTGTACATTAGCCGAAGGAACTTCGTTCCTACCTGGTGTCCCACGACACACACCTATTTTTTACTATAAAGGTACTTTTATAAATACATAATGTATATGTTTTGATATTATAAGATAGTATGATGTAAGTAAATAGGTACTATCAGTGTATGTGTTGAGATCCACTGTCGTGGACCCCATTTTCATTTCATGGACTCCCAATTTTTTTTTCGCTGACGTAGACCCCTTGCAGGTTGTCATAGACCCCCAGGGGTCGATATAGACCACTTTGGGATTCACTGCTCTAACCAGACCGAGTTTCATGTCACTGTACTGAATATAAACTTGAGTGTATCCTTGAGTGGAAGCCATGGGAGAAAAGGTGTCCTCAAGGAAGACCAAAAATGCACTAGAAAGACGACACCAAGAAGGTAGCCGGTTCGAATTGGATCCAAAGAGCTCAATATCGGGATGAATGGAAAATGTTGAAGGAGCACACCAAGCAGGTCCAAAAAGCCTAGAGAAGAAGAAGGCCTTATATACAACGTATCATAGAAAGGTGCGGTAAAATGTAAGCCACGTGTATGATGTAAATATTACACCCCCCGTAGTACTACATCCGATTGTATTGCTAAATAAAGAATTTTCTTTTTTAACGAATAATAACATGTCGATAATCGACTTGCAACTTGGGACAACACTAAATGACAAAGCCTGCCAACCCGCATTAGGCCAGTGTGGTGGACTAAGGCCTAATCCCTCTTATTCAGTAGAGAAGGCCCGTGCCCAGCAGTGGGACGTATATAATACAGGGCTAGTAAAAAAAAATGACATACAGTAACACCTCAGACCTCCCTTCATTTCAAACTGTTACTTATAAAACATTGTCAATGCCAAAATTTATTTGACGCAGTCAGTTCGGTATTTACTGAATTTTATTGAGTAAGATAATCTCGTCGCCATTAACCAAGAAAGAATAATAAATTATTATTATAACGAGTTCTAAAATATGTTATATTTGACTCAAAGCGAGTATTATGAAATGGATTTTTGTGTTGATGTAGCTGATTATATCTTACAAGATGCTCGTCGGCTATACGCCAATTCATAGATTCTATGGAAGATCCGATAATTAAGTCTTTCAGCATACATGCTATTTCCGTGTTAATTCGTAACATACATTTGTATTTGACTTATAAGTTACGTACGTGTCCGTAGAATTACGTACATACGTAATTTATGTTTGAAAAGCGAGTGTCATTTATAACTAATAGTGATGTGCTCGATCTTACTAAATGAATGAATCAAATTAACTCGATTTTTAAAAGACCCGCTACATAAATATTCACTTTAAGGAGTATATCTAACGACCATTAAATATGACCAAATCTTTCTCTAACACCTAGTAAACTAGGTAAAAATCATAATGCAATAATTACAATTCCACCACACTATGTAAATGATATCTAACTATACATAATAAGTAGTTGAATAAGACAAGGATTTATTGCTGGAATGATTTCCCATAGCTGATAAGCACGAAACTTTAATAAGAAATACACACTTTTGTATGAGCCAATCTCATTCACACGTGTATGGATAAGCCTTTAATCTCCTTGGTGTAGGCAGCATACTGATATCAACAGGATGGTCTAGAATTTGGTATTTGACTCGTTTTTTTTATTATTTTAATCAATAAGCGATATTCCCCAAATTATATTATCGAAAGAATTATATTATTCAAGGCAAAAATAAAAAAGTTAGAAGCTATTTAAATCGGTTGGAAGGGCTAGTTGTCAAATGACGTAAAAAGGATGCACGACACGCCATGTTACGTCACAAGGCAGGTCACGCCTGTTACGATGCATGCGTGGGAGGGAGATAGCGAGATTTACCCACTACGCGCTCAACTTTGCTTATTCCAATATGGACATGAACTGCAGCCTCATTTTTTACCCAATTATAGTTTTGTTTTGTCAGAGTAGTTCCTTTTTCGTATTATTGACGGATAAATAATATAAAATAATGTAGAAAATTATATAAAGTCAAATACCCTATTTAGACGGGTGATTATCCGGTTGAAAATGGTAAAAATAGAAACAAATTTATAGTAGAATCAAACCCATTGTAAAAGGAAGAGAATACAACAAAATTGATAGGAAAAATAAATTAACGGC
Source organism: Amorpha juglandis (assembly GCA_949126905.1). Classification (NCBI taxonomy): domain Eukaryota; kingdom Metazoa; phylum Arthropoda; class Insecta; order Lepidoptera; family Sphingidae; genus Amorpha; species Amorpha juglandis. Next base: position 14,560,865 of record OX421374.1, on the reverse strand, counting down.
GATCTGAGGTCGGGAAGTGGGAAGGGGGGGGGGGGGCTTTTAAGGGTAAAAAACGGTTTATCTCGATTTCCGGAAAAACTACAAGTCCTATGGAAAAAATTTAAATCGCAAAGTTGTAGGTAATAAAAAGATCTACAACTTTTGTATACACACTTTCTTCACATAACCTCAAAATATATGTGAAAAATTCAAATAACCAAGTTTTTTGTTTTTATTTTTATCTATTATAATAAATCATTTTTTTTCACGAAATTTGGTAAAAACTTACCTTTTTGTATCCCAAATACACTGTAATTTTTTTGATTTAAAATATTTAGTTTTGCACCTTATTTTGACTTAATATCGAAAAAGCAGCCTAATTTTCAAACGAAAATTCTCACGTCAAAATATGAGCTTTTTTAAAAAAGTCTGTTGGTTTCTTGTTCATTGAATTCTCTACTTTCTGATGGTGTAAAAAAATATATACATTACTATGGTAAATGTGCTCAGAAAATGTAAAGTTATAAGTTCATATTTAATAAGACATATCTACAATATTTTGAGTAAGTTGTAGAATCTTCTTTAAATTATATGCGTAGATGCCTCTTTATTGTTATTTTAATATAACTTATATACCTGAGTGATCTACGGAAAATTTTAGCCCATCATAAAGAAGTGGGGAGGGGCTAGGTGGGTCTGGGCCTTACTACCTGTTATTTAGTAGTTCGTTTCTTTGCATTTTCTGAGCACATTTACCATATTAATGTATATATTTTTTTACACCATCAGAAAGTAGAGAATTCAATGAACAAGAAACCAACAAACTTTTTTAAAAAAGCTCATATTTTGACGTGAGAATTTTCGTTTGAAAATTAGGCTGCTTTTTCGATATTAAGTCAAAATAAGGTGCAAAAATAAATATTTTAAATCAAAAAAATTACAGTGTATTTGGGATACAAAAAGGTAAGTTTTTACCAAATTTCGTGAAAAAAAATGGTTTATTATAATAGATAAAAATAAAAACAAAAAACTTGGTTATTTGAATTTTTCACATATATTTTGAGGTTATGTGAAGAAAGTGTGTATACAAAAGTTGTAGATCTTTTTATTACCTACAACTTTGCGGTTTAACTTTTTTCCATAGGACTTGTAGTTTTTCCGGAAATCGAGATAAACCGTTTTTTACCCTTAAAAGCCCCCCCCTTCCCACTTCCCGACCTCAGATCGCCGTTAATTTATTTTTCCTATCAATTTTGTTGTATTCTCTTCCTTTTACAATGGGTTTGATTCTACTATAATTTAATTATGTTTCAAATTGGAAAATCACCGGTCTAATTCGACTCTTTAGTAATGTTCTTTGTATTGCAAGAATGAGTTTTTTTTGTTGTGTTTCGGTTTGAAGGACATTGAGACCAGTGAAATTACTGGGTATTATGAGACTTAACATCTTATGTCTCGGGGTGACGAGTGCAGTTCAGTATCATGTAGTGCTTTCAAAGTTCTGTGTGGTGTTGCTTCTGTTTTTCTCTTCTCTTCAAACCGAAACACAACAGTGCTTACACACTGTTGCTTGGCGGCAGACATAGACGTGGCTTGCTTGCCCCCTTCCACTTTACGTATAGTTGAAAATGAATTTATTTAGTGTTGTGTGAAAGACAATTCGTTCTTATGAAACTGTGTGACCAAACATTTTCTCATGTTACATTATGTTAACAATAATAGTAATTATAATTTCATTTCACACAATTTGTTTTAGTTACCGTTTTGTTACGTGTTTAGTTTATAGAAAGTTTATGTTTATGAGCATTTTTAATTCAGTAAAATCGTTAGCACTGAATATAAATCTGAATACTTTTGAGCGATTTCAAAACAAAGCCTCCTATATTATTATACCTATATGTTTTTATAATTCTGCTAAGTAAGCCCAGTTGTGTATGATTATTTTTTTAATTGAAGGAGGTTTTTCCGTTGTAATCATACATGGGTTAAGATCTTATGACGAAATATGATTGGGACCGCGGCTTGAAATTGATTTTTGAAGTGAAACAAGTCTTTAGAATCGTTGTGATTTGAAACTCGATGAAACGAAAATGCGTCACGACAAATACAAACATATTCATAAATAGGATTTAGCCTGCGAGAGAATGAGATTGATTACAAGTATGCTATCACGTCTCTTTGCGCCTGCGTACAACGAAGCCTTCGGAAAATGTGTCATAAACAACGTGGTGTATTATTGACGAACTTTATTTTTTTGCACTTACATGTTAAAATGCGTTGGTTAATTAATTTATTTTAATAGTTCTGATGTTTCACTTCTGCCGTGTATGAATTGCACACACATCATTTTTTTATTACAATGTGTTCACCAAAGGAGAGTTCAAATTAGAGTCCACTTAGTGGAATATTACAAGTATTTAGTAAATGACAACACCTCAATAGAATCACAAATTACTCATTCTAACATAAAATATTATATAACACCATCAGTGATGTATCGCTACATCGGTGAACGGATTCTAATCAGTCAATCCACGGCCACGTAACCACGGCCGATGCATCTCTTTCGAAAAGACGGGAAATAAATAAATTGGTATTTATACATCCAAATATAACGCGATTAAGACCCGTTTTAATATTATAGAATACCTTTGGATGACGTATTAGAGATGTGAGAGCGAATGGTATCATTTCGGAGCAGATACAGACGAAGTGGATGTCTTTAAGTAGGAAGGCGGCCCTTGATGCAAAGTACAATGCAAGGCAGAAAAAGTATTGCTTTGGATAACACTTGGCACATAGAACTGATCTTGAACGTAGGCTACTATTTCCCGAAAAAAAAAAAATTGGTGTGTGTCGTGGGACACCAGGTAGGAACGAAGTTCCTTCGGCTAATGTAGAATCGACACAAATTGCAAAAAATTCAAATTATCAACTGAAATAACAAAATAGGTCTCTTTATTTTTGTTTGACAACATAAAATTACATAGAAATAGAATAGAAAAATAGAAATAAAAAAAAATTGGTGTGTGTCGTGGGACACCAGGTAGGAACGAAGTTCCTTCGGCTAATGTAGAATCGACACAAATTGCAAAAAATTCAAATTATCAACTGAAATAACAAAATAGGTCTCTTTATTTTTGTTTGACAACATAAAATTACATAGAAATAGAATAGAAAAATAGAAATAAAAAAAAGACGTGTGGCACTCGGAGACTGCCGCGGTAAAGCTATTGTATAGCATTTTTTATCAACTTAAAAATAACGGACGGCCGTGTTCTATAATCAAAAATTCAAATTTCAAACCGCGTCTACATTTCCAAATGTCATAAGTTTCACAACCATCTGTTTTATTAACGGAATTTCGACTTTAACTTTGTGTGCTAGATATCAAATTAAGTTAAAAAAAATTATGTCGTGACAAATTTTTCGTGCCAACTTTTCGTACCAATTTTTTCCGTCTAGCCCCCTTTCGCAACGCGCGATAAGGAACTACGTTCCAAAAAAGACGTGTGGCACTCGGAGACTGCCGCGGTAAAGCTATTGTATAGCATTTTTTATCAACTTAAAAATAACGGACGGCCGTGTTCTATAATCAAAAATTCAAATTCAAATTTCAAACCGCGTCTACATTTCCAAATGTCATAAGTTTCACAACCATCTGTTTTATTAACGGAATTTCGACTTTAACTTTGTGTGCTAGATATCAAATTAAGTTAAAAAAAATTATGTCGTGACAAATTTTTCGTGCCAACTTTTCGTACCAATTTTTTCCGTCTAGCCCCCTTTCGCAACGCGCGATAAGGAACTACGTTCCAAAAAAACAGTCACTCTGGCAGAGTCGCGAGCAAAAGCTAGTACACAATAAATGCAATGAAAAGTAACAATTTCTCAACGCCAACAACAAATTACTTTATAGATGTACAAATGTTGAAAGGAGACTGCTTCGATCGGAGGATTGCCTAAGCGTCCGACGCTATGCATTTGTTACTTGCACAGTTTATTGCAACGTCCGCGGCACATACTAATGTACACGTTGTGCAATCTGTCACCAAAAATGGTCTTTTCCTTGAAGAAAGTTATTTATTTGCTGTTTATAAAGAGTTTAGATAGTAACTCTTTATTGTAGACACACACATAAAAAACAGAAAACAATAATAGACAAAAACAACAAGTAAATACATGTGCCACAAGTGGCGACCTTATCACTAAAGGCGATCTCTTCCAGGCAACCATTGGATGGAGAGAATTATCAAAAAACATGAGAGTTTAGATTGCATACAAGTACGCTGCAACCTTACTGGTAGACCAGCGCCGGGGCTCACTCGTGAATCCCAGCTAATGCTGAATATAGTCCAATTGCACGCACACCATGAAGTTTGGAGCAATACCCTTTGTTTCACTATATTGGTGTCTATTCTTTTGTGCCGGCTTCTTTATTGAGTGAAGTTTGCCAAATCTGAAAGTAATGATAGTAGCCACATATTTTTGGTGTGGATTGGTGAGTGGTACAATGGAATCGACACCATGCATATTGTAATTTGTAAATGCCTTGTATCATTTTTTTTTTACTATTGTACATTAGATGGTGTGCATTAAATAATTTATTTCTTCGTTCTTTCTTTATTCCTAGCTAATCCTAGAAATGTAAGATTTTCAAGATTTGAGTAGGCGGTAATCGAACCGGTGGCTGAACTTATCTCGACACATATGCCCTTGTCACCTTATTAAAAAGAATGGTAGGTACATTGTCGATCTAAGGAACGGAATGGAAATTAGGAAGGCGGGGATCTGTCGGGCATACATGATCTTACTTAACCTACAAAATACCATAAATAAGGGATTGAGAAGAGGAGGGGGATTTGGACCCCTGGATCCAATCACCGTACGAAACGCAACTTTAAGACGCTCTTTGTGAGGCAGTAATAATCCGGTCGATCCGGCCTATTCATGTGGTAGTAGATAAAAATAAAAAAATAACATTAATGAAAGAAACAAAACGAGAACAACCGAAGTCACTTAGCGAGGAAAAATAATTGTTGTTTTGCGTTACGATGCCAACAGATCGAAGACTCGGATAATGACGACGCTGTTCAGGGAATTCCAAAATCTAATCTTATAATTATTGATTTGTATTATATTATAATGTATGCATAGATCATTGCAGATTCTCACTTTATTACCACTTAGGTCAAATGGTAACCTTGAAGAACAAGTTTTGCATACGGAACTAGCTTCAGGACGACAACGCAGTTTTTATTTATAATTGTAAAACCATTTTAACGTGTGTTATATTGTACAGGTTTTAGACGATGGTGTTGTATTTATTGAATTATTGCTTTTAGTGTATTTATGTGATTTAAGTCTGATTAATTTGAGAAGTGTTTCTGGTACGATAGACGAGAATATGATAACAATTAAAAGCTATTTGCAAAGTATGCGGCTTCGTTACTATTTTATTTCACCTTTTTGACCCTCGACAAAAAAAAGGGTGCTAAAAGTTTGAACTCTATCTGTTTGTGGCTTTGTGAAGCTATTTGTTATTGTAGCGCCTAAACGAAATGTCATATATGGGTTTTGTTTGAAAGCCGATTTGCTATACAATGTGAAGAAAATTTGTTCAGCTAATAAATTGTTACAGATGTTTCTAATGAAATTGACGTCACAGGTTTCTAATTAATTAACTTAATTCACTAAAATCATCACAAAACATAACCAAAATTCTCTTCAACAGCTGAAGATGGAGCGGCTCTGAGCGCGATCCGCAAAGTCCGGATCATACGAAACCCGAAGCGCGAAGGCTTGATGAGGTCCAGGGTACGAGGTGCAGACGCAGCCACGGCGCCTGTTCTGACATTCCTCGACTCACATGTGGAGTGCAACGTCCTCTGGTTGGAACCTCTGCTACAGAGAATAAAAGAGGTAAATTTAAAACCTGAGCTATGACGATATTTAGGTGGTGGAAGGATATTCGTATCCGACCGAATAGCGACCACCGTACACTGGTGTTGTTGTCACCGTAAACCTGCCATAGTGACCTTGTGTGAGTCACGTTCCAGGGTCAGCCAATGTATATCCGGTTCTCCCGAGGGGCTTGCGACATGACTTGATGGTTGGTTGGGGCGGGTACAGGGGTACATTCTTGTATTATTGTGCCTGCGTCGGTCATCCGCCTGTCCTGTCGCAGGCCCCTCGATTTGCTTCTTCCCTCTCCGAAGAGGATCCAGATTTCAAAAGAGAAAGAGGTTTTCAATTCTTCGATTTCGTTCTTAGTGACATTTTGATTAAAATAAACGCTCTGTCGAACCATAATATCGGTATCATTAAACGTTCACAAAAGATTCAACGTTTTCCACTTCCACACACTCGCTCTAAAGGAAATTGATCTTTAAAACGTTCTCAGAAATAGAATCCACATTTAGAGCTGAAAGCTATTCGTTATCGAAGTTCCGACTCACTGATTTAAGACCTGAGAGATTCCTCTTGGGACGTGAGCAAGCCCGTATTTAGTAATAATGATCATAAATCAGTAGACGTTTATCTATGATTCTGTCTAGAACCAAGGCTCATAAATTTCGTTTGATATTTGAAAGGACTATTATATTTTGAAATGAGTTTGTAGATACAGTGGATCTTTGACTACTAATATGGTCCTATATTTATATAATGTATAAAATTAAGAAATACATCCAACAGACAGACAGACAATACAGATTGACTCATGAGTATCAAGAACTAATAGCGACTAACGATCCAACAACATCCAGACCCGAAACAAATGTTGAGGATCACACAAACATTGGCACGGTGCAGGAATCGAACTCGCGATCTCCTGTTTATCGGCCGGGTACTCGCTCGCTGTGCCACTGAGGCTATTAATTGAATATAATTAAACTAACTATTCAATTGATTTGATTTTTATTTATTTTCATTATTGTTGGCTGGGCGCTGTCTGCTTTTATTCCGAGTATTATATATATATATATACAATTTTCTCATAGTTCACCTAAATGCAGTATAAACTCATAGTGTCAGTATAATGGCTATATGGCGCAACATAATACATTTATGCAACAAAATGACAGCCTAATAGCACTTCATTGCTATTTTGTTGAACGTTATAAATAACGGTTGTCGTTATTTTACTATCAGTTGTAATGATAACGATTAAGTAAGTAAGTCGATCGAATGAATCATTATTTATATAGAATGTCATCAATTTTTATTATTATGTACTCATTGTTCGTCAGGCATAACATTACTAAATGGTATAGCGCTATAAATATTTTTATTGCTACTAGTGATTACATAATTATTATTATAGTAATGTAATTATGCAATGATACATGATAGATAGCAAATAGCATATGTAATAATCTTTTATTCTATCTGGCATCACTATTAGGTACTTAATCATAAAATATGGTTAATATAGCTGAATTGCATACTTTCGAAAATTGTAATTATTAAACCGTATACAATATGGTAAAAAATGCGCCACAGAGGCTCTTTTCAGCGGGTCGCGTCCCATGATCAGCTAGTAACTTTAGGACGGCATAATTCTGCCGACCCAATGTCTCTTGGCCGTCGGTATTATGTTTGGACTGTAATTAACAGCAATCCGGGAGTTTTGGCGGGAATTCTGACAGTGCAGTTTATCGCTTATTTTAATTCATTTCATAAACTAGTTTAGAGTTGTGTTTGTTGTATAAAAGTGGTTAGGATTCGTTCAATAAACATTGACGGTGATGAACAGTGTATGGAAACATTGAAATAAGTGAATTAAGAATCGTACTGAAAGGAGTTAACACCAAAACTCCGACAAGACCTTGAAATCGACCGCACCCGTGTTTCATCGTTCTTGTAAAAAGAACTTGAGAATATATTATACTTGACACTGGCTAAATGCATAATACTGCGAAAGCCATAAATAAAAAGAAGAAGAACAGCAATCCAATGATGTGACTTTGCCGTGCCAGGATAAAAAAATACAAATATTATGTAAGTTGCTTTCAACTAAGCTCAATAGCAATTCCGAAAATGTTTGTATACAGAATTTCATATAAAAAATTCTTTACAGATACTCATAATTAAATAGAAATTATTTTTTGGAACGAAGTTCCTTACGGCAGGCTTGGAGGGGATAGGGATTTCGCTGCGTGACCGAACTGAAAAAAATGTGATAGTAAAACCGTAAGAAATATGCGTGGAAAAAATGCGTGGAAAAAATGCGTGGAATAAAACCGTTAAATGAGACTTTTTTTAAACTTAATTTGATATCTAGCACACAAAGTTAAAGTCGAAATTCCGTTAATAAAACAGATAGATAACTTATGACATTTGGAAATGTAGACGCGGTTTGAAATTTTTTTTTTTTTTTTTACTAGCCTATAAAGTGTCCCACTGCTGGGCAAAGGCCTCCCCTTTACTCTTCCACTGGGTTCGGTCTTCTGTTAGCTTCTCCCAATTTGTTTCGAATGCGTCCAACTCGTCTTTCCACCGTTTTTTCGGTCGTCCGCGTTTTCTGTAACCATTCGCTGGAGTCCAGTTTGTCACCAGTTTGGCCCAACGATTTGGATGCATTCGAAGCAAATGCCCCGCCCAGTCCCACTTTAATGAGGCGGCCTTTCTCCCTACGTCCGCGATACGAGTTTTGGAACGCAATTCGGTGTTTTTGACATGGTCAGTCAGTTTAACACCGAGTATATTGCGCTCCATCGCTCGCTGGCACACCTTGAGTTTGAGCTTCTGTGACTCTGTTAATGACCAGGTTTGGGCACCGTAGGTTAAGACGGGCAAGATGCACATGTCAACGAGTTTGCGTTTTAAAGCGAGTGCTAGGTCGCCTCTTAAAAATTCTTTCAGGGACCAATAGCTCCTCCAAGAATTCTCGATACGCTTGGTAATTTCCCGGTCTTGTCTGTTCTTGAAAGAGACTATTTGTCCCAAGTAAACGTATTCGTCAACAAAGTCTATTTTCTGTCCGTCTACCTCTACCCTAGGTCTTGTGCTATTGGTCATTAATTTGGTTTTTGTTCCATTCATTTGAAGCCCAACCTCAAGGCTCGCTTTGCTCAGATCTTGAAGCATTGCACGAATCTCTTCAGGTTTGGATGCGAAAAGAACTATGTCGTCGGCGAATCGAAGATTAGTTAATCTTTTGTCACCGACGGCGATACCTCCTTCTGCCCACGAGGTCGCCAAAAGCTTAAAAACTTCTTCGAGGATGCTGGTAAAAAGTTTGGGTGACAGCGGGTCTCCTTGCTTTACCCCTCTCTCTATTTTGAAATAAGTTCCGGGTCTATGGATTTTGACAGCAGCGGTACTATTATAATATATGTTTCTGAGAAGCTGTATGTATGTTGTTTCTATTGAATTTGAATTTTTGATTATAGAACACGGCCGTCCACCGTTTAGTAGCCAGTCTAAGTCTAAATTAATAAGTTTTTATTTATAATTACATAAGTTGATAAAAAATGCTATACAATAGCTTTACCGCGGCAGTCTCCGAGTGCTACACGTCTTTTTATTATTTATTTCTATTTTTCTATTCTATTTCTATGTAATTTTATGTTGTCAAACAAAAATAAAGAGACATATTTTGTTATTTTAGTTGATAATTTGTATTTTTTACAATTTGTGTCGATTCTACATTAGCCGAAGGAACTTCGTTCCTACCTGGTGTCCCACGACACACACCAATTTTTTTTTTTTCAGACACAGTGCGGCAATGGTCCGTATCTAGTTAAATATTCTGTGCTAATTTTACAATCTTTGCCGCTTCTATTGTCAAACACCCGATCTAATTTCAATTGCCACAGACAGTTCCGTCTATTACCAATGTTTGTGTGCACCAAAAATATACAGGGTTACTTTTAAAGCACCAGCAAGCTCGCAGGACAAGATAGCTGACTCCATAAGGAACAACTTTTGTTCTACGAGTTCGGACATAACATGAATTACTACAGTACGCTGGACATAACAGTACCTACGCTGTAATATTAGTTTATATAATTGTCGTACAGTAATTCCAAATTCTGACACCTTCGTCTCTTGAATTACACGCTGGCCTTAATACTTGTATCATGTGCACTTGATAATGATTGAGGTTAACAGGTGTCTTTTATCCGAGTATTTTAAACTGACCTTTGCAATTAATTAGTCATTTCTTAATAATACGTTAAAGAGCAGACATGATTCCATAATTATGCATTTAGCGCACGGACGCATCACGCCTGTAATCCTCGAAGGGGTAGGTAAAAGTGTAACTTCTACACCTATATTTCGCCAAGCGTATTTCCGTTCCATGATAATACGAGTCTATCACCGTACTGGGCATAATTCCAGACTGGTTGGGTTGATACTGAGCATTTCGTGATAAAAGAAAATATTATTGGGGACCTTCATCAACGCAATAGCATAAAAACATACAATGATTGTTAGAATTTTTGTCTGTTTGTCTATGCGTTTGTGCACGGTAATCTCAGAAACGGCTTATCCGATTTAGATGTAGTTTTCACTAATATATTGTGTTAAGCTTCACTTAACACTTGGTTTCTAATCACTTGGTTTCTTGTCAATGCGAGCGAATGCTAGTTATTAATAAAACATCTACATCACAAGATCCTATTGGCACCAGATGTATCTCATAGAATCAACCCTAAGATTTTAGAATTGTAAAAAATTACCCATTAACAAAGTATTAAAAAGTTAATGATAAACTGGCAGGACCCACGCTGTACATAGAGCGAAGAAACTTAATATTAGGCAAAAGTTGAGAAATATTGTCCTCAATATTTATATATATTTGTTGATTGTCGCATAACTTTCCTTTAAATTCTATATATTTTTCCGTGACGAGAAGGCCAAGAGATTCATACAGATAGATCGAAATGCTTTTATTTAGTTGATTAAGACGTTCATCATCATCATCAGCCACAAGACGTCCACTGGTGAACATAGGCCTCCCCCACATTTCCAGGCCGACCTGTTGGAAACGGCCTGCATCCAGCGACTTCCTGCGACCTTTATAAAATAAGAAGGAAAAACCTGATATATGTTTACTTTATTTTACCTACCTAAACATATGCCCACTTTTTTCCACTTTATTTTGTGTACATATATACGTCACAATAAACGTCATAGTAACCTTCGAATTATTTATCTTCCATTCCCTTCCCTTTTATCTGAAGAATAAAGAGGTCCTCAATTTGAGCCGTTTATTTGTCTTTTTATTATATTATGTATTATGTCATGTCTTTTCACAATGTGTCGCGATTTGGGTGATTCGTTCTTTGTTTCGAGACCACTGCTGAGTCAGTGTATATCCACAATGTATGTTCACAGGGTGGTAGGTAGTCTCATAAATTAAAAATAATTTCACTGGGTTTAATGTCCTTCAAACCGAAACACAACAGTGCTTACACCCCGTTGCTTGGCGGCAGAAATAGACAAAGCGGTGGTACCAGCCCAGACGGCCTCTCGCAAATGAGGGGCCTACCACCTTGTAATAACTGAGGAAGTCGCAAAACCCACATAATACACACTGACATCACAAATAGTGAAATCAAATATAAAAGTTTGTAAGTTGCGTGTACAGCATTTAATGTATCAGAGGTGAAATCGTAATCTCGGAGCCCGCAGGTCTGCGCCCATCAATCAGGCGACCGGAACTGTCTCGAGATATAACTAACCTCTTGTAAGAAGTAATGCGTATTGCAAAATGTATAAAGCGTCGCACGGCTGAATACGATATGTAGGGTCTAAGGGAGGAGCAACTAGCGGATTGAAAACTGGAAAGAAAAATTAAAATAAAAAACCGCGATAAAATACGTTTAAATTAGTTTTATTTCAACTAGCGGATGTTATTGTAGCTTTATTTTTTTATCCAAACACGGCAAAGTGATTGCACTTCACCTGATAGTAAGCGTTGTGCAGCCCAAAAAGTAGCGAATACCGACAAACAATGAGTTCATTGGTGGTCACCAGAATCTTTAGTAAAAAAAACAAACCAAAAAAAATTAAGAAGCTAAACATAAAATTACCTAGTTTGATTCAATTCAATTGCAGTTTATTGGTTACTATAACTTCTGCTTTTGTATCTTTAAATGTATCTTCTATCCTAATCCAGGTCAGGGTCTAACTTTATGCCAAATATCATCCAAATTCATTCAGCCGTCATGGCATGATTGTTGAACAACCGTCTAGTTGATGAACTCAGCAACATCACTGAATCAAAATTGGTTAATTTTATTTGGATTTTAATTTTTTTGATCCGTTTTCTTTTTGATATAAAATATGTAATGACATACATAGCGATACATAGCGACTTGCTTCTGCGTTTCGTATGTTGAGTAAGACATCCGGAAAGCCAAATCCCTCCCTTTTCCAATCCCTTAATCGTCACTTTCCTTTAAAGTCAATAATGCGTTCATAGTTTTTCTGGAGTTATGGGTTATAGGCGGTGGAGATCATTTATCATCAGGTGACCCACTTGTGCAATTACTGGTTAAATAAAAGTTAGGGGAAGACTGTTTTATATGTTTATCGGTATTTACTCTCAAAACTACATTTGCTATCACATATACATACGATTGTCGATTGACAAATCGCTCCCGCTACCTCTCATGATTTAATGTCTTCAGTGAAGCGAAGTGAACGGAAGATGAGATATTGTGCAAGAGTAAGTCTCCCTTCACCCTCGCGTTGTTCACGCCATCGCTGTCGCTTCTGTAATGACTACTTAACCTAATTGAATAGATAATAGAGCAATAATATGTAAGATCGCTGGGTAATTAATATTAAATCGTTGTAATGTAGTTTACTTTTGCCATCTTCTTTTTTTTATAGCATAGGCCGGCAAACGAGCAAGTGGGTCACCCGATGGTAAGTGATCTCCACCGCCCGTGTACGCCCACCACCAGAAGAATCATGGGTGCATTGCCGACCTTAAAGGAAAGGGATAATTAGGGATTGGGAAGATAAGGGGATTTGGGCTTCCGGATATCTCACTCACCGTACGAAACGCAGCAGCAAGCCGCTACTTTACGTCGGTTGTCTGTGAGATAGTGGTAACGACCCGGTCGAGCCAGCCCATTCACGCTGTAGACAAAATTTTCTACAGCGTGGCTCTACCACTCGAAAATCTTAAAATATAATAAAAAATATATATTTTTTGATAGAAGTGGGTGATATGATGAAGTGATCTCTACTGCCAAAGATAGCCATAATCTCAAACGAATCATGGGTGCGTTGCCAAGTCTAAAGTAAGGGAATAGAGATAGGAATACCAAAAAGAAAAATACATGCTCACTCGTTAAAATACATGCTCTACCCGATGCCAGGGTAAAATACAGATATAACTGCTTGACCTGGGATTTGAACTCAGGACTTTAGACGTTTCTGAGATTAGGAACTTTTTCACTAGACCAATGAGGCGATAAATTAATATTCAAATATTTAATTTAATATTAGAATTAATTGAGCCCTACATTTCACAGACATAGACAATAAACTTCCTACAGAGTTGGGTAATATAGAAAGTGGTCTTACAGACTAGTTCGCCGGATAGATGTAAGAATAATGTTAAACGGGTTCTGAACCCGCGACCTTCCGCGTCGCGACCGGCTCTTAACGACCGCGCATATTGTCTAAACGCCAATGAAGAAAATGTATGACGACACTACACTAATGCATATTATAAAGACGAAAAAAAATCACATATATATGTAACGAATAAACTTAAAAACTACTAGACCGATTTCAAAAATTCTATTGAAATTAGATAGCTACATTATCACTAAGTAACATAGGCTACTTTTTATCCCGGAAAAAGCAGATCATGCGGGCGGAGCCGCGAGGAAAATCTAGTAAAAAATTTAAATGGGGGCTTTGTGAGGAATTTTTTAAACAAAGTTGTAATACATTTTAGGGATTTTTGCAATCAAACTATTTGATTATGATATCAATTACGTATTGGATAATAGGAGTAATAAAATCCATATTGACAATATATTTTATGATATACATACAATAGCTGCAGCGATAGCTCAGAGGAGAGTGGTATGGACTGTCGAGACGAAAGTCGCAGGTTCGAAACTTTGGTTGGGGACTTTTCTAAGTTACGTGTATATTTATTGTTAATTACCGCTTACTTTAACGGAAACATCGTGAGGAAACCTGCATACCGCAGAAGTTGCCCTTCATTGTTTCACCGGCGTGCATGTGCTGGTGGGAGGATACTTGTATCCGACCGGATAGCGACCACCGTACACTGGTGCTAAAACCTGCCATAGTGGCCCACCTTGTGTGGGTCGCGTTCCAGGGTCAGCCAGTGTATATCCGGTTCTCCCCAGGGGGCTTGCCCTCTGATCCTAACCCTTTTACCATCCCTTTTTCCTTCCCCTCCCCCTTGGCCCTTTGGCAGGCCGGCATGATCTTGCCGACCTACGATGGACACATTGTTTATCGTTGGTCGACACTATTCTTGGATTGCGCTACACTTACCATCAGGTGTAGCGCAGTCACTTTGCCGAGCCAGGATAAAAAAAAAAAAAAAAAAAAATGTTACTGCTCCGCTCTAATGTGTTGTAGCGTTATGTTATATAACTATGAACGATTACCTCAATAAAATAAATATCTAGAAGTAATATGACCTTAATCGACCAAATAATACAAACTTGTAACCTTCTTAACATAATTAAAATTATTAATTATCGTTAGTTCAAAAGTTACACGCTCTTATACAGACGTACTAATGATTTTATATAAAAACATATCTTCTTCTTATAACATATTCAATTAATCATGTATCGACGCCATTTTTTACTTCTAACTCATTATCTTAAGTATTATTAAATAGATATTATATTACACTAGTAACAACTTATACATGTTCATCACGAAACATAATACTAGTTTTATACCTCACATCAAAACTTGATAAACAATCTCGATTTTTCCTTAAATCTTTTTAAGTTGACTCTAAAACCTTAACAGCTTATTTATAAAATGTTAATTAAACAGACAAATAAATGTCAAGGCTAAAGACGTATTTATATTTGACAAAAAGCTAGGGTGTTTATTAAAAAGCCGGTACTTTTTCGTAATCCTAGAAATACACTTATCGCGAACCCGGGAAATTATACTTATTCGGGAATATTGAAATATATCGATATTGAACAGCCTCCATGGCCTCCTTATTTATTTATTTATACAGGGTTAATTTTAAAACACCAGCAACCTCGCAGGACCAGATAGCTGACCCCATACGGAACAACTTTTGTTCTACGAGTTTGGATATAACTCAATATATTTAAAAAAAAATGATTTTACAAGTTTTTGTTGTGTCGTGTTTTTCTTCGTAGATTGCGGCGCGGCGCGGCGTGCGCGCGCGACATCAAAGGGCGGTCAGCTGCTCAGCGGTTAAGGTCGTAGGCGCTCGCCCGGTTCCCCACGCTTCGCGTGTTTGTTTACGTAATCTGCGATGCGCGTTGTATTTAACATTCAAGACGGAAATTAAATGAATACTTATTTTTGTATGAAAATAAAATCTAACAAATTATCAAAAGTCGTAGAACAAAAGTAGTAGCTTATAATTTTAGGAATCTACCCCTGCGAGGTTGCTGGTGTTTTAAAAATAACCCTGTATATGAAATGCTTAATTTGTGTGCATTTAAATAACGTTTGCGAACTTTTTTGTTGTGTGAAGTGACTGCACTACAACTCATGGTAAGTGCAGTCCAAAAAAAAAAAGACCAGCGACAACCAATGACTTTATAGGAGGTCACCAGAATCATGTCGCCCTGTATAAATGCTTCACTCCGAAAAGGGCAGAAGCAAGTCGAAGAACCTGCGAGAAGACAGGCGGATGAGCGATCCACGCACAAGGATACAATGATGTACCCCTATACCCGCTGCAACCAACCATCAAGTCATGCCGCAAGCCCCTTGAAAGAACCGGATATACACTGGCTAATCCAATATATATACATATACTCATACTATATTGATGGCCCACTTATTCTCTTTCACTAGTCGAAATATCACTATTTATTGAAATAACACGTTATGATACGTCGTGGGCGGTGGATTTGTTTATTTTTCTATTTAGTGTTTTCGAATCCGTTCCGAATAGTGTGGAAACGTCGAGTCTAGACTTTTTCTCTATGGTATCGCAATAACAACCGAGTGGCAGTAATCTACAATCGAATCGATGTAACTGAAAGCTTGTAGTGTTCACATGAATGCGGGTCAAGGACTTACGGCTCACATTCCATCTTTAGATGTAACAGTTACAAAAGATCGAATTCATTTCTGTTACATCAAAATCAAAACGTTTATTTTGCAAGTAAGCCACATAAGGCTCTGTTACACGTCAATAAAAGATAAATTTCATTGAAATGTGGTTCTTTATTTTGATCATCATCTTTTTCTTCTTTCTTTCTGCCTGACATTATCCCGGATCAGTGCCCGGACCAGTTTTCCTAGTTGATTTCATTGAAATATCTCTAAGGTCATCTTCATCATCATCATCTTTTTTCTTCTTTCTTTCTGCCTGACGTTATCCCGGATTAGTGCCAGGGCTCGCCTTCCTATGGAACGCTTTATTGTTACATGAGTCCCCTCTTTTTTATTTGAACGAGTACTTATGCTCAAGTCTCTATCCCCGATGCTACGCTAGATGCAATTAGTGCTACATCTACAATACGCCGAGATTTTTTCGTTTATTTCAGTTGACCGGCAGCGGCACAGGCTCAAACTCCAAAGAGTTAAGAGACCTCTATAAATTACCATTTTTAACTTACCAGTGTTATTTTTGAAGCTGGTTTTTAAATTTTTTTTAAATCTTATTTTATTTTTTTGGTAGGTACATTTGATAGGTAAATTAAAATACAATACAATTTCAATGAGTGTGCTGTTATCCGTTGAGAAGTTTCTTTTTATTGCTCTCGTACTCCGTTATCACATAATAATCCAAATTTAAATGGTACCACATACCAGCTAAATTATATCAAATTATATTTTTCCAGCAAAAGCGGTACACAATTTCATTGGTGGTAAAATCAATGTTCCTACTTAAACGAGCAAGAAAATTGCGCCTAATGGAGACCTCTTCTTTTTGAATTTGGTTAAAAAGTGGGTAGTGTTACTACGATGATACATTTTCGGATTGTGATGTATTAAAATTTGTTTATGGTCGTGCTTCATAAGCCATGGACGTTATTATTAAACATATTTCACCTTTTAAAATTACGAAGAAAAAGAGCTCGAAAGTGTTTTTCTATACATAGGGGTAGGTAGAGACGATGGACTTCCACCTGCTACGATCCTTACACACCTCTTTGGCTTTCACTCTCATTAAATTCTTCATGCATGCACGTCTGTTTAGGCTACTTCTGACCTGGCCTTTCTCGAGAATATCTCCGACTTGATCTAAGTAAGTTCGCCGAGGACTTCCCCTCCCATCTGTATCATTCACAATCGCCATGTATATTTGTTTCGTGAATCTTCTTTCATCCATCCACTCTACATGCTGAAATCATCTCATATTTTTCTATATTTGTAGATATCTTGTATGAAAAACATAGTAACTCCAAATATGGACAACAAGCCCGAATCCAAATTACAAGCGATGACGCAAAGCAATAATCATGTTAAATTACGCTTGAAATAAATTCAGTGTAATTTATGGCCATTTGACTGACAAAAACATACTGTTTATTTTTGAAATAACATTATAGTAAACGATATAGCCTACATACACGTGAACCCCACTACTGGGCTTAAGCCTTTATCGAATGGCTTGGACACTACAATTAATAAGAAACAGACACATTTCCGGCTTGACCGGGTCGTGACCACTGTCTTACAGAATACCAACGTAAAGACTACGTTTTCGAACTTCGACGCTTTTATCATTTTATAGAATACCTAATTATATTATAAACAAGGTGGTAGGTCCCTCGTATGCGAGAGGCCGCCTGGGTTGGTACCACCGCTTTGTCTATTTCTGCCGCTAAGCACCAGTGTGTAAGCACTGTGTTTCGGTTTTAAGGCATTGAAGCCGGGAAATTACTGGGTATTATGAGACTTAACATCTTATGTCTCGGGGTGACGAGCGCAGCTCAGTGCCATGCAGTGCTTTGTAATTCAAAGTTCTGTGTGGTGTCGCTTCTGTTTATGGGCAGGCGTTGCGCTTACCATCAGGCGAGCGCCTTGCTCGTCTCGTCATTATTTTAATTTGATTAAATGACGATGATGATGATGAATCAAATAAAAACAGTATTATATTATATTATGTAGTGGTCAGCACTACCGGTGCGAAGTATATGCACAAGTCATCTAGTGTAAACTTATTCATAACTCCCTTATTCCCAGGATCCAACTCGCGTGGTGTGTCCAGTCATAGATGTGATCAGTATGGACACTTTCCAGTACATCGGAGCGTCGGCTGACCTGCGCGGCGGATTCGACTGGAACCTAGTTTTCAAGGTGAACCGCCGCTTACTGCCAACATTTTGGACATGACACGTTAGAACAATGAATATTGATTGAAATGTCAACGTTCACTTTCAATCAATGACCTTCGATGTAAAGTCGAGTATTATTACCTAGGAAGAACACCCGAAGATAATGTTTCAGATAGGATTATTAAGACCATTTAAGGCGTACATTGCCAGTTGCACTCACTGATACCGATCAGTCGGAGCGCAGTCCAAGGCCACGCAGTGCTTTGCATTTCAAAGTTCTGTGTTGGTGCTTTTGTTTGTGGGCTGGCATGGCACTTACCATCAGATGAGCGACCTGCTTGTCTCGCCTTTCACCCTTGTTTTTACCGAAACGATTAGCGAGTTAAGCAACCTTTGGCGCAGTCTAAGTATGGGTGACCGCTTAGTCGTATTTCAACTGAGCGTCTCTGTGCTTCAGATGGCACGTGAAGAGTCGGTCTTGCCTGTTATCAACCGATAGCAGTCGTCAAGCCAAGTTGAAGGCCTTCGAGCGGCTTGAACAACTTTGACACTAGTTTGGCTACTGACAATTCGATAGGGCCATTAATTACTTCCTACTATGCTACTAATATTATAAAAAATATGTATAATGTAAAGGTAATTAATATAGTTATTGGGGCGACGAGCGCAGTTACATGCAATGCTTCTTGTGTTTATAGGCAGCCGTGACGCTTACCATCAGGCGAGCGACCTGCTCATCTCTTCTTTTAAGCAAATAATAATACTAATAAAGAAAAACAGATTTCCACATGCTATAATCATTTCTCTCCTACTAATTTGTAGTTATAAATATAGAATTCAGTAAACATATTTTCGTGTCATGATTATTCTATTGTTTCACGTAATATGACATCATTTCTGTTTCGTCATCCTTCACGTATGGCTTTACTTTATCCTTAAAGCTTTAAAAGATTCTCATTACCATGTTTGTATCTACACATTCATATTTATGTCATATCGTCGCCGTCATATTAAAATGTCGTATTTTTAATGGAAATTTGTAAACATGTCATATCTTTGAAAAAAACACAACATCATGTCATATGTCTTTGAGTGGTAGAGCCACACTGTAGACAGTTTTGTCTATAGCATGAATGGGCTGGCTCGAACGGGTCGTTACTACTGTCTCGCAGAAAACCGACGTAAAGTAGCGGCTTGCTGCTGCGTTTCGTACGGTGAGTGAGATATCCAGAAGCGCAAATCGCCTCCGCTTCCTAATCCCTAATTATCCCTTTCCTTTAAGGTCGGTAACGCGCCCATGATTATTCTGGTGGTGGGCGTACATGGGCGGTGGAGATCACTTACCCTCAAGTGACCCACTTGTTCGTTTTCCGGCCCATGCTATAAAAAAAAACATACTACATTTTGAAATGACAGCGACGATATGGTCAAATTGTTCACCTTATGAATGTATCGCCTCAATCTCAACTTTCAGTGGGAATATCTCTCGCATTCAGAACGCAGCGCCCGACTCAGCGACCCTACTCAGGTTATCAGGACTCCGATGATAGCTGGAGGCTTGTTCAGCATAGATAGGAAGTACTTCAACAAGCTGGGCAAATACGACATGAGGATGGACGTGTGGGGCGGTGAGAACCTGGAGATATCGTTCAGGTATAACCAAAACATTGCTAAATATAACTAAGTATATTTTGTATCATATTCTATCCCCACCATCTGTATGGCTGGCGTTCCTCATCGTTGTGATTTACGCGATTTTTTTTACCCATGCAGCATTATAGAATGCGCTTTCACCTCCGGTATTTCCAGACTAATATGACTACGAGAAAAAAGCTTACTTTTTCATCAAAGGCTGGCAACGCACCGTCAATTCCTCTGTTATTGATGGTAAATTAATGATAAATAAATAAAATGTATTACTTGTGTTACCAATTTTAGGTCAATAATATCAAGGTTTCCTCTAGAGGCTACTGAAACTGTATAAACGGAAACTGTGATCGTTTTCTAAAACGACCAAAACGTGAACTAGACCTACAGAACTGAACTTTCTACCAGACTTTGGCATAGACTGTTATTTATTCTCTAAAAATAAAAAGTGCTTGTCGAAAAATTCTTCCTTTATAATGTTCTCATGTAAGTTTCATCGTGTTTATTTCTTATCTTATTAATTCTAGAGTATGGCAATGCGGTGGCTCCCTGGAAATAGTGCCGTGTTCCCGGGTAGGACACGTGTTCAGGAAGCGTCATCCGTACACATTCCCTGGAGGCTCTGGGGCTGTATTCGCCAGAAATACCAGGAGAGCAGCTGAAGTCTGGATGGACGATTACAAAGAACTGTACTACAGGTCCCAGCCGTTGGCGAAACAAGTGGACTTTGGAGAGTAAGTAAACACAACGATCCAAGTTGCAATGGACAATGTTTTTGCTATCGCGCAAATATATTTAAAATAATGCCTAGACTAAGAACAGAATTGATATTAGTGGGTAATTTTTGGAACGCTCAATCTGCATGTATGATTTTTTATGGCAAAGGCCGGCAAAAAACAAGGAAGTGGTCATCAGCTGATGTTAAGTGATCTCCACTGCCCTTGAACACTCAAATACCGTAACAATCATGGGTGCATTGCCGACGTTTTACGTTTTAAAAAGGAATAGGGATTAGGAGCAGGCATAAGGATTTTGGGTTTCCAGAAATCTGAATCACTGTACAAACTAAAAGCTGCCATTTCTCATGGGGTTTTCTGTTTACATGATATTAATATATGAAAATGCTCTTGATATACTTGGTCTAGTGGCAGTTTACGTCGGCAGAGAAACCGTGGTTTCCTGTATTCAAATCCCAAATCAGCAGTTATAATCATTTTTGGTTGAATTTTCAATTTGACATTCCCCGTGGCACAGTGGGTGGGAAGCTGCGGGTTTGTGTGGTCTACAAATACTTGTTTCTCGTCTGAGTGTTGTGAGACCGCATGTCCCTCGTAGTTCCTGATACCCAGGATACAGGTTAACCTAGTGTAGAGTCAGGATATCATAGTAATTACGACAGGCTCGCTTGATATAACATAAGACGGAAATGAACGCGGCTAAACGTGGGTACAGCGCTAGGTGGCATCTATTCCTATCCCTTTAAAGATACAGGCGTGAGTTTATAAAAAAAATCCCTTAATTTTATGTCATATTCATGGCAGCATATCAGAGCGTGTAACTCTCCGTGAGAAGCTGCACTGCAAACCATTCCGGTGGTACCTGGAGCACGTGTACCCGGAGCTGCAGGTGCCTGCGCTGGCTGGAGCCTCGCACGCCATACGACAAGGAGTCAGGTGTCTGGACACCATGGGACATCTTGTTGATGGGACTTTGGGTAATGATACTTTAACAGTTTTTATCTTTGGAAGTCCGTTAGGGCGACTTCACGACGATTCTTTTACATGATTAGACATCGAATTATATGCATTTGCGTGATTGCATATGTATTTTTTTTTTCATTGAATGAGGAGACGAGCAAGTCGCTCGCCTGATGGTAAGCGCCACGCCTGCCCATAAACAGAAGTTAAACCACACAGAACTTTGAATTACAAAGCACTGCATAGCCTTGAACTGTAACACCATGTAACCATTTGAAATATTTATGATCGCTGTTTAAAAAGTGAACTACGTGAATAAACATTATTACGTTGACTTTATAAAGTTGAATTTAGTGAGTTCATATCGAAGTTTACTACGCAAACTCACTTTCTGGATAACTTAAGTCGGGTCTATACATCTCAGTTTAAATGTAATTTTATTTTCCAGGCATGTACCCCTGCCACAACACGGGCGGCAACCAAGAATGGCGGTTCGACGGCGGCATGATCCGCCACCACAGTCTCTGCATATCTCTCTCGCCAGAGGATCGAGTCACAGCGGTCCTCGCCGCTTGTGATCCGTCAGATGACGCCCAACTCTGGAGGCGCAAGGGTCTCCTCATCAGGCATGCTAAGCTAGACGCCTGTCTAGATTCTGAAAGAGCAGCGCTGTATTTAGAACAGTGTGATGAAGACAAACTAAGTCAGCAGTTCACGTTTTAATGGTATTACGGATTCTGTAAATAGGCTGATCTTGATTTGTGTGCTCGGAATCATTATGTGTATTAAAATCGATGGTTTCTTTTTCATATTTTCGAATTCCCGTCTAGTGCGAGCTATTCTGTAATGGTGACATCCGCATTCCCGAATATATGTACCTTTGCACATCTATACAGTGTCGCTAACGAATTGTATTAGAAATACAACTCAATTCACTTTAATATTTCATAGATATTTTTCGTATACGAAATGTGTACAGATATCGAAAAACCTTGCACAAGAGTTTCCACATTGGATATTCTTTTAACGAAGATTTTAATTACTAAGATTTTAGATCATTGAATCAAGTAAAATAACATTTCAATTAAATATATAAAGCCAGGTATTTCCTTCAGTATTACTTAAAATAATTTATCGTAAATTGATAAATATTTTTCCCAATTATGGAAACTACGGATTTATACAAAATTTATACAATCGCTTTTAATAAGTGTAACTATTCCGATTTAGAAGAGTGGGCGACATCGAATTTTGAATTTAGACATAACAAAGAAGAACTGAGAGAGAAAATTCTTGTATTATCAATTATTCACTAAATAGTGCATGTGACACTGCCTAATTTTTTCATTGAAAACTTTACTATCTGAGACTTAGATCGCTACTTCTGGTATTAATCTTGAATTCCAAATTAATTACCAAACACAAAAATGCACACGGCTTCGAAGATTTTTTACTTAGATTTATTTGTAGGTACTTGAAATCACGACTTGGTATAAAGTATTAAATATCATCACAATTTATTAAATATGTATGTACATAAACAATATGAGTCGGCTAATAAAAGTTGGCAAAATTAAATCTATTTAGATTTACAATTAATGTCGTTAATTCAAAATACCTATTTAACAAATTTGTAATTGTTAATCCTGCAAATAAATTAATAATTAATAATTTAATTGAAATTTAACAATTACATTTTGTTAATAACAGTAATTAAAATGTGCTCAAAGTTGTAAACATTTTAATTGGCACCAAAATACTTCCTTTTCACGTAGGTGCCAAATTAAACATTTGTAAATAAATTTCATTTTAGTATTAAGTACGACGACATTCCTATTTTCTTGAAATCATATTGCATTTTTTTTGTATATTTAATTATGGGTGTATATTACGATTTTTTTTATAAATATGTTAATCATACTGCAGCGTTCCAAGAATAATTAAATAATCCCTGAACATTTTGACGGACAAAGCGTAACCTATCACGTTTACAGGAAGCCACATAGTGACCGTTGTGCGATTGGCTGTCAAATTGCAAGAAGCGGCGTCGTAGATGATATATTGCTGTTATATCTCGCCTATTTCGTGTTATAAACCATGTGCATGGCCTACATACTAAATGGTATTCTAACTCATAGACTATCATATTCAAGGTTAGTTCACACTCAAGCTATCATACTAAATGATAGTTGCCACTCAAGCTATCATACTAAATGATAGTCCTACTCTCTGTCCACAAAACGCGTTACAATTACTACATTATTTTATACTAAGGCCTATATCACCGAAGGGGTAGGTAAATGCACAATTAGTGCTTCCATCTTCTATCCGTCCCATGATGTGACAGGGGCCAATAAATCGCCTTATCAGCCAATTGGAAGTAAAAAGACCAAGCATTTCGAATTGCTTAATAATAATTGTTCTTGGCACGCAGCGATGTGTACAAAGTAATATAGTTACCATTAATACCATATTAAGCGCCGGGATCGTGGAATGTGTATATAATAGATATATCGACTTTAATAGTCTGTGTTATTGTGTGGAAATAGGGTAGTTTTTTTATGTTGAATTTTATGATTTTTTAATTTTATGACAACAGGAATAAAACAATAAAGTTTTCTTGGTTCAGTGACAATCAACATTGGTTCATAAATGAGCCCACAGTTATGTTTTACATATTAATTACTATGAACAAAAGTGGGCGCATAGTGGGAACATCTCGCTATCTCGCTCGCACGCGTGCACTTTGCACTGGCCATTTTGTACGATGATGTCAAGTTTTGCGTCGTGTCATTTGAAAAGTACATCTTCCTTCAAATTTGAATGGATACCAACTTATTTGTTTTAGACAGGTTTGAAAAATTATTTCTGCAATAGGTTTTGGATAATGTAACATACTGGTTTGAATAATAAAAAAACAAGTCAACTGCCCTATTCTGGATAGTTTAAATGTATAAACATGTCAAATTGTTAGAACCATACCGCTAGACGAAACTATTCGTTAACTAACGGTATTAACAGGGTTCGAAAATATCCGATATTTATTATAAATATCAAAATATCGGATATTTATGATATATATCCGATATATATCAAGTTTGATATATATCCATTTTGTATGAAAGTCGTATTATTATTTTATTGTATTATTTATGAATACTGTTTGCATATTGCAAAATCTACTTTTAGCTAAGGCATAATCAACTAAAAAACATAAATATTCTTTTACGGCAGAAGTGTTGCCATTAATGGATTAGAACTTACCATTAGGGAGTATGTTTTAACTCTACTCCCACGCCATCTACATTTGGGAAGTAGAAATACAGTAACAAACGCAAAAAAATACTTACTATTAATTTATTAAACCATTTTTGTATTGTAATATATTATAAAACATTTGATAAGTATATCCATTGATAT
Source organism: Amorpha juglandis (assembly GCA_949126905.1). Taxonomy (NCBI): domain Eukaryota; kingdom Metazoa; phylum Arthropoda; class Insecta; order Lepidoptera; family Sphingidae; genus Amorpha; species Amorpha juglandis. The sequence goes on along the minus strand of OX421374.1, from coordinate 14,535,652 downwards.
ATATCGTCAAAACCAGTTTGATATATATCGGATATATATCTTGATATATATCCATTGATATATATCCTCGAACCCTGGGTATTAATTTAAAGATTTATTCACTTTTATCATTTATTAATCGTAATACTAAGCAAAATAACGTACAATTAAAGAAATTTACAGTATTTACCGCTGACAATATATTTACGGACTTAGATCTATATTAATAGATCACGTAAGTACTTGAATCTCTATGAAAACGAAGTGTGGTACAATTTCACTACCCGCACTAACGCAGTTCCCTCTTACTGTCACCTAAAGTCACTGGCCTGATGCCAAAAACTGAATCTCAGTACTAAAATATATTTTTAAATCCAGATCACAATAACAGTTCGTTCAAAACTATTTGACAGTGACACAGAAGTTTAAATTACAAAGCACTGCATGGCACTGGACTGCAATGGTTGCCCCGAGACATAATTTGTTACGTCTCATAATGCCCAGTAATTTAAGTGGATGCAATGTCCTTGAAATCCAAATACAATAGTGCTTACACACACTTAGTCCCGGAAATAGACAAAGCATTGTTACCAAACCAGACGGTTTCTCGCAAACGAGGGATCTACCACAAAGTGATGGTTTATTAAAAACGCCTAAAGTGGACCAGGGCGCTCCTAAGATCAAAAGTAAATCCCGCACTGCGGTAACGTTTAAAAGAATTAATTAAAATAAGTAGATCGTCGATTACACTCTAAGTAGATGCAGTACTTACCCATTTAGAATTTAAGATCTTTGGTTCATGCCAGAAACATTACATACATCACTGGTCAGTGATACATTCTGTACAGTATTTGTGTACGTACGTACGTGTGTACATGTTTTATTGTTTAAGTTTCTATTTAAGCACCATCATTTACAATTATTATTATTCACTCATTCACATTTTATACATAAGTCTGTATAAAATATTATGGTGATAGTAAGAATCTTGTAAATTACATAATAGAATGTGTAAATGCTTGCCTTATAGTACAAGAATAACAATAGTAGAATTGAGTTGTAACATAAATGGAGCATTTTTGTTATAGAATACTTTGATTTTACGACACAGCTATTTTTGTAAGCATGAATATAATTTAATTAAATATTACCAATTTTCTGCAACAAGCCTCAAGTTTATTGGAATAAGGAAGATGTTTTTGTTGATTGGACGTTTATTGTTCAATAAATTATTGGCGTTTTTCGAAACAAGGTTCTTATCGACTAGTTACTTATGACTGGCACCAATTGATATTTGAATAATGTCAACCTAAATAAGGCATTGTATGTTCTTAAACACGATGCTGGTAGATATTTTTATGCCCTACTGGATAGCGACCACCGTACACATGGTGAAAATCCCGCCTCAGTGGCACGTTCAGGCGAGTCGTGTTCCGACATTAGGCCAGTGTGTATCTAATAACTCCAGGCCGGCAAAATTCTGCCGACCGTTGAGGGACACAATGTCACTAGACGGTAGACATTATGTTTGGACTGTAACATCAGGTTCTGTGTAGTCACTTTGCTGTGCTAGGATAAAAAAAGAACTTCCGTTGATAACACCAATACGCTAATTAACAAAACTATCATAAATTTACCTTATTGGTAAAAACTCGAATGTATCCAACATAAACTTTAGGTTATATAATTGTTAATACTCGATAATTTAAGACACGTTTTTATTTACAATGGTTATTATATTTTTTTCGAAAAGTATTAATTTATTGTAAATAAGTTTTGTACTTTCGTATTTTTATGTTTGTTGCTTTATTTTATACATATTTTAAGAGTTTAAAATTGCTTATTGTTATTATTTTATGATATATTTTATAATTTGAATTTGGATTAAAATTATTGTCCATTTATTTCTCAATATAAAATTATACGTAGATCCAAAAAAATGGCCGCTATCGCAATAATATTTTAATGGTTTTTTTATTCATTATAATTTTACAATTCAATTTAAAATAATATATAAATTGGTACTTAATACGTAGAATGTGTATTTTTAATAGTTTATTGTATTAGATAATTTAATTTTAAGACAATTTTAATGTGAATATTACTGCTTAGACATAAAATAATGTTAAAAGCATCACATACATTCCAATACTGTAATATAATAGCTTAAAAATATTGTAAATAAGTTCACTATATATTATAAGTGATTTTGCTTGTTTTTTTTGTCTCATCACAATATAGATGTAAAAATATAATACAGTTTTATGCAAGCCGGAACTCATCGCTTTAGAACCAGATTTTAATATTCAGTAGATGTATGTACTTATAAAAACAAAACTTATGAATATATTAATATAGGGATAACTTTTTCTATAGAATGGTTTTTGAGTTAGAGTGTGCACGGTAGAAAACAGCACCATGGTGCTGCCATGGCACAAGATTTTTAGATTATAAAAATGGAAGAAATGTTGACTGCGATAAAGCATATGTAAAAATCTCAGAGGCATTAAAAAAAGACGTTTATTACACACACGGACACAATTATATTAATAAGTTGTATTTTACTTTTTTTTCTTGCACTGTACTTCTTTTTATCAAATGATATCTATACCTAATGTCAAAGTTTTCAAGCCGCCCGAAAGACTCCGACTTGGCTTAACGACTGCTGTCAATTAATAAAAGCCGAAATCGAGTATTTCCGTGCCCTCCGAAGCACGGAGACGCTCAAATAGCACCAAATGCTCACCCAGTCATAAACTTGCCACCAAGATTTGCCTAAATCGCTAATCGTTTACCGATTAGTGAGTGCAACTGGCTATGAGCGCCTCGAACAAACACTGTACTTGTGTTTCATTTTGTTTTGATGAGTAGAACGATTTGTATCATATGAGTTATATGCTGTCCCTACGTTGTCTCTGAGAAATAAATAGGTTCGAACTAAAGTGGTCTATGTATTTTTTTTGACGTAATTCATGAGCATTTTTGAAGTTAATAGCAAAAAAATCTTTCCTCACAATCATACCCAAAAAATCATTCAATATTAGGCCCATATCTACTAATTTCAAATTAGTTTCATCTGTATCTCTAGCATATACTGTATTAAAGACCACTTTAGTCCCAAGTAAGCTAACAGCAGGTCTAGTACACGTTTTGATGTTTTCGAAATTCGAATGCCACGATTTTCGTTTTCTATCAAAACATCGACTAGCCGAAACTATGAAGAAATAAAATTGACACATATTGAGTAATACGTAATTGATTTTCGAACGTTTCTTTGCTTGTTTTCTTTTTATAGTACGAATTGCCAGTTTGACGCTTGGTATTAATTTTATATGAATTCGAAAATGGAACGTTTATATCGTATTAGGCCTACTGTTGTTCCTCAAAAAGGCTTAAGCGGCTCACAACTGCCCTAGTCAACGTGCGTTGAATCAACATACACTGAGTGATCTTATTTTAGTGAGAAACATTTGATAAATAAAAGACGTATGATGAATCCACTTTTTGTTTTTTAATACCCACAACCTAACAAAATGGAGCATCTATTGAGAACTACGTCCGACAAATATACCTAAGCTGGTGAGTGGAAATATTTTGAAAGATTTTTTTATTAGCATGAATGACGAGACGAGCAGATCGCTCGCCTGCTGGTAGCCTCACGTCTGCCCATAAACAGGACCAACATCAATCCAAACTTCGAATTATGAAGTGCTGCATGACACTGGATTACGCTAAATATCTTCTATCTCATAATGAAAAAAACGCGATTTTACACAAAAGAGAAAAAATATTACGGATCTATAAAACGCTAACAATGCGAGCCCCATCTCGTTCATTTTTGGGGTACTTTTTCACCTTACCAAAAGAACTCATACGGTTTATTAAGGACGAGTTTTTAGTCTAAAAAACCCCGAACGAAGCTCGTTCGCTCAGCTACTATACATAAATGGTATGTAAGTATAAAAAAAATACAATACATATGAAGTTATTTATTCTCGCATTTTAACGTTAAGAAGCAATAAGAAGCCATTTGAAATTATTATTATGGATAACTTTAATGCTCTGTAAACTGAAAGTGGCAGATTCAAAATAATGCTTAAAAATATATAAATAACTATAGATGACGGTCAAAACGATCCGCTTGAGTTTGAACGATTTTTTTTCATTTATTAGGTTTTTTGAAGTAATGAAACTAGGGTCAAAACCATGCATTAAAGGAACTGGTGGGTCAAAAATAACCTCGGTTTGAACGAAAAAAACAATAGTAAAAAAAACATCAGATTTCCAACATTACAATTTTATTATTATCACATAATCCACTTATCCTAAGCATATGATACAAAAGGGCCAAGTTAGATTCATCAATTTAAGACGCTAAACAAATCCTTTAAATGCAATATTCAAAGACAAGTTTATTCAATATATAGACCGGCTAGGCCGAAATCTTTTTGTCTATGGCGATACATAGAAATTGCCCTGCTAAGTTACGGTCAATTAACCGTAACTCAATATTACCATCTCGCTTACACTATCTAGAACCCCCCGTCCGCTCTCTGTCTGTCAGCTTTCAAACTCCAGCGACATGAGATACATTTTTACTTCTAAACAGACCGACTAGCAAGTAGAAAAGTAAAAGTAAAAAGTAAAAAAAAAAAAAGTTTTTTAAATTTAAACCTTTGTTTATTAGGTGTAGCACAAGTTTTGATAGTTTTCGAAATGTCAGTTTCCATTCTCTGCACATACATTGATTAGAAGTAGCCACTGGCGGAAATAATGGCGACCTAACATTGATAACTTTGTGATAAGTACGAATTACTAGAAAACACTTCAAGAACAGCAAATTTAAAAAATTCAAGAACTGAAGGTAATAAATAATAATAAAATTGTAACTCGTACTAGACCAATTAAGCATGCTTAATACGACGTCTGAGTGTACATACAGTAAGTATAAAAATTAATTGAACTTAACGTTTCTGCATCACCAACGATTCCATTGTTTTTCCATTAATCACTTTTCAGTCTTAAATAATATCCTCGCCCAGCGAAATGATATTTACAACTTATAATTATACAATTTTCTTATTAAAAATAATTATTATTAGAGATCCACTAAAACTATCCATAAACCCTTTATGAGTATAAATCTAACATACTAGGTAATAGGTATTATATTATATCACACTGGTATCAAAAAAACCTTTGGTGGATGACCCTAGAACTTCGAAATACGGATTAAAATGTGAAGTGGCTTAATAACAAAGATATTTTAATAACATTCTAAAGGTATACTTCCGATGGTCACGTCACGGGCATTAAGGACACCACGTTTCTTAGCTTGTAAAAGGTATGTACAGTCAATACCAAAAACCGATGAACACATACGAACCAAACCCCGCAGCATCTTAAAATACACAAGTCATTCAACAAGATCATTGCCAAATCGGATGGACATCGTAAAAAGCGGAAATTAGCTGAATACCAGGGGCCTTATTCTAAATAATCACACAACTCATAACGCGCCCGTGTTACGTTAACTGCGTGAAATCAAGGCCTACAATCCCTATAACTGTATAAACTCGTAAAACAACTGCGTTACTTACACCCACTTCGCGAAATCGGCACAGAATAGCATTCTTTAATCCAACGTCAAATGTTCATAATAAGTACGTAACGCACCGCATCGCGTTTATAAAATTTGACATTAGCGTAGAGAACCACTCAATGTCAATTCACGAAGTCAACGTAACGTGGGCACGTTACAAATCGAATAAGTCTCCAGGTTGTAAAAAGCAAATTATAACCTTTTACTATGATTATTCAATTTTAATGAGTCTTCGGCCTCTTGTTGACCTTTTTGAAGTCTGGATGTGTTCAATGATTTTTGATGTTGACTGTACTATATACTATAAATCTATAAGAGACTATTCAATAGTAGGGTCCACAGAACACAGAAAATAAGGGTAGCGTAACACATAGCGTCACTATCCGTTAAATTGAAAATATCGATTTGACAGATGAAACCGTCACTGATATCAGCAACTACCCTCGACTTGACCATCGGAAATCGTCCATATGATTATAATTACATAGAGAATTAGGATGTAATTTCATTGACACATAGTCACTATCCATCAAACTGAAAATGTGGATTTGACAGATGAAAGCGTCACTGACATCAGCATCTGCGCTTGACTTGACCATCGGAAATCGTCCATATTATTATAATTACATAGAGAATTAGGATGTAATTTCATTCATGATCTATAATCTAATACGAATAAGGATTAGTTCAGACGAGACAGAAAAACGCTCGCACACTTAATTCATATTTTTGAATAAAGGACTCTGAAGAAAATTGTCGCAGAGTCAAGTCAGACATCAAGTGTATTGGGGATAGAAACGCTTGATGTCTGCATCGAACTTCATACTCAAATGCGATACAAATACAGTTATTCATTCAGAGACTTCGCCGCTTGTCTGAACTGACCTTCATAAGTCTATCAACGTGTAGTAGGCAATATTATAGTCTAATTAAGCAACAATAAAACACATGTATTTACGTAATAATTGGGTTGGCGAGCAAAGCAGTGCTAAATAATTATAGCTCATCTAATCAAACATGACATGTTTAACACTGCACTTACGATTTACGCCATACAAACATTAAGTTTTAACGTTTTCAGTCAGTATGATTTCTTATGCTTACACGAATATAATAACAACATTGAAATAAAACTAATTTAAACGGATGTTATCGCGGTTTTTTATTTTATTTTGGTCCCAACGTTTCGAAGGCATTTCAGCCTTCGTTGACACGGGGTGGACTGAAAATACAAAAAACCACGATAAAATCCGTTTAAATTAATTTAATTTAATGTATTCGAGTAAGTTGTGTCCTGTCCGTGGTTCAGTTAGCGCTAGCACGCGTCGTTTAACTACACCTTTAATTTTGTGTTTCAAAATTAAGTGTCAAAGTAAATAGTTTTAGATAACACAATTTATTAGCTTAGTTCTTTGTTATCCCAAAAATAATAATTTTAACCTTAATTATATTTCAGAAATAGAAACGAATACCAAATAAATAAATATAAAAGATTAAAATATTCGATTTTTTTCCATAGATCCACAAAGCAAAACTTCATACTAAATCCAAATTCGAGGTACATATAGAACTCCTTAAACTCATAAAAATAAAAATAAACAATATTGACAGTTTTTGTTTATAATTTCCGACATTTTTCTTCAAATGCATGCACACAATATCGCTGATTGTTGCTAATAAACAAAAATAATTTCCTAATATTCACTTTTTATTCTCATTACCTACCAAAATATAGTCATTAAATAAATATTAGGCTTTAGACACGATTTTATTTATCCAATGGCATAAATGCATACATATGAAGATCATAGTCATCTATGGAGTTCACATAACAAAAATATCACAGATTGAAAACAACAGCGGTATTATCTAAAATAGACTGTTCTGAGCTTGTCTATTCTGTCAAAGTATATAAATATTTTAGTTTTAGTTATTGTTGAGACTTTGAAAGATATTGTTTCTTTTTTTCTGCAGAAAAGAGTTTCTTTGAGAAAAATTGTCTTTAATTGAGTTTTTGTTTAGCACTCTTGTTTTCAATATGCAACATTTGCAAAGTGAATTTAAATTAAAGTTTACACGCAATCCCCACAGATGGCGCTAAATTAAACAATAAACTATAATCACAGGATTAAATATACATAAAAAGGCACAAGTCAATGAACAGAGCTCATTTTAGTCTTAATAAAGTTTCCGATGACCTTGATGGCTCTGAAGGCGTAGTTGGGGGATAACCTTTGCCGCAGAAGGTAGTATCCAACTAAATTCATAGCTAATAGCATCCCCATCAGTACTCCAAAGTCGGACCAGAATGATACTCCAGACATGCCCATAAGGTGCACGAAATAACTGGAAAGAAATTAAAAAAATAAAATGGTAAGAAATGTAGAGACGACTTCTTGAATTTCAAATCTTAAAAAACTAATAAACGTATAAATAAAGTTAAGCACTTCTCCAATCTTTATTTTTTACGAATTAATAAAAGTATGCAACCAATTCTCGGGCTTCAGTACCTTACCAGTTGTTCCAGAAAAATAATATCACATACTAATGATCTAACACCAATAAGAAAACCGACGTAAAGTGGCAGCTTGCTACTGCGTTTCGTATGGTGAGTGAGATATTTGGAGGCCCAAATCTCCCTTTCCAATCCCTTAATTATCCCTTTTCTTTCGGCAACGCGTTAATGAATCTTCTGGTGTTTATGGGCGGTGGAGATCACTTATCATCAGGTGATCCACGAGCTCGTTTGTTCGGAGTCACCGAGCAGATTCGGTGATATCAAGGTCGTAATATTAAAAACGTCCACACTTAAAAGTTTATCACAATCACGTCCTCGATGCGGCGAGATGTGACAAGTTTACAGGACAGTATTAAGTAGTGTGTTTGTGTATCTATACATCAGATTTAAAAAAAAAAAGTGTCTTAACTTTGAACGTCGGTTTTTGATCTACCTAACACCTATCGCGTAGTACTACATAATAAGTACTCCTTTTATTTAATCATTTGTTGTCAAAAAACAGCATTGAAATCATCAACACAATACTTACTTAACATTCTTGTATTCACAGTAATCAACATGGTCGGGGCAGATGAGGTCATCCCTCGGAGGCCCGTATATAGCAGCAACCAGACCCTCAATCCCATAGCGGAGGAAGGAACAAGACCTCGCGAGCCTCCAGACAATAGGTAAAGGGTCATCTCCACTGCCGATGCCGTAGACTGCTAGTAACATCAGAGGAACGCTCAGTGCAGGACCCAGGAATACAGAATTCTGGAACAATAGTATTTTAAATGAAGAGAAAAGTAAAAAAGAAAACTCAACTTTTTGAGTGGTAGAGCCACGCTGAAGACAGTTTTTGTCTACAACATGAATGACCGGGTCGTTACCACTGTCTCACAGAAAACCGACGTAAAGTAGCGGCTTGCTGCTGCGTTTCGTACGGTGAGTGAGATATCCGGAAGCCCAAATCCCCTCCCATTCCCAATCCCTAATTCTACCGTTCGTTTAAGGTCCACAACGCGCCCATGATTCTTCTGGTGGTGGACGTACATGGGTGGTGAAGATCACTTACCATCAGGTAACCCACTAGCTCGTTTGCCGGCCTATACTATAAAAAAACTCACTGAATTTAGGCGCTCATAGCCAATTGCATTCACTGATCAGTAAACAAGCGAGTTAAGCAATTTTCGGCGCGGTCAATCTATGGATGGATGACCGCTTAATGGTATTTCAACTGGAGGTCTCCGCGCCGCGAATGGCACGTAAAAAGTCGGTCCCGGCTGTTATCAACTGACAGCAGTCGTTAAGCCAAATCGGAGACCTTCAGGTGGCTTTTAAACTTTGACACTAGACAATAGACCGAACTGAGAACATCATGCTTTTCTGAAATTGGTGACAACGACTAGCCTTTGCATGCGGTTCCTCTCGTGTATCTTTTTCCGGGAGATTTCGTCTTAAAATATATCTAAGTTCACAAACTATCAAACATGAATCACCGGACCATAATACCAGAAGAATCATGGGCGCGTTGCCGACCTTAAAGAAAAGGTATAAATAAGAGATTGAGAGGGGAAAAAGGGATTTGGGCCTCCGAATATCCCAATCACTGCACGAAATGCAGCAGCAAGCCGCTATTTTACATCTTTAGAAAATTTCTATGTGACAGTGGTTATAACACGTTCGAGCTTGCCCATTCATGCTGTAGAGTGTAAACAAAACTATCTACAGCGCGGCTCTACCCCTCGAAAAAAACCTGAACATTATACTTACCACAACACTCAACATGGAAGATATTACAGTTCCCATAGATTCCGATATCAAAGCCACTAGGATGCATATAGCTGTGAACATCATTATCCTGGGGATCTCCATGGGTTGTGAGGTCAGTGGGTAGGTGATGACCAGGTAAATTAAGCTGAAGAAGATGGTGGCAGGCGTCCTGGAGACGACCAAGGCGGCGTAGTATGGCTTCAGTCCATACCATCGGTTGAAATATTCTCGTTTAACTAATTGGACTTCGTTTGGAACTGAAAAAAAGAATGTGGAAATTAGCAGGGATCTGATGGCGAGGTTCATGATATTTGACAATTGCCACCCTGGCGCAGCTGGCGAGTAGCCGGTTGTGAAACGAAAGCCCACGGGTTCACACCGAGACAAACGCTTGTGTGACAACAAATATTTGTTTTGCGACCGCAAGTCTCTCGAAATACCCTACATTAAAAGTTAACTAAGTAAGGTGGCGATGTCAGGGTTATGTTTGTGAATGATGGGTATCCTCGACTGAGTTGCGACCAATCAACATATAACTAAAAAACATTCAGTCTAATTTCAGTTTAAAATCAATCTTCAATGTCCTGTGTCTAAATTGTATTGTTGTCTTCAGTGTACGAGTATGTCAGTCCGGTGAAAGTCAGTTTTAGATTATGACGACAAAATTGACACTAAAGCCTTATTTATACGGAGAAAGTTTATCGCACGACTAAAACGGGCAATATACAGGAAACCATATATTATTGACCGCATGCGATCCACGCAGTCAAATTGCATGCCGCGGCCCGTTGTATCTGCGGCATACTTCCATAACTTCCCCTGTTTTCCAAAAATTCTTCTTTAGTGGATGTTTACAATAATAAAGGCATCAACTGCCAAAATTGGAAGTTTCTAACCCCAGCGGCTTTAGACTCTGTATTGATGAATCAGTCAGCACAACCACTTAGAGATATAGGTACTTACATGCTAATAACACCGGCATCATAGGAATGTACAACATTGCGATGACACAAGCGTAGCAGAACCCGAAGTTAAATATCGTTTTAGAAGCATCGTATCCCATCTTGTTGAAAAGTAAACCAATTATCCCGCCGAGGAACAAGTGGAGGCATACTCGAAGCCATAGATAATTCTGCAAAAAAACATCGATGCTAAGAAGATCTAATTCCAAAGTGGTAGACTTTGATAGAGTCTTGCTATAGACAGATCTATCTGCTGCATGAATGGGCCGGCTCGACCAGGTTGTTACCACTGTCTCACAGAAGATTGATGTTAACTAGCAGCTTGCTGTTGCGTTTCGTACGCTGAGTGATATCCGAAGACCCAAATCCCCCTCCACTTCTCAATCTCTTTTATCCCTTTTCTTTAAGGTCGGCAACGGGGGATATGATCACTTACCATCAGGTGACCTACTTGTTCGTTTGCAGGCCTCTGCTATAATAAAGACCTTTGAATCCACCGTTAAAGATCCTGTTAACATGATAATATGAGAGGGCAATTTGTTGGGTGAATATGATTTGGTGAATTCAGATGCAAAATTTGACCGACACATATTAGCAAGTCCAAAAAACGATAGCTACACGAGGACTGCGGACTTCCGGGTTAAAAGTTCCAGGTTCAAAATTAGCCCCAAGAGCATGCAGCTGTGTGAATTTCCACGTCACGTGTGTATTATTTATTAATTATCGCCTGCTTTAAAGGTGATAAAAGGAGGTGAGGCTCACGCCCAGCAGCAGCGCGTGTGAAATTCAGGGCTACATACAAATGATTTATAATAGAAACCTGTAAAAATACCAACCCTATTTCGCAAGGTCTGAAGTAGCATCCTCTTGAGGAGTACACTAAACTGCTGGCATGGCGTGCTGCCGTGCTTCAAGTTGTGATTCTCCACACCCCCCGCATTCAGTTGCTCAATCTCCATTTCTTCGTAGTTATCCTCCACTGCATAGTCTCGCCAACCATGACACCTTCCATTCTCTATGGCAGCCACCATTCGCTCCGCGTGGGGCCCGTATTCGCCACTTGAGACTTCAATTACTGTTAATATTAATTTATGTATTACCCCAGCAGGGCAAAGTGACTGCACTATACCTGATGGAAAGCGCAATGCGGTCCAAAAAACCAGTGAGTTTATCGGCGGTCACCAGAATCATGCCGGCCTATATAAATGCTTCTTCACACGCCAAAACGCAAATCGAGGGGCCTGCTATAGGACAGGCCGATAACCGATGCAGGCACACAGATACAAGGATATACCCGCCCCAGCCAACCATCAAGTCATGTCGTAAGCCCTTCGAGATAACCGGATATACACTAGCTGATCCTGGAACGCGATGCACACAAGGTGTGTGGGTCACTATGGCAGGTTTTAACACCATGTGCACGGCGGTTACTATCCCGGCGGATATGAATACTCTACCACCAGTGAGTGTAAGTCTATACTGTGACTCCTAATCCCCGATCCTGCAACCACAGTTTTGGTTTGAGATTTCGTTTCGAATAATCAGATACGAGTTTCCGATATTGGAATTTGTGCTTGGTGTGGCTCTGACGGAAATATTTGGCGTACCATGCACCACTACCTGCTCCGCTGCCTGCTCCAATCGAGGTATAGTCGTGAGCTTATGCTTAAATAGAACTATTTCGTTATTATCAAAAGACACACGCTGCAATTACTTATTTGGTACCTACTTTGTTTAAATTTGATCTTTTAATTACTTTGCCTTTTTCTTCTTGTTTGTATAAAGTTATTTTTTGTATCTATTTAATGTGGGGTTTTTTGTTTGTGTTAATTAAGGTGACTTTGTATGCGCTGAATAGATGTTTTTCTTTCTTTGTTATGTATTTAATTTTAATTTAGCATTTATTTCCTTCAGCTACAAGACCCACTGCTGTTAAATCATTTTTCTGCCATTCAAAACAAAGAGACAACAAAATCCTGTACTGTATGTATCAAACCATTATTGTGCTTTTGCAAAAAAAAAAAACATCAATCACCGCTCTATCTAACTTTACTATCTAGTGTTCAAAAGTATACACAATTAAAACCTATTCAAGAACCAAAATGACTCACTAAAATCAGCAGGATTATAAGTCTTGGGGCAAGGCAGCTGGAGTTCATTCAGGAACGGCACCACACCAGCCGAGGTGCCTTGGTACGCGCACCTTCCATCAGCCAGCACGTACACGTGGTCAAACTCGGCGAACAACCGAGCTGATGGCGTGTGCAGGGAACATATGACGGTCCTACCGCCTCTCGCGATACGCTTGAGTAAGGAGACGCAGGTTGATGACGCGACGTCATCGAGTCCACTGGAAGAAAGCGGTAATTAGACATAATGGCGCTGATTGCTCAGTTTTTAAGACTCGCCGGTAAGGGAGAATTAGTTGGTTTTTTTATTCTGGCTCGGCAAAGTGACTACGCTACACCTGATGGTAAGTGTAGCGCAATCCAAGAATATTGTCGACCAACGATAAACAATGTGTCCATCGTTGGTCGGCAAGATCATGCCGGCCTGCCAAAGGGCCAAGGGGGAGGGGAAGGAAAAAGGGATGGGAAAAGGGTGAGGATTAGGGGGTAAGCCCCCTGGGGAGAACCGGATATACACTGGCTGACCCTGGAACGCGACCCACACAAGGTAGGCCACTATGGCTGGTTTTAGCACCAGTGTACGGTGGTCGCTATCCGGTCGGATACAAGTATCCTCCCACCATGGATACTATATATACCAGTGATTCCCAACCTTTTTTAGGCCATGCCCCACCTTAACATTTTTTTGTTAAATTTGTCATCGATATCTAGCATTGTATTTAAATAACCCAAAGCGAAAGGGTTAAAGTCGTGACGAGTTCATATTTAAATTGCCCCCCGTAACTATAAAATTGCCCCCCGTAACTATAAAATTGCCCCCCTGTGGGGCGTGGGCCCCACGTTGGGAAACACTGATATATACTGTGATGTCATATACTTGGCATGATGACACTACTGTCATCTGCATAGGAATGTGTTAATACTGTTGTGTTTCGGTTTGAAGGACATTGAAGTCAGCGTAATGACTGACCATTATAGGAAAACATCTTATGCCTCGAGTGACAGCCCCGATCCCGTGTTATGCAGCATTCGTATCCATTTCGTATTCGCATACATAATTCGGTGTTCTGATTGATTTAGATTCTGTATATGGGCAGGCGTGACGCTTACCATCGGGCGAGCGACCTGCTCGTCGCAAATAATACGGCAATATTTTTCTGTACAATTATATATTATTCTCAAAACAAAAAATCTCCACTAACAATAAACGTAAAATTAATTATTTTTGTTACGAAAATAATTCATGGTCACATTATATGACAATAGCTAATTAGTGGCGTTAGAAAAAAATATTACCTACTACCTTTTGCCCGCGGCTCCGCCCGTGTTAAAACAGAGCTTAGAAAGAATTTGTTTTGGTTTTCGTACTAACATATTCAAATTTCGTTTTGAACGGTGAGTGAAATTTCTAGAAGCAATCTCCCTTTCCCAATCTCCTTTATTTTCTTTTAAGGTAGGCAACGTATCAGATCAATATCGCAACAAAATCCTATCGAATATCACATTTGGCAGATTTATGCGTGAATATTAAAACTAACACTGAACCACATTCAAGTGGTAAAAACAACTATCTCTACAGTTACTTCGTTCGAAAAATGTAATACAAACATCTAATTACTAAAATCTTTATATAATTTGGAATTAATAAGTTTGTCTGATTCCCACGAGTGTTATCGCAATAAACCTTGCAGATAAATTGCGTATATTTTATTAGTTAAGAAGTAATAGAATTTACTAGAATTAAATATGTTTTTCTTCTCTTATATAACTGTGACCGTGTTTTGTTATCAAGTCTCGGATCTGTGGAGGACCATACAAAAATAATACGACAGAATACATAACCACCAAGTGGTAGGTCTCTCGTACGCGAGAGGCCGTCTGGTTTAGTACCACCGCTTTGTTTATTTCCGTCGCCAAGAAACATTGTGTAAGCATTGTTGTGTTTCGGTTTGATGGATATTGAAGTCTATGAAATTACTAAGCATAATTAATCTTACATCTTAAAGTCACGATCGCAGTAAAATGCCATACAGCGCTTTGTAATTCAAAGCTTTATGTGGTGTTGCATTTATGGGCAGACGTGGCGCTTACCATTAGGCGAGCGACCTGTTTGTTTATAATAATATTAAAATTATCATCAATTTTTATGACCTGAAATTAGTCCCTTCACTTAGATTCAATGTCTCTTGACGGTCGACATTATATTTGGACTGCACTGTACTTAACATCAGGTTCAGTGTAGTCAGTCACGTGCGCATCGTCACCTCGAGACATACGATGTTAAGTCTCATAATGCCCAGTAATTTCACTGGCTTCAATGTCCTTCAAAGCGAAACACAACAGTGCTTACACACTATTGATTGGCGGCAGAAATAGACAACGCGGTGGGACCACCCCACACGGCCTCTCGCATACGAGGGGCCTACCACCTTGTAAAGTTATCAATATTAGTTCCATTCAAAATAAGACTCACGTAGTTGGCTCATCTAAAAATATAACTGGAGGATTGTTGAGTAACTCCAGAGCGACAGACAACCGTTTCCTCTCTCCTCCTGACAGCCTTTCTGTGGCCGTATGCCTCGCCTTCCCTAGCCTTAGGAGTTGAACTATTTCATCTACCTGGAAACAAACATGGATAATCAGCTATATCTTCTACCACTAGTATATTATCTTAAATATAAGAAGTGATTATTATTACAAAACATTATTTTGCATAAACATAAAAACAACACTCGTATATCTACCACTAGTGTATTAATAAGTAATTTTTGATGATGATTTTAATTACATAGAAGGAGAATTTAATTTTAGAACATTATTATGCATAAACATGAGAAACTAAAAACAGATTGATTTTCCCGCGCAATTTATATGTAGTAGCCACACTGTAGATAGTTTTGTCTGCAACATGAATGGGCTCGCTCGACCAGGTCATTAACAATGTCTCATTCATAGAAAACCGACGTAAAGTAGCGACTTGCTGCTGTGTTTCGTACGGTGAGTGAGATATCCGTAGGCCCAAATCCCCCTAACTAATTTCCTAATTATCCTTTTTCTTTAAAGTGATTGATGAGTGATGATTCTTCTGGTTTTGTCGCCGTACATAAGCGGTGAAGATCACTTACCATCAGGTGACGTACTTCCTCGTTTCCCGATCTATAATAATACCGACCACTGTAACTCCTGGAAGTCAGTATTTACAATAACAAGTATATTTTCACACCGAGCACTGAAGTTCGGCGTGTCACTGGGAATGCTAACCTATTTTTATTCCGTAACTGAATTAATCCTACTAATATTATAAATGTGAAAGTTTGTTTGTTTGGATGTTTGTTGGTCAATCACGCTGAAACTACTGAACGGATTTTGATGAAATTTGGTATACAGACAGGGTATGAGCTGACTTTGGTGATAGGCTACTTTTTATCCCGGAAAAAGCAGATAATGCGGGCGGAGCCGCGAGCAAAAGCTAGTCAAATATAAAGCTAGAGAGAAGTTGAAAATATTGTTCCATTTTCCTCGATAACAAATCGTGAGACAAAATAATGAGGTTATTAGTTTCAAGTATAAAGATATTTACAGCTGGAGAAGCGAGATACCACGGTAGGCAATAGCTTATATACATATAGGCCCTGGCATTGCAGATCTCCATGGGCTACGGTAAATACTTACCATCAGGAACTCGGCTTTACATAGTAATTTAACAAGAACTTTAATTATGAGTCCAATAAATTTGCTTGGATTTGGTTGAGTGTTTACTCCATGACGTAGTTCAGAAATAAAAGCCAGAGTAAAACAAATGCATCTTTGGCCGTTCTTGATAAAACCTACCAATGAACTAATAATAAATAATATTACCATCTTAAAACAAAGAACCCAAAGAACTATGACCTTGACCTACTATGAACTTGACCTTTACAATTAATAGAATACGCACCACCACAGCCTTCGTTTCTTTAGACAGACCGTTGCCAAGCTTCAGGTCAGCGGCTATAGACATGGCTTCCTGGACAGTGATGAACGGCTGCAGCAGATCCTCCTGCATGATGTATCTGGACATCTTCCTGAACTGCCGAAGGTCACGTGGCAAGCCATTTGTGGCTATGAGTCCTGAGGCTCCTGTGACCCTGGAGGAAAATATGTCTGTTTAGTATCTGTTAAAACCGTATGGAGAGCAAACACATATACACGGGGCAAAGCCTGCCATAATGGCTCGTGTTTCGAGGGTAGCAATATCTATACCAGACATAAGATGTTAAGTCTCATAATGCCCAGTAATTTCACTGGCTATAATTTCCTTCAAACCGAAACACAACAGTGCTTACGCACTGTTACTTGGCGACTCACGATTTTACGCGTCGTCTGAAGCTAGCATTGGCGAATGACCAAGTATTACAGTGAAACTTGGTTAAGTGGGACCTGGATAAGTGAGAAACCTCCATAACTGGAACTCATGCTGAGGTCCCAACACTTTGGCACTGAATTACCCCTGTTAGTGGGACGAAGCAAACCTCTGTATCTGGGATTTGTTCTTTCGATTTATCATCATAGTTACCTCTATAACTGAGACAGCGACTGCATAAACCTCTGTAAATGAGATAACATCGTTTTGTTTGTTTACTTACTTATTTTTATTCTAACCTGTATTCTGACCTCTGTTAATGAACCCCTCTATAAATGAGACAGATATTTATTATACCTGGATATCTGAGACACTGGGTAAGTGGAATACCTCTATAAGAGACACAAAATTGCAGGTCCTTTGATGTCTCACTTAAGCCGGTTTCACTGTATATTCCTTACATGTGCCCTAATGTAATGACTCGTATAATAATATATAGATTACCTATATCCAGCGAGTATGTTTAACAAGCTGCTCTTCCCAGCACCAGACGGTCCTAGAATGGCCGTCAGTTGTCCCGAACGGAATTCACCATTAATACTCCTTAAAATTATCTTCGAACCTGTAATGAAAACATAACTATCAACTCATATACATTATTGATGGTTAGTTAATTTTATAATATACTAGCGACCCGCGCCGGCTTCACACGGGTAAAAATGTGTTTGTTACGACATCACATTACAAATATTTGATTTTTCGGCGTTTCTGTACTATAATATGTATGTATTATGCATGTAAACCTTCCTCATGAATCACTCTATTTATTGCTGACGTTGAAAAGTTTAAAGGATCTAAGGGAACAGACAGCGGAAGCGACTTCGTTTTATACTATGTAAAGATATTACAGTGGGCAGTGGACTATTGAGACGAAAATCGCAGGTTCGAAACCAGCCCCAAGAGTATGCACCTCTGAGTTTTCTAATTAACGCATCTATTGATTATTAATTATCACACGCTTTAAAGGTGAAGGAAACATCGTGAGTAAACCTGCATACCTGAGAATTCTTCACATGAATTTCGAGGGTATGTGAAGTCTGCCAAACCGCATTGGGCCAGCCAAACCCTCTCATTCAGTAGAGGAGGCCCGTGCCCATCAGTGGGACGTGTATAATACAGGACTAATATTAGATATATTTAGTTTTAAGGTAGTACTAGTTTAAAGGAAGTTTTAATTATTTGGCTTTTCATATTAGAAGGAGATATGATATGAATGATTTAACTGACGAAGAAAATAAATATTCTCATTGAAATAAAACTAATTTAAACGGATTTTATCGCGGTTTTTTCGAAATCATGTTCAATCCACCCCGTGACCACGAAGGGTGTAAAGCTTTCTAAACGTCGGGATCACAATTAATAAAAAACCGCGATAAAATCCGTTTAAATTAGTTTTATTTATAATGTATAATATTTGCGTAAACATAAGAAACCATTATAAATATATTTAACTAGCTTTTGCTCGCGGCTCCGCCCGCGTGAACTGCCTCCGGGATAAAAAGTAGCCTATGTCCTATTCTGATGTATAAGCTATATTATTGTAAAGTTTCATTAAAATCCATTCAGTAGTTTTTACGTGAAAGATTGACAAACATACATCCGTCCATACTTACAAATTTTCGCGTTTATAATATTAGTAGGATAGAGTATTTAACAATGGAATAAAAACATTATATTTGAAAGCTAGTATATTTAATTCGTCTTTATATTTTATTTATGTTCACGCATAACTCCGCCAAACATGGAACGACTTTGATTCCTTTTGTTTAAAGTACTTAGCTGCCCTTTTTATGGTAATTTCAAGACATTGCACCCCTAAGGGTGGTAATGGAATATAAAACATTAATTATGCTCCATTTCTGATGATTCTTCCACTAAATACACTAAATAAAAATTACGAAACAAAATTTAAAATTAAATAAAAAACTATAATAAACTTAAGGAATTTGAGTAAGTGGCAACATGAGCGCAACATTATGTAGGACAGTATCCAAATAACATCTAGAGTTGGACTATTTGGATCTTGTGGAGACAGAAAGAATTTGCCATACCTATTATTGGAATCAAGTGTGATAGCTCGCGTGATAGGGCCCACTTAATGACATCCGTGGTGCTTTACATCTGGCTTCTCCAGTTGTAAATGTCCTTACACTTGAGGTTAATACCTCCTCGGTTTATTATTTCTATCTGATTAATTTCGCTGCGGGACAAAGACATTTAGGCATTCCCAGAGACTCGCCGAGCTTCACTGCTCGGTGTCGACAAAAATGCGTGCCACTGTTGATCCTGGTGCACAGGAGATACAGTGGCGGGTGTGTGGGCGGGATAGTCTTACTCGATAGAACCCGGACCTCAGTACAGCAGTCGTATGGCGAACTCATTACAACTGCGCTACCGATGCAGTTAAACTTGATTTCCAAGTAATGTATGGTGTAATTATAATTCCTCATTTACATTATACAATGTACATTATTGTATTAAACAATTAAATACCTATACGCTACAATTCACATAATAATTAGTATGCATACCTTTGATGTTTATGTTTTATTTTCCTTATCATGATGACTTAGAATTTGCAATTAATTAATATTGCTACAAAGTTATCATTATAATAAATGAATATCGAATACTATCCAAACTGTTTTAATGTTTACAAGGTGGTAGGTCCCTCGTATGCGAGAGGCGGTCTGGGTTGGTACCACCGGTTTGTCTATTTCTGCCGCCGAACAACAGTGTGTAAGCACGTGTGTTGTGTTTCGGTTGAAAGGACATTGAAGCCCATGAAATTACTAGGCATTATGAAATTTAACATCTTATGTCTCGGGGTGGCGAACGCAGTTCAGCGCCATGCAGTGCTTTGTAATTCAAAGTTCTGTGTGGTGTTGCTTCTGTTTATGGGCAGGCGTGGCGCTTACCATCAGGCGTTAATTAAATATATATAAAATCGAGAATTTGGGCGAGGATATATATATTTTTATAGCATAGGCCGGAAACGAGCAAGTGGGTCACCCGATGATAATTTATCTCCATATACACCCACAATACCAGAAGAATCATAGGCGCATTGCTGACTTTAAAGAAATGGGATAATAAGGGATTGGGAAGGGGAGGGGATTTGGGCTTCAGGATATCTCACTCACCGTACGAAGAGCAGCACCAAGCCGCTACTTTACCTCGGTTTTCTGTGAGACAGTGGTCTAGCCGGCCCATTCATGCTGTAGACAGTTCTGTCTACAGCGTGGCTCTACCACTCAAAAATATTTATCGGGAAACAAAGACTCAAGTTATTCCCTACTCTGGCAATCCGTATGATGAAGATGAAGGCATAGCGTTGTGCAGCTTTTGAGAACCATAAATATGGTTCGACAGACCTCACATACCTTCGAAAATGTTGTGGAAAATTACTCAGTTCCTCGCAATTTTTCCTTCAACGTTAAAGCAAGCGTTAACTAACACTTGACTCCGTGGCGCAGCGGGCGAGTAGCCGACTGTGAAGAGAGAGGCCGCGGTTTCGATCCCCGTACCGAGACAAACGTTTGTGTGATCTACAAATATTTGTTTCGGGGTCTGGGTGTTGTGAGACCGAAAGTGTCTCGTAGTTCCTGATATCCACGTCACAAGACTCGCATCTTACTGTGGGGTCGGGACTATGTATGTGACTGTTGGGTGTTTATTATTTATTTGAGAGTGGTAGAGCCACGCTATAGACAGTTTTGTCTACAGCATGAATGGGCTGGCTCGACCGGATCGTTACCACTGTCTCACAGAAAACCGACGTAAAGTAGTGGCTTGCTGCTGCGTTTCGTACGGTGAGTGAGATAACCGGAAGCCCAAATCCCCTCCCCTTCCCAATTCCTAATTATCCCTTTCCTTTAAGGTCGGCAACGCGCCCATGACTCTTCTGGTGGTGGGCGTACATGGGCGGTGGAGATCACTTACCATCAGGTGACCCACTTGCTCGTTTGCCGGCCTACGCTATAAAAAAAAAAAAAATATTTACTAACAATGAATACCGGGGCATTTTATTAGTGCTGGTTTCGAACCTGCGACTTTCATCTCGGCAGTCCGTATTACCCTCAGCTGAGCTGTCGCCGCTAAATGTAGTTAAGTTTTTTATAACAATAACTTCCAGTCTAGTTTATAGTGTTATAAAAAAACTTAACCAAAATTAACAGCGAACAGTTAATAAAAACATTAATTTATATTTTAATTATCATATAGAATTAATCATATAGAAGCAAAAAACAAAATTCTGCAATCATAAAACACTATGTTATAAATCCTTTTTTTTTAATTACCTTGAAAAATAAACATATTTTCAAGACGCAAAAACTGACGAAAAACAGGCCTCAATCAATCTGTTTATAATTATGGTTATTTTTTTACATTACCAATCTTTTTTATAATTATATTTTTTTATCTATAGGGTAGCCTATTTTATAAACTGTGACTTCAAAACTTTATTAGCGAAAATACGGATTTTGCATTCGGTATATAACAATCTATACAGGATAAGTTTATTAAGTTAATTAATATATTTGAGGAAAACATGTAAATTGTTCAAATGGCATTCAGTCACAATTATGAATAATTGCAGGTAGACTAGAATAAAACATATCTTACTTGTAATTATCGACTAAGATCGACCAACTCTGGCAGTGTTCCGTACCAGTGATTTAATTGTTCGAATGTAGTATATATTTTTTTTATTTAATTTCATAACGAGACGAACAAGTCGCTCGCCTGATGGTAAGCGCCACGCCTGAACAGAAGCAACACCACACTAAACTTTGAGTTATAAAGCACTGCATGGCACTAAACTGCGTTTGTCAAGATGTTAATTCTCATAATGGCCAGTAACTTCACTGGCTGCAAAGTCCTTTAAACCGAAACACAACAGTGCTACATTGTTGCTTGGCGACAGCAATAGAAGAAACGGTGGTACCAACCCAGATGGCCTCTTGCATACAAGGGACCTACTACCTTGTATTTTTTTATGAAAGAGGGGCTAACGAGCAAGGCGTTCACCTGATAATAACTGATCCCTGCCAGCTATAGACACCTTTAATACCAGATGGATCGCTAGCATGCCGACCTTGAAACTAAGATTTCCTTTATGAATCTGGGTTATATTCTATTCCATTTTTTCTTGTGGAACCCTACAAATAATTACATTTACAAATAATTACGCGTGTTTAAATACTTATTACCGTGTAATAAGTTACCTGAACGAAATATTAATTTGTACAATAATTACTTGGATAAATTTACGTTTCATTACACAATGTGGTAGTGCAACTTTGTACCCACTTTGTCTACAGGACGAAGGCGTTGGCCTAACCTGAGCGATACTGGTGCAGAAAACCATTGTGACGTGTTGCAATTAATTATAAACCGGCATTAACATCGGACCCGACACGATCGAAGCCGTAAAGAACTCTAAATATCTCCCATGTAAGAATTACTAAAAGTATTTGTGAATGTTTACTACTTAAATATATTCTTCTTCTTCTTAGTCGTTACACTCTTGGCAGAGTGGTCGTGGTCGTCACGTCAGGGTTTGTGGCTCGCTTGACAATCCCGCGCTACTCCTCTCTGATTGCTGCTTTTCTGGTGCACGTATATAGAGAACCATCCAGTACTGCTTTGACCTGGTCCGTCCACCGCATCGGTGATCTCCCTCGCGCTCGTGTGCCCTCGACTTTCCCTTGCACCACAAGGCGTTCGATGGACATTTCTCCACGCCGCGAAATAAGTATATATAGTAGTAATATATTTTAGGATGTATTTTAAGTATTGAACTTAATTTCTGTAAACGAAGTATCAACTTTAGATAACGCTTCTCTGTATTAAGCGTGATAATTTTATATTATACCTTCAGAATTATCTGA
Source organism: Amorpha juglandis (assembly GCA_949126905.1). Taxonomy (NCBI): domain Eukaryota; kingdom Metazoa; phylum Arthropoda; class Insecta; order Lepidoptera; family Sphingidae; genus Amorpha; species Amorpha juglandis. Next base: position 14,512,414 of record OX421374.1, on the reverse strand, counting down.
TAAATTACTTGGAAATTGAAAAATTGCCAGGTAATTATTGTAAAGTTGATTTTAGAATGCAATGTATTGAAATGTTAATTTAAATTTCTCGCCTTCTAATGTAATTTCCTAGTCTAGTTTTTTTTAAATTAATAAAACATATCCTTGACCATATTCTTTTAGGCAACCCTATTGGTATGTGTTCAGCAACACATTTTATACCCTAAAATATATTTTTCATTCGGTAAACAGATGTGTGAAGGTCGATGTTACCCGGGATCCTCTACTATATGTCTTTGGCTACGCTATACTTTATTATATTATTCTCTCTATATTCCGTGACACTACGAGTGAATTACATACAATTGCAATTCCGTTAATACAAACGTTTAATCGCATATAAGAACCGACTTCAACTTAATTAAAATAATCAACACAATGAATATGTTTATAGATGTGTTATATTTGTTTATATATGTGTTCATATTTCCTTAAGTTGTGAACAATGACAACAATATTGAACAAAACAATTCACCGTGATTATGCATACGCATATACGTGATGCAAAAAAGAAAAACACCGATAAATCCAACATTATGCTTTTTGTTCTAACGAATAATTAATCCGAAGGTTGTTTGGCAGACATAAAATAATAAGGATAGGCTGCCATTTGCTCATTTTTTGTTTCATTTGTTATTAATAGGTTTAGTAAAGCCAGTTTGAAAACAAGTTATATTTTTTTTATTCGAATATTTTATGGTAAAACTTTTTTTGGATCGTTATTAAATAAAAAATGTGTATGTATGGTGCGATTGAATGTGTAGCAGAATAACAGGTAACATAAAATGATTGAGTGATATTGCATGGGTAGAAATGAAAGAGGGATTGAACGGAAACGTGGGAGATGGAATGGTTGTTGAAAAGAAGTGGCCGTTGAGGTAAAGGCGTGTCTCACATAAAGGCATGTGCTGTAATTTGTACTAAGATATAGTAAAAGTGCATTGCAAAGCCCTGCATTTTTATCTCCGAACCTTAAGGCTTCGTCAAACAGAAAGCGTAATTAGCGCGCGTCAGAGCGCTAAACTGACGTCGCGCTATGACGCCGAGTTGTGTTGTACTATTATAGTAATATACCGTCAAACAGAGCGCCAGCGCTGACAGAGCGTCGCGTACGGCTAGCGCTGGCGCTCTGTTTGACGGCATAGTACTATAATAGTACAACACAACTCGGCGTCATAGCGCGACGTCAGTTTAGCGCTCTGACGCGCGCTAAGTACGCTTTCTGTTTGACGAAGCCTTTACATGTATGAGATACATTCTCCCCATCAACTTACTTTAAAAGAGCTCAGACCCTGTAAATGAAACCTGTAAGTAGGGGATCACACCAGTATACTGGAAATATCTATAATGTGTCAGCGATTTCCAAATTTATAATCTACCATACAGAACACTTTTTATAGCATAGGCCGGCAAACGAGCAAATGAGTCAACTGATGGTAAGTGATCCACCCATGAACGACCACGCTACCAGAACAATTATGGACGCGTGGCCGACCTTAAAGTTGTACAATAAAAAAAGAATCATCAAAATCGGTTCACCCAGTCGAAAGTACTGTGGTAACAAACATAAAAATACAGTCGAATTGAGAACCTCCTCCTTTTTTGAAGTCGGTTAAAAATTAAAGTGTTGTTAAAGTAAAGTAACTCATAAAGTGGTAGGTTTCTCGTATGCGAGAGGCCGTCTGGGTGGGTACCGCCGCTTTGTCTATTTTCGCCGCCAAGCAACAGTGTGTACGCACGGTTATGTTTCGGTATGTAGGACATTGAAGCCAGTGAAATTACTGGGCATTATGAGACTTGGCAACTTATGTCTCGGGGTGACGGTCGCAGTTCAGTGCCATACAGTGCTTCGTAATTCAAAGATTTCTGTTTATGGGCAGGCGTGGCGCTTACCATCAGCCGAGTGCTTTGCTCGTCTCGTCATTCAATCAAATACCGTACCATACATAATTTTCGTGCTCGATATGAACCTAGCTGCCATATAATTAAATAATTTATATATCAAAAGCTTTCATAACACATAGGTTTCATCGCTGTGGAACAATTGGTGCATAATGTCTGTGTTACTTTGGACACAATAATTTCGATGTATTGCGAGTTTAATTCTAAAGTGATCGATTATTTGATTATACTTACGTTCAGTATTAACTTCAATGCATTGCATCGTCACGAACCATTAATGTTTCGTGATTGCTCCGTTTTATGTTTAACTAGTTATTTAAACCAAGTTTAACATACATAACTACAAGTTGTTATATAGTAATAATAATTAATATTGTTAACTATGGTTGGACAAGCAAACATTGTATATACGTAGTAAGATATCGGTGTAAATGTAGGTAGTCGGTTTATCGTTGCGAACCAACTACCCCAGATTAAAAGATGTTTGGTTTGCCAGTTGAGAATTAAATTGTGAACGTATCAGATTGTTATTTATTTAGTCCCGTAATACATACTACAAGTGAGTAATAGGCATGATTGGTTTTACACCCAATAGTCATAAGTCCTGACCCCACAGTAAGATACAAGTCTTGTGTCGTGGATATCAGGAACTACGAGAGACTTTCGGTCTCACAGCATTCAGACTCCGAAACAAATATTTGTGGATAACACAAACATTTGTCTCGGTGCGGGATCGAACCCGCGGCCTCTCGCTTCACAGCCGACTACTCGCCCGCTGCGCCACGGAGGTTGTCGATTTTATTAAATTTTTCTGTATTCCCGGGATTATTTCCGGGAATGTGATTATTACTAATGTAATATTACCTAAGTAAAAACAAAAAAAACAGCTGGTTAGTAATCATACCTATTGGAAGGAGGGGCTTCCAATAGGTATCGATAACGAGGTCATAAGAATGATTACTAACCAGCTGATTTTTTTTTTTAAACTTAGTTAATATTTATATAATTTAACTGTCATATTGTCCTACAAATAAAATAATAATTTTTGGAGTATCATCAAATCGAAATATTCTATCCTTGCTACCTCTGTTAGCTACCACAATAGAGAATTTTCGCATAGGGAATTGTTGGTCGTCTCATCGAAACGAAGCTACTCACGGAAAATGAGCTTGATAGTAATCAAGTGGATCAGCTGGCCGAGGGACCCCTGACCAATAACAATACTTCTATCTGGAATTATACACAATTAAATGTTTATAATTGTGAATTTGTAACGAAATTTTTTTCAATGCCAGTAAAGCAATAAAATACAAATAAGCTTGATTGGAGTCACTGAACTATCACGGCCAATATGGTAAACATACTCTTAAAAAACATTGTCGAAATATTTTTTTATTAGATTGTCAACATTTATAATTTGCAGTTATGCTTCATTAAAACGGTTTTTGTACAGAGTCGTAGCTAGCAGGCTGGGGGTTTTCTACCCAAGGGTCTTTATTAGTGGTAGAGTCACGCTGTAGACAGTTTTGTGTGCAGCATAAATGGGCAAGATCGACCGGGTCGTTACCACTGTTTCAAAGGAAACCGACGTAAAGTAGCGGCTTGACCATACGAAACCATACCCCATATACCATGCCTCAATACCAGAAGAATCATATACGCGTAGCCGACATTAAACGAAAGTAATCATTAAGGGATTGGGAAGGGGATAGAGATTTGGGCCTCCGAATATCTCACTCACCGTACGAAGCGCAACAGCAAGCTGCCACTTCGCAGGCTTGTTGAGACAGCGGTAGCAACCCGACCTGCATTCATGCTGTAGACTAAATTGTCTAGCGTGTGAACATATAAGTATACTTTTTGCTCCACCCCTTGTAAATATCAGGTGACCTCAAGGACCTTCAAACCAAATACCTAACAGGTATGAGATATCTGTTACCTAATGATAAATTAGAACGGTTTTTTTTTATTGTCCAATTCTAATAGCCAAGGCCAAATGCTGCATGCGAAATCACATTCCAAAAGGTAATTTTTAGTTCGACAAAGGATGTTTAATTATCCACGTTAGAATCAGAGTCAGAGTCAAAATCAGAATCAGAATCGAAATTAGAATCAGAATCGAAATCAGAATAGTTTATTTTGGTGGTAGTTGGTTGGGGCGGATATAGGGTACATCCTTGCACCCCTGTGCCTGCATCGGTCATCCACCTGTCCGGGCGCAGATTCCTCGACTTGCTTCCTCTTTCTTTGGAATATGAATAAGCAAGTATACAGACCGGCATGATTCTTGAGACCACCGCTATACGTATTGTTTCTCGGTGATCACTTTATTTTTGGACTGACTGCTCTTAGCATCAGATATAGTGCAGTCACTTTATCGTGCTCCGATAAATAAAGGCTTGACCGTCAAAATTCTGCTTATTATATGTAAATTCTTTTAAGGTACGCTCCGAGTCAAGACACTGCGACGCATGGCAACAGGGACTCGCCTGCTTTGGCAATTGTATAGGTACGTTTTGAGTACGACCACACTGGAGCGACAGGTTCCATACAATTTCATACAAACAAGTTTCATACAAAATAAATAAATAAAATAAATACACCCAACAGTCACACACATAGTCCTGACCCCACAGTAAGATACGAGTCTTGTGTCGTAGGTATCAGGAACTACGAGAGACTTTCGGTCTCACAACACCCAGACCCCGAAACAAATATTAGTGGATCACACAAACATTTGTCTCGGTGCGGGGATCGAACCCGCGGCCTCTCGCTTCACAACCGGCCCGCCACGGAAGTTGTCAAAGAAAGTGGAGTGACATCCTCTAACGCATGTCAAGCATCACAATCTCGTCTCGATTGCGCACCTCAAACTTGCCTTTAGGATCTTATTTCAGAAACTATTCCATTCCCACGTAAACAGTAGGTACGCTTTGTGAATGCATTCATTGAGTCGTGAGGAAGTGAAAGCAAGTAGGAAACGATGCACTTTCCTATTCCTATATAATCTATGAGCTAATACCATAGTAATGACTTTTAAAAGTAAACAGAAAGTGTTAAAAAATGTCATCAGATGTTTAATAGATATATACGAAACCATCATCGAAGTAAACCTTTTTATAAAGTGAGGGAATTTGGACCTCCGGATATCTCACGCATACAAAACCCAACAGAAAGCTGCTACTTTTCTTCGATTTTCTATGAGACAGTAGACAAGGTGGTAGGTCCCTCGTATGTGAGAGACTGTCTGGGTTGGTACCACCGCTTTGTCTATTTCTGCCACCAAGAAATAGCGTGTAAGCACTGTTGTGTTTCAGTTTGAAGGACATTGAAGCCAGTGAAATTACTGGGCATTATAAGACTTAACATCTCATATCTCGGGGTGACGAGCGCAGTTCAGTGCCATGCAGTGCTTTGTAATTCAAAGTTCTGTGTGGTGTTGCATCTGTTTATGCAGGCGTGGCGCTTACCATCGGGCGAGCGCCTTGCTCGTCTCGACATTTCAATCAAATAAAAATACATTAAAACTGCAGACAAATATATTAGTGTAATAATATCCACGAGGTCTTTGGCTCCAATCTTGATTCGCCCTCTTTTAATTCTCTACATCTTATTTGTAACATAAAAATGTCACTCATTAGAATTCTAGACTTCAAAAGCTATTAACCTAGAAAATGCAGAAGTTATACCAGATAATACACTTTAATATGTTAAATAGCACTTTCTATGCAAGACGCTCGTTAATGAGAAGAAACTGCATCGCTCACGTAGCGGTACATTGTTTATCTGCATGTAGAACAAATGAGACTGGAATAAATTATCTAGCAGTACTAAGTATAATTCTTTATTATATTTTTATTATATATGGCAGCCTCCGTGGCGCAGTGGGCGAGTAGCCGACTGTGAAACGTGAGCCCGTGGGTTCGGTTCCCGCACCGAGCAAATATTTGTCTGATCCACAAATATTTGTTTCGGGGTCTGGGTGTTGTGAGACCAAAAGTCTCTCGTAGTTCCTGATACCCACGACACAAGACTCGTATCTTACTGTGGGGTCAGGACTATGTGTGTGACTGCTGGGTGTTATTTATTTATAGCACAGGCCGGCAAACGAGCAGCGAGGCCTGATGGTAAATATCCACCGCCCATAACCCGGTGGTAGAATACTAAGGTCCGCCCGGGTAGCGACCACCGTATACATGATGTTAAAACCTGCCATAGTGACACACACCTTGTATGGACCGCTTTCCAGGATCAGTCATTGTATATTCGGTCCTCCATGGGGCTTGTGAGATGACTTGATGGTTGATTGGGAAAGTATAGGGGTGCCTGCATCTGTCATCCACCTGTTCTGCCGCAGGTCCCTCGATTTGCTTCTACCCTTTTCGGAGAATGAAGCATTTATATAGGCCGACATGATTCTTCGCTGGTGTTTTTTATTGTACTGCATTTACCATCAGGTGTAGTGCAGTTTCTTTGCTGTCTTCAGATTTAACGTGTATGAAAGGTACTATAACGCAGTAGATGAATTGTAACACAATGTACTTGATCTTTTCCATATATTTGGGCAGAATAACACTTTATGGTATATCTTAACGCTGAAAATAATTATTCTACCTTATTTATACCGTTTTTATGTTTAAAATTAGTAATTCTATTATTATTGAACACGTTAAAACAGTGAAATAAAACTAATTTAAACGGATTTTAACGCGGTTTTTTCACCCCGTGACGACGAAGGCTGAAAGGCTTTTTCGAAACGTCGGGATCAAAATTTAAAAAAAGACGCGATAAAATCCGTTAAAATTAATTTTATTCAAATGAGTAATACTCGCGTAAACATAAGAAATCAATATGTTAAAACAGTCTTTACTAATGTTTATATTAGTAACTTTTTGCGTACATTTTACAATTATTATGAATTTTTATAGACAAAAACCAATTTTAAATACTCTACCGTACAGTTCACGCATTTGCACTTTAGCGTTTTTAGGTTTCCACTGTCGAATTATTGTATAAAACAAAGCCTTCCTTATTTTTCTGTATGCTTAATTGTTCGGGATATAGGGCTGTCGGGCTTTCAAAAAAATATCGATATCATATTTTGTCGTAATGTCTGATTTCTCGACACATGTGTTTTTTTGGAAATAAACATATTCATATTTCGAGAAAAATATCGATATATCAGCTCTAACACCTTTGTACAATTTTTAAAGAACCTGTACGAAATTTCACACCTCCATCTAGTGGTGTGACATTTAGACAAAGTTGGTAATAAACAATCTTTATAGAATTTCCGCATAATTTAGAAGATTTAAATATTACTTGTGACGTCAACCAAGGTAAAGGTATTTAAAACACTACACATTTAAAATGATTGACGTCAAGCAGCCGATCGATCGTAAAAACTGCAAGCCAAATCATCCTGTAATTTGTACCCGTTATAATAATATTTAAAATATAACTTACTTCCGTCAGGGTTTTTCAAATATAGAGAATCGTAAAATTAATATTCACATCATTTATTATGTACAATGTACATATATTAATATTTTTTAATATTAGCGTCAATCACGAACCAAGCAGGGCCTAGACAAAAAACTTCAAAAAAAAAGTGTGTGTGTGCCATTCACGCACGTCAGAAGAAAACTCAGAATTATTAAAAAAATATAATTAACCAACGAATTTTAATACACAAATGAAAAAAACTTGAGAGGTGTCAAGGGACACCCGGATGGAACGAAGTTCCTTTCGATTAATTAGTGAAGGAATTTTAATAAAATTTTATTTGTCTATCTATTGTAGTTTCTGAGATATTTGAATTTTTAGAGATATTTTTACAGATCTTTCTTACTGGGGGGTCGAAATTTATTTTTATTGGGGCCAAAGTGTCGGGCTCAATAAGCCGATTGCGACAAGCCGTCGCACGACCCTCTAGCCTCAAAAATTACCGATTTAGGCCGAGGGGGGGTGAGGACAAATTGGGTGGGGGTAGGGGGAACGGGTTTGAACACCTGGTACTTCTATAATTCTCGAAGCTCCAGGGAGGTCGGCTAGTGTTGGCTGGTCAATCGGCGCGCGTGACGTCACCCGGAAGGTTCTCGATTTCTCTCGAACCTTCCGTTGATCGATGGACTGCTCGCGCTTGACCACCTCTCGGGCTTGACTAAAATGATCTCGATCTCGGGGGGGACGGAGGGTCCGAAGGGAGCACACCGGCTGCTACGTCGCCCAGCCCGTAAATCGGCGAGCACCGGCCGGTCTTACAGTCTACGTGACGTCACACCGAACGTTCTAGAGAGTTCCAGAACATTTGATGTGAGTCGTAATATTAAACAGTCATCCCGTAGACTATATATTAGACACTGTATAATCTGGAAGCAGCCAACATTCAAATATTTTATGATAGGTAATTTGGTGACTGGCTACTAAGGGCGCATTTATATGACAAGGAATCCCACCGCGTTGTGGCCGCGCGGCGGCCGCGCGGCCGCCGCGCTCGAATCACTCGAAAAACTAATGTAAACTCTATTGACTAAGCCATAATGTTTAATACTTCGCAACGCTCCAACCACGCGGCGACTGCGCGATCGTGTAAACGGCCGCACGAAATTTTTCGCGTCGTCTAAACGCAGCCTAAACGGTGGACCGCCGCGCCGTGTTCGATAATCAAAAATTCAAATTTCAAACCACGTCTACATTTCCATATGTCATAAGTTTTACTTTTATTAACGGAATTTCGACTTTAACTTTGTGTGCTAGATATCAAATTAATATTATATTTATTCTTGGTCGGAGAATTATGTCGTGCCAACTTTTCGTACCAATTTTTTCCGTCTAGCCCCCTTTCGCAACGCGCGATAAGGAACTACGTTCCAAAAAAATAAAACACGAGAACAATACACCACGTTGTTTACGACACATTTTCCGAAGGCTTTGTTGTACGCAGGCGCAGACACGTGATAGAATACTTGTAATCTATCTCATTCTCTCACAGGCTAAATCCTATTTATGAATATGTTTGCCTTTGTCGTGACGCATATTCGTTTCATGAAGTTTCAAATCACAACGATTCTAAAGAAGTTTCACTTCAAAAACTTTTCTGTTGTGTTAACGCTAGCGGAAATATCAAATTTGTATGAATATTACACTTGCTTAATAAAAATCACGGGACTGGTGCTAAACTTGATAAGCAATTCGTCGATGTTAATGTGAGCTGGTAACATCACGTGTGATATTTGGAGTGGCGTACACAGGGTTTTGTGACAGGGTAGGCAGTAGTCAACATAGTTATATTTCTACTTTTTCAAATGCTTGCAAGACGTCATAGAATGGGTCTAAATTTTTCCTAGGCTTCTAATAGTCAACAACAAACATCATATTAGTCTGGAGCCCCAAGTCGCTTGGCTGATGGTAAGTGTAACAACTACAGAGCAACACCACTGAGAAGCTTGTTTTACAAAACACTGCATGGCACTGGTCTGTGTTCGTCACCCTGACACATAAGATGTTAAGTCTCATGATGCCCAGAAGTTTCACTGGCTTCAATGTCTTTCAAACCCAACACAACTATGCTTACACAGTTTGAAGGACATTAAAGCCAGTGAAATTACTGGGTGTTATTCCTGCTCCAATTTTTCTTTCTTTGACACATAAATATTTGTGTCGAGTCTAGGTGTTGAGGGACCGTACCCCTTGTTTCTGATACCCACGATACAGGTTATCTTAGTGTGGGGGTCAGGACTATGTATGTGACTGTTGGTTGTATTTATAAAATATACTGTAAACATTTATTCAAAGAAGTATAATTGTTTTGTCAAGGAAATATAATTTAAATGCAGAAATAACTAAGTATCATAGTGAGCCGTGTGACCGTGCCTGACCTTTTCCACGATTGTTTCAATGCAAAGAAGTATTGTAGGCATTGTGTATTTAGTAAAGCGCTTTGCCACACCATTTCGAACTTTATTACCCACACAACTAGGGTTTGAGTGTTGCTAGCGTGTGTAATTTTAAATTAGAAGATCTAAACCGTATTATTATATTGTGTGTGTTGTCAAAGGATGTCAAATGTCCCATGAATTTTTTGTTCATTTGAACATGTGATTTTTTCTACACAGTATCTTAATTATAATACTAGTACTATACAATATACAGTATTATATATAGTATTCTTCAAGTCCCACTGCTGGGCGCTGAATTCACTGAATTCTTTACTGGCCTAATGCGGGTTAGCAGACGTCACATACCTTCGAAATTCTTTTCCTTTTATGGGCCTTATCCTTATTTATTCAGGTTTCCCTTACCAGCGATAAATTCACAATTATGCTCTTGAGGTTTCGAACCTACGACTTTCGTTTCGACAGTCCGTACAACTCCCCGTTTGCCGGTATGCTATAAAAAAACTTTATTTTTACAAGAACGATGAAACACTAGTGCGGTCGATTTCTTGCCGATCTTTATTGCGAAGTCTCGCCGGTGTTTTGGTTTAATTCCTTTTTCAAATTCAAATTCTTTTTTTTTTGTAATTACTTAGGCCGCCAAGGTCACTTTTACACATCATTTTGAATCTACCAGTACCTTTCCGTACGATGCCTAAATTCACTTATTTCAATATTTCCATACACTGCTAATCATTGTAAATATTAATTGCACAATATACTAATTTATGCAATCAATTAAAATTAGAGCTGAATTCCACTGTCAGAATTCCCGCCAAAACTCCAAGTTGATCTAGTTACACTTAGTGTTACCAGACGTCAGGTTTAGTCCTGACATATCAGAATTTTAAGGCACTTGTGAAGTTTTAGCCGGACTTTGAAAATGTCAGGATTTTTAAATATTGAAAACTTGTAATGAAAAAAAATATGCCTTTAAAGGAACAATTCTTCTCCTTGCGAAAAACATCAACTTTAATGTATAAATAATAATGAATCAAATGAATAAGTACAATGCATGTGACAGATACGCACGCGCTTGAGGAAAAATTTAGGACTTTATTTATTAGAAATCAGGGTTTTTGTTAGGACTTTTTTTTCATCTAGTAACCCTAATTGCATTAAATTTGAAGCTGCTAAAACAAGCCACTGAGCAGAGCTCACGTGCGCAGACTCTGATCAACATCGGTCGTATTTAGGTCGCAGGACGGTCACGTGTTTCGCTCGGCTCGCTAGTGTTGGACGTTCTATCGATAACTTTTCGAAACTCCCGATAAGAAAGAGGAATGTTATAAAAAAAATATAAAAAAAACATACAAATTACAGCTTAAAGTTATTAATAATGTTAGTATTATATTTTGTACGTCTCTGAATATTCCAAATAGTTGTCAGCCTCTTTTTCTCACAACAGACATGCCTGTATCGTAAGGCCCTGGATATAAGTGTATAGAGGGGTGTATATTTGTAATTCACCAAAATTGTACTTACTGTATAACAATGTTTGAAGAAAGTTTGTTCAACCCTTTTGAAATTACAGATAATTTTAGTTCCAATTAATACGGAGGTTTTATGTCTGTTCTGAATGGTGAACTCTGACAAGTGTGGTAAGTGCGACGGCTGCCCACAAACAGTAGTAAAACGACTCAAAAAAAAATCGGTTGTTTGTAAAGTCGGTTTACTGACGATAGTTGAACGTGATAACGTCTAAAGAAAATACTGATGGAATGGTAGCATTTTTCAAAAGAAAATTTTAATTTCATTTGTTTAATATTTGATAGTATTTATTGGCCTAATTATAACCTCAAAATCCGAAAGTATTTTATTTATTTTTCGGAATTCTCAAGTGTCCGTAGTTTTAATATAGTTTCAATCAAATATATACATTATCTAAAACCCAAAAAGTAAATTCACCTACCTTTTGGTTCTTAGGCCAACTATGTATGGACAACGAACAATGTCCTTTTCGTAAATCTAGTTTTTAAAAAGCCCGCCTCAATGTGTTTGATATAGGAGAAAATGTTCCCTTTGACGGATGGCTGGTCTAACCTGTCATTTCAGACACGTTGTTGTGATATGTGGAAGATTTAATATTTATGTTTAAATTTTTTTAAATCTCGAACGCTGCCGAACGCAAAGGCCGATTGTGCTTCTTTGTCGCTCGTTCCGCGCTCTCGCTTGCACTTCAAGCCTTAAATGGAACGTGACATCTAGCGAGGTAACGACGCATGAGTCATGTTTTTTCGTGCGTGCAGCCGGCTCTATCGAATTATAAGACGTTATCACGTCAAAAAAACAAGATAGTGTATGAAACCGCACTGCGCTTATCATGCCAGGACTCAAGAGAGAGAGAGAGAGATGTTAGTATTAAAATGCCCAGGAATTTCAAAAACAATATGTAATATGATTATTTTATAAATGTTTAAAATTCTAGTACATACTAGGTGACCAGTTCATTTTATAGTCATACTAAATGAACAGCTATTTTATACAACACAATCATTAATTAGAATAAATTTAGATGTTTCGTCAGTCTGAAGCATGCACCTTTGACTTTGCTAAGTTTAAAATTATTGGATTTAATTGGTCGTGCAGAAACCTGTACCAGAGACATGCTATAAAAAAAGTCGTGACTTTGTGAAGTTTACGCTAACCTAACCCTCCCCCCCTCCTCCTCAAGACTCTCTCATTAGTGGAGGAGGTCCATGCAGGGCTGATAATATTATTAAATTATATTTTATAAATAAGCTTTTGAATCAAATGAATAAGTTATAGAAGAATACTTATATGTAAAAATATATGTAATGTTTGAATAGGTAAATAATTATTGAAAAAAGAAGGAAGTGGCGTAAACGAAGTAGTTAGGTACTTAATATTCTTAATAGGCACATTAAATGTTAATGAAATCAATTACTGGTCGAGTCATGCAATGATGTAATTCATTGTATAAACTAAACGCTATATTTATTTACGGCTGTAATGCACTAGTGAAGCCCTGTGTCAGGGTGACGAACGCACTTCAGTGTCATGCAGTACTTTGTAATAATAATTCAAAGTTCTGTATCAGTTTATGGGCAGGCGTGGCGCTTACCATCAGGCGAGTGACCGACTCGTTTTCTCATTCAAGCTAATAAAAACATTGATAGTTTGGAACGTGTCTAATATCTATCTATACTTATAAAATAACATGTCCTGACTGACTGACTGATGCATCATCGCCGAGCGCAAACTATCAAGGCTACAAGCATGAAATTCGGACTGTATATTCATTTTGTTATGTAAATGCTGTTCACGCGGGCGGAGCCGCGAGCAAAAGCTAGTATTAAATAAATCTTAATATTTAAAAGACCAATCAGTTCAAGTGTATTTTTAAAACAATATTATTTCTATCGATATATGATAAATATGAAACGTACATCACTATATTGCGTATCACATGCAGCTTTCTAAATATTGACCAACATTCTGGCGGCTAGCACGACCATAATAGTAATTGCATATACTAGGTTTAGGTATTAAAATATCAGATTGTGTAGGTGACGATTTCTGAATCAACTTCTTACATCTTTCCTCCTTTATAAGTAAAGACTAAATGTATGAAAAAATGTACTAATGTAATGTATTTACTAATGTCGAGAAATTGAAGTATATTTGTTTGTAAATTTATTATTTAAATTATTTGCGTTCGCGGCGCGCTGCTGAGCTCGGTTGTGAAGCGAGATTACGTCGGTTCGATTCCCGCACTCAGACAAATATTTATGTGACCCACAATTTTTTGTTTCGGATCTGTATTGTGGGACCGCAAGTCCCTCGAAGTTGTTGATTAACTCTATGCAGGTTTACATAGTGTCAGGTCAGGTGTATGTGTGTGACTGTTTGGTGTCTTTATTAGTTAAACATGGCACAAGGATACAAGGATGTAACCCTATACTCGCCGCAACCAACCATCAAATCATACATCATCATCGGAAAAACTGGATATACACTGGGCGATCCTGGAACGCAATCCACACAAGGCGTGAAGTTTTAACACCATTTGTACGGTGGTCGGATATGAATATCTTAGCAACATTTAAAATTTGTTTTGATAAATTCGTCCTCATAATATCAAATAATATCAAATATGATACCTTCAAATAATGTTTCCGCAGTTTGTAAATGTCTAGGCGACACTATAGCCTTACATTATTTCCTACTTCCTCTGTTTATTTAAATAAGTTAGAAATAGCATTTATCAAAACCAACTAGATTCGGATTAGCAAATTAGTCAAAGGTAATATAAATATATAATTGAAATAAAACTAATTTAAACGGATTTTATCGCGGTTTTTTATTAATTTTGATCCCGACGTTTCGAAGACTTTTCAGCCTTCGTGGTCACGGGGTGGACTGAGGTGTAGGTTGTCCCAAAATGTTAATGTTACATTATCTACCTTCAGTTTACAATTATTTATAAAATTTATGTTTTGGTCCGATCGTAGATTTCTGATTAGATTAGATTTCTGCGTGCTTTCTTGTGCATGCCGTGATAACATAATTGTGATAACATTTAAAAATAATGTTATTGATTAATACATAATTACTAATCTATTTGTATTTCATGTTGGTGATGCTTAAATAAAATAAATAAATAAATAAAATAAAAAAAAACGTCACACTCACGCCTGTAATCCTCGAAGGGGTAGACAGACGTGTAGCCTGTACACCCACATTTCACTGAGCTAATTTCCGTCCCATGATGTGATAGGGGGCGACCCTATCGCCAAGCGCACAATTCCAAACTCTGGGCTGTTACTGAGCATTTTGTTAAAGAAAAACTCAGTATCACTTTTACCCGACCCAGGGATCGAAGCCTGAACCTCAAAACAGCAGTCGTAAAGCGTATGCAATACAACTGCGCCACCGAGGCCGTCAAAACTTATTATAAACCTTTTGAAAAAAGCAACGTTAGAGTTTCTTGCCCGTTCTTCTCCAGCGAAACAGCGAACTTCCGATTTATTCACGGAATCTAATTAATAATGTTATATATAACATTTTATATTTATTTAACATTTTAAAGATTTAACAAATATTTATAGTGTTTATACTTTTCAATATATTTTGTTATACTAGCGTTTACCATACGAACGTTGCAACCTTATGGGTACATATTCGAGAAAATCTTGATTAATCGATGCTCAGAATATAAAATTAACACTTTCCCGCTATTACTTTGAGCTAGGTAAAGATAAGTCAGTCAGGACATTGTCTTTATAAAAAAAAAGAAAGAAAGAAAACATTTATTGCTGGCACTATAAACTTATCGCAAACAATGACAATATCTATATAAAAATACTAGCTTTCGCTGGTAAGCGTCACGCCTGCCCATAAACAGAAGCAACACCACACAGAACTTTTAATTACAAAGCACTACATGCCACTGAACTGCGCTCGTCAATCCGAGACATAAGATGTTAAGTCTCATAATGCCCAGTAATTTCACTGGCTTCAATGTCCTTCAAATCTTAACACAGCAGTGCTTACACACTGTTGCTTGACGGCAGAAATAGACAAAACGGTGGTACCAACCCAGACGGACCTATCACCTTGTGGTAATTACTTAACACCTATAATTACTTAACTAACTTAACAGCAAAGGTACCTATCATTCAGCTTGATGTTGCAGTACGAACTAAGTAATAAAACAACGCTAATTTTCAGTAAAAGAAATGAAAAGAAGGAAGTGGTTAATATACATAATATAAATAAAAAACTTAGAAACGAATTTATTTAATTTAACATTTAATCTCGCCAGCAACATATAGTATCTACAGTTGGCAGAAGGCCACCTCTATGTGGCAATGCGCCAAGATAAGTTTGGAGGTACTATTGTGGTACTAATGAGGAGTGAATGGTAGCCAACGCTGATTTCTCTTACTTTAAAAAAATATATAAAATAATTCTTACGTTTACGCGAATATTACACTTTTTTTCTTTTTTTTTTATATGGCATAGGCCAGCAAACGAGCAAGTGTGTCACCTGATGGTAAGTGATCTCTACCGTTCATGTACGCCCACCACCAGAAGAATCATGGGCGCGTTGCCTACCTCAAAGGAAAGGGATAATTAGGGATTGGGAAGGAGAGGGGATATGGGCTTCCGGATATCTCACTCACCGTACGAAACGCAGCAGCAAGCTGCTACTTTACGTCGGTTTTCTTACACACATTACACATTGAAATAAAACTAATTTAAACGGATTTTATCGCGGTATTTTAATAATTTTAATTTTGGGCTCTTTTATCGCCTGGTTGACGGTCATTTACGATGTGTTATACGCGTAAATTAAGATTAGCATGTCGGTCACGCGAAACCATAAGATTTTCCCCTACCAAAAAGTGCTCAAACATACACGTCGTACGCCGTCGGAACTAGACCCGTTTGAAAAAAAAACAGCGTGTAAAACGGACCGCCACCGACGACCCCCTCCCCCCCTAGCTACACTACTGCCTGCACAGCTAGAACACGACAAATGAACGTTAAATAACAGTAAAATCATAAGTTGGTGAAAATTAACATTAGTGTTTCGATAATCAACAAGAAATCCCAGCATTGCAAACCACAATTTCATACGAAAGCTTACGATAGTGGCGATAAAACGCATTTGTACTAATCTCAGATCCCATTATACATTGCGACATGTGGGTAAAGAATGTAGAAATTGAGCTAAGTATTGTCAAAGGTTTCTCAAGGCGAAGCCGCACTTTTTTTTAAATTTAAATCGAATGACGTGACAAGCAAGTCGCTCGCCTGATGGTAAGCGCCACGTCTGTCCATAAACCGAAGCAACACCACACAGAACTTTGAATTACAAAGCACTGCATTGCACTGAACTGCGCTCGTTACCCCGAGACATAACATGTTAAGTCTTATAATGCCCAGTAGTTTCACTGGTTTCATGTTCTTCAAACCGAAACACAACAGTGCTGAGTTGCTTGTCGGCAGAAATAGACAAAGCAACATAGAAGACTCGACTCGTTATACAAAAAGTAGAGATAAAATAGTGAAAATACTATGTACTTTCAGCTTCTGTGATATTTTGTCTATGAACTTTAACATGACGTCATTTTATCGAGAATCTTGCCACTTTTATCAGAGATATTTGTAGTCAACCGCTCACGAAATATGTCGAGAGCATATGTGAAGCGTGCTGATCTTCTCAATCAGACCTAGCTCTCTCAGCTGACTGTCTCACTCTAGCTGTTCTATTGTGTTTCAAATCGTGTCAAACCGCGCCTTAAAAAAACGCAATACCCTCTTTCTACGACTAAGATTATCTACTACTACTAGCGCAATGCAATGATGTCTAAATGATTGCAAGAAACCCACATAAATACTACGTACATTGAACCTTATGCGAACTGGGCTGACTTAACATAAGTCGCGCGCGAGAAAGAAAACAATCGATGACAAATATCTCGTTTAAAAATGTCAACATCGATAAAATTACATCGTCATCAATATCTATATACTCATAATTACATAATATGTATTATACTTATATTATATTTTCTAAATTACAACGCGGTAGATCTAGTCCGTCTAGGTTGGGACCAACGCTTTGTCTAGTTTTGTCCTGCCGCCAAGCAACAGTGTGTAAGCACTGTTATATTCGGTTTGAAGGACATTGAAGCCAGTGAAATTACTGGGACATTTTGAGGCTTAACACTTTATGTCTCAGGGTGACGAGCCCAGTTCAGTGCTATGCAGTGCTTTGTAATTCAAAGATCTGTGAGTGTTGCTTCTTTTTATGGGCAGGCGTGGCGCTTACCATTAGACGATCGCCTAGCTTATATCGTCATTCAATAAAAAAACAATCGATATTAACGATAGTTTTGTTACTTAAATTGTTATATTTTCTAAATAACAAATTGTTCTTTGTCATATACTGCCTATTGTTATAATAAACTGTGTTATCGCTATCAGTTACAAATGGGGTCGACATGTCTGTTTCCGTTATTGTATTTGCATGTGATAGATGTGCTCCACTATATTTTGGCGTGGGCAGGTCAAAGTGCAGTTGTGTAACTATAATAGGTATTTATTTTATTATAATATCTCTAAATAGCATATAGTTATCAACAATTCCATCTTCCACATATAAAAAATAATTTTTAACTCTTGCACAATGGCAGAGTAACTTGACTGGAATCGGCTGGTGGGAGGTTACCTGATATTTTCGTATGTGTATAGCGATGATCTGTATACTGATTTTATCCATATGGTTTTTAGCTACGTCAGAAGAGAATCTGTTCAGGCGTTTAAAAACTAATCAAATTATTTATTTCCTAGGCCCAACGAGACCCATAAAACCGTCAATAAAAATCAAATAAAATAATATTACAAATGTCGAAACTTATCTTAATAAAGTTAATTACATGTAAAAATGTTTATCGAATTGACGTCGGGGTTTTTTTACAGCATGTGCTGGCAAACACGTACGTGGGCCACTTGACGGTAAGTGATCTCCACCCATGTTCCAGAAGAATCTTTTTAACAATCACACTAATATTATAAATGTGAAAGTTTGTTTGTGTGGATGTTCGGATGTTTGTCCGTCAATCACGCTGAAACTACTGAACGGATTTTGATGAAATTTGGTATACAGACAGGGTATGAGCTGACTTGGGTGATAGGCTACTTTTTATCCCGGGAAAAGCAGATCACGCGGGCGGAGCCGCGAGCAAAAGCTAGTTAGGTTATATGTATGAAAATAAGCAATAACATTCCATCTCACATCAAGTAAAAATTGAGATAATAATTTTATTTTGCTAAATTCATTAACTTAAATCACTAATTTAAAGTTCTATTTCGCATAATCGTACATAGGAAATGTTTCTTTTTGTTTTTATAAAATTCGGAATTTAAATTTAGCAATATAAAATTTATAACTCAATTTTTACTTTATGCGGGTTGAAATATTATTGCGTATTTGCATCCATATACACACAATAAAGTTATCCAAATAAACAAAGGTCTACACTCACCTCCGCCAGTGTGTACTGTGTAGGTCAGATCCTGGAAGGTCAGGTTCACGTAGGGCCGTTGAGGCAGATGGGAGAGGTGCGCTCGGCCCAGCGCGCGATGTGCGCCCTTCGCTTCCATTGTTAATATATCCAGAATTCACTCCGACATTTTCTATAGCCTATCTGTGAACAATAAAAAATCGTGTATTGAGAGTTTTGGCGGGAATTCTGACAGTGCAGTTCATAGCTTATTTTAATTTATTTCATTAACTAGTTTAGAGTTGTGTTTGTTGTATAAAAGTGGTGTAGATTTGTTCAATAAACATTAACGGTGATGAACAGTGTATGGAAACATTGAAATAAGTGAATTAAGCATCGTACTGAAAGGAGTTAACACCAAAACTCCGGCAAGACCTTGAAATCGACCGCACCCGTGTTTCATCATTATTGGAAAAATAACAGAGAATAAATCATACTTGACACTGGCAAAATGCATAAAAATGCGAAAGCCATAAATAAAAAAATAAAAAAAATCCGGTATTGATGTGTGTAGTAGTGTAGTCTGACTATATAATAGGTATATGCGCGTTGGCAATTTCTTTTTTATTTAATTGAATGACGAGACGAGCAAGGCGCTCGCACCAGCAAAACCTTGTTACACCTCTACCTACCCATCTGGGCGTAAAGGCGTTAGTTGATGTATGCAAGTATTTATCATTTATTTATTTTATTACTTTTGATTAACTGGTTTAGCTGAACCCAGGACCCCACTTAACAGCTTTATTACTCCCATAAATGGACTGTTATTTTTTATAGTTTCCATGATGACCTTCATAACGCAACATGCGAATATCTAATTAAAGGTCACAGATTCGAATCTCGTGCAAACATTGTTCCGGGTTTATGATTGCTTTATAAATATAATTGTTTTACATGTTCATGTTGTGTTACATGTCGTTCGTATACGAGAGGCCGTCTGGGTTGGTTACCACCGCTTTGTCCATTTCTACCGCCAAGTAACAGTGTAAAATATGCACAGTAGCAGTAGCAAGTAACAGTGTAAGCACTTTTGGGTTTCAGTATGACCCTCCCCCCCCCCTCGCGCCCTAGTTCTCCCTATTTCTATATGATTTCATTTACCAAGCTAATAAAAAAACACATTTCTCATAAAGGTCATATCAAAATAAAATCATCTACATAACATGAATATCCTAGACTACAACTAGAATTCTAGACGTAAGTACAATTTATGATCTACATTTTTGGAACAGGTTTCCGCATATCAAAACGTCCAAATGACATTGACTTGACCTTTGTCATATAAACTGACATTATAAATGGATGCAAATATGCGATAATATTTCTAAAAACTACTAACTAAAAATTTAAATGTTAATTTTATTATGCTAACTACATATATATGTTATTACTATTAACTATATTATTATATATTATTTTATTTCTTTATTATGTTTTTTTTATTCACTAACTTAAATAAATAATTTAAATTTATATTTGTATAATTTTATGTGGGAAATGTCCCATTTATGTATGATTATTTCATAAAATATGGAATTTAACTTACTTTAATACAATAAATTAAGCAAAATAAATTCAGTATCTTAATTATTACTTCATGTGGGTTGAAATGTTATTGCATATTTGCATCCAAGTAAGCAATGCACAGATAAATCGCATAGCAGTATTTTTTATCCGAATTCGAAAAGGAGGAGGTTCTCAGTTCGTCTGTATAAAATTGGTTGGATGTTTATGAGAATTAAGGGGACAAACGGACAGATTTCTGAGTGGTAGAGCCACGCTGTAGGCAGTTTTGGCTTAGGCATGAGTGGGCCGGCTCGACCGGGTAGTTACCACTGTCTCACATAAAACCGACGTAAAATAACGGTTTACTGCTGCGTTTGGTACGATGAGTGAGATATCCTGAGGCTCAAATCCCCCTCCCCTTCTTAGTTCCTTAATTATTTTTTTCCTTTAAGGTCAGCAACGCGCCCATTATTCTTCTGGCATTGTAGGCGTACATGGGCGGTGGAGATCACTTACCATCAGGTGACTCACTTACTCGTTTGCCGATATAAAAATTATAGCATATGCCGGCATCCCATTAGCAGGGACCCCTGCAGTTCATCAGAAACATGTGCCAACAGTACTAAATGGTCGCACCCTGGTTATGACGTCATACTGGTTGAATAGTACCTTTATATCGCCGGCATATATGATAATCTCTGATTTATTTTATTGTTCAATTATAACTATTATAAACAGTAATTAAGCTAGAATGTCACGAGTACCAGCATTATGGTGCTGCCACACCGGTGTTAGAAAATGTTATATAACATTTTATAACACCGGTGTGGCAGCATCATTTAGTAAACATTTCTTAACAATTTGTAACATTTTGTAACATTTTATAACCGCAGGCGGCGGTACTTTTGAGAGCGGCGCCGTCAAAGAAGCCGTCAAAGAAGAATGTTCAGAAATGTTAGAAAATGTTAAGAAATGTTATAAAATGTTAGATTTAATGTTAGAAAATGTTTGTAAACATTTTATAACATCGGTGTGGCAGCACCATTACTAGACAGGACACGGTTATGACGTCATGATAAATGGATAACTTTATAATTTATATCGTCGGTTTATAGTAATATTACAATTACTGATTTATTTTGTCATACATAATTATTATAAACATTATTAAGAATGTTTGAAAATGTTCAATATATATCAAATAATAAGCCAGTATGTATAACAACCATCGCGAAATCTACGCGATACAAACGACGTCCAATTAAACGGTCATTTTTAAATTAGTATCTGTTATGTAAAACTGACATTGACACGCATCGGGGTCAAGTTCGGCCCCGGAACTGCGTGTAGCACGCAAGTGCCGAAAATAATCGAAATAAATCGAAAGTGTTCTGTACTTGATGATGGATTTATGTCAGGATAGTTTGATGGAGAAGACAAAGTCCTATCTAAAAACGTTTGTGCCTATTTCACGATTTCTTGTCTAACTTAATTTGACCCCTAACACATGACGCGAAGGCGCAAAGTACATAGTCCCACTGTTTTTGTATACACTGGGCATTAGCGGTCAACTATTGTTAAGCATAGGTTGGTGTGAGTGGGTGAAAGAATCACGCAAATGGTCCACAAGTATTAGTATTTATATAAAACCAAGTTGTAGAGCCGCGCTGTAAATACTTTTGTCTACAGCCTGAATAGGTTGGTTCGACCGGGTCGCAACCACGGTCTCATAGAAAACCGACGTAAAGTAGCGGCTCGCTGCTGTGTTTCACACGGTAAGTAAGATTTCCGGAGGGCCAAACCTCCCTTGCCTTCCTAGTCCCTTTATTATCATTTCCTTAAGGTCGGCAACGCGCCCATTATGCTTGCGATGTATGGGCAGGATATATATTGGCAGTGGGTAACTTACCATCAGATGACTCACTTGATCGTTTGCCGGCCTATGCTATTAAAAAAATTTAGAATCATAGTCTAATTAGCGAGTGTCGATTAAAAAACATATAGAAATATACACTAATTATTACCATCGCTTGTGATCGTAAGTTGGTAACATACCCATGAGAGTGTTCATTAATCTGGGGATGATCATCTACCATTATGTTTTTTTATATAGCATTAGCCGGCAAACGAACAAGTGGGTCACCTTATGGTAAGTGATCTCCACCGCCCATGTACGCCCACAATACTAGAAGAGTCATGGGTGCGTTGCCGACCTTAAAGGAAAGGGATAATTAGGGATTTGGATTTGGGCCTCCGGATATCTCATTCACAGTACGAAACGCTACCGCGAGCCGCTACTTTACGTCAGTTTTCTGTGAGACAGTGACCAGGTCAAGCCTATTCATGCTATAGACAAAACTGTTTACAGCATGGCTCTACCATTCATAAAACTGGCGACACTCGTATTGCAATAAAAAATCCTCGGAGAGGACCATAAACTTGATATCACAAAAGAGACGCATCAATTCGTACGCCATTTTAAAAATATCTCCGAATAATGCAGCGGATTGTGCGTTAATTCAACGTTTCCTCCACACAATTGCATATGACGACCACAACGATGCCACAATACGATCGATCTAGGTACCTATATTTTTTTATACCCAGCTTTTTACTAGCCATTTTGGCTTTGTCCTCCAAATGACTCCTGAACTGGACTGTGCTCGAGATTTCGACGCCGAGAATCCCAATACTCTCGGAAACCCGGAGAGGTACTCCTTGGAACTGAGGCGCTATGACAAAACGGTCCTTCTTCGCAGTGAATGCGCAAACTTGTGTCTTCGTGGGGTTGAACTGAACTAAGTTCATTTCTCCCCATTTGGAGGCCCGCCCCAGAGAGCTCTCGATTTCAGACACAAGTTGTGACCGTCTTTCCTCTACGGTGCACCGAGGAACATTCTGGTGGCCGATGTATCGCGCATCACTCGTGCTGTCATCTGCATAGCAATGCATGCTGTCAATAGACAGCATGTCATTGATATGCAAGATGAAGAGAGTCGGCGACAACACCGAGCCCTGTGGAACGCCAGCATTGACTGAAAGAGTCTCGGAGCAACAGCCGTCAACGACGACTTTAATGCTCCGACCTTCCAGGTAGCTAGCGATCCACTTGCAGAGTCTCTCGGGGATTCCGTAGGATGGTAGCTTCGATAGAAGGGCTCTATGCCATACCCGATCGAACGCCTTCGCGATGTCAAGGCCGACAGCCATAGCCTCACCCTTGCCCTCCAAAGCTTCTGCCCAGCGATGTGTGAGATAAACACAATAGTTTTTTTTTTCCGCTGGCAACCCTAGGTCCAACAGCTGATTTTCGCAGTCCTTGATTGATAAATGTTTATTTATAGTTTTTAACAACGAAATATCGCAGATTGTGATTAAAGTTAAGTGTATTACAATAGTTAAATCGTAAAAATAATAATTAATAGTTATTGTGCGAAATACAGACCTCAAGTGGTAATCGTAAAGTAGGTAGGTAGAAAATTGTCTTACGTCGGAATTTATTGTTCGTATTTAAAAGTTTTAAGCAGTAATAGTACTATTTGGGTGAGTTATTACTTTCTTTTGCCTGTTTCCCCTGTTTTTCCAGTAAAAGCAGAGGTAAGTAGGTACTCAATACTTTGTATATCGTGCGGTTACCCAAGCACGAAGCTGTCAATCTTTTCCCTTGCACTTTGAATAACACCACTTCTAGTCTTAGTTTTACATTAAAACTCAGATACTAGAAAAAACCGCCGCGAAATGATGACACGTAGAGGCTTAGCTCGCCAGGAGGAGTCCAAACTCCAAGTGGCACTGCAAGAATTAAAGATTGCAAGGGAGAGGTGCGATTTGCTGAATCGTGAGAGGGATGATAACGAAAAGGAGCTGTTGGAAATCCTAGATAAAAATGTATTTTTGAAAAACGCTGAAAAAAAAAAAAGCTCGGCTGGGCAGCGTTCGGGAAACTTGGCAAGGTCTTCTCGTCCAAAATACCTCAGTGCCTGAAGACCAAAGTCTTCGACCAATGTGTGTTACCAGTGATGACATACGGCACTGAGACGTGGCCTCTGAATATGGGCCGTATAAGACGGCTCACAGTCACTCAGCGAGCTATGGAGAGAGCTATGCTCGGTGTTTCTCTACGTGATCAAATCAGAAATGAGGAGATCCGTAGAAGAACGAAAGTCACCGACATAGCCCAGCGGATTAGCAGGCTGAAGTGGCAGTGGGCAGGCCACATAGCTCGCAGAACCGATAACCGATGGGGCAGAAAGGTTCTGGAATGGAGGCCACGTACTGGCAAGCGCAGCGTTGGACGTCCACCTACAAGGTGGACAGACGACCTGATAAAGGTCGCAGGATGTCGCTGGATGCAGGCCGCTTCCAACAGGTCGGTCTGGAAATCTTTGGGGGAGGCCTATGTTCAGCAGTGGACGTCTTGTGGCTGATGATGATGATGATGATGATGAAAAACGAGTTAACAGCGTTACATACTCAGCTGTTAACATTAACTGATGAGCGGGACTATTTAAAAGATATTGTAGATGGGTTTGTTAAATGTAGCGAAGAGTATGAGTCGGCCTTAAATACCATCTCAAGACTGGAATGTGAACTTCGAGAAGCTCATCAACACATCTCGCAGCTGGAAGAGGTCTCCCATGCTCAACGTGAACAAAAAACTCAGACCCTATTTGATGAACTTGTGCATGAGTCTCCCGCTCTTGTTTCTGTTGCCCCTAGCAATATCTCCCCTTTAATAATAGACCTTACAAAAGAGGATTCAATCCATTCAACCTCTGCAGGGAGAATTGCTGGAGCCAGCAGAAATAAACTTAAGAAATATATTAAGATTAATAGGTACATAAATAAGACTGAAAAATTAGTTAATAAACAAAAAGTATTTAATAAATGTCTTATTAATACAAAAGAAAAAATAGATTTAAATGAGCAATTAGATATGTATGCATTACAATTAGAGCAAAGTAAGAATAAGTATGAAGCAGACACACAAGTACTGAACTTGGAGATCTCTAATTTACACACCTCCCTGCAATTAATGACCAGCAGGTATGAAAATGCTCAGAAAGAAATTGAGGATCACACAACAGCTATGACAGAATTAATTGAGTTAAGTAAATATAATGCTGATAGGTTTGATTCCTTGCAGAACCATACAACTGTATGTTCTTGTACATGTCTCAGCGACTCACAGCTGGTGGGTGAACCCTCATTACAAACACCACCCAAGTCAATGCTTTGTGATAGCTTACATACAAGTAACCGCTCCAACAGCTCCCACATTCATATTCCCAAACAAACCTCTCATGATGTTATCATTTACTGCGATGAGATAGGCAAGGACATGGGTCAATTGCTTGCTATGGACCTGGGAAAGTTAGTATTAAATAACTGTATGCCTAATGCCTCATATCAGAATATAGTAAAGAGCATTTGCAACAGTCAATTCTCACCTGACACAAAATTAGTGTTATTTTTAGGAAACAGGGGCAATGTAAACAAAAAGCAGCTAGTGCAATGTTTAGACAAACTGCATGCTTTATCGGTAAATGAAATTGTAATGTTTACATTTCCTTATAGTAAAAGCTTGCCAGTGGAAGAAAATAATTTAAGATATAGTCTTAATTTGACAATGCACACTATGTCGTGCAATAATCATAAATTTCATATAATAGACACTAACAATTATGTTAGTAAAAAAATTTTTTTGACAAGAGATAAATATTATCTGCCATTATATTATAAGAGACAGATAGCTAATGCGCTATCTTATTATTTTAATATATCAGCCAAGAATTTGGCTAACAGACCTGCTTTTATTGAGCAGAATAATAATTACTTAGATTATAGTAATCTAAAAACTTTGACATTTAATCATTTAAATTAAACCATAAGACAATAGAGACAACCTCTTGCTTTGATAATGGTACTGATACAAAATGTAATTCAATAAATAAATGTAACACAATAAAAGTAGTACATCAAAATATTCAGGGGATCTCCAGTAAAACCCTTGAAATTGAATTATTTATGAACTATAATAATATTGACATTTTATGCATTACAGAACACTGGCTTCAAAGCCATCAGTTAATATTCAATTTCAATAATCATATGTTGGGTAGTTCGTTTAGTAACAAACAATTTACATTTAAAGAACGTAAGGATATTGTGAGCCTTTCTGTTGAGCGGATAATTGAGATAGCCTGTTTGGAGTTAGAGCGGCTTGTTGTATTGAGTGTATACAGACCACCATTGGCATTATATGATTCTTTTGAAAAGGTCATGGATGAAGTGTTAGCAAAGATTTGTAAATTAAATAAAACTGTAATTGTATGTGGTGACTTTAACGTTAACTTGTTAGAAGAATCTTCCATGTGTATTAAAATAAAAAATTTGTTTAATTCTTACAATCTTGAAAATATATTCTTGGAGCCAACTAGGATAACTGCCACTTCAGCAACATGTCTAGACAATATATTTACAAACATTGTTCCTAATAATAAACAAATTATTAATTATCAAGACTCTGATCATAGTGGACAGTTAATTACTTTTCAGAAAGAAAGTAAAAATATGGCCAAAAATGTTATTAGTGTGGTGCCTAAAACTACAGGTCGCTTGGAGATCTTCAAAAATAAACTCTTAAGTAAATTACCCTTTTTATTATACAGTGACAATCCTAACCAGCTGTACAATTCCTTTTTTGAAATATATTGTGCAGAGTTTAATTCTACTTTTATCCCCAAGAAGATCTCTGTTAAAGGAACTACAACATTCAGTGAATGGGCTACTATTGGTATATGTAAAAGTAGAAAAAGGCTTTATGAGTTGTATGAAGAAAGACACTATAATAAGAGTGAAAAGTTTTGTCAGTATGTAAAAAAATACTCCAAATTATTTAAAAAAATTTGTAAAGTAGCAAAGTGTAATTATATAAGTTTTAAAATAAAAAATAGTAGTAATAAAATTAAAACGACTTGGGACTTAATCAATAAGGAGACTGGAAAAGTTAAACTTCTAACGAAGGACTATAGCCTTTCTATTGAAAATAAAATTGTCACGTCAGATGCTGAAGTAGCTACTGCTTTTGAAAAATTCTTTACTGACATTCCAATCTCTACAACAAAATCTTTGAATTCGTCCCCTACTATTGCTGAATCATTATTGAAAGAGAAGTTAAATTGTTGCAATAATATATTTAAATTTCATTATATAAATGACACAAATATTATAAGAACATTTAATACCCTAAATGTTAAAAGAACAGCCGATCTTTGGGGTAACTCGGTCGAGCTTACGAAATCTATAATTACCATAGTAGCACCTGAATTAGCCATAATTTTTAATAAATGTATCGACTGTGGCGTATTTCCTGACTTAATGAAAAGTAGTAAAATTATACCTTTGTTTAAATCAGGTAGCACATCTGACCCCACTAACTTTAGACCAATTTCAGTGCTACCCACATTTAGTAAAATATTTGAAAAATTACTACTTGATCAAATGCAGACACATTTTAGCATAAATAATTTGTTACACAAGAAACAATTTGGTTTTACAAGGGGTCGTTCAACCACCGATGCTGGGGTTGAACTTTTAGAAAATATTTTTAACGCCTGGGACAATTTCCACGATGCCTTAGGCATTTTTTGTGACCTGTCAAAGGCATTCGATTGCGTTTCTCATGATACATTGGTCAGGAAGTTACATCACTATGGAATTAGGAATACTGCTCTGGATCTTGTTATTTCTTATTTGGATAATAGGATTCAGAAAGTTGATATAAATGGCCAGAGATCCTCGGGATCTGTAGTAACAATGGGTGTTCCGCAGGGTTCCATACTTGGCCCATTTCTATTTCTCGTTTATATAAATGATTTGCCTCATGTTATTAACGACAATCAACAGATAGTGTTATTTGCAGATGATACTTCACTTTTATTTAAACTCAAACGACAGCAACCTGTTACTGACGATGTAAATAATACTCTCTTAAAAGTAGTGAACTGGTTTAATGTTAATAACTTACTTTTAAACGAGAAAAAAACTAAATGCGTTAGATTTTTGACACCTAACGTTAGAACTATTAAGACCTGCGTTAGTTTAAATGGAGAAGAATTGGATCTTGTGGACACCACCAAGTTCTTGGGTATAACTTTAGACTCTAAGCTTCAATGGGGACCACATATAAACCAGTTGTCGAAAAGGCTCACCTCTGCAGCTTACGCAGTCTACAAAATTCGCCAGCTAACTAATGTAGAAACAGCGCGATTAGTTTATTTTAGTTATTTTCATAGTGTAATGTCGTATGGCATTCTATTATGGGGAAATGCTGCCGACATTCAAACTATTTTTGTGCTGCAGAAAAGAGCTATTCGAGCTATTTTCAATCTGAAACGTGGGCAATCTCTAAAAGATTTATTCAAAGAAATAAATATTTTGACTGTCGCTTCTCAATACATATACGAGAACCTAATATATGTTAAAAAAAATATTAATGTTTTTACAAAAACCAGCGACATTCATATGTTAAATACTAGAAATAAGAATAAACTGATATTGCCCAAGACCAGACTTCAAAAAATTAGTAAATCATTTAAATGTCAAAGTATACGTTTCTACAATAAAATTCCTAGCCATATTCAACAATTAAGTCTAAATAAATTTAAAGTTTATATTAAACAGAACCTTTGCCGAAAAGGTTACTATAATGTTATAGATTATTTGGAAGACAAAACGGCTTGGAATTGAGCCGCTCACTCCATACAAAATATGGCTGTCCATAGTCCTCTAATATATTGTACTATGTGAAAATATAATAATTTATTATACTTGACTGCCCTATTGGCGCATTACTAGTATTTAAGGCTTATATCGTTGACATTTTTAATATTTTTTAAGAAAAAATAATTTTTAAAATTGTTAATTTTATTATTATTATATATTTAATAGAAAGTCAATGTCTGGACATTAAAAGAGGCCATAACCCATGAGTTTGTTTCGGCATTTCTTCTCATGGCTAGCCACGAAATGCCGATAAAAGAAAAAAATAAAATAAACTAGTGTAAAGAATTTTGACATGTAAAAGTGATATATATGATCCAATTTGCAGAATAAATGATTTGAATTTGAATTTGAATTTGAAACAAGAAGATCACCAGCTGATCGACCGTGACGGAAACCGTACTGACGATCACTGATCAGCTGGTGCTCCTCAAGGTACCGCATCAGCTGGGCATTAACGACTCGTTCCATAACTTTGGAGAGCAAAGATGTGACCGCTATCGGCCTATAACTCGAAGGGTCCGACCGGTCACCTTTTTTAGGGATCGGATGGACATGAGACACCTTCCATGAAAGTGGGAACCCTGTTAGTATAATAGGAAAGACGGTAAAGGCGCGTAAGAACGGGGGTCAACTCAGGGGCGCACGTTTTAAGAACCACCGCGGGGATACAGTCTGGCCCACTCGACTTACGGATGTCGAGAAGCCTTAGTTCCCTCCTGACCGCACGCTGGTTGATGCGTATTTCAGGCAGGGTAAACTCGCACCGGGAGATCTTCGGCGGTGTGGCTTCTCCATCATCTAAAGTCGAGTTCGAGGCAAAGGATTGGGCTAAAAGATCCGCCTTCTCCTTTGCACTGTGGGCCAAACTGTCATCAGGCTTACGCAGTGGCGGGAGACTAGACTGGCAGAAGTTGCCTTGGACAGCCTTGGCAAGCGACCAAAAAGCACGACTCCCAGAGGGATAACTCTTTAGTCGCTCGCCAATTCTGCCAATGTGCTCCGCCTTGGCCCTGGCTATAGCCTTCTTGCTGGACCTGGAAGCAGCATTAAAGTTCCGCTTCTCTTCCTTGGCGTTTGGATCCTGACGCTTTCTGGCGTCATTCCACGCTATGTATGCGGACTGCTTGAGGCGCGCAGCTTCGGCGCAGGCATTATTATACCAAGGCCGGCTACGACGCCCTAGTGGTATTTTGGTATTGGGGATGAACAAGTCCATCCCCAAAAGCACCACGTCCCTGATGCAGTCCGCACAAGCGTCAGGATTTTCGGAAGAGAAACAGAGCTGCTTCCATGGGTAGGACGCAAAGAACTCACGTAGTCCATCCCAATCTGCTGACCCATAACGCCAGACCCTGCGAGACCCAGTCGCTGAAGAGCGACAGCGATAAGTAGCAGGGGCCGACGAACGCACAAGGCAGTGGTCAGATGACCCTAGAGGGGCATCGACCACCACCCTGTATCCGTCAGGGTGTGTAGTCAGCAGAAGGTCCAACAATGAAGGTTCGTGGGTCTCAACATCTGGAACACGAGTGGGTTGCGTTACCAGTTGTGTGAGACCATAAGCCAAGGCCAATTCATAAGCAGTCCGACCCGGGAGGTCAGTGGTCCGGGAGCCCAACCACTCCACATGATGAGCGTTAAAGTCGCCGAGGACCACCACCTCCGCAGATGGGTACTGCTTAAGAATTTGGTCAGTCCCCACTTGCACGTTCTCAAATAGGTGAGTAGACCCCACTTCACTGGCATGAGACCTGTAAAGGCATGCGTAGATCCGAGTACGACCTCCATAATCTACGCATAGCCACAAGATCGACAGGTCTCGATGCTCGAGGCCCCGAAGGCGGCGACAACAGATATCACCCCTAACGAAAACGCACACCCCGGCCTTACGAAAGAATGAGTGCTCTAGTACGTAGCCGGGGTAGTTTAAGTACGAAGTATCGTCAGGGGTAGATATTTGAGTCTCCGTTAAAAAGAGCAGAGCAGGCCGCGACGTCTCGAGGTGGTGATGGACGGCGTCGAGGTTACTATGCAGACCCCTGACATTGCAGAAGTCCACTTGTAAAGTGGATGCAATCTCCGCCGAGTAATTCCTGCTCTTTTTATTTACCTTCTTCATATTTTTTTATTTTATTAGAGTATAGGAAGGGAGAAGGATGTGCGCAGTGGACTCAGAATGATACCCGAATAAAATGCGGAGCGTGGTGCGAGGCGGGCACGTGGGTTATTTGAGGAGCTGGCACGAAGCACGGAAGGGCCACCGATGCCACCCCATGTACAGACGCCGGGATCCACTCCAGTCTCCCACTCTGGCACGACGACTGTACAATGGGATTTTCGCCGGTTGGTAGGACAGCTTCCCAAGGAGGGAGTTTTAAAAGGGAATCCTCGGGTTCAGGTCCCCATCTGACCGGCAGGCGGCCGGCGGCGACCGTTCCCATCGGGTCTCCCTGTGCCCCGAGTCAGCCCCTCACGCTCATCGCGGCGACCGGCACTTTAGCACCGCATGTCCCGGGCACCATCCGAAACCACCGACACGGAGAGGAGAGTAGAGGGCAGGAACGGCTATCCAGCCCTTCCACCGAAACGCATTACTGCTTGGCGGCAGAAATAGGCAGGACGGTGGTACCAATCCGCTCGGGCCAAGCGCCGAGCAAAATACACATTCACACAGTGCTTAGCCCTATATATTTCTTTCTAACTGTTATCCTGGCTTAATACCAGTGTTCGCCTTCCCACTATGGTATGCTGGTAGATTTGGTATTTTTTTATTATTTGATTGAATGACGAGACGAGCAAGGCGCTCGCCTGATGGTTAAAGCATCACCACACAGCACTTTAAATTACAAAGCACTGCATGGCACTGAACTGCGCTCGTCAACCTGAGACATGTCCCAATGTCAAGCAGTGCTTTGTAATTCAAAGTTCTGTGTGATGTTGCTTTTGTTTAAGGGCAGGCGTGGCGCTTACCATCAGGTGAGCGACTTCCTCGTCTCGTCATTCAATTAAATAAAATAAAAAAAATCCACCAGCAAGATCTCATCTCTGAGGAAATCAATGATGTACAGTTACGTCATTATGTACAGTTATTGACGTCTCTAAGTGCCTTACTTGATTATTTTATTTCCCGCTTTGATATGCAGGGAAGTGCAAAAAATATATTTCTCACTCCTCTCTATCTTTTTATATGATTAATTTCGTTGCAAGATAAAGACACATTCGCATTTCCATAGACTCGTCGAGCTTCAATGCTCATTTCAAATATGCGTGGCACTGTCGATCCTGGCTTACAGAAGTTACAGTGGCGAGTGTATGGGCAGGATAGTCTCGTCTCTGACTGCGACAGTATGTTCCTACTAAAGACCTCGCTAACCTGAACAAGATTGCAACATACAAGGAAAATATTAATGTAATATCCTAGGATATTTTCGAGTATTTACCAAAAAGGATTGCATCAAGGTTTACCTTCAAAACTATTTATTTTGTGACTAAGCATTTTAAGTAACTTCAACATAAGGCCATTTAGACAAAACTGTTGTTTCATTGTGTTAGTCATTCCTAACATGGTTCTTTCAAATAACTCTTGATAGGGTTCCATACCTTTGTGATACCTACGGAACTATAACGGAGCATAGGTCGTGCCGTCTGTACGTTTGTCCTACGTTTAAAAAGCTACTATAAATAATAATAATAATAACAACAAATTAACGATGGTGATATGGTCCAACATCAAAATGGGTTTTGGGATTTTGTTCATAATTGTAAATTATTGTAATGTTCACAATTAATTGAATTAAATTGTAATGTGCATAAATGTAATGGGCTCACAAAAATAACTACGTTATAAGTTGCATTTACTTAGCTCTGTCCCGTTAATGCAGTTAAATATGCGTAAAAGCTGAGAAAACGCAAAAGATAATATCTAAATATATAAAACTCAAAGGTGACTGATGACATAGTGATATATCAACGCACAGCTCAAACCACTGGAGGGATCGGGCTGATTATCGGAAATTTGGCATGTAGGTAGATGTTATGACGTAGGCATCCGCTAAAAAAGGATTTTGATAAATTCTACCCCCAAGGGGATAAAATAGGGGATGAAAGTTTGTATGAAAATCACGCAGGCGGAGCCGCGAGCAAAAACTATTAATAATAATAATTCTATATCGTACACCAAATAAAGTAAATAAAAAGTACAGAACAATAAAAACCAAAAACATAAAAACTAAAATTTAAGGAGTGGTACGGAAATCGAGTGTGCATGATGAATTCGCACATGGCTCATTATCTATTTACATATGATCGAGAAGCGTTTAAATGGCAGATTCTCGACGTAAGACGGAAAAATACGCACTTTGACAGCCTCCGTGGCGCAGCGGGCGAGTAGCCGGCTGTGAAGCGAGAGGCCGCGGGTTCGATCGAACCCAGACAAATGTTTGTGTGATCCACAAATATTTGTTTCGGGGTCTGGGTGTTGTGAGACCGAAAGTCTCGTAGTTCCTGATACAAGACTCGTACCTTACTGTGGGGTCAGGACTATGTATGTGACTGTTGGGTGTATTTATTATTATTATTTAATTTACACGAAATTCGACACTTAGCAAAGAGCTTACTTAAGTGTTTTTGTGAATACGGGCATTACTCTCAAATAGATTCCTCTGAATTACTGACATTATTAAATTTTAATACAAATTTTACGATACGTAATACCAACATCTTCGCACTGCGTGTTTCTTTTTATTTTTATTTATTTCACTGGCTTCAATGTCCTTCAAACCGAAACACAACATTGCATACACTCTGTTGCTTGGCGGCAGAAATAGACAAAGCGGTGGCACCAACCCAGACGGCCTCTCGCATCCGAGGGGCCTACCACCTTGTAAATTTGTTGTACTTGTTTTGTACGGTGAGTGAGAATGCGGAGATCTTTTTGTCTTTAATAGTTTGTATTGTTTGCCTACCCGTCTGGGTACAGGCGTGAGCGTATAGAACGTAATAAGTCCCATTTTATTACTGCATTTTGTGATTCGATAATCTGTATTTCGCAAGCCGTGGCTTAACTTGCCAACAGCTGAAAATTCGGCGCAAGGTCAACATCTTGCGTCAGCGCATACGAGTACATATCGGTTTTATTTTGAATTCTCTTTTCTTTTTCATGTCATTTTATTGGTATGGCCACCTTACTTAGAGTTTTAGCACTTCGCAAAAATGGCGCCGTCTTGCTGTTCATAACATCAATAAAGTTTATCGTATAACCGACACATCCGTATGATTGGGTTATAATAGGATGTGTTATTTACAAACACAATTTTCCGCCGCCAAGCAACATTGTGACAAGCATTTTTGTGTTTCGGTTTAAAGAATATTCAAGCCAGTAAAATTACTGGACATATGAGACTAAACATCTTATGTCGCGGGCTGACGAGCGCAGTTCAGTGCTATGCAGTGGTTTGTAATTAAAAGTTATGTATGGTGTTGCTTTTGTTTATGGACAGGCGGGGCGCTTACCATCAGGCGAGCGTTTGGCGTTTGGTAAAAAAAACGAAATATAAGCAGTACGTAGCAAAACTGCCACTTAAATTAAGTCTTTGTGAGACAGTGGGGCCACATTTATACTGTAAACAAAACTGTAGACAATTTTCTTGTAGTCTAACTCTTCCATTTACAGAAGGATCCACACAAGGCGTATGCATCACTATGGCAGGTTTTAACACCATGTGCACGGTGGTCGCTATCTGGGCGGATATGAATATCCTACCACCAGCGAATAATTTCACTACGCAGTTTTTACTGTGCTCCTAAATAAACAAAACATTTTGATTAGTCAGTTTAAGAATCGTTACTTTTTGCAATACTTTTTGTGAACGCCACTTTAGCGCGGGTGATAAATTAATAGCTTTAATTTTTATAAATTACTTTTTTTTTATTCTGGCTCGGCAAAGTGACTACGCTGCACCTGATGGTAAGTGTAGCGCAATCCAGGAATAGAGTCGACCAACCATAAACAATGTGTCCATCGTAGGTCGGCAAGATCGTGCCGGCCTGCCATAGTTCCTGGGGTGAACTACGGGGTCCCCGCTAACGGAATACTGGCGACCCCGCAGTGTCTCATCCCAGGGCCAAGGCGGAGGGGAAGGATAAATGGATGGGAAAAGGGTTAGGATCGAGGGGCAAACCCCCTGGGGAGAATCGGATATCCACTGGCTGACCCTGGAACGCGACCCACACAAGTTGGGCCACTATGGCAGGTTTCAGTACCAGCGTACGGTGGTCGCTATCCGGTCGGATACTAGTATCCTCCCACCAGCAACAGCACACAGCAGCAAGCTTATGCACACGTAGCATAAGTGGTTTGGTCACGTTTTGAGGAACCAAAGGAGTACTTCGGTCGCTGGAACCTGTGTCAGATCGCACCAGGAGTACATTCCCCGGAGAGCTAAAATAGCGCTGGCTTTGAGAATCAATATTTTCACTACGAAGAAGATAAAATACCAGGCGAAGTGGAAGCTTCTAAATAGGCCATTACCAGAAAAATCATGGGCGTCGATGACCATAAAGGGAAGGGATTGAAAAGGGGATGGGGCTTCCGTATGTCTCATTTACCGTATAAAAAACAACACTCAGCTGCTTTTCACGTCTGATTCTATTGTAGAAAGTTTAACAACCCGGTGTAACCGGCCCATTCACGCTCTAAACAAGAAAATCTATAATGTGCCTTTACCATTTACGTTAATATAAGACATACACTTTACAAGAATATGGCAGGTCCCTCGTATGAGGCCGTCTGGGTTGGTACCACTGCTTTGTCTACTTCTGCGCCAAGCCTCTTGCTTGTGTAAGAACTGTTGTGTTTCGGTTTGAAGCACTTGAAGCCAGTGAAATTACTGGGCATTATGAGACTTAACATCTTAAGTCTCGGGGTGACGAGCGCAATTCAGTGCCATGCAGTGCTTTGTAATTAAAAAATCAGTGTGGTGTGGCTTCTTTTTATGAGCAGGACCATCAGGCGAGCGCCTTGCTCGACTCGTCATTCAAAATATTCATTATCTTCTAAACCTAATGTCTCAATGTAGCACGTTCAAATATTATAAACTCTGACGTGGTGTATGTTTTATCTCTATATGCATATATGCGTAAAGTAAATAAAGCTGCATCTAGCCGGCAAATCTTTAGAACGGCAGACGTTTTGCCATGAGCTATTTAGATTGCAAAATTGGTAATGACGAAACCATTGTTATCCGTACTAATATAGCGTTTATATTGTTTATTTGTATAACTGAATAATAGTTTAGCAGCATGACTTGCAAAAATTATTTTTAACAGAGGTCGGCTAATGAACAACATGAACATCTACAATGCATAAAGAATCGTAAACGCATTGCTGACCTTGAAGAATATAATTTGAGAAGGGGGATTTGGGCCTCCGGATATCTCCCTCGTCATACGAAACATAACAGCAAGCTGCTATTTAACTTTTTTTTTTTTAGAGTGTCCTGGATAGTTTTTAAGCCGCGTCATGGGTTTTAAAGCGCCCTGATAATGCCCTGTATTTTAAAATTCGTGCTTGAAATCCTTACGTTACAAACTCAAGTGTTGTTAATACCTCATCTATACTAATATAATAAAGCTGTAGAGTTTGATTGTTTGTTTGTTTGTTTGTTTGTTTGAACGCGCTAATCTCAGGAACTACTGGTTCGAATTGAAAAATTCTTTTTGTGTTGGATAGTCCATTTATCGAGGAAGGCTTTATAACATTACGCTGCGACCATTAGAAGCGAAGCATCAGTGAAAAATGTTGCAAAAACGGGGAAAATTATTCATATTTGAAGGCTTCCGTTGCTAAGCTACCCAAATAATATTATTTGAAGGCTTCCGTTGCTAAGCTACCTAAATCTATACTAATATCATAAAGCTGTAGAGTTTGATTGTTTGTTTGTTTGTTTGATCACGTGGGCGGAGCCGCGAGCAAAAGCTAGTTTTTAATACTTTTATAAAAATATGATTATTATTATAGAAATTTCATTTAACCTTTTCCACTGCATAATAATTTATCTATCGCTACACTATTACTGCGTTCTATTTTTAAACTGAATTATCCTGATTTGTCCAATTTCAAATCCTAATTTTTGAAATGACAACCCTACCCAAAACGAACCTTTTTTGTTTTTATCCTGGCTCGGCAAGGTGAAGTACGCTACACCTGATGGTAAGTGTAGCGCAATCCAAAAATAGTGTCGACCAACGATAAACAATGTGTCCATCGTAGGTCGGCAAGGTCATGCCAGCCTACCAAAGAACCAAGGGGGAGGTGAAGGAAAAAGGGATGGGAAAGGGTTAGGATCAGGGGGCAAGCCCCCTGGGGAGAACCGGATTTACACTGGCTGACCCTGGAACGCGACCCAGACGAGGTGGGCCACTATGGCAGGTTTTAGCACCAATGTACGGTGGTCGCTATCCGGTCGGATACAAGTATCCTCCCACCAGCAACCTCTACAATGATGTACAATGCGGACGTGTCGCTCTTGTCCGGCGTCACAGTCTTTTGTCCCGGTCGCACACCTCAAAACGTGCATTAAGAAACAACGATAATTAAATCATTGTTAATTAAGAAGCCAAAGTCACAAATGCAAACTTGAGTTTGAAACGGCAGCTCTGTGTGGAAATACATTTCGCCATACATTTTTACACACCGCGCCGTTTACTATCATTCAAAGATACAAAGGTCGGCTACATTCTCGGTTCGTGTTGTAACTAGCACGTATCTTCGAGCCTTCGAGCCTAAATCCTGAGCAGAAATGACAGTATTGTCAGAAAGACTGGTTATAAAAAGTGTGCGTGTGCAATTCGCACTCACATTTTGCTAGTGGGAGGATATTCATATCCGACCGGATAGCGACCACCGTACACTGGTGTTAAAATCTGCCATAGTGACCCACCTTGTGTGGGTCGCGTTCCAGGGTCAGCCAGTGTATATCCGGTTCTTCCGAGGGGCTTGCGACATGACTTGATGGTTGGTTGGGGCGGGTACAGGGGTACATC
This sequence comes from Amorpha juglandis, assembly GCA_949126905.1. Taxonomy (NCBI): domain Eukaryota; kingdom Metazoa; phylum Arthropoda; class Insecta; order Lepidoptera; family Sphingidae; genus Amorpha; species Amorpha juglandis. The sequence goes on along the minus strand of OX421374.1, from coordinate 14,474,163 downwards.
CTTGTATCTGCATCGGTCATCCGCCTGTCCTGTCGCAGTTCCTTCGACTTGCTGCTTCCCTCTCCGAAGAGGGAAGAAACATTTATACAGGCCGGCACGATTCTGGTGACCACCGATAAACTCATTGTTTATCGGTGGTTGCTAGGTTTTTGGACTGCACTACGCTTACAGGTGTAGTGCAGTCATTTTGCCGAGATCAGGTAAAAAAAAACACACGGCAGAAGTGAAACTTCAGAATGTTTTATATAATTAAAAAAAATATTGGTCAAATTAACACACGCGTGTTAAATAATTAACATAAATTAATTAACCAACAAATTTTAATACGCAAATACAAAAAAACAACCTCATGTTGTTTATCGACACATTTTCAGAAGGCTTCTTTGTACGCAGGCGCAAAGACACGTAATAGCATTGTAATCTATCACATTCTCTCGCAGGCTAAATCCTATTTATGAATATGTTTGTCTCTTTTTACTGTCGCTTTTTCGTTTCATCGAATTGTCAAATCATAACGATGCTAAAGAAGGTTCACATATTTTTTTTATACAAAATATTAAAGAATGATGTGTAATTTAAACGATAAAATATTTCACTGCCCCGCAGTATCCAATCCGACGCGTTGCTAGGATATAACAAAGCATTTTCTATTTGTAACAAGTCGATATGTGAATTTCAACACTAATGATAAACAGCTTAGCATTGATCTCACTCCAACAATTTTATTATCGCTTATGCACTTTATAGGGACGTGATCGATCTTATAGATCGCAATAAACGAGTGATTAAAGTAAGTATGACATTTTAGAATGTCTAAATTATTTGTAATTCAGTTACAAGATAATGTTAAAGTTATACTAATAATGACCGCAGGAATTTTAATTCAGAAAATAAAACTTAATTAATTAATAAAGCTTTTATTTTAACATATATTTAATTTATATAGATTAGAGTGTGGCCTTATTTCACATCGAATGACCTAATTCATCATCATCATCATCAGCCACAAGACGTCCACTGCTGAACATAGGCCTCTCCCAAAGATTTCCAGACCGACCTGTTGGAAGCGGCCTGCATCCAGCGACTTCCTGCGATCTTTATCAGGTCATCTGTCCACCTTGGAGGTGGACGTCCAACGTCAGAAATGAGGAGATCCGTAGAAGAACGGAAGTCACCGACATAGCTCAGCGGATTAGCAAGCTCAAGTGGCAGTGGGCAGGCCACATAGCTCGCAGAATGACCTAATTAATGCTCTCAAAATGTTGACTGTCAACTTATTTTTTTTTATATTAACATTGATAAATTTTTTCGAAGTTTATGTTAACAAGAAAATGTAGTTGTTACATCGTAATGCTTATTTCAATTTCACCAATAGCTTGTCTCATTACATCACAGACAGGTGTGAATGATTTGGTAATTCTATTGACACCTAACATTATTTCTATTGTCAATAGTGAAGGACTGCGAGGCGCGAACGCCATGTATGACGCATTCCTAACAGTAACAGGCTCGGTCACTCAACCAGTCCTAGTGGCAATGGGAACACGTTCCCGTTTCATTTATATTTATTATTACTTTAGTTAAATCATAATTCTTCAATGTATAGGATAATAGCGAAGCTGCCTCTGAATTTAAACATTATTTTATATGCAACAATCACAAATACAAAAAAGAAATCCTATGTGAAAGTAGAACACACACCCACGAAGTGCCCACGATGCAGATTCACCTAGTGTGGGGTCAGGACTATGTGGATGCAAATATGCAATAACATTTCAAACCACATCACGTAAAATTGAGATATTGATTTTATTTCGCTAAATTCATTGGATTTAAGTAAGTTAAAATCCGTTTTTCATAAAAAAATCAACAAATAAATATTTCCCATGTACGATTATGGAAAATAGAACTTTAAATTATTGAATTAAGTGAATGAATTTAGCAAATTAAAGTTAATATCTCAGCTTTTACTTGATGTGAATTGATATGTAATTACATATCTGCATCCATGCATATCTATTGTACGTGACTGTTGGGTGTATCTATTTATTTTTATTTATTACATCAGATCAAATTTGGTTAAAAATAAGGCCGCTATCAATATGTCAGACAGTGACATGTGCAAGGCGACACACGTAGTATTAACATCCCACTATCCCCTTCAGAGAGATAGTGGGATGTCAGTCGATGATAGTCAGGTCACGAACCACGCCGTGCATCTTTTTTTATCTCTGACAATAACCAATTCCACCAGATTCGAATGCCTTATAATGAATATATTTTTATGTTGCTTTATAAAATTCTCCCGATAGTAAATTTTGGACCGTGTTGTTTAAATTTATAAAAAAAATCGAGTCCATTAATCGAGTCAACTAGTGTCAGGATAAAATCGGCTAATATTATGAAATAATGATTATACTTTCCGTGTCAATTATAGACATTGGTTAAAAATAGCACTTTCATAAACGAACCATGATTACTGTCTTAAACAAATAATTACACAAATTAAATTTAAAGAAACATACAATCATAGAGTCTAGGAATGTCTAGTGTTTAAAAAAAGGCAGAAAATTAATCAAAATTACCGGTAATTGTTTTACAGACGTATTAAAATATATATAGTACAAGATCCCGGGGAACATTGACCTTCACCCATCTGTTTACCGGATCAAAATAACATTTTAGGGTATAAAATGTGTTGCTGAACACATACCAATAGGGTTGCCTAAAAAAATATGGTCAAGGATATGATTAATTAACATTTAAAAAAAAAAAATTTTTTATAATTTCCCTGACTTACTTACCAAAAAAATTTAACCTTCAATGAAAAGGGTACAATGTATACTATCTGTAAAAAATAGGTTGCCTACCTTTTTCTGACCACTACTACCTGGTTGCCGTGTGCAAACAGGAAATTAAAAAGTGGTCATTGCGCTCATCTAGCTCCTAGCTTTTGCAGGTAGTATACATTGTAGGTGTGCATTGAAGGTTCATTTATTTGGTGAGCAAGTCAGTGAAATAATATCTTCTTTTTTTTTTTTTAAATTGGTAAAACCTATCCTTGACCATATTTTTTTAGGCAACCCTATTTGTATGTGTTCAGCAACACCTTTTATACCCTAAATTATTAATTTCATCCGGTAAACAGATGGGTGAAGGTCAATGTTCCGCGGGATCTTAGACCAATATATTTCTTTATATATTTTTTTGTGTACTGATGTATGACGTAAGCGTCGTTCGTTTTACAGCTTCGCATAGCATTATAGACTATTGCTTAAGGAGGTCTACCCAGTTTAATCCAGTTTGTTTTTGTCCCAAATACGTTCGATACAATACATCCGATTGCGAAGAAACCTGGGTGATTTATGTGAGTACGGCCGCGAAATTTTGTGTAAAAAAATTGTTGTTTTGTTTATATTTGTACCTAATTAAAAAGAAAAGGAGGCCTTACGTCGCGGGCCGGGCACTTCTAGTCATAAAAAAAATGATATTTTGTGTAACTATTTTTGAGGTCGAAAATGTGACATCGAATTTAAAAAAATGTATTTAACCTACATAACTGTTATGAAAGTCGTGGTTTATTTATTAAAACGGCTGATCCGTATCACATTTCGAAACATAAATGCGAGCAAATTACAAGGATATCTACTTTTTAATTTGACCAAATATCTGCGTATCACTAGTTATTATCAATTATCATGCGGATTCAATTAGTAAACATATTTTATTTTTACCGACGAAAAAACAGAGGAGAGAGAGCAGAGAATGCAAAACGACCTATTGAGTCACCTGATGATAAGTGATCTCCACCGCCCGTAGATTTCCACAGCAGAAGAATCATAAATGCTTTGCAAGCTTAAGTAAATTTGATTTTGATAGCGTTTCGTAAGAGGGGTGATTTAGCACCCGGATATCTAACAGCAGACTGATACTTCACATCGATTTTCTGTGAGACAATAATACAGCATAAATGGACCGGCTCGACCGGATCGTTATCCCTGTCTCAACAAAAACCGACGTAAAGTAGCGGCTTGCTGCTGCGTTTTGTACAGTGAATGAGATATCCGAAGGCTTGAATCCCCATTTCCTTCCCAATTTCTTAATTATCCTTTAAGGACGCGCCCATGTGTCTGTACTGTGGACGTACATGGGCGATGGAGATCACTTACCATCAGGTGACGTACATGCTCGTTTGCCGGCTTACACAATAAAAAAAATTGCCATAGACCTCAGCTTTGCAGTCGTACCGCCTATGCAATACAACTGCGCCACTATGGCAGTCACCAATGTTTTTTTATAGCATAGGCCGGCAAACGAGCAAGTGGGTCACCTGATGGTAAGTGATCTCCACCGCCCATGTACGCCCACCACCAGAAGAATCATGGGCGCTTTGCCGACCTTAAAGGAAAGGGATAATAGGGATTGGGAAGGGGAGGGGATTTGGGTACGAAACGCACCAGCAAGCTGCTACTTTACGTCGGTTTTCTGTGAGACAGTGGTAACGATCCGGTGGAGCCAGCCCATTCACGCTGTAGAAAAAACTGTCTACAGCGTGACTCTACCACTGAAATGTTTATTAATATTTTTAATAGTGACCCCTTTGTAACACTAATTCAAGGTCATGAAAAGGTCAAGTCTCAATTTCCAAGTTCGCATTTCGATTACAAACACTCCTATGGATCTCAAACAACATTATTTTGCAAATTATATCGCATTAAAACAGTTATCATGATTTGTAAAGCGATTACCGCATTACACAACCTTTTCTACATGATGGTGCAAAATGAAGTCGACACCAGAAATATAACACTGCTATGTATATAACAATGATACTTATACTGTTTTTTTTTTATCCGAGCACGGCAGAGTGACTGCACTACACCTGATGGTAAGCGTAGTGCAATCCAGAAAATCACCGACCACCAATAAATAATGGGTTTATCGGGGGCCACCAGAGTCATGCCGGCCTGTATGAATGCTTCTTCCCTCTTCGGAGAGGAAAGAAGCAAATCGAGGGGCTTACGACAGGACAGGCGGATGACCGATGCAAGCACAGTAATACGATGTACCCCTACACCCGCTTGAATCAACCATCAAGTCATGTCGCAACCCCCTCGGGAGAACCGGATATATAGTGTGTACTGATCCTGGAACGCGATCCACACAAGGCGTGTGGATCACTATGGCAGGTTTTAACACCATGTGTACGGTGGTCGCTATCCGGGCGGATATGAATATCCTACCAGCTAAAGAAGATGGTATTATAAAGATCCCACTACTGGGCACAGGCCCGTCTACTGAATGAGAGGGATTACGCCATAGTCCACCACGTCAGCCTATTGCGGGATGGCAGACTTCACGTACCTTAGAAATTCTTATGACTTCTCAGTTATACAGGTTTCATGTTCTTGGGATTGGTTTCGAACCTGCGACTTTCTCCACAGTCCGTACTACTTTATTACCGCTTAGCTATTATTATGTATAGGATCACCGTATTTTTTTACATCCGTCAAATGGACAACTTTCTTTTTAGTTGTAACGAAAAGAGGTGCCTACAAAACTCCATTACTAAGCCTATTGTCAGTCTGTCTGTCATACATTTAAACGGCTCTAATTGGAACCTTAATATGTAATTTTTAAGTTGTAGTGCCACGCTGTAGATAGCTTTGTCTATAGCACGAATGGGCCGGCTCGACCGGGTCGATACCACGGTCTCACAGAAAAACCAACTTAAAGTAGCGGCTTGCTGCGTTTCGTACGGTGAGTGAGATATCTGGAGGCCCAAATCCCCCTCCCCTTCCCAATCCCTTAATTATCCCTTTAAGATCGGCCACTATGATTCTTCTAGTATTGTGGGCGTACATGGGCGGTGGAGATTACTTACTATCAGGTGACCCACTTGCTCGTTTGCCGGTTAATACTATAAAAAAAAAATGTACGCGACTAAAATATTTCACAGAATATGCTAATGCATAATAATGCCAAATTAATATTTGGCAGATATAAAAGTATAAAGTTCTCTATGCGAAAACGACTCGTAATTGAACGGGTTTTTTTTCGTGGCACGAGCAACGTGACTGACTATACTGCTCCTGAGGTTAAACATTTTTTTTTTTTACTAGCCCTGTATTATATACGTCCCACTGCTGGGCACGGGCCTCCTCTACTGAATGAGGGGGATTAGGCCTTAGTCCACCACGCTGGCCTAATGCGGGTTGGCAGACTTCACATACCTTCGAAAATCTTATCGAGTTCTCAGGTATGCAGGTTTCCTCACGATGTTTCCTTCACCGTTAAAGCAAGCGATAATTAACAATTAATATACACGTAACTTAGAAAAGTCAGTGGTGTATGCTCTTGGGGCTGATTTCGAACCTGCGACTTTCGTCTCGACAGTCCGTACCACTCCCCGCTGAGCTATCGCTGCATAAACATAGTTTAACCAAAATATTTATACTTATACTAGCTTTTGCTTGCGGCTCCGCCCGCGTGATCTCCTTTTTCCGGGAGATCCTTTCTTAGCGGATGCCTACGTCATAACATCTACCTGCATGCCAAATTTCAGCCCGATCCCTCGAGTGGTTTGGGCTGTGCGTTGATAGATCACTATGCCAGTCGGTCACCTTTGAGTTTTATATATTTAGATTTGGACAATAAATTAATATCAGAAGCATTTAATCTATTTCTGAGTTCACCTTCAATGTAATCGGATATTTTTTAACAGTCTCCGTGGCGCAGCGGGTTGTGTTTCGGTTTGAAGGACATTAAAGCCAGTGAAATTACTGGGCATTACGAGACACAACATCTTATATCTCGAGGTGACGAGCGCAGTTCATGTCATGCAGTGCTTTGTAATTCAAAGTTCTGTGCGGTGATGCTTATGTTTATGGGCAGGCGTTTACCATCAGGCGAGCGCCTTGCTCGTCTCGTCATTCAATCAAATAAAAATAAATAAATAAAATGTTAATTTGACAAATACGTAAATTAATACGTTCACGTTTTCGGTTTTATTATTTAAATGCATAGACTATGCTATCACAAAAATCATTTTAATTTTAATTTGCGTAATTAATGATCAAGGAAGGAAAAATATAGCAATATATTTTTTATTTCAAATTACGTCCATTTGAATAAGTGTGATTTGAATAATTATGTGATTAATTAAGAATTTGAAGGTCATGTATGCCAATCCGATACGTAGATATCACACTTCTATGGCTGCTTATTAATTTAAATTGAGCTGCTCAAATTCCAACTAGTATTGTACTACTATGACATGTACCCACAGACAACTCAACCAGCTTGAGTTGTCACGTGTAACCAGTACACCCACATTTCGCCGAGCGTATTTCCGTCCCATGATGTGATAGGGGGCGAGTCTATCGCCATACCGGGCGCAATTACAGACCCCGGGATGATACTGAACATTCCGTGATAGATAAACCCTATTTCATTTTAACCCGACTCGGGAATCGAACCCGAGACGTCAGGCACATCAGTCGTACCACGTACGCACACAACTGCGTCACTGAAGCAGCAAAAACACATAAACTTGACTTAATAATTCGGCGAACCAGTTTTGTTATTTCTGCCTAACGAGTTCTTCAGGTATAAATTATATGTATTTTTAAAAACAACCGTTAAACTCATCAAGTTCTATTATTAAAAACATATAAATATCCAATAGTGATCAAGACAACAATATCTTGAAACACTATAAATACCTAATTACAAACACAGA